>CM053784.1:235383916-235993916 GCA_028749045.1 Cupressus sempervirens | reverse complement strand
TCCAGGTAGATATAAAGATATTATTAAAAAAATTCAAAGAAATTTTTTATTGTCAAAAATAGAGGATAAGACTAGACAAGTTTGGGTGAGCTGGGAGAAAGTTTGTCAACCTAAGTCCTTGGGGGGTCTGAACATTAGAAGGATTGGGCATTTATAAAATTCCCTCCTAGCTAAGGTTGGATGGAGACTAATGAACTCCTTGAGTAGTTGGTGCAATATTATCAAAGCTAAGTATCTGAGGGGAAACTCATTGCATTGTCATCTTTGGACCAATGAGCTCCCCTAGGATCAAAAATTTGGATCAATGTCATGCACATCTACAGAATTTTGAAGAAGGGTACTCACTTAGTTTTGGGAAATGGTAACAACATTGACTTCTAGGAGAAGAAATGGCTTCGGGATGGCCCCTTCATGTATAGTAGGTTTCAACCTCTAAGATATTTTTATACTAGGTAGTGTGGTACCCTGGTTCATAACTACATCACCCTTGATAGCAAATGGAAAAGACTTTACAATCAAAAGATTCCTAGGATGAGCTTGCTTATGGACCTCCAAGAGAAATTGAAAAATTATTGTACCCTATCCAAATCGTTGGATGATTCTTTAAAATGGATAATAATCTTGTTTGGGGACTTCACGATGAAATCTCCTTATACTAGCTATCTTAAGGGAGGTGAATCACCCAGGTAGTGGAAGAATGTTTAGTACCCCTAGTCCTACCAAGGAAAATTTTCTTTTGGTTGATGGCTCTATATGGGGTAGTCCTCATTATTGATAACCTGCAAAGAACAAGATTGCAGCTGGCCAACTGTTGTATATTATGTTACAACACCTCCTCATACATTGTCCCTTTACTTTGGAGGTTTGGAGGGACATTTTCTCTATGTGGGAGATTCAATGGTTCTTTAGTGAGAATATCCATAATTTTGTTAACTAGGATGGTCCATCTAATCACCTGTACCTCAAAACCTTCTGGAGAGTCATTCACCCATATGTGTCATGGAAAATTTGGATGGAATAGAATAACCATATATTTTGGGACAAAGATTCTCCTAGCTTGGTGGTGGTTCAACAAGTAACTAGGATCTTGAAGGAATGTAGTGTGATTTGGCATTGCAAACTCCCCTCCCCCCCCCCCCCCCCCCACCTAAACCCCGCAAGGGATCAAGATATGAGATGGGCTACTTCTTGGGACTTAAGTCTGAAGTGACAAATTTGACAATTCTAAAGTTATTGCTAGATGTAAAATGGTTTGGCACCCTCCTCCAAAAGCATAGATGAAGCTCAATTTGGATAGCTCGACTATTGTTCGAAGGACTATAGCTAGTGGTGTTGTCTTGGATAATACTAGTAAGATGGTGGTTGCCTAAGTTGGGAACTATGGAGGGAGTTCAAATAGAAAAGTGGAATCTTTGACCCTCATATGGGGAATGAGGATAGTAAGTGCTAGAAGAATTAACAGACTAGCTATGGAGAGAGATTCTATGTTAATTATCAAAGTTGTGAAGGGAGAAGGTTGGTGTAGCTGGAAGATGAAAGTGACAATAGAGGAAATCTGCATTTTTTTGGATGGGTTTCAAGAGATCCTCATTGATCACATCTATCAGGAAGGTAATGGAGTTATGGATGACCTAGCTAAAATTATTCATAACATGGATGATGTTAGCAACAAGGGGATTTCTATGCAAACTAAGGATTTGGTGATCAAGCTTTAGGAAGACATGGGTTCTATCGATCACATTGAACTTAAGATTGAAGACTGTATCAAGAATAGTCAGGTGGCATGGGTTTATTTGTGAGAAGGTGGATTATTTTCATTCATGGAAGGCATTAAAGGGTATGATGACCATGTGTCCCTACAATTTTTTACCACCTAGAATAATAGGAAGGTGAACACTAATGGGGCAGTTTCTAAAATGATAGAGGAGCTCACCATGATGGTTGGTGGGTTATCTCTTGAGGGTAGGAATTGGTGTAAATAGGCCAAAGTTTCTGATTAAATGAGCTTGAGGAAATCCTTCCACCCCAAGGAGGAGTCTATTTGCATGAAGGGTTGATTTTTGAGGGAGTGCCTACCTAAACTTTGGGACATAGTGTGCTACACCATTATGCAATATATTACACTTGAAGACTAGTTCTAGGTGTTGTACTATTACCATTGTCCTATTTTAAACCACTTTAGGAACCATGACTCAATTTCCTTCCTGCTCCTTATTTTGCATTCAATGGAGGATAGCTTGTTCAATGTTAGGAGAAAGAGGAAGGAAGGAAGACCCTTTTATATCCTACACCAGGCCTTCATGTTTAAACTCTAAAAGTTCCAAATCACCCTCAAAATGTCTCTTCGTGTTAATCCCCTTCTCAGTATTATGCCTCAAGTCTCCATAGACCCTCGTCTTGGTCTAGCCTTAAAGAAGGTTGACAAAAATCCCCTAGGTACTAGTAAAAACATCAACATTATTGACTTTGATACTGATACTAGGCAAAGTAATAAAGCTAATAGGAGGTCCAATAAAAGGTTTAAAATGGAAAAATTTAAGACACCCCCCAAACTAGAGGTGAGTTCTGAGTCCACAAAGAGTGAAAGGAAATCCACTAGGAGGAGGAAGAAAGTTATACACCCTAGCTCCAGAAGTAAGAATGTGCTAAGGGTGGGGGGGAAAGGGCATCATAGCCATGGATAGGATCAAAGAAAAACTTTGTTGGATAGGATAAAGAAATCTATGCATGACCTAGTTAATAATTAGGAAGTTGTTGATATATGATTGAAAAGATCATTTGAATGGAAATATTGTTGAAAGAAGAGTGTGTGTTTTCAATCATTGTTTTGTTACTAATGTCAAACCTACTAAATGTTGGTAAGACAATTGCTTATATGTTTCAAGCACAATCACATAGTTGATTGATGAAAAGGATTTGATCAACAAGATGTAACAAAAGTACCTAGAGGGAAGATTTAGTTATGATTATGTATTGAACTACAAGAATCAGTTAAGATAGTGATAACATAATGCATTGATGATCTACTTGAGGTTAAAATATGATTGCCTACACTTAGAAATTTTAGAAGAAAAAGATTGGACAAAGTTCATTTTCTAAGCTTGACCAAATTGATAGAAGGTGACAAGTAAATTTAGTGCAAGCCGAGCAAAAAGTCAGTTGGAGTCAAGTAAAAGAAATTTCTAATGGATGCCAAGTAAGTTAGTAGGTGTTGAGCAAGGTACTAGATGCCGAGTGCTTGTCAATAGATGTTAAGCACTAGTAAAATCTAGTTGATGTTGAATGAATTTACAATAGATGTCAAGTAACATAGTATTTGTCGGCATCAATAAATTGATAATACCAAGTTGTTGCATTATGAAGAAGATTGAAGATTCTCCAAATAAAAGTTGACAAGTTTTTTTTCTTGGAACTTGTAAATTAGGAGAAAGATAAGATTGATGAGCTGGAGGCATAGAATCTGATGTAAACCATTTTGGAGGTGAATTCAAATGGATTTTACAAGAAGTTTCTAGAGAAGAAAAGATATGTGGTAGATACATTGTATCCTACCTAATCCATTGAAAACCCTAATTTATGAGATGGATAATGAGTGGGAAAAAGAGTTCTAATTCCCTATATAGGGATGTCTAGTAATGAAGCAAAGAAGGATAGAAGTCAGAGAGTTTTTGGAAACAAAAATATGACAAGGAGAGAGAAGAGGGTATGCTTCATTAAGTGACCCGAGAGAAGAACTTTACAATAGTGAACTAAGCAAGAAGGCATAACAAGGATGAATGCTTGAAGGGTGAACAAGCTATCAGAACTACAAAGATGGAAACCTAACCAAAGTTGAGGACTGAATAGTGATCTGCAATCTGCAAGTAAGGTTGTAAGTTGTATCAAATCAAAACTTTACTATTACTTTCTAACAATTGTATCAGACTAGGGTAAATTCTTTAGAGAAAGGTTGACTTAATAGTCATTGGAAAATCCTTTAACAAGGTGGCATTCCAAGTGAATGGCCTAAAGTCCTCTAACAAGGCTCACTTTTAACAAGGTGATTGAAATCCCTTAACCAGGTCACATTTAACAATGTGTGTTGTAACCTTTAATAGGGTTGGCCTTTAACATGGCATCACTTCAGAAGAGTGAAAAAGGAGTAGCATGTTACTAGAGATATTTCTAAAATTGGGTTTCCATGTTAAATCATTGTGTCAAGTATTTTAATGGATGTGTTATGTTTTATGCTTTTGTCATGCCCAAAATCTAAAACTACAAACAAACAAAACCTAACTAACCTAAACAATACTAAACTAACCCTTTACTAACTTAATCAAACTAAACACTAACATAACCCCCCTTCCCTCACGCCAAGACCTCCCACGTGGGCACTAATCTACCCCCCTCCCTTGCCCATGTTGACCAAGGCTACAAGAAAAAAATGTAGCACAGAAAAGATCTTCCAAGAAAGTACATGTTGATCAAAAAAAGGCAAGGCTGAAGAAAAAAGTATGTTAAGTTTAAAACTTTAATACAAATATTCTCACCTCCAATTAAATTGAAGGTGAGGGACCATACATGTCAGACCACCCCCCCCCCCCCCCACCCCCCCTTAATAGCATTTAAAACCAACTCATCTTTAAAGAAATTTGATTCCATGCACTCACTTTTTGAAATAGGAGTTATGATTAAAAGTTAGTTAGGTGATGACTTAGGATATTTAAGATATTTGTTATATCTATTAATAATATTTTATTTTCTTTTTCTTTTTCTTTGTATTTATATATGTAATATTAAGATAAGTCTTTAAAAAGATATTTGAAGAATCTTTGAGATTCTCTGTTGAAAAAGGGAGGTTATTATTTTTTTTTCCTATACAAAATCTAAAGCATATTTGTTCTGGAGACTCTTTTTTCTCAAGGCCATATTTTTTTCTAAGTATGGATTTTTGAATGAAAATTTATATTTTGTCAAGACAAAGGGGATTATATTATTTTTTTCCAAGTCCATTTTATTTCTAAGTGTAGATTTTTAATGGAATTTCTATTCGCATGACAAGGGAAGTAAATTTTTCTTTCTAGCTTTGATTATAGCATCGGGTTTAATAATTTGTTTAAACAATAATGTAAGATTATTTTATCTCCTAATAATCATGAAAATAACTTGAAGTCCCAATCATAATATTAAACTTTCTTTAACGTATTTGAACTTATAATTGCATAATTATATTTCATCATTTTATCCAATAAATATTAATCAAGTGAATGCAATTTTTGAAGTATATAATGTCATAGTAAAGTAAAACATCATCACATCTAATTTCAAGTAAACATATGCAAAAATTGAAATATCAAAAATATCATAAGCAAGAATATTACTCAATTATTTTTTAATCAAAATATGTGGTCTAGTCATTTCTCATTTATTTTATTGAACCATCTAATTCAAAGGCTCCACCGAGAAAGAACTAGGAAGAAAACTTGACATTGTAGCCATCTCCACAATAAGTTTAAAATAACATTTTTACACATGATTACTATCTCGAGGAGAAATCTCCCAACATACTTGAATTTTAATAACATTTCTAAATTTCCTTCTTGGCTCCACAACAGGGAAACAATTACGAAGTCTACAACACATCAATGAAATCATGGAGAGAATGAAAACTAACTGGGAGAGAACCAAACTTAACATGAATACAATTTCAAATATTCACTCCCATCCAGGTTTGAACAATAGGTTCATCATTGAACCAGACTAGGGAGAAGGTAGATTTTTCCAACAAGAGATATCGGCCACAACACCATAACAGGTACTCTTTTGGGGCTATAAACTCAAGAACTTCCATTCTTCCATTTCTTAAATTCCAAAACTCATAACATGGTTTGTGCTGACGAGTAGGGGCCCATACCACCCTACTCTCTCTCTCCCTTTAATTATCTTGAGAAGTGACTTTGCACTATCGGAGTCCAACTAAAGACCTCTTCCTATACATGGCCACTTCTACTCTATCTAAGGGTGAGTAATGCGAATACAACCCATACTACCCCTTCAAAAATCAAAGTAAAAATACTAAGGAAAATATTTAAGAAAACCCATTTCAATCCCTCCCAACATATTCAACAAACACACAAACATACATATGCAAATAAAATGACTTAAGCATGAAACACAACATGAACAACATGAGTTGAGGGATTCCTACCTTCACAATAAGCTTATGGCAACTAAACAATTTGAGATGAGCTTCCCTTCATTCTCCTTCTCCTTCAATCCTAAATTGCTCTCTAAAACTAGAGGTTGGGTAAACACCCTTCCTCTCTCAAGTTTTCCTCTAAATAGGATAATAACTCAACAACCTTCAAACTACAATAACTTCCCCACTTGCCTAAAGGTTCTAGAGTCTTATAACTCGACATAAGGCTAACCTCAAGGTGGAGAATCCAAAACTCTGACATGGTTACATTTTCTAGGGTCAAACACTTTTTTTTTTAAACATATTGGTCGCATATAACAACATTTTAATCTAGCACAAAATACTTATAGAGTCTCTAATAATAAAACTATCATAAGATGTTCCAATTTCCACATACCCACTAATCTGGGTAACAACTATATGAGACTCCCTCAAATGAGGTTTCTTATAATGCAACTTGGATCTTAATTTGAGATTAAATACTTTTCCTTTAGAGTTTCCACGACATACTAATTTCTTGATAGGATACTAAATGGTCCATCGCTACACCTACACCTTTTTCATCTAGAAGTCTAGCTGGTTAACTCATAACCTGAACAATTTGGATGCTTGGGTGCAATTTGATTACTCATAACAGTCAACAAATATTCACTAGTCCTATTCTTGAAGTCTTGGGAGAGGGTGGGGCACAAATACTCTTACTAATAACCCCATAACCTAATGTTATAACTCCACTTAATTGTCAGGAATCCCTTTGGTAGGCCCATCATATGTCACTTTTGCCAACAAAATTCACAAGCTAGTGCCTCAAAATTTAAATTCAACATCAAGTATGAAACATCCAATGCAAAAGTTTGAAACAAAAGAAATAAAGAGTGGCCAATATAATAAAATTTTAATCAAGAAATAAAGACATGACCTAGAGGCAAAATAGAATCATCAATAATATAGTTGGCTAAACAACCCCACATCACATTGCTAGCAAAAAGGAAAGAACATTAAAATACCAACATCTGAAATTAGACAAATAAGGAAATAAATCCAATTACTCACAAAATTTAAATTTCTAACATAATGTGGTCGTACTAGGGTCACTAAGGAAAATGAGGGATCTTAGGTCTTTCAAATACATTGCAGGGATCTTGAATTGAAATAAGATGGTGTTCTCATGACCATGTCACTCAAACTCAAATTGATGCCACATACAAACTACGTAGTTAACTTTAACGACATCGCCCTACGGTTAGGGTTTACTATACTAGGGGGTTTGTCCTAATCAAAACTCACTAAAAAGTGCAAATGCAAGGGTACTAAAATAAGTCCCCTTCAATCCTCTTGTTGGTACATTGGTTTTTTTTCAAAGGATCTAAACATGTGGGAAACATCAGTGTTAGTAGAGTTGTACTCTGAGTTGCAGTTATAATATCAAATCTCTTATCCTCAATTTACTATAATTGTATATTAGGGCTCCTACCCATAATCTTCCTTAGGTCAAATTCACCACAATATACTGATTGAAGTTGTGTTATCATTCTCACCAATTTGGTATGATCTTGTATTCATAAATATCTCACTATCTATGTTATTACATCATTTACAAAAGTTCTAATTATCATTCAAGAATGAACTAAATGTTGTTTTTTCTTATCTATAATTCCATATTCCATGTCTCCTAGTCCTAAATGACTTAATGATTTCATCCTTAGATTGTAGGTTTACAACTAAGTAGGTATAGAACCATTATTAGGATGTTGCCAATGTTTACTCAACTATCTCCTTGCTGATGATATAAGTCATCATCATTGTTCTTATCATACCTCATGGCTTATAATCTACTTATTTCTTAACTCTGATACTTGAACCTTTAGTTCGTGTTAGGGTGATGACCTAATCACAACTTTACTTACTTTATATTGTAGGGTTATAACTGGTCCAAGAATTTCAATGTTAGAGTCTACGAGCATTCTCTTGATAGTTAAAATTTAGTATTACTTATGCTTATACAATAAGCCTGCTAACATAATTAAACTCACATAACCCTATCTCAGAAGTTTGTATTTTCTATCTTATTGGTTCAATAATATATGTTACATACTTCTTACTATTCAATTTTTCTTCTTAGCACCATACTTAGATGGATTCCTTACTCGATTAGGGTTCTATTCCTCATAGTATACTGAGATACTCTCTTCCTTTGCACGTTCCTAATAATCTCACTCTTGTTGAATAGTTTCTCACTTAGTAACCCTATCGTTCGAGGTTCCCAAACATTACTTGCAGATTTCAATTTAGCTCTCGTTTTCTTTTTTTTGAGGATTATTGAAATAATATATTTTAAATTCTTAATAGTTTAGGGATATCTCAATAACTTGGTAATGTTATATACTCTTCAAGTGTTACCTTCCTATTTACTCATCATTCATTTTATCTATTCAATATTTTAATCTAAAGGTACAAAATTAGATTATGAAGATCATAGGTTTCTTTTACTCATGTTTTAAAAGTTTAAAACAATACTAGTTTACCAGATAACCTTCATACTTGATATAAACTACAATACTTCCATGAGTGATCGGGTCAAACAAAATCTGACTTCTACTAAAGATGTTGAGAAATACTTTCTCTTTGTTTTCTATGCTATTTAATTGTTTCTACTTACATGTTTGAAAGATGTTTTAGGGGTCTTAATTTAGTTTTCCCTCAAGGTGATCATGTTCAATATATTTTTTAATCCTTTATGAGATCATATTATACTTCTTAATATAAACATTACATTCTTGCATCTAATCAATTGTTTCCAGTGGTTAAGATGGGGTTATCTAATATGGTTAACCATTTACATTCATTAATACTAGTTCAAATTTTACTTAGGTTTAATTATCGATGTCATAGTTTAGAAGGAATACATTTGTTTATCAAATTTCTGCAAGGGAAATCCCTACTTCATATAGTAAAATTTAAATATGCACACTTAACTTGGACCCATTATTGCCTAAGTGTCATGAAATTGGGCTCTGATACTAAAATGTCATGCCAAAAATTAGGGGCAAAAACACACCAATTTTTTTTTTTAAAGTTATTTAACCTACTAAGATAATACATGTTGCACTGATTAGGATATAGAAAGAAGAAATAGGATTAAATAGATCTTTGTATACATATGATTAAGATGTAGAGTTGACATCTCCACATACTATATGGGTTCGAACCCCTAAAATCATAACACTATGGCAAGACTTAGTTTCAATTAAATCAGTCAATTGATTAAACATAACGTTCAAATTGCAAAGGTATGACATCAAGTTCATAATACATTTTAGGGTTTCTAAGTTCTTAAGTCGACCATGATGCTATCCTTTGTAACACTATACTAGATCAATCATTAGGATAATCTAACTCTGCAATTAAAGGTTGATCCATCATAACATATTAATACTAAATTCCAAAAAAGATCATAACCTATTTTAAACTAATTCAATACATTAAATATCCATCAATAAAACAATTTCACCATCCTACAGGAAAATAAATACTAACTATTATTTTCAAAATATTAATAATTAGTATTCACCTACAATTATTTTTTCTAAAATAACATTACTTTCCTAATCACATTCTACTACCAATCCTTTTAAATCTTCGTTAAAAATATATTGATTTTAAATTCAAAATAACTAATCAATACTACACAAATACTAATTCTATTTACAAAGGTACGTTAAATAATACCAACTTGATCTTCTTACCATACTACTATAATTAAAAGTTAATTATAAATCTAATCACTAATATACTAACTAAAAACATACTAAAAAACTAACATCTATCAATAAATGATCTTTACTAACTTCTAACATCTAAACATATTCTAACATTTAAAAAAAAGATTAACAATTAATTTTAACTTGCTAACTAAAACTAATTAAAATCTAACACTAATCTTATAACACTTAATTAATCTACACTAACATTAACTTAAGCTCTAATACAATCTAAAAACTTAATCACACTAATTTAACTGTTAAATTTTAAAAGTTTACCCATATTAATTTAAAATATTTAAAAATAAAACTAACTAAACAAAACATATTCCAAACACATACTAACTAAATCAAGTAATTAAAATTACTAACATCTAACATCTTAACTAACATAACACTTAATATTATTTTAATTTAAAAATAATAAAATCAGTTTTAACAATACTAACTACATTCAACTAAAACTGAAATAAATTTCAATATTAAAATATACTAATATTAAAAAACATACAAATTACTTTCAACATAAAACAAACTAAAATATAAAACTACAAACAAAACCTAACTAACCTAAACAATACTAACGTAACCCTTTACTAACTTAATCAAACTAAACACTTACTTAAGCCCCCCACCTCGCCCCCCATGTTGACCAAGGTTGCAAGAGAAAAAACACAGCAAAGAAAAGATCTCCAAAAAACTACATGTGGGTCAGAAAAAGGCAAGGCTGAAAAAATAACTAAGTCAAGTTTAAAACATTAATACAAATCTGCTCACCTCCAATCAAAATGAAAGTGGGGGAACATACATGTCAGACCCCCACTTTAAGATATTTGTTATATGTATTAATAATATTTCTTTTTCTTTTTCTTTTTCTTTTTATTTATACATATAATATTAAGATAAGTCTAAAAAATGGTATTTGAAGAATCTTTGAGATTCTCTGTTGAAAAAGGGAGGTTATTATTTTTTTTTCCCATACAATATCCAGAGCATATTTGTTCTAGGGACATTTTTTTTGCAAGGCCATATTTATTTCTAAGTATGGATTTTTGAATGAAAATTTATATTTTTTCAAGACAAGGGGGATTATATTATTTCTTTCCAAGTCCATTTTATTTCTAAGTATAGATTTTTAATACAATTTCTATTTGCATGACAAGGGAAGTAAATTTTTCTTTCTAGCATTGATTATAACATCGGGTTTAATAATTTGTTTAAACAATAATGTAAGATTATTTTATCTCCTAATAATCACAAAAATAACTTGAAGTCCCAATCATAACATTAAACTTTCTTTAACATATTTGAACTTATAATTGTATAATTATATTTCGTCATTTTATCCAATTAATATTAATCAAGTGAATGCAATTTTTGAAGTATATCACACCATAGTAAGGTAAAACATCATCATATCTAATTTCAAGTAAACATATGCAAGAACTAAAATACCATAAGCAAGAACATTACTCAATTTTTTCAAATCAAAATATGTGGTCCAATCATTTCTCATTTATTTTATTGAACCACCTAATTCAAAGGCTCCACCAGAAAAGAACTACAAAGAAAACCTGACATCGTAACCATCTCCACAATAAGTTTAAAATAACATTTTTACACAAGATTACTATCCCGAGGAGAAATCTCCCAACATACTTGAATTTCAATAACATTTTTGAATTTCATTCCCGACTCCACAATAGGGAAACCGTTACGAACTCTGCAACACATCAAGGAAATCATGGAGAGAATAAAAATTGATCAGGACACAACCAAACCTAACATGAATACAATTTCAAACATTCACTCTCATCTAGATTTGCACAAAAAAAAATTCATTGAACCAAACTAGGGAGAAGGTGGATTTTTTCAATAGGAGATGTCAGCCACAACACCATAAAAGGTGCCCTTTCAGGGCTATAAACTAAAGAAATTCTATTCTTCCATTTCTTAAATTCCAAAACTTATAACATGGTTTGTGTTGGAAAGTAGGGGCCCATAACACCCTACTGTCTCTCCCTCTCCTCATCCTGAGAAGAGACTCTGCACTGTCAGAGTCCAACTAAAGACATCCTCCTATACATGGCCACTTCTACCCTATCCAAGGGTGAGTAATGCCAATACAACCCATACAATCCCTTCAAAAATCAAAGCAAAAATACTAATGAAAAATATTTAAGAAAACCCATTTCAATCCCTCCCAACCTATTCAACAAACACACGAACATACATATGCAAACAAAATGACTTAAGCATGAAACACAACATGAGCAACATGAGCTGAGGGATTCCTACCTTCACAATAACGTTATGGAAACTGAACAATTTGAGATGAGCTTCCCTTCCTTCTCCTTCTGCTTCAATCCTAAATTTCTCTTTAAAACTAGAGGTTGGGTGAACACCCTTCCTCTCTCAAATTTGCCTCTACATAGGATAATAACTCAATCACCTCCAAACTGCAATAACTCCAGTTCTAGAGTCATCTAACTCAACTTGACATAAGGCTAACCTCAAGGTGGATTTTAACTCATCCAACTCATGGAGAAACATTCAATTTTCACAACAAAGCAAAAATGAGATATATTGGTGACCAAAAAAGTCAACAAAACGGGCTAGAGGGGTGGAAAATGCCCCCAACCCATATCTATACCCCTTACGTACTTAGTTTTCATGATTTTTGGCCTCTAGGACTAATTAGGGACCTATCAAAAAACTTTGAAAATTTGAACTTCCTAACAACCCTCAAAAGTGCAAATTAATCACTAATCTAGATTAGGGTAATTAATCTTGATTGCTAATTGATTTGTAAAAATGTCACTAACCTAGTCCAACTTAGATCTTCAGGTTACTTAGTTACTCCTGCTTATCATATTGAAATGCGTATACAAGTTACGAGTGTCAAGTGACATTATAAAATCACTATTACAAAATATCAACACTTATTGATTATAGAATGATACATTCATTCAATTCATGATACAAATAAAATACAAACAATGGGGTCTACATCTTTTATAGACTCAACCCTGGTATGCATAAGTGGTACATAGGGTTCTATTCCATTTCTTTGTTAGATTTTCTAGCTAATAAATCCTGCACACTCATTTCACACATCAGTAGCTCAAGAAAATCACATGCATATATTTAAAAATTATTTGGATAGTCACATAAATCAAAACATAAATATTTCATATTAATAACCCTTTTCTAACTTTGGAAGACACATTTAGTCATCAATAATTACATAATCAATATAACATAACTTTATTCATTAATTCAGATTAAAATATTAGAATAATCATCATTAGGCATGGATATACCTAAACATCATAACATCACCAATAGGGCATACTAAACCATCTAAATTGCATATAACCTAATCATCGTGGTACCAAAATCAACATCCTCATCATCAGATGAAAACACTTTATATCATTGTTTGTGAAATTTTAATGTTTAAACAGCCAAGATAATGTAGTAGTTCTCAAATCATTGAGTATTAAAAGATGGATGTATCAACTGATCTCAATTTTCTTTAGGACATTCACAAGATAAAACATTACTTCATATCTATTTCAATTTCCTATAATGGTTTTAACTGAGAAATTCATATTTAATAAGTACATATGAGGAGGGACCTTATAGCTTTATACTTCTACATGTTGATTTAACAGTAACATATCATTTTTGCTTAACACACAATGAATGCATGCATGATTAAGAAAGTTTTATGGGTTTACTGAATTGTGAAAATTTTTATTTTGTACATCTGGACCTTGAATAACTGATTCACCCCCCCGCCCCCCCTGCCCTCTCAATTACTCTAAAAGAATTCCAACAATTGGTATCAGTGCACAATTTCTTAAGAAGATTAGTTTCAAGGTACTAAAAGTGTAAAGATCAAGATGTCAAAAAGAGAGGTACCCAAGCAAAACAAAGATAAAATTTCCTACATTGAAAAGTTTGATGAGGCTACATCTTGGAGGACTTGGAGATTATGCACAAACTTGCATTACAATAGAACATGTTGATCCAGAAGGAGCCCTAATTGCTGAAGAGCTAAAGCAAAAGAAGGAGCACAATCAAGTAATGTTGGAGATTTCCTCTACCCTAAGCTATGCTGAGTTTAATGACATCAAAGACCTTTAAAGTGTGAAGAAGATGTGGGATGCCCTAAATACCATCTATGGAGGAGATAAAAAAATGTTCAAAGAGCCAAGTTAGAGAGCCTAAGAGGTAAGTTTGATGACATGAGAATGGAGGAAGGTGAAAAAATTGCTGAATATGTTGCTAGAATAAAAGTTGTTAGTGCAAAAAAAGGTGCAACTAGTAAAATAGATGATGATATTGTGTTAAGTAAAGTCTTGAGAAAATTGTTGCCTGTGTATGCCATTAGAGTTTCTACAATCCAAAAGTTAAGATGTATTACAGGGAATAATCTAACCCTTGAAGGTTTGGTAGGAAGATTCACTACTTTTAAATTGTCTAATTTTGACAACTACAGTCTAGAGAGTAGTGAATTAGCTTTCAAAGAAAACTTGTTACTAAAAGATTTTGAGGAGGTTAAGCCAAGGAAGAAGAAAATAAAGATAAAGTATGCATCTAGCGAGAGGACTACAAATGAGGAAGACATTGAACAATTGGAAGCATTGTTAGCCAGAAGATTTCACAAAGGAAAAGGTAAATTTAAAGGCAAGTTGCCTATCATTTGTTTTAATTGCAATGAATTTGTCCATATTTCAACAAGATGTACATAGAAGAAGAGATTTAGAGAATGAAACAAGTACAAAAATAGAAGAGAAGATGATGGAAGAGACTATAGAGATAAAGGCAAAAAGTCATGCTACATTTCTAATGAACAGAACTCTGATGAAAATGATGATGAAGCTACTATACTTATGACTTGTTGAACAAGAATGACAAATGGATCATTCATAGTGGATACTCACACCACATCATTGGAGACATAAGTAAGTCCATTACCTTAACCTTTTATGATAGAAATCATGTAAGATTTGGTAATGATGCACCATGTTCAATAAAAGGAAAAGGGTTGATTAAGCTTACAGACAAGATTTCATGTGACAATTCTTATTATGTTGAAGGATTGAATTATAACTTGTTAAGTGTGTCACAATTGAATAATTTGGGATGCAAAGTTGAGTTTGAAAATAAATCAGCCAAGATATATGATACAAATGGAAATCTGATTGGAAAGGGTGATCAAACTAGAAGTAATCTATTCTATTTGGATATCGAAGTTGCTACTTGTCTTATTGCAAAATTTGATGATTGATGGCTTTGGCACAAGAGATTATGTCATGTTAACTTTGATAATCTAATTAGTATTAGCAACATGAAAAGATTTAGAGATTTTCCTAAGTTGAAGAAATCAGAAAATATAATGTGCAAATAATGTTAGCTAGGCAAGATGACAAAGTCAAGTTATAAAAGTATACCTCTAAGAAAATACTTGAAATTGTTCATACTAACTTTTGTGGGCCTATTGAGGTGCAAAGCTACAAAGGAGACATATATATTATGCTACT
Source organism: Cupressus sempervirens (assembly GCA_028749045.1). Classification (NCBI taxonomy): domain Eukaryota; kingdom Viridiplantae; phylum Streptophyta; class Pinopsida; order Cupressales; family Cupressaceae; genus Cupressus; species Cupressus sempervirens. Next base: position 235,978,425 of record CM053784.1, on the reverse strand, counting down.
TGTTTATGATTACTCTAGAATGATGACAATCATGTTCCTAAAACAAAAATTAGATGTTTTTCAAATGTTTAAATGGTACTTGGCAAGAGTTGAGAAAGAAATAGGTAAGAGCTTGAAATTCTTGAGATTAGATAGAGGAGGTGAATTCACTTCACATGAATTTGAAATGTTCTGCAATGAAAGAGGAATCAAGAGATAGACATCATCACCTAGGACCCCTCCACAAAATGAAATTGCTGAAAGAAGAAACAGATCTATAATGGACTATGCTAGAACACTAATGATGCAAAAAAATGTTGCTCTAAAATACTAGAGAGAAGCTATAAGTACAATAGTATACACTTTGAACCATGTGCAAGTAAAGAAAGGTACTCATTCAACACCTTTTGAACTATGGTATGGTCATCCACCTAATGTGAAATATTTAAAGGTATTTAGAAGCAAATGCTATATTCTTAAGGATGTTAGGAGTGGAAAGTTTGATGCAAAGATGGAAGAGGGTATATTCCTTGATTACTCCACAAGGAGTAAAGCTTACAAGTATTTAATTACTAACACTAACAAAATTGTGGAAAGTGAAAATGTGAATTTTGATGAGTTTACAGAAGCTCGTGAAGCTGAACCTACTAAAGAACCACAAGATTACAAGACATTTGCATACTATTATGAAGGAATGCCTACTAAAGAAGATGTTACAAATCATGCAACAAATCAACAAAAGGTTTCAACAACTATCGAGTCACATCCTATGAACGTTGATTTGCATTTAGATGCCGAGATGTAGAATGAAGAAAATACATAATCTGACTTTGAGATTGGCACACATGAAAGGGATGCTAAAACACCTGACAGAGATGCACATAGTGATACTAAAGCTGAGAGATAGAATGCAGATACAAGAACTGAGCCTAGATTATCCAAATATGTTAAAAGACACCATCCTACAAATCAAATCATTAGAGATAAAGAGGCAAGGCCAATGATAAGAAATAGGTTGAGAGGTGAAGCATGTTTTCTAAGCATGAAGGAACCAAGGATAGTGGGAGATGCACTGGAAGATGATGATTGGTGCAAGGCTATTGAAGAATAAATTCAGCAGATAGAAAAGAAGAAGACTTGGAGCTTAGTTCCTAAACTTGGAGACAAGAATTTTATTGGCACAAAATGGGTATTCAGGAACAAGCTAGATCAGAATGGTAAAGTGACAAGAAACAAAGCAAGACTAGTTTGCAAAGGGTATGCACAAGAAGAAGGAATTGACTATGGTGAAACATTTGCCCCTATTGCAAGAATGGAAGAAGTAAGAATTATCCTTGCTTATGCTACATACAAAGGTTTTAAAGTTTATCAAATGGATGTTAAGTATGCATTTTTAAATGGAATATTAGAAGAAGAGGTCTACATAGAACAACCAGAAGATTTTGTGGAAAAAAAACAATAAAAACATGGTATGTAGACTACACAAAGCCCTATATGGATTGAAACAAGCACTAAGAGCATGGTATGAGAGACTTCATACTTACCTTTTTAAGATTGAATTTGAAAGGACAAATGATAACATCAATTTGTACATGAAAATAGATGAAGAAAAAAGTATACTGTTATCTGAATATTTTGTTGATGACATAATATTTGGAGGACAAGATGCTTTGTGTAAAGATTTTGCAAAACAGATGAAACATGAATTTGAAATGTCAATGTTTGGTGAGATCAAATTCTTTGTGGGATTACAAGTCTATCAAATGAAGTATAGTGTATATATCACTCAATCAAAATATGTCAAGGATATATTGAAGACATTTGGACTTGAGGATTCAAAACCAGTAAGTACACCTATGATAACAACACTCAAGCTATCAAAGAATGATGAATCAACTAAGGTCAATCAAACATTATACAGATCCATGATTGACAGGTTGTAATATGTAGTATAAAATAGACCTGATATTGCATTAGTTGTAGGGATAGTTGCTAGATTATCTACTAACCCTAGAGAGAATCACTTGATGGCAGTGAAAAGGATAATGAGATACTCGAAAGGAATAGAAGAGTATGGTTAATACTATAAGAAGAATGAAAAGTTTGAACTAAAAGCCTACACTAATCCCAATTGGGCTAGAAATATTGATGAAAGAAAGGGCACCAGTGGAGGAGCATTCTTCTTAGGTAGAAGACTTGTTACATGGACAAGCAAAAAGTAGGGTTGTACTTCCCAATCTACTCCTAAAGCAGAGTATGTTACTGCTGCTATAAATTGTATAAACACTGTATGGATCAAATAGTTACTTAAGGAAATGAAGGAAGAGATCACTAAACTAGTGACACTTTATTGTGATAATACAAGTGCTATAAATATCTCAAAGAATCTTGTAATGCATACAAATACAAAGCACATTGCAATAAAGTATCATTATGTAAGGGAGTTGGTTCAAGACAAAGAGTTGAAGATGGAATATATCAACACAAATGAGAAAATTACTGATATTTTCACCAAAGCATACCTTAAGGATGCTTATGAGTATCTGAGAGGTAAATTAGGGTGATACCCCTATCAAAGGCTATGCAAAAGATAGAGGGAGTACCCTGCATAAAACAAGTTGATATTCATTTCATACAAATTGATGTAGTAGACCCTACTTTAGGAAATTGCCTAAAGTAATCACCATGGCTAGAATTTCAAATTAGTCTCAAGCAAGGTGACAGAGGGGGAAAAATGAAGAATTTGCAAAAAGCCTATGTCTACATATATGAAGATGCCAAGTATTGGTTATATGTCTTTGGCATTATTGTCAAAGAGGAAGAATATACAGTAAACTGATTAAGAGGGAGATGATCAAAGTAGAAAATTAAGAGAAAGTACAGTTCACAAGAGGAGCAATGAAGTGAGAGAACATCATCAAAGGTTAGAAGACTAAAAGAAAGAAAGAGGGAGAGAGCAGAAAACAAAAGAGGGAGATATTCTAATATTCTATTGATCCATGACATACAAAAATTAGATAAGAAGGATATTTTGTAACCTAAGAAGTAGTTTCTTATAGAGGAAGAAGGGTTATTCACGAGATTTCTTTTTGGTATTACCTTACTATTTTAACCTACTTAGTTTATCATTTGTTTGATTGGTTGATCAGTTTGGTTTGCCATCAATGTGAAATAGGGAGATTATTGATATATGATTGGAAAGATCATTTGAATGGAAATATTGTTGAAAGAAGACTGTGTGTTTTCAATCATTTTTTTGTGTGTTGGTAAGACAATTTCTTATATGTTTCAAACACTATCACTTAGTTGATTGATGAAGAGGATTTGATCAACAAGATGTAACAAAAGTACCTAGAGGAAAGGTTCAGTTATGATTATGTATTGAACTACAAGAATCAGTCAAGATAGTTAAAACATAATGCATTGCTGATCTACTTGAGGTTACGAAATGATTGGCTACACTTAGAAAGTTTAGAAGAAAAGGGTTGGACAAAGTTCATTCGCTAAGCTTGATGAAGTTAATAGAAGGTGTTGTGAAAAGTTAGTGCAAACTGAGCAAAAAGTCAGTTGGAGCCGAGTAAAAGCAATTTCTAATGGATGTTGAATAAGCTAGTAGGTGTCAAGCAAGGTAGTAGATGCCGAGTGCTTTTCAATAGATGTCAAGTACTAGTAAAATCTAGTTGATGTTGAATAATTTTACAATAGATGCTGAGTAACACAGTATGTGCCAAGCATTAATAAATTGATAATGCTAAGCTACTGCATTATGAAAAAGATCAAATATTCGCCAAATAAAAGCCAACAAGTTTGTTTTCTTGAAACTTGTAAATTAGGAGAAAGATAAGATTGATGAGTTGGAGGCATAGAATCTTATGTAAACCATTTTGGAGGTGAATTCAAATGGATTTTAGAAGAAGTTTCTATAGAAGACAAGATATGGGGTAGATACATTGTATCCTACCTAATCCATCGAAAAGCCTAATTTTTGAGATGGATAATGAGCACGAAAAAGAGTTCTAATTCCCTATATAGGGATGTCTAGTCATGAAGCAAAGAAGGATAGAGGTCAAAGAATTTTTGGAAGCAAAAATTTGACAAGGAGAAGGAAGAGGGTTTGCTTCATTAAGTGACCAAAGAGAAGAAGTCTGCAATGGTGAACTAAGAAAGAAGGCTTAAGGAGGATGAATGCTTAAAGGGTGAACAACCTGTCAGAACTGTAAAGATTGAAAGCCAGGCAAAGTTGAGGATTGAATAGTGATCTATAATATGCAAGTAAGGTTGTAAGTTGTATCAGATCAAAACTCTACTATTACTTTCTAACAATTGTATCATATTAGGGTAAATCCTTTGGAGAAAGGTTGACTTAACAGTCATTGGAAAATCTTTTAAAAAGGTGGCATTCCAAGTGAATGGCCTAAAGTCCTCTAACAAGGCTCACTTTCAATAGGGTGATTGAAATCCCTTAACCAAGTCACATTTAACAGTGTGTGTTGTAACCTTTAACAGGGTTGGCCTTTAATAGGGCATGACTTCAAAAGAGTGAAAAAGGAGTAGCATGTTACTAGTGGTTTTTCCAAAATAAAGTTTCCACATTAAATCATTCTATCAAGTGTTCTGATGGATGTGTTATGTTTTATGCTTTATACTTCTACATATTGATTTAACAGTAACATATCAATTTTGGTTAACACATAATGAATGCATGCATGATTAAGAAATTTTTATGGGTTTACTGAATTGTGAAATGTTTTATTTTGTACATCTAGACCTTGAATAACTGATTCATACCCCCTCCATCTCAATTATTCTAAAAGAATTCAAACAAAAGCCTTGTGTTGTAAAGTTGGAACCGTTGTTGAGTTTTCTACAAATGTCATGCATTTAGAAGCCACCACTCTATACTTTCTACAAGTGAACAAGGAGGAGAAGGAAGCGAGAAAAGAGAGTGAGATCACCCGCTCCCTCTACAGCTTCTTGGCGAATGATTGGCTCAAGACTCTGCTGGAGAAACCTGTTAAGTAGGAGGTGGAGAAACTGGTCATGGAGGATCCTGATGAAAAGGAAGGGGAGGACTTGGAGGAGAAAGAGGTGAACTAGCCCCTATGCCTATGTTTATTTTGCTTCTTGTTTATGTTATGGTTAATTGTGAACTGTATTCCCTATGTGACATTTTTGGTTATTGCAGATATTAATCATTTTAATAGAAAATCTTGTAATTTATGTTTTTGGGTTACTTTTTGGTATTGTGTGCATGTTAGGAGTAGTTTGGTTAATATTGATATTATGAAGTACCCTGTTATGATCTTAATTGTTAAGATGTTTTTGATGTCTAGAAAAGGTATTGGTTAGATAGTAGGGGGTATCTATTGGCTTTTCTCTAGATTTATTTACTATGGGGTCTATCCCCCTTCTGTTGGATAATATCTAGTACATGACAATCTATCTCTATTATGGCCCTCTAGTAAGAAACCACAGACTTTAGCGATGGCTGCCTCATTAATCTTAAGCAAGATTCTATTTAGAATTACCCACCTATTGTTCTATGAATTGATGAACTACATAGAGACATATTCATCATAACCCTCAATACATTGCATTAAAGGCACCAAACCACCCTCTTTCAGGTATGTCCAAGCAACCTTTTTGTAGAATTTGATAGATTTCAGCTCGATATAAACATGGCTACCACCCATTTCCCCACTCTCACCCAGGTCTTTAGTAAAGTCCTCATAGATATCCAACATTGTAGGATTTGATGATGAACAAATCCACATACCCTAGATATCATGCATGCAAATAACTTGTTACAAGGAAGAAAGAAAAGAAGAGAGAGAATGGTTTTCTCAACAAACAAGATAATTGTATTTGCTTGTGCAAAATAGAATGAATGCATTTACAACTGATCAATCATTATGAAGGAGATCAAAACCCTAAAAGGTAAATGATATGTAATAATTACTAATTAATTATTAAATGGAAATGTAAGGAGCACAAAGTGAAATCTTAAGAAGGGAGTAAAGGTAATTTAATAAATTAAATTAAATTAACCTTTCACTCTAACACCCCCCTTTAAAATGAGCAACAATGTAGCTACAAACAATGCAAGGAAACTACAATGCTGAAAGAAAACTTGGGTCCCAACAATAAGGCCAAATGAGGTACCCAATCACAATCAAATCTCTATGAAACATAAAAATAGAGAAAACCTAGTGGGGAAAAACCTACTCCAAAAAGAGATAGAAAAGGATTCATGAATGAAACATCTCATAAGACTCTCTTAAGACCACAACTACAAAGAAGGCCCCGAAGATAGAAGCTTGAGACTCCATAGCCCCCCTTGAATGGAAGAACTCTTGTGTCGATGAACATAACAATGTGGCTCAAATCTAAAGGAAAAAAAGGTAATGGACAAGGATGATAAAATCCAAGTACGTAAGGTGCCGCTAAAAGTCCTAGGTAATGCTCAAAGGAGAAAGCATGAGAATCCTAAAATGGAATATTCAATGGAGGTGGGATAATAGGTGTGTTGAATCTATCATTTGAGAGAAGGTGTGTGTCCTCTGATATATCCTCAATAACTATAGTAGGTGGCTCAATGACTAGAGCTGCAATAGTAGAAAATGCTAAAGAGTAATCATGTGTGAGAGATGGAAATTGAACAAGAGGTGGAGGTGTAGAAGTCACACCATTGGTCTTAGGGACAACACATAAGTTCAAGCGACCTTACTTCACCTTAGTAGTTTCTCATGAAGAAGGAGACTAATTCTCCACTAGTAGAGATGGTGGAAAAAAATGAGAGATAAAATAAAGGTGGGAAACATGATCAATAGTCCTAGTAGAAACAATATTTCCTGTCTCACTATTTATGATGTGTAGTGAGTCTTATTCAAACTCAATTATATTCCCTATCCCACTATATGTAGACTAATAAATAGAGAGAAGGCTAGAGGTCAAATATGGAACACAAAGTACATCATGAAATGTACCATCATCAATACTAATAGAACTTTTTCCACATATAGTCATAACAGTGGTGTTTCCCATCAAAATGTGTTGAGTAAGAGAAGTCTCAAATGAAGAGAATACATCTTGAGAAGATGCCATATGATGTGAAGCAACTGAATCTAGTAACCATATAGAAGAGGGTGAAGTAGTAGTTGCACATAGTGCATGAACCTTTCCTATATATAATTTTCCATCTAAAATAAAGGATGATGATGATGAAGATCTATGAGAAGTAGAAGGAATATAATTATTGTTCTTTTGAAGGAGTGTTGTCAAATCTGAAACCTATTTGGCATAGTCATCTAAATTATTCTCAAAGAAATGTAACTCATCATGATTAGGCTTATTACAATAAGCACACTTAATTCTTTCTGGTTTGGTTCACCCCCCTTAGGAGGAGTTGAGCCTGATGAACTATGAAGGCTAGAATCAATCTAAAACTCTGTACAATGAGATCTATGTGTATTATCCCTCATCCCAAAATATGGGTGAGCTACCATTGCATAATTTTGTGAGCCTATGAGAGAATCCATCTAAGAGATCTTAGCTTGCTCTCAAGTCAAATGATTATAAATAACCTTAAAGGGTGGCATGGTAAATCTATTACCCAAAGCATCTTTTGCGGAATAGAAGGTAGAAGCAAAAATTTGAAAGTTTCAACAGAGATTAAAAAGAATCAAATACATGCACTTACTATTAGTCTTGGTTTTCCAACAACCCTATAATAAAGATTCTTTGTTGTTTGAACTTCATAAAAAATTCCTCAATCGAAGGAAAAAAAATATGTTAGAGGAGAAGCAAGCTCTTCCTCAATCTGAAGTGCCTTGAACTCATTCACTGTACCAAAAAATCTATCAAGCTTGGTCCACATATCTAGAGGGGTATTGCACCCATCAAGATGAAACTGTAGACTATTAGATAGTTATAAAGAAATCAACTCCATTGAGTCATCCATCTTTTTTGTGTGTTTCATAACCTCAAAAGGCCTCTATAAAACTAGTTGCATGACATCTAAACAAGACCACAACCCTTTTGACAAGAGAAGTTATGTCATAATGGTCTTTCATGTGTGATAGCTATGAGGGGTCAGAAGTTCTAGACAAGAAGAGGTCTCGGCCATTGTTTCAGATTGTGTTGGATTATTTTTTGAAATTTGTCTTGTCAGAATAATTAGGACATAATATCTCTAAAAAATCTGATCAATTACTAGTGTCAAAATCGGCCAAAAAATGATCAAATGTTGAAAGTACTATGTCCACTCAATATTAATCCAAACTGATACTAGATGTGGAAAGTAGACAATAAATTATGCACTTTTAAAAAAATAGCACCTAAAAATATTTCTACCTGAGTCCAAACAAACCTTCTAAATTTGTAAAAATTGGAATTTACAATTTTTAGAAAAATTCAAAACAAGAGATCAAAAACAACCTACACCAATGTGTAGATCATGAAATTCTGTCGTAAAACAAAAAAAATTGCTCACAAAAAGGATTTTGTATGAGAGAGATATCTATGTTTGAAAATCACCTCTATAATTATTTTTTTTAATTGTAGTCATTGCACCTCCAAAAATCAAAGACCCCCCTATTTCCACAAAAATGCTCGAAAAATGTTAGATTGGTTCTATCAAACCCTTGTCCTTCTTTTTCTCCAAACAAAAACAGGCAGCTGTAGGTAAGGTTTTGATACCATGTAGGATTTGATGATAAACAAATCCATAGACCATGGATATCCTAACCTATTACAAGGAATTTTTTTTAAAAAGTAGAGAGAGAGAGAGAGAGACAGAGAGAGAAGGGTTTTCTCAACAAACAAGAAAATTGTGGTTGCTTGTGCAAAATAGAATGAACAAATTTACAATCGATCAATCCTTATGAAGGAGATCAAAACTCTAAAAGGGAAACCATAAAAGGTAAATGACATTTAATAATTACTAATTAATTATTAAATAGAAATGCAAGGTGAATAAATTGAAATCTTAAGAAGGGAGTAAAGGTAATTTAATAAATAAAATTTAAATTAACTTTTTACTCTAACAAACATAACTCTTTCTAAATAGAATCTAGAAAAACCAGAGAGAGTAGTACATGGAGACTTGCAAGTGAAGGCACTAGAATGATGAATTCCCAAATGTAAAGGTTCTAAGAAATAATAACTCACAACAAGCACATGCCATGAAGAATCATAATGAACACTGGTACAAACTGCTCATTGCACATCACAACTCCATTTTCCATCGAAACACATACCATCATTAATTTTTAAAAAAATGTCCTCTTAGGTTTAAGAAAATTACACCAAATCTTGTAAAATTCCATGTTCTAGATTAGGTAAGAAATCTTCCCTTTTTTATCACTAGTTGGCCACCCAGTCAAAACCCTTAAAATATAAATACTAAATGACCATCTTTAGGAAAGACACTCTTAGTAATGATTGTCATCCAAGTGAAAATACTAACAATTAAATAAAACCAACCCATCAGAATAATTAAGGTTATTGACCATTAATGCCTCAATTTGAGCTAGAACCCCATCAATATTTTTTTAGGTACACATATCAAGTTTCACATGACCAATCACTGCCAAAACATCTGCTGCCTCATTTCCCTTACAAAAATGTGTTGAATAGACACTTCCCCAAAGCCTCTAGATAAGGGTATGAGCATCCTTAATGACTTGGGAGATATTTCAACTAATTTTACTTATCCCTTTAGTAGCTTCAATAATAAGTTGTGAACCTCCCTACATGACTAAATTTTGAATGTTAAGTGAGCTGCCATATTTAACCCCCAAAAATATATCCATAGCTTGACTGAAGTTACTAGTTTTTTCATCACAATTACAAGAAAAGGCCATCACTAACCTACCATTTTCATCCCTTATAATGCCTCTTGGAACCACGTGGCCCATCTTATAAAATACAACAAATTTTAACTTAAATGAGGGGGGCGGGGTGGGGGGTTCCATCTCACATGCTTCTTGGCCAAACATTTAGATTTGTTAACTATGGTAACTAGATCTTTCAATCCCCAATTATCTACCATAACATGCTCTTAGGGTTCCAAGTGGTGGGAGGGGATTTTCCATCTCTAATGGGGGATGTACTCAAGAGATTGGTGGTTAATTAGAGAGTAATAGTAGAGGGAAGATTTATCCCTGAAGAAATATAATTATTTCTTCCCTTCCAGATCTGCTAGTATACATAAGGGAGGATAAACTTCCATAGTATCCTAAGGAGGATGTGATAAATTGGAGACTCTAAGCTTGAAATTATCTATTGGATAATTTCATTGAACACCCATTAGACTCCAAATTTATGCATGGTGCTCATCCAAACTTCTCTAGCCTAGATGTCAGATGATGATAATGATGAATACACACCATCTACTGGTAGCTCAAATAGTGATAGAAGATCTTTAGTGCACATGTACTTAGAAATTATATTTTAAGGGATCATAAGGGGTCCTAATGTCCCTTTCAATACACTTTGACCCCCTATGAGCCCTTTTGACAAATTAGACTTGACCAGTCTATTCTTTTTCTTGATAATGCCACTATAAATAATTTTGTAATTTAGGATTCAATGGTTGTAAATAAGCTTCATAAGATATCAAAAAGAAATATTTATTTCATGGAAACATTAATATTTACCCCATACTGGTTGCATTTATATGCCCTCCAAATCTAGTGGTGGTGGCATAATTGTTAGAGTAAATAATTATTATTTACACTTTTACTTAAGTTTACTTAGGTTAAATGTATTTATTTAATAGTTGTAGTTTAGGAGTTGTTGACAACACAAGAGTTTGTTCCTATTTAAGTCATACTTATCTTCTCACTTTGATTGAGAATATTCCACCATTTTTGGATGTATGCTTAGTTTTCATACTTATCTCCTAGCACCTTCTAGCTTGTTCTAGAAGTTTCCCAGAGGCCTTTATATTCAGGCTCTCCTATTATAATTTCATATATCTTTTGTATATCAATATTCTATAGCAATACATTTTCCATTTTTGTAATATCTTCTCTCTCAATCTTTTTAGTTTCTCAAAGCTCCACCCTTCCTCCTTTAGTTTCCCTTCAATAGGTTATTTGCATGCAGGTAATCTTGGTGAGCTATGAAATTGACTTTCATCAATTTCTACATGGTATCAAAGCCTCCCTACTGCTTCTTGGCTAAAGGATTTTTGAAGCCGTGATTCGAAGACACAAACTCTAGTTTGTTTGTGATTTTTTCTTCAATTGGGAGGAAGACCATTTTTTTGGAGCACTTTGGGCCAAAATCGACACTACCATTGAGTTTAGAAGGACTGTTTCAATAAGGATCCATATAAAATTTGTCCATTTTGGACAAAGTTTCTCTAGGAGCCAAAAAAAATTATTCAAGAGGTTGTATAGATAGTATGAACGATTCTACAAAAAATCAAAAAATAAACATTTTTTGGTAGGCTACCTTGCAGCCACCACCATGCCACTGTGTAGCTAGTGCGCAGCTTAGCCACCGCTGCAGCTGTAGCACAGTAACCACTCTGCAGCCACTGACGCACTGCTAGAAAGCCATAGTAGCCAGTGGTGCTGCCCTTTTCAATAGCTCTACTACCACCTTAGCCAACAGTACCTACCCCTATGGCCACCTTCTTTCCACCATTGATAGCTACATAGGTGGCACTTCATATGCATGCCACATGGCACAGGTGCCACATTGGCACCTATCATGTGGCTAGGCCATGTCAATAAGTACTACCATGTAGATGCCACGTGGCAATTTTTTTTGCCTTGATGACCTCTAGGCTATCAAATTTAGCATAGTGGCATGCTAACATTAGCATTATATCAGCACTGCATTAGCACACTTGCAAGCTCTCCAAGTCCCTTTTTGACCTCCTCGCAATTGTTTGGCCATAACTTGAGCATAAGGAGGTATTTTTTCAATCTGAAAGAAGCATCAAAAAGCTAGTTCTAAGACAAAGACATTGGTGTATGTATTTTTTGGTTTTGATGTAGTTTTGCTACCTATTTTTGTAGTCAAAGTTAGATGTTCTATTTTTCACTTCGATGAGATTTTCTTGTGCGTCCCATCTCCATTTTTTGAAAACATTATATTTTTAGAAAGATGGTTCTATCTTATTTTCAAAATGCTATCATTTCCTTTAGATTTTTCCCCATGCTCTTTCTATCATGTTTTTGGCATTTTTTCTCTATGGTGGATATCTTGGGTGTTCTAGGTCTGAGGATCATTTTCATGGCATGAGATCTTTTGTTTTGGGTTGTATTATCTTTTGTATTAGCTTTTTTCCCTTTTTGATCATTATTGATATCATTTGTAAGCATCTTTATGAAAATGCACTGAGATAAAGTGTCACTCTTGCATTTTGGGTTCATGAACATTATTTTGAGATAGTTGTACTTGCACTATTTTATAAAGTGCCATGGGGATGATAGTTGTATGTGACTTTTTTGCCCTCTTCCATTTTTGCCCCATGATGTGTCAAGTGACATGTGCCTTTATAGGTGTTTGTACCTCTTACTCCCTCATTACTCTTGGTTCTTTCTACGGAGTATTTTGGCCTACTTTTTTAGTTGCCTATCATCTCACCCCATCTACATTAAGGGGGGTTATTCTATTGTTTCTAATGCTTCCTTGGTTTGATGGTTTGATAGTGTGAGCTATGTATTTAGTATTTGATCCTATATACTAGGAAATTGTAGCGATTGGCTACATATGCATTTCAGTGAGATGGATCACCTAACATATAGATACTCTCGATTCATGCCTTCTATTTTCCATGGAGGTTCTATAGATTAGTAGTTTCTTTCTGACAGAGTTTATAGCTTCTTCATGCTTTAGTGATGTTCTTCATGATCTTATCTTTGTTCCTATTTTCTGGGACATTCCTCTAGTTGGAGGCTTCTTCAGTCCTTCATTAGGTTTTCAGTTATCTCTTTTTCGAGAGGGGTTTTTCCCACTGAGTTTTCTCCTTTTTCTCCAATTTACAGAGATTGCATTGTACTTGGGTACCTAACATGACCTCATTTTTTAGACCCATTCTATATTTCATCTTAGCTATTGTGAGCTTAAGTATATTCCCCTAAGTTGCACTTAAGGGGTTGTTAGAGTAAATAATTATTATTTATACTTTTACTCAAGTTTACTTAGGTTAAATGCATTTATTTAGTAGTTGTAGTTTAGGAGTTATAGACAACATGGGAGTTTGTTCCTATTTAAGTTATACTTATCTTCTCAGTTTGATCGAGGATATTCCACCATTTGTGGATGTATGCTTAGTTGTCATACTTATCTCCTATCACCTTCTAGCTTGTTCTAGAAGCTTCCTAGAGGCATTTATATTTGGGCTCTCCTACTACAATTTCATATATCTTTTGCATATCTATATTGTATAGCAATACATTTTCCATGGTTGCAATATCTTATCTCTCAATACATTTAGTTTCTCTAAGCTCCACCCTTCCTTCTTTGGTTTCCCTTTAACAGGTTATTTGCATACAGGTGATCTTGGTGAGCTGTGAAGTTGGATTTCATCAACTTCTACAATATTGATAGGTTGTGATGATTTCTAATATTATTAAGATTGGGAGGACCTAGTTAATATTTACCTTGGTTGCTCTTAACACATGATATTCATGTGAGCCTATGCTAGATGATGATGATGAAAAAGTTCATCATCTACTAATAGCTCAAGTAGTGACTTTAGATATTACTAGACTTCATATACCCAAGAATATATGCAAGATGACTTCATACTTTACTAGAATTTCATATATTACCACAATATGATCATATTGTGTTGCATATATGAAGTCTAGTAATATATGAAGTCATGGAAAACTTGTGATGAAGATGGCACCTGCAACTACTAGACTGTCATGGAAAAATTATGATAAAGATGAAACCTCCAACTAGTAGTTTGTCATGGTAAACTTGTGATGAAGATGGAACTTACAACTATTTGACTATCATGGAAGACTTTGATGAAGATAACACTTGCAACTATTGGATTATCATGGAAAATTTTTGGTGAAGATGTCACTTGCAACTACTAGACTATCATAGAAACTTGTGATGAAAATGACTCCTCCAACTACTAAAATGTCATGGAATTTTTTTATCTCTCTTGTTTCAAATTGGGGGGGGGAGGGGGGCATGGGGGAGAGAGAGAGAGAGAGAGAGAGATTGAGGACCTCTAGAATTATATCCATACATTCACCAGAGCACTTATTAGCATGTTTTATTATTTTAAGATCTACACTAAATTGGCTATCAATGTCGAGCATCACTTTTTCTTTCATCTTGACAAGAGCTCCAATAATTTTTCAAGCTATTTGAGAAGAATATTGTTGTAGGTTTCCTTGTTTGTCATGGTGATGAACCATTGGCTTAATTTCATACCCTTCTTCCTATTATTGACATACACACAAAAAACCATCATTAAATTTTCCTACATAATAAAAAGCAAAGAGAAAGTTGAGCAAAATGAGTTGACATACCTCAGAGCCTTCACAAGAAGTTTCTATCATTTCTTTAGAAGATGATTTATCTTCTAGTTCAATGAAAAGAATCTCTCTCTCCTATCTCTTGACCTTACATTGTATTGTTGCATTACAATTAGGCTTACCCTATAATGGCTTCCATTTGGATGAACAACAAACTAAATGATTCCAAGACCCACAGTTTGAGATCCAAAAGATAACTTCTTTTGATAGAATTGGCATTTGAATCTTTGTATAAAACCCATTATGTATCATCCCTCCACCACTCTTTCTTTGTATATAATTGTTTGTGCATCATCCCTCCAATCATTTATTTGATGAAATTAATCATTTTTTAAGTAGTTGCTACACTATTTGGTCCTCCTTAGGCCTATTAGGCCTTTGAACAATTGACTATAATTTTATATAGACATAACAAAATTGTGTTATGTCTACTAAAATCATACTAGACATAATCTGATCATTTTTTGTCTATTAGACATAACATGATCACATGATATCTAATATAATAGTTTAGTCATACAAAGAATAAAATAGCTGCATTTTGTTGACAAAAAGTGTGATCACATTTAGGCTTGGTAATAGGCCTTCTTAACTACCCAAAGCCTTAGGTTGATGTTTTCCCTATAGTTTTTGTTGGTTTAGATAATTTTTCATCTTCTAAGATCAAGTCTAATCTTTGACTTGATCAAGTTACAAATTGTGAAGTGGGTATCTCTAAAATTACCACCATAATTTCACATATTTTCTTACCTTTCTACCCATATAATTTTATTAATTTTTGGATAAGATTAGCATTGTGAAGTTGAATTATCTATATCAATGTCTTGACAGTCCTCTCAAACATATGTCTACCATTTTTTAATAACTTTTAATCTACATAACCAAATGAAAAATAAATTACAAGTTATTTTTCTTCACTTGATGCTATACACTTTTTTTTTAAGTGTTTATTTTAGACTATTTTGATGCAAGTTATACCTAGTGCATGAAGAGCTACAAGAATTTCAAGATGGAGTCACTTCAAAAAATCATCAAAAAAAAACTACTTGTCAAAAATTTATAAAAAAATTCATAACTTATATATCTTATTCTTACATATTATCATACCTAAGGGTTTTTCAAAATACTAAATATAACTACATGTTTTTTTTGAGAGCACAGAAACAACTATGTTATGTTTTTCAAAAAAAATAGGAAACATTTTTTGTGTGCATGGGGTTTGACACTCTTACTATTATACATTTTTTTAAAAACTAGATTTAGAGTAATACAATTTTTTAATTTTACTTATTTTCTCATTTTGAGTGCATGACCCTCAAATGGATCTTCCAAGATCACACTCACCTGATTTTATAAAAAAAAGGTGTCCACTTATAACCCCCTTTTTCCACACCATCTTGGTGCACATATCCAATTGATATTTCAAAGAGATCATTTCATTGTTACTTTCTAACCATTTTAGCAAAAAATATCTTAACCAAGTGGACTTAACCATCTTAATTTTTAAATCCATTTTTATGATGAAATTTGATTGAATATTTGTAAGTTCTTTAGATATTCCACTCATTGAAGAGTGATAAGGTCTAGATGATCTCCATTGAAAATACTCTAATAGGGTCACAACTAGTAGTGTGTGTGTGTGTGTGTGTGTGTGTGTGTGTGTGTGTGTGTGTGTGTGTGTGTGTGTGTGTGTGTGTGTGTGTGTGTGTGTGTGTGTAACCTTTGATAGGGTTAGCTCTAAATTGAGCTCACTTCAAAAGAGTGAAATTATTTCAGGTGTCTAGTGTTAGGTGTTTTTTCCCTAATCAGGTTTCCACATTAAAAATACTTGTGTTAATGTGTTCATGAATATTATCATTGTTTAGTGTTGAAAACTATTATAATTGTTGTAAGTTAGTTAATGAACCTAATATTTGGTACGAATTTAAAATCCATTTAATTTTTTATAATTGATGAAGTTAATGTATTTACCAACTTAATTTACTAATAATTTTAAGTTGTCGCTACTATATTTGGACCCATTTTGCAATTTCTACCCATCACCCTACTAACAAAACCATGAATTGGATCTTGTTAGAGGACCATGGGATTGTTGTTCTGACAAACTGCAATGGTGAGGAATACCATCATATTTACAATGTCTGACACTGCTATAACTTGGAAGAAGGGAGGGACAAGTTCATGTTCATGATGTCATGATTGTGATAGTATGTCATCATAAATATGACAATTTCAACTTCCAGTCAACCATCACAATTGTGATGTGTATGTAATAGTGGTGTTGTATAAGTGGTGCTTATTCATTAGATCTTCTCATTGTAGTTATGAAATTTTTGTGACAGTTGTGTTGTGCAAGGAACCGCTAGCTATCAAAATGAACAGTTGTAATTATGACAACTTGTCAAATTTTTATTTTTTTTAATTACTTTTGTTGGACTAGCTTATGGAGCATTTATCTCCAACCATGTTTTATAAGTTGGGGATTGTGCTTTATGCCTGGCATGCAAGTGCATTTGCATATGTAATTTTATCACCTTGGCATGTACCTCATCTGATGTCATCCTTTTTATTGTACCTCATTTGATGCCAGTTCTAGAGGAATGCGTAATCAATCTAGCTAATAAGCAACTATATTTATTTAACTAGGTTATGTCTTAGGTATTTTCTATTCCCATTTATCATATGGTTGCAATGTTGGAGGCAAAAAAATTTCCAAAGTGGCAGTAGATTTTTATCATTGGCTTTGTTCAACTCCTAATTTTAATTAAGTAACACAATGGTTTTTAGGATGGAAAGGACTATTTCTCCCTAATATTATTGCTAATGAGAGGATAATAAGTTAGCTAAATGTATCCCTTGAAATGATATATAATGTTGTAGAGGGTATGACTATGGAACAACTTTAGGCTAGAGAGACTATAAGTTATCTTAGGGTAATGGAGCAATGCCAATTTAAGGCACTTTGGCAACAACATATGCTCAACAAAAAGCCTTAGCTTCCATGGGCAATGGGGTTCACCTGAATAATTCCATGGGTGCACCTTAGTTGAGTTTGAAGGAAGTGATTGAAACATATGCACAAGAACACATGACATTCAACTTTTTTCTAAAGTGGAATGCACACATGATGGTCTTCAAGTTTATTGCTTTGGAACAATTAGTATCCATCTAGATTTTGTAAAAAAAAAATGCTTGCACAATCTAGAGATATATCGATGATATCATTATTGCAGAAGCTAGTTAAGATGGACCATAATTGAACTGGAGGAAATCATTGATAAATGAAACATATAATGAAGAGGAAACTTGAAAACTTGACTATTGAAATGTTGAAATGAAAGCTATCGAGGATCACACACCTATGTCAAAGTTACAAAAAAATGTGAATTTGATTTTAGATATGGTAGAGATAGATATTTAGAAGTTTCATCATAATTTAAAGCAAGAGAGAGATTCTGTGGCAATATACCAGAAGGAGAAGGAGCGGCTTTGGAAAGAGACTACATGGTAGAAACAACAACTAGACAACATAGAGGATATTATGTGAACACTGGATAGAATCCAAGAAAGTGTTGTAGTAAGGTACTATGACATTGGAATCAATTGCAAGTGTATTTGAGAATTTATAGTCCAAATATTGGGAGGACTACAAGTTGTACAATTTGTCATGTATTGCATCTACATTTACAAGTATTTCAAGGTTGGGAACCACTTCAGCATCCTTTGAATGGTTTATATTTAATGTCATTGTGGTAGATGCTTCAAAAAGGGAATGAACCTCTTAATTATGGAATTTATACATAAGAAGAACTTGCTTCTTCAACTGCTTACACTGAACTCTTCATTGAAGTTATTCTTCTAGCAGTGAGAATAAGTCCTACAAATTCTTGGGAGCCAAGGGACCTTGAACCTATGGTACATTTTTTGGAGACATAGGAGAATTTACTACTAACTTCAATACTTCATAATATTTTGGATCATTTAGTGATGTCAAAATTAATAGCAATAGTAGATACTTGGATCCTCGAAGGGAGACTGTGCCAATACATGCATGGTTACATCCTTGGTTTCCATTGTTGGGATAATGTATGGAGCCTTTATATATGACCATTCATTATAATTTTGGGAGTGTGCTTCATGTCTGGCATGTAAGTGATGCATCTGCATATGCAATTTTATCACCTTGGAAAACTATATTTGATCCTGCTAGATGGGAACAGTTCATTGTTCATTTTATCGCACCTAATTTGATGTCATTTCTATAGGAATTTGTAATCAACCTAGATAATTACTAACTAGATCAATTTAACTAGGTTATAGCTTGGTCATGTGATATTCCCATTTATCATAAGATTGTAATGTTGGAGGCAACATTTTTTCCAAAGTGGCAGTAGGTTTTGTATCATTGGCTTTATTCAACTCCCAATTTGAATGAAGTAGCACAATGGTTTCTAGGGTGGAAAGGACTATTTTACCTCAAGCTTCTTGCTAATGAGAGGATAAGAAGTTGGCTAAATATAGCCCTTGAAATGGTGAATCAATTTGTAGAGGGTATGACTGTGGAACAACTTGGGGCTAGAGAGAATGTAAGTTATCTTAGGGTGATGTAGTCATGCCAATTTGAGGAATTTTAGCAGCAAAAAGCATAAGTAGCATATACTCAACAACAAGCCTCATCTTCCATGGGCATTTACGTGAATAATTACATGGGTGCACTTCAATTGAGTTTAAAGAAAGTGATTGAAACATATGCACAAGAACATGACACCCAATATTTCCCTAAAGTGGGATGCACACATGATGGTCTTTAGGTTTATGGATTTGGAACTATCAGTATGTATCTAGATTCTATAAAACAACAAGAGCTTTCACAATCTAGAGATAGATGGGTAATTGCATACTTAGAGAACCTAGTTGAGATGTATTGTAATCGAACTAGAGGAAATCATTGATAAAACCAAATATACAGTGAAGAGGAAACTTGAAAACTTGAATGTTGAAATGTTGAAATGTTGAAATGAAAGCTATCAAGGATCAAAAACCTATGCCAAAGTTACAACATGTTGGTTAATAGTTTTTCTTCCTTATCTTTTTGGTTTATACCTGGACTCTTAACTTTCCCAATGGCTTATGGAGGATAAAGAAGTTGACAATAGAATGGGTCAATGTAGTAATCTATCAAGGACCCTTGAATTGAAAGGCTCCCTTTTGAATTTAAGATATGCAATGAACTCTTTTTTCAGTTCTAGGAGTATGTTCTTAACTAGAGAGAAGAAGATGAAAAAATCAAGTTGCTCAACACTTTAAACAACCTAGGCAATTGAAAGGGGGACTAATTCACAACATGCAATCTATTCTAACCTATAATGCAATGAATGGAAACATGCATAATCAGCTATGAAAACAGCAAGAAAGAAAGAGATAGTGAAGTAGGTAATTCCCATATTACACAATTAGCTAATATTTTTAAAATACTCAGATTGTCTATCTCTCAGCTACTCCATCCATTAGTTTCCAACCTTCATGTGCAAAGAACTATACTAAATACACAAACTATGATGTACAATAGAGAGAAAAAAAGAGATGCTTATGCTGAAGAAAGTAAGGCATACAATCTATTGAATGAAGGAAACAAAACCAAGTTCATTTACATTCATTTAATTCTCCAACAGTAGCACATTTATTCCATACACTATACCAAAACTAAATGAACAACAAAACTAGAAATGGACTCAAAGTCACATGTAGTAGTCCAACCTATAGGGGTTTGCCCAAAAGTAATTTTGTCAATCTTATTAACTTCTTAAAAGGTTACATTTATAGGTCTTCTCAATGGCTAGTTACACTACATGATTTTTGCACAGAGCATTTCTGAATAGAATATACTAAAAATAGGACAAGTATGAATAATTGTCTATTATAGAGACTAACAAAATGCCATGAATGGATACAAAAAGAAAGAGAAGGGGAAGAATGAAAGATGTCTAGAAGAGCATTAGAACATCATGTCTTATTAGGAATAATTGATTTAGCTCTATAGTATTTCATGGTCTTGGTTACTTTGTCCATTTCTTTGACATATGGAATGATGATGTTGTTAGCTTGAACCATCCAATACTCATGCATGTCTGTCAATTCATCTATTCTAGCCACCCTTGACTAGAACTTCTCTGATTCTCTACTTATGATTGCATCCACTACTAAGAGTTCATAGATCTTGGACACTTTGAAGTTAAGTGGGTCAACAGCTTCATTAACAAATGCCAAGAACTTTGATTTCATTCTCTTAATATCCATGAGCTTTCCATTACCAGACACAAAGTATTATGTGTGCAATATCTTCAAGTATTGAAACAACTTCTCAATGAGCTTCTACACTAGGTCATGTACATCCTTGAGATCATTTGTGAACCTCATGGATCTTTCTATAATAAACTCCAAGGATTTTTTCTAGTGAAACAATGACTCCTTTCCTATCTTGAGGATCCCATGAGTAATGGCCACATTTGTCTTCATGTCATTTACTTCTTGTAGGCTTCTTGCAGAAGGGCCAACTTCTCAGTCAGCTTGTCTACAACCTTTTGTATGGTGGTGTAATGATTTTAAGCTATCTCCCTAAGCTTGTGAGCATCCAACACTAGGCTTCCGAAGTTTTCAACTAGCAGGAAACCTTGAGCCTTCATTTGATCTATGGATGCTCAACCAACCTAACTGAATTGCCTTTCTTATTGCCACTTTAGGAGTATATTTATGTTCTCCTTTACATTCAGGTTAAATTGACTCAATAAAGTGCTCCCAATTGTAGACCTTGTGTACTCCACCAATTCTTTTTTCATGGTCTCCAAGATTTCCTTTTATGTTCTAAGCTCTTCCAGCTTATCTTCAATTTTCCCATTGGTGGAATTCCACATGTTCACCATGGATTCATGAAATGGGATGCCAAGATCCACCATTCTAATCTAGAATTCATCTTTGGAAAGCTTGTGAAATCTACCTTCCTTTTGTGGCTCAACAATCTCTACTAGCATATGGCCAATTATTGAATCTGTAGCTAGTGCAATGATCATCTTCTACTTCTTGGTCTTCTTGGATGGTTGAAACAAGGTGGCATGTGTGATCAAGTCCTTCAATGGAGCTTCTTCCTCATATCTCCTCTTCTTCCTATCAATGTTCTCTTCGAGCCATGACTCTCTAGAGAGCACATTGATAGCAAATTGCAAGGTAGTGGGATTGAAAAACTTCCTCAAAATTAGAGGAGTTTTCTTTCTTTGAGAAGCAACAAGGAAGGTAACTACCTTATGTTGGAATTACAAGTAGGAAAGTAAACTTCTAAGATGGGGGGTGAATCAATAGTTTAAACATGAGCCCATAAAACTTTCACCATTCATCCATCTCATACATTCAATTAAGAAACTAAAATAACATGTAAAACACATTCATCTAAAACATGTAAATAGATAAGTAATCACACATTTGACACTAGATATGATTACCCAGAAACCCTCCAAGTGATAAAGTAAAACTGGGGCGGGGATGATGCCCACAAATCTTCACTATGACAGTTGTAAAGTGTATCCAATTAAGGTTACAATGGTTTGACAATAAGATATGATCTGCCTTGTAAAAGGCCTGCCTTGTTAAAGGCTTACAAAGACTGGTAAGTCCCAGCTTGTTAGAGGCTTTTAACACCCTGTTAGAAGTGAGCCTAGTTAAAGGACTTCTGATCATCCACTTGGAATGTCACCCTATTAAAGGATTTACTACAGTCTATTATGACTACTCTGTTAAGAGATTTTACCAAAATCACCTATAAGGATGTTTCAACATAGATCTTGTGATTGGCTCTAGTTGCCTAATTAAAGATCAAATCCATACAATGTCCTCCTTGATCCTTCTAATTTGATATAACAATTGTTGTATCCTTCTATTCTTTGTTCTCCTCTAACTGATTCTACAATTCACAATCTCTCAATAACCTCTAAGTCTCCATGAATGCTCTGTCTGCACATGCAAACTTCTCCTTTTGCTCACTGAACATCTTGGATAGTTTAGGGTTTTATCTTCCTTAAGAAGATTAGGTGACCTAGGGTTAGGTATGAATCTACGACTAAGATTCATCCACATTGTCACGTAATCCTTCCTTTTATTTGATTGGCTAGATACAAATACATAGGGATTCTGCAAATAGATTTGTCCTTATCACTAAAGAATCAAAATTTATCCTTAAGTTGGCTAGGAAATGGTTCACATAGTTTTTTTTGCAATTATAAACAAGTATGTCAATTTTGTTTCTAACACTTACTATAATTTTATTTTTGACTCTTACTATAATTTTGTTTCTTGGTGTTTCTTCTTTTCCAATGCTTGTTGCAAAATGCTTATTTTCTCAATTTTCATAGTGTCATAGTCAAACTTTGGAATTAATATCTCTTCATCTAAAGTAACATCATCATAATGAATTACCTTGTCATATTTAGAAGAGCTAGAACCTAGCACTAAGATTTGTAGGGGTATTGCTTCCATGCTCGGCTTCTAAAGAACTTTTGTAGGAGTGCCAAATATTGGTAAGGTTACCAATGCTTGTATGGCTTCCTACTCTTAAACCTTTGGTGTTTTTTCTCCTTCTTAAGATTTATCTTGATCTATGAAAATGATAGGAATTTCCCCTTGTGTCTGTGCTTCAGGTATAGAAGTATCTATCTATCCTATTTTCTCTTCTTTTGTCTCCTTCTCCTCTTCTATAACAGTTTGCTTCTGCTCAACTATGTCTTCTTTTACACTTGTGTCAACCTTGATTAAAATTTGATCACTAGTAATTGTAGGGATGGCAGAAGGTGGTTCTTGTGTATTCTCCTTATTAGAAGGTGGTTCTTGTGTATTCACCTTATCCCTAGTAACTGCTATTACTACTTTATAAAGTTCTTCTACACTAATCAAAATTGTATTTGAGGAAAGTTGTGCTTGCAGTGTAGATTGATGAAGAATCTTCTTCAGATCATTTGCAGTTAAAGGATTGATGTTCTGAGTTGATGCATCAGGAACATCCTTAACAGTTATGGTTTTTATAGGTACATTTGTGTCATGAGAAGGACTGACACTCAGCATTTGTCTATATGGCACACTTTGTTCTTCTTACTACTCTTTAGCTATTGACATCTCTTCATCTTTCTTTTGCACTTCCTCCTTTATATTTTTCTCTTCCTTGTCATCCTCCTTGTCATCATTCTCATCACCATTATTCCTTCCCTCAAAGGAATCTTCCTCTCCTTTTTTGACAGTTGTTAATCCAAAGATCAGTTTCCACATTTGGGTGGATTTCTTCACAACATCTTCAATGCTTTTCTAAAGAATGTTGAATACCCTATATTTTGGTGCAAACCTAGGACCATATTTCTTGTTTGCCTTAGTAATTTTGCTTTTTTTCATTTCATGCATAACCTATGCTAATGTAGATTCTTTAACTTGCTTTTCCAAGTTTAAACAATAATGCCATTTATTTTCAACAATATTATACAACTCCTTCAGCATAGTATTATCTAATTCAAGTGGGGTGTTCTTTAACTTAGACATCATTTCATATAATGATTCCTCAAACAAATTTTTCTCTTCTCTACCAAGTTTATCAAAATTTATACTTTTCAAACCAGTCAAATATGCATTATTTCTAACATTCTCATAGATATTTTCGAAATTAGATTTTGGTGGATGACTTACCACTCTAAATTGACTTGTGTCCTCTGATTCTATTCTCTCTTCATCATTTGAGTCAAGTTGAGCAATGTATTTCCTTTTTTTCCTTTTATGCTCTTGGCCTTTCTATTCTACCTACTTGGTCTTCTCCTTGGCCTTTTGAATAGTAGCTCTAGTGTTTTCTCTAGTGGCTAGTGATGTTGGCTTTGCTAGGGTTGGCTTGCCAACCTTCTTTTGTTTGACTACAGGTTGTCCCTTAGCCTTTCTCTTCTTGGGCTCAGCTTTTACTGGTGCTTCCTTGACTTCTTCTCCCTCAATACCTTCTTCTTCTTCACTTTCCTCACCCAAGTCTTGTTTTAATACAAGAGGTTCATTAGTTTGATCTTGTTGTTCCTCTTCATCTTCTTCATCTTCTTCTTCTTTCTCTTCAACACACTTGCCAAATATCTTCTTAAGTTTCCTCACTAGTTTATCCTTCTTTTTTAGTGTGGAGGTTGTCTTCAATTCCATTTCAACTTTTGATTTCATAACATCATAGTTTCCAAAGATTTTAGTTGTTTTGTCAACTTCTTCAGCAAGTAGGGTAGTAATGGCTATATAAGTTTCATCAATATCTACAAGAAAGCATATGTCATTGTAATATTGCTCAACCAATGAAACTGGTATTCCAATCCTCTACTTCATAGACTTCTTGAAGTCCTCAAAATAACTAGTCATTAATATTTCAAAGTTGTCTCCCATTTGTTCAATAAACTCATTTACCTGCACCACTATTGACCTATTGTTCTTCTAGCCTAAAGGACCAAATGATAGAAAAGTATTTCGCACATAAAAGAATAGGCAGATAAGAATTGAACCAAATTTGCATTGAGGACTCTTGGTTTTCTTTATAACTCCTAGGTTTTCCATCACCTATTGTAATTAAAGCTCATCCAGATCATAGGTATGATCTTTCTTCACAATTTTATATGCCACATCCATTGCAATACAGGGTAGATTGTTCAATCTACTAGATTGATAAAACTTATGAGAAATAACCCTTACTAGAAAGTCTAATAGAGGATTAGTTACAATGTCAATGGTCATTCCATACTTGTTCCATTTAGCACCTTTTTTCTTTTGAATTACCTCCTTTGAATCACTCCATAGAGTCTTTGGTCGATCTAGGGTTAGATATCCAGTCACCCTGTTGATTATCCTCTTTCTAATTTTGATTGGCCCTCCTTCCAACAATAAGAAACCATCATGTATCTTGCTCAACAGTAGCCTTATCCATTCTATTTTGAAAATAGTGTGGAATTCTAGGGCATGCGTCAAACCCTTGTTTTCAACAATTTTGAATTCCTCTTTCAAAACACCATTCTCACATAATCTATCATAAGCTTCCCTTATTTCTAGATCACCAATTCCACCAATCTTATAGTTGTAACACTTCCTAACATCCTGAACCATAATAAAATTTGGGGGAATCATAGATAATGTGCCTGATGGATCTTGTTTGTAGGCAACGTCTGTTATTGCTTTGAAATCTAGTTGCTTAACCTCATTGTTGACTAATTGAACATTCAAGACTTCTATTCCTTCTAATTTATTTTAACTTGACACCATTTGACAAACTAGGGTTTCTATTAATGTACTTTGCATAGCTCGACTTATGAAGAATACCTTTGAAATTCGAAGAATGTGAGTGAGATAGTTTGCTAGAATCATTGTAGTCACTTTGAACAAACTTTTGAATTGCCTTCTACACCTTTAGCTCTTGCACAAATTTGAAATGACAAGAAATGAACAAAAAATTGATCATTTACACTTCAAAACTTTGCATTTAATGCTTAGTGCATGTACAACTGTAAAATTTGGCATCAATATGATTTCAGCTTCACTTGGCATCTATAGGTATTATCATCACTTGGTAGCTACCATAGACTCGACATCAACTAATCACTTAGCATCCATTGAAAACTTTTCATGCTCAACAACAACATGAAAACTTAAAAGATTTAACCTGAACTTTTAGCAACATCTTTCATCTTTATTCATGTTAATGTAGCCCTATTAGTACTAACTTCTATTCGAATTTATGTATGATACAACACTTGAATATCAGTCCCACATACCTCTTAATTGCTTAGTTTGATGAGGTGTGATCACTTGACCCATTAGGTGAAGTGATCCCTTCTCCATTTGATGTACTACAATCATCTTTCTTCATCCATGTCTTATTCATCTCATTCCTCGTGTTTTCAACATCTACTTTGCCTTTTCCTTTATCAAATTCACAACTTGGTGCCTTTGACCTAGTTGGACAATGTTTGCTGATATGACCAATCTTCAAACAACTAAAGCATGTGGTTTGACTAAACCACCCTTTGTAGTTACCACTAAAATGTGTCCCAATACATTTTTTAGGAACATTTCCATATTTTGGACAATAATGACAACTATATCTTGTATTATAATCCCAGTTATAAGAGCTGTCATTGTTCCTTACCTTTTCTTGCTTGTTTGATGACCACATAGACTTGGATCTACATTTCAAAAGCTCTATGTCCATACTTTTGATAATTGTTGCAATATGCTTCAAATCTTTGTGCATGCATGGTTCTGGTTCTACATTCATGTGCCTAATGACTTTGTTTGTTGCACTTGTGACAATGAATCATGCTCCTAGGCTTAGCATTATGATTTGCATTCTTGCTCCTGCACACATTAGTAGTATGTCCTTTCTTACCACAATTATGATAAGTAGGTTTGGATCCTTTCCTTTATTGATTCTTTCTTCAACACTTTTAGATGACTCTCCTTCTTTAGTGCTTTTGTAGCCCAATCTAGATGTATCATTGTTAGATCTAGGGGATCTCAGTAATTGCTCAAAGTATTCAATGGCTTCATTTTTCTTATTGAAACTTTTAGCAAATTCCTTTTCTCTATTTAGGTCATTTTGCAGTTGTTCATTCTGCAACTTCAATGTAGTAATCTCAATATCTTTAACATTCAATTCATAGTTGGCATTCATGATTTGACTTAGGGTATCCAATTGCATGTTGGAAATCTTGGTTATTTTTGACGATGTCTCTTCCTATCTTTTTTCCATAATTCTTTTGTCTTCTTCAATCATGATTTTTTCTTCCATGCCTATCTTCTTCTATCCTTGTCATCCTCCTTCTCCACAACTTTCCTAGTGTTTCGAAGAGAGCTAGCTCGCCAAGTATGAGAGATTAGCACATTCTTCTCTGGAGGCAAGTCTCCACCTTGGCCAATGGACTATAATAGCCTTACAGATGTTGATGTAGTAGTTGAAGTGGTTGTTTTATGGTTGACTGGATGACTCTAGTTGATACTTCACTCATAAAACTACTACTCTTGATCCTCTTCTTCCTAGCTAGGGTCCACTCCACCCATTTATCTATTCATTTGATTATCCCCTGCATAAGAACTTCCATAGTGTTAATGACTAGACTTGCAAGTGGGTAGACAAAATTGGGGTGCCTTTGATCTTCTCATAGGATGTGAGATGCATGTAGGCTCCATTATATGCAAGGTCAGAAACATCAATAGAATCATTATACAATTTAATCCTCATTAATTGTTAATCACAACCAAAACCTCTCCTGAGTTTGGTACTCATTAAGACACCCTAACCAGAAAATCTCAATATCTAGAACATGTCTATACACATATCCCAACTTCAAGTGATCCCTTACAAAGTTAACTATATCATATTGAGGTTTGAGTACCTCATAGCTTAACAATTTAATTTTTCTCTCAAAGCTCTTCACCAAATTATGAGCATCAGAACTGGAAGCACATGAATATGGTCCAAACACTATAGGGAAGGGAATCTCAACTATCTTCTTCATATTAGAACACAGGGTTCTCACTTCAAGGATCTATTGACACACTTTGACTAGAACCACCTTTTCTTCTAGATATTTGCACAACCTCTTAGGAAAGGCATCATAAGATCCTATTCGCAAATAGGATAAACTCAAACACTAGATGAATGAGCATCTGAATTGTCTTATGGCTGAATTTTCCTCTAGCAAAAATCTCCTTTCATGGCATCCTTACAATTCCTGGCATAGCCTCATTGTGAAGGCATCATTTACAACCACATACTCCTCAAAGCTTCTTTGTAGCTATAGATGTTGATAGAATTCATATAATTTGGTGTGCTCATTGTAGTTTTTGATTCTATGGAGGCCAAGCCATAAGTGGTGTGTTTCCAAGGCATAAACTAGATATGAGGACATGTAGAACTACTTAAATCCTCTGGCCGAATCGAACCATGAGGCAAGATCATCGCAGATAATCTATTCCTAGTAAATCTACATATCCTTGACACATATTACTTGTACTAGGAAGAAATGGTTCTCGATGAACCCCAAGATCTCCTCTTTTCCTTTCAATCTGAGGAGGAGTGCAAGGATGTCCACTATTTCCCTTTTCAAAATTATGCCAAAATGAGTCTTCGGCATTTTTCTTTTCTTTGAGTGAGTAGTCTAGAACCATGTCTTCCCATTTGAGGGTATTCTTCTCATTGACCATACATACTAAAGATTAGAAATCAACATCAGAATACTACTCTTTTATGAGAATGTCAAATGTGGATTGCATCAGTGCCTTGTTGATTGAGATGAGAATAGATTGCTTGGGAAACAAAATTTTCTTTGTTTCTAGGTCATATCTCTTAATACATTCCCTCACAAGCTTAGGTGCATGCACTACCATTGGAAAACCAACTGCCTCAACCAGTCCACTCTCTTTAAGCTTTTGAGTGATTCAATGAATATTTTGAGAATTGAGTCTTCTATGAATATCACCCAAATTGTAAAATTTGAAAGATGTGTTTGCTAGCTCTTTTAATTCACTCTCCAAGCCCATTAACTTATCATAATGAGAAGCTCAAATTTCCATTTTCTATGACTGCACAAGATATAGTTCTCGATAAATAGTCATTTTAATATACTTGAAGAAACCAATTATCAACAATTATGATGAAATAGGTATGAGAATTAGAATGTTGGTGTCACACAAATGAAATTAGGTTCAGCCATTATAATAGTAGGATTTGCATTTAATTCCATGACCAATGGCTCTTTAAATTATCTGTTGATTTGCATGTAAAATATTAAATTCCCAAAATCTCTATTATTTTACTTAAAGTAAAGTGATATGACTAAGAATCACTTAACAACACAAATGCTTTAGTTTTATAGGAAGTGCCTTACTTTGCTTTAAAATCTAGAATGCAAATATACTTGATAATATTAACATATGCAGGAGAGAGAAAATCTTAGCTTTTCCACAAACCCATTTTCTTTATATTTAGGATTGCAACATGAGGAGTGATCCTCAAATGCTTACACACTTCATCCTTTCACTTTCTACACTAGGCATATAACACTTGTTTTCCCTATATTGGGGTTGCATTTTCATCACTAACTTTTTTGGAAGTATCTTTTGAGCATCTCCAAAGGATATTCACATTTTAGAGTAACTTGACTTTCTATTTTCAAAGCCTCTAGAGAAGTGACCTTGTACGTTTTTCCTGGAGGTGGAAAACCCTTTTCTGAGCAACATTTCCTGAAAAGGAGTAAATCAACATCACTTAACCTATTGATTCTACAATCTGATGGCTATGAGGTTAGATTTCAAGCATCCCTTACTTATTATGAGTCCAAAATTATTCATTCAACATTGTGTTCACACTATTTGATCAATGAGACTATGGTTTGGCTTCAGTTATTACAGCTTCAAAAGTAGAACAAAACAACTTCATTTCCATGAGTGTGTAATAGAAAACCCATGATCCCTTGTAGCACTTGATTTTACCTCCATGAATTTGAATGGGATTCATTATTGCTTCTATCCACATCTTCATAGGCCTTTCTAGCATGACATAATCATATTCACATGATTTTAATCACTATCATAGCTTCATCCTTTGGATATGCACTCGATATTGCTCGATGAAGGAAAAAATTAGCTCAAAAGCTTAAAATCAATGGGACATTGAATGCTAGGAAAAGATAGAAGAAAATTAAATATGGAAAAACTTACTTCTCATCGAAAAGATGCCCAAACAACTCCCAACAACACTTAGATCACCTATACCCATAAAGCATTAGAAAAATAGGAAACCCACTTAGAATGATTGGGTAAAGGTAATGCAAGGGGGACTTAGGAAAACAAAGAAAGTAAAGCACTCAAAAGGGATGAGAAGTAAGTAACCTAAAAGATACCTAGACATCACTCTAGTGTACAAACTTACTTTCACACTGAAGACTTTAAGTTTTACAAGGGTAGGACTAAAACTTGGCAACACAACACAATGTGAAGCTTATTTTAAATATGGTAGAGGTAGATATTCAGAAATTTGATCAAAATTTAAGGCATGCGAGAGAGAGAGAGAGAGAGAGAGAGAGAGAGAGAGAGAGAGAGAGAGAGAGAGAGAGAGAGAGAGAGAGAGAGAGAGAGAGAGAGAGAGAGAGAGAGAGAGAGTTTGTGGAAATATACCAAAAGGAAGAGGAGTAGCTTTAGAAAAAGACTAAATGATGAAAACAACAGTTGGACATCATAGAGGATATTATCGGAGTACTAGATAGAATCTAGTAAAGTGTTGCAATAGGTACTATGACATTGGAATCACTTGCAAGTGTCTTTGAGAATTTATAGTCCAAATAGTAGGAGGACTACAAGTTGTACAATTGGTCATGTATTGCATTTGTATTTTCTTTGTCATTGCTTATAAGAGTGTTTCAAGGTTGGGAACCACTTCAACATCCTTTACATGGTTTAGAGCTAATTTCATTGTGGCAAATGCTTTTGCAAGGGAATAAGCCTCATGGTTATGGCATTTACATAGGATTAGAACTTACTTCTTCAACTCATTTCTATCAACTATTTAGTGATGTTATTTTTCTAGTAGTGAGAATGTCTACTACAAATTCCTAGGAGCCAAGGGACCCTAAACCTATGCTACATTTTTTGGAGACATGGGAGAAGTTACTACTAGCTTTAGTACTTCATAACATTCTAGATCATATAGCCAAAATTAATAGTCGCAGTAGATACTTGGGATACTCGTAGGGAGATTGTGCCAATACATGCATGGTTAAATCATTGGCTTCCATTATTGGGCTATTGTATGGAGCCTTTTTATCCAACCATTTGTTATAAGTTGGGGAATGTGCTTCATGCCTAGCATGCAAGTGATGCATCTACATATGCAATTTTATCACCTTGGAAAATTGTATTTGAGCATTCTAGCTAGGAACAACTGATTGTTCATTTTAACATACTTAGTCTAATGATAGTTCTATAGGAATTTGTAATCATCCAAAATAATTAGCAACTAGACCAATTTAACTAGGTTATGTATTGGACATGTGGTATTCCCACTTATTTTATCATTGCAATGTTGGAGGTGACATTTTTTCCAAAGTGGCAATAGGTTTCCTATCATTAGCTTTTTCAAATCTTGATTTTAATGAAGTAACAAAGTGTATTTAAGGGTGCAATAGACTATTTCACCCTAATCTTCTTGCTAATGAAAGGATAAGAAGTCAACTAAATGTAACCATTAAAATGATGAATCAAGCTTTAGAGGGTATGACTATGGAACAACCTAGGGCTAGAGAGAATCTAATCTATCGTAGGGGTGAGAGAGAAATGCAAATTTGAGGGACTTCAATAGAAACAAGAAGCAATAGCATATGCTCAATGGCAAGCCTCAGCTTCCATGGGCAATGGGATTCACCTAAATAAATCCATTGGTGCACCTCAATTGAGTTTGAAGGAAGTGATTGAAACATATGCACAAGAACATGACATCTAATTTTTACCTAAAGTAGGATGCACACATGATGGTCTTCAGGTTTATGTCTTTGGAACTATCATTATTTATCTAGATTCTGTAAAACAAAAAGTTCTTACACAATCTAGAGATAGATGGGTGATTACATCATTGGAGTAGCTATTTGAGATGCACCATAATCAAACTTGAGAAAATCATTGATAAACCAAACATATAATGAAGAGAAAACTTGAAAACTTGAATGTTAAAATGCTGAAATGATAGCTATCAAGGATCCAACACCTATGACAAAGTTACAACACAATGTGAAGTTGATTTTAGATATGGTAGAGGTAGATATTTAGAAGTTTGATCCAAATATAAGGTACAAGAGAGAGTTTGTAGAAATATACTAGAAGGAGGAGTGGCTATAGAAAGAGACTGGATGGTAGAAACAACAACTAGACAACAAATAGGATATTATGCGAGCATTGGATAGCATCTAGGAAAGTGTTGCAGTAGGTACTATGACATCAGAATCACTTGCAAGTGTCTTTGAGAATTTATAGCCCAAATATTAGGACTACAAGTTGTGCAAATTTTCATGTATTGCATCTACATTTTCTTTTCTATTTCTTATAAGAGCGTTTCAAGGTTGGGAACCACTTCAACATCCTTTGCATGGTTTAGAGGTAATATCATTGTGGAAGAGGTTTATGTAAGGGAATGAGCCTTGCGATTATGACATTTACATAGAAGAAAAACTTTCTTCTTTAACTCCTTACACTCAACTCTTCAATGAAGTTATTCTTCCAGTAGTGAGAATAGCTGCTACAAATTATTGGGATCCAATGGACCCTAAATCTATGCAATAGATACTTGGAATCCTTGCAGGGAGATTGTGCCCACACATGCATGGTTACATCCTTGGCTTTCATTGTTGGGCCAACATATGGAGTCTTTATATCCAACCATTCATTATAAATTGGGGATTGTGCTTCATGCCTAGCATGAAAGTGTTGCATCTGCATATGCAATTTTATCAACTTGGAAAACTATATTTGATCTTGCTATGTGGGAACAACTAATTGTTTGTTTTATTGTAGCTAATCTAATGATAGTTCTATAGGAATTTGTAGTCAACCTAGCTAATCAATAGCTAGACCAATTTAATAGGGCTATAGCTTGTTTCTTTCTAAAAATGTCTACTATGATATGCTTTTGTAAAATTTATTTTGAACTATGCCCATTTTTCTTAGTCTGCATTACTTTTGTGCAAGATCTTGAGGTCAGTTACTTAGAATGGGTTGAGTGATTTTTATTGTATTATTATTTGGATTCTAGAATATGTATGCAACTATATTAATTTTTATGTTGTGCTAATATGTAATAAGTACCTTAAAAAAGATCTTATACATACATACATACATACATGACTAGACACACACATATGTGTGTGTATATATGTATATATACATATGTATATGTATATATGTATATATACATATGTATATGTATATATACACATATGTATATCTACACATTCATATATATAAACACATATATGCATACACACACATATATATACATACATATATACATACATATACCCATACATATATACATACATACATACATATGCATGCAAACACACAGTATACATGTATGTATGTATGTATGTATTTATGTATTATATATATGTATGTATGTATGCATGCATGTATGTATTTATATAAAATTTAATTAAACTAAGTTTTAAATCATATTTGTGAAATCCCCTAACTATTGAAGATGAGGTATTTGGTCTAGTTACAAGTTTTTTAATCATGTGGTTGTACCTTTATTGTGATGATATTGAGATGTTATTGGTTTTGGATTAATGAAGTTAGTTTTATTCATAAAATAGTTTAGAATCTACCATAAGTTGTGTAAGTATAAGTAACAAATAGAAGTGACACTTGTGTTTCAAATATGTAGTTAAGTGATTTTTTCTTAGAGGGTTGGATCTAATTAAATAAATGACTAAATTTTTTGGAGGTTATATTTACAATAAATTAGAAGTTATTTAACATGAAGTATAGATTTGTGGCAAAATGATTGAATTAGCAGAAAAAAACATCCCACCTGCATTTTGACCCCATCTTTTGGTATTAAAATGGGTATTCTCTTTGTATCAGAATTGTTAGTTGGGCAATTTTTTTACAACTTTTAGCAATTTAGAATCTTAAATATGGAAGGTAAAAGGTTACCTTTCTTGTTATGTCAAGATCCTTACAAGATCAAGCTAACTAACAATGTATTATAAATCTCTTAAAGAGAAGGATCTTATGCCAAATGAGTTTGGCAGAGCACTAGTACCCTAGAACTGTGCATGGGGAGGGGGGGGGGGGGGTCGAGGAAGTGTTACTTATGTTCATAACATTCTATTAAAAATCACAAATTTCCATTATGTGATTAAAGAGCTTGGTAGCTAAAAATGATTTACCCACATGATTTCTAATTAGCACGATGAACGAGCCCAAGCCAAACATTTTGATGACTATGCAAGTTGTCGATTTGCTTTCCCAAAAGAAAATAATATCCATTATCTCAAGCACCATCAAGAAAAAATATTTGACTTAGGATCCCAAGTAAAATTAAAGCTTCTCTAATCAACCGCTGGTGGAAATATAAAGAGATTCATTTTAGAAGAAAAAGAAAAGAACATTTACATAGATACCTCTTCTCTCATTGAATAAAATTGCTAAGCAAGGGCATGACACAGCAACGAAATTATAGAGAAAGTGTGTGAAGAGCACAAGGACACAACAAAGAAATACAAAGATTACAAGGGCACGAAAAAAAAATATAGAGATCACAAGGGCATGGAAATGCAATCCTAGATCTCCACTGATCTCCACCAACGTTCAAAGCTCTCCACCCTCATTTGGAGCTCTCTAGACTCTTTTGCATGCAACTCTCCACAATTGATCAAATCAAATGGGGAACGATTAATGTCATTTTTTTTTATATAATCATGTAGACATCATAATTATGACACCAACATCAGTATAACAAGGGCTTCAAGAACACTTGCAAAAAAAAACATACAAAATTACAAATAAATCACAATGCCATCACAAATTATCATTGCAATTTGACCCCAAATGTTGTAGTGTGTTATAAGTGTGGTAAAATATTCAAAAGGGCCCGAGGATAATTGATTTAGGTCCCCCTTCTCAGTCATGTAATAAGTAGTATTAGAGAAAAATTCTTGGAGGGATGCGTTTGAAATATTGGAGCTGAAGATCTGAAGATTTATAAGAGAGAGGTATCAAAGTTAAACAAAGAGAACTTCCCTACATGGAAAAATTGAATGAGGTTGTATTTGTTTTCAATTGGAGACTCTCCATTGTACTACTTAGATAATTGGTATACACTACCACCTCCTAGATGCATGATAATAGTGGAGAAAAGGAATAATACAACTCTCTGATGATAGAGATTGCTTCTTTCCTTAATGATGTTGAATTTTATTATATCAAAGATTTCATGCTACTGTAAAGGAAATTAAAATTACACTAGTGCATGGAGGAGATCTTAACATGTTGAGACCAAAGGCTTAAAGTTTAAGAGGAATGTTTGATGACATGAGAATGTAAGAAGGCAAAAATATTGTGCAATATAGTAATTGAATCAAGGAAGTCATTAATGCTATGAAAGGAGTTGGAGGACCCATAAGTGAACAAGTTGTTGTAAGAAAAGTTCTTAGGAATATATTACCTATCTATGTTATTAATTTTTTTTCTATTGAAGACTTGAGATCTATATGTGATAATGTCATTAATCTTGATGCTTTGGTTGATAAATTGGGTTTATTTGAGCTGATTAAATTTGATATAACTATTTGCCAATGATTGAAACTACTTTCAAGTTATCACTAACCATTGGTATTTCAAGGAAAGATAAGAGTTCACATTGTCAAAAAGATGAAAGTGATTATGAAGCAGAGAATAAAGATATAAAAGAGCTATAAGAAGTACTGGTAAGGAGATTTTCAAGAGGAAAGGGGAACTATAAAGGTAAATTGCCTTTAATTTTTTTTAAATGTAAAAAATTTAGTCATTATACAACTAGATGTCTTGACAAGAACAAAAATGAAAGGAATGACAAGAGACCAAATAGATACCAAGGAAACAAAGACAAAGAAAAGAAGTCTTGCTACCTAGTGGAAGAGTAAGAGACTAATTACATGAGACTTTTGATCAAGATGATGTTGAGGAAGTTATATATGTTGCAATGAAAGATGATTCTAGTGATGAAAGGTGTGAAGATGAAAAGGCTCTTATCTCTCAAGTTAGTAAGAATGATGCATGGATTATTGATAATGGTTATTTACATCATATGAGTGGTGATATTGCTAAGATTAAACATTATGTTGGTGGAATTGTTATACTTGGAAATGATGCTTCATGTCTTGTTAAAGGAAACAATTATATTATGCTAAATGAGAAGATTAGATGTGAAAATATTTATTGGGTACAAAGACTAAAATAAAATCTATTAGGTGTAGCTCAATTGAATAAGTTAGATCAAAAAATAGAATTTGAAAACAAAAAGGTAAAAATCTATGATGATGTTGGAAATCTGATTGGTAACAGAGGATAAACAAGAGGTAACCTATTCTATCTAAATTCTATTGAGGATGCATGTTTAATTGCATGAATTGAAGATATTTGGATTTTGTGTAAGAGGTTTTGTCATGTGAATTTTTAAAACATAATAAAGGCGAGTAGAAAGAAGAGAATGAGACATTTAGCAAGCTATCACTAGAGATACATAGAAGCCATCCAAAGAGAAAGCCACCCAACTTGTCACATTAGAAGATCATAAAATCCTATACCAACTAAAATTCCAAGCACAAAAAACTTGATCCAAGGGTAATCACATGTATTCGTAATTGTCAAAATATCCATAGCTGAAATAACACCCACAACAAGTGCCAAACCCATCCAACTATCCATACCTCCAAAGATATACCAAGTGAATCTCACGTCATCAACATATCCAATTTATAACCTACAATCACAAGCCTACAACATTACATAATAAAATAAAATAATACAATATAACAATTTCCACATAACCCATAATAGATCTAAAATAAATATGCAATTAAAATCCACATGTAAGAGAATAGACAACATAGCCACAAAAATGTGACACAAGATGTACCTTGGGAAACCCTCATTGAGGGAAAGAACCCAACCTCCAAAAGCATCCATCACCATGTATTATTCAACAAAAACACCATTGCAATACAACCCTGGAATTCTTCAAATCCATAGCCACAACCAAGCAATCCATGTGAACAAGCATGAATCCACACATCCCATGCCATGCTTCCAACTTTCACAAATGCTCCCTTGGCTAACCTATCAAGCCTTGTCCCGCCTAACTCTTGCCTTTTTCCCTTCTATCTTATCACACCAACAACTACCCTTATGGTTGCTTATATAGTAGCAAGTCCCACAAAACCACCAAGTGGTATTACATAAACCATGTGCTAAAACCATGTGCTACCTAACCCATTGACCCCACATTTAATATTGAAAATTTAATTTCTTTTCCTCAATATTAAATAATTATATCAACTATTATCACAATGTTACAATACAACTTATCAAGTATATCCCATGGAAATATTTATATGTTGCATGTCCATCTAGGTGCAAAATTACATAATAAAATAAAATAATACAATATAACAATATTATGCAATGTGTGCAACACTGATTATCTCAACAATCTCCCACTTGTTGTATACATTGCATAGGGTCAACCTGTAGCCACATAAATAAACAAGGAAACAATCCCTCCCTACACATCCACCATCATCGATCAAAGTACATGAAGTGCTCCATCCTAGTACCCACAACAAAATCAAAGTATCCAGCATCTCAAACATGAATGATGTCACCTTCTAATATGCCAATATCACTAGACATACATAGAAGCCATCCAAAGAGAATGCCACCCAACTTGTCACATTAGAAGATCATAAAATCCTATACCAACTAAAATTCCAAGCACAAAAAACTTGATCCAAGGGTAATCACATGTATTCATAGTTGTCAAAATATCCATAGCTGAAATAACACCCACAACAAGTGTCAAACCCATCCAACTATCCATACCTCCAAAGATATACCAAGTGACTCTCACGTCATCAACATATCCAATCTATAACCTACAATCACAAGCCTCAAGAGAAATACTTGCCACATATATACCAAGAAGCTCCCACTGCAAAAGATAATGTAAAATCTATAACTAATCCACTCACAACATCTCAAAGAAGCAAATCCATGTAGTCTCAAGGACATCCACAATGCATAAACCAATAACTTGCAAGAACAACTCTAATAAAAAATCTCCAATAGTCTCCCAAGCTCTCCACAACCAACAGAGGAAAGAGATAAAGAAATAACCATGTCATCTCTCACATGACATACATGAGCACAAACTAGTGATCACAATCTCTAACCAATCTCAAATCCAATATAAGTGAACCGAATATCTAGGAAGATAACCAAGACCAAAGAGAAACCATGCAAATCATAACCTATATCATGTCCTTCTACACACACCTCTAGATGTAAACTATGCAAGTATGGTCTCCTCTATAAAACCCCAACAAGAAGCCTCAACAACACCCAAACCATACCATATAACTAGTTATGGACGTAAGCCTCTCACAAGAAGATCAAACTCATAAACCATTCCTAATCCAAGGAATATGCCTAATATAAAACCATCTCCCAAACTCAACCAACATATCAAAATATAAAAATGGAGATAACCAATGCTAAACCATATCTCAAATGAACCCTCTAGAACTAACTCATGTACCAGAGCTAAAGATCCATATCCATGAAAGACAAGCATAAACTTAATGCACCTAAGAGAAATAATAGGTTATACCTCTCAAGTAGAAAAACCGTCGAGTAGACCAAGAGTGAGGAATTAGAATGCTTATCAAGATAACCAAGTCTCCAACTAAGACTCATCTAAGAAGAACGTCCTCTCAAGTCCATATCAAGTGAATGCCCCTCAAACTTCCTACTAAAACTAAACAATTGTCCCAACAAATACTTCTCTAATCCAAGAGAAATCAACATCACCACCATCTCTAAGTATCCATGAGCACCTGTAACCAATCAATCCATATCAACTACAAATGCAACATAGCAATATCATGAAATATCAAGCTTATGATCAATGTCAAAGTTCCAACCATGGCATCGAGAACATAAACATGACAACATGATCTAAACCATCTCAACCAAAGAGATAACATGCTCTATATGAACATACTATAACATGTCACAACTCTAAATACATATCAAAAGTATACCATGACATAATAATGAAACCATCCTCATACCAAGAATAACATGTCAAATGAAAGCATAAACCACACCTTTACCAAGAACCATGTGAGTCCTCAAGATGCAACCATATCCACACACCATAAAGAAAACCATCTCCACATACCATGAAGAACCATCTCCACACACCATGAAGATAACCAAGAACTCCATGAGTCCTCAAGATCGAACCATCTTCATACACCATGAAGATAACAAGTGTACCATGCAAATGTCAAAGACGCTTCTACAACAACAAGATCTAAGACAAACCTCCAATATCTGCAAACACTTAATAAATATATCAATTCCAACAACTCCCATTCAACTGTGGTACCAAGTCACCTATGGCATCAAAAAAATCCATCTCCTACATGAAGATCCTCCAGGTCTACACTCACACAACCAAAGTGTCAATACTAAGTGAAACCAAGATCTCCAAACTAAGAAGATACAAACCAAACCAAAAAGTAATCCTACACTATCACCTCATTGCTGGCACAAGCTCCCACTAAACCATGTATCCAAGCTATCCATGACATCATGATGAAAAAACATCCTCTAACCATGAGAATCAACCAAGGCATCAAGCCATCAAAGAACTCAAAGTACACATCATGAGTTCCTAGAAAGAAACCAAATAACCATGATCCTCAACCAAGAAGATATACCACCATAACCAAATCAAGAATCCAAACCAATAAAAATCAAAGATGCACCTATATAACTAATCATGTCATGCCAAATTCTATGGCACCATGATCACATCAATGAACTGAGCATCTGACTCTCAATATGTCCAACTTGTTAGCAAAAAATAGTCAACCACAATCCTCCACCATGACTATACTTGATAACAACATCTCATCCCTTCTACATGAAGGGAAAAAAATAGCAAATTATGTGACTTAGGGAATAGACAACCCAAATTCAAGCTACTAATTTGAATATGCATCAATAATGAAAGATCAATGGGCCAAGACAACCCATATCTAAGTCAAAAATACAACCTATAAGTATAGACCACTTACAACACTACACAACTTGTAGACCCAACAAGTCATCATACATATGCAAACCAAATAGTGATAACCATATCATCATGAAACCAATCTAAAATATGATCTGAGTATACAATGACATCAAATCTTAAATCTCTAAAATGTACAATGTCATAAACTCACAATGCTAACATAGTTAATATATACCTTAAACTATTCATATTGATATATTACCAAATAAACCATGCCAAAACCTACACCAAATCTAAACCAATGCATAGAGTTCTCCAAGAGCTTTTTGTTGACTACCTGAAGTCAAAAATCTGACTCTATATGCCCAAGTTATGCCCTAATATGTGCTCAAAATAAATAACATCTAACTTTTGGGCTCTTAAAACCTAAAAAAATGTCAAAATCATAGAACCAAACCTAGACCAAGTTGTATTGCTCTGAATTAATTTTTCAATGCCTATGAGAAGTCTAAAATCTAATATCTTGAGAGAAAGTTATGGTCATTTGACTAAGACAGTCTTTTTACCTTTTTCACTGCAATTGTTTTGTTTTTTTCGTGATCAAAATTCCAATAGGATTAAATTTTATGGCAATCATAGGCTGACACTAAAAAAACTCTTTCATTTCCTCTGAACATGGCCAAACTAAGGTATATTATATATCATTTTTTATGGAAACATTGACCTAGATCTAATGGTGAGGTTTTTTTTTTTCCTAGGAGATCATTTCTGCAAGCTCCCCCTAAAACCCTCATTTAAATGAAACATAAGAAAAATGCTTTTGTCCAACAATTTCACATGTCCAAAATCTACCAAAATCCCATCATAACAACAAACCCAAAAACCTCATATCTACAATAAAAAACTCATATATCTTGCCATCCTCTCATGCATTCCCATGGATTCAATCTAGGGTTATAATAATAAAACTATAGCTCTAATACAACTTGTAAAAAAACTTGTAATAGAAAATATAAATGTTTTCACATGACCCATAATATATATGAAATAAATATGCAATTAAAATCCACATGCAAGAGAATAGACAACATACCCATAAAAATGTGACACGAGATACACCCTGAGAAACCCTCATTGAGGGAAAAAACTTAGCCTCCAAAAGCATCCATCATCATGTATTATTTAGCAAAAATACCATTGCAATACAACCATGGAATCCTTCAAAGTCATAACCAAAACCAAGCAATCTATGTGAACAAGCATGAAAATCCACACATCCCATGTCATGCTTCCAACCTTCACAAATGCTCCCTTGGCTAACCTATCAAGCCTTGTCCCGCTCGACTCTTGTCTTTTTCCCTTCTATCTTATCACACCAACAACTACCCTTGTGGATGCTTATATAGTAGCAAGTCTCACAAAACCACCAAGTGGTATTACATAAACCATGTGCTAAAACCATGTGCTACCTAACCCATTGAGCCCACATTTAATATTGGAAATTTAATTTCTTTTCCCTAATATTAAATAATTACATCAAATATTATCACAATATTACAATACAACTCATCAAGTATATCTCATGGGAATCTTTACATGTCACACATCCATCTAGGTGCAACATTACATAATAAAATAAAATAATACATATAAAATTATTATACAATGTCTACAACACCCATTATCTCAACAAGTAGTCTTAATAGGCTGTTGTAAATCCTTTAGCAAGGTCCTTTATAGGGTAGATCATATTTTATGGTCAAATATTGTAACCTTCATTGGATACACTTTATTACTGTATTAGTGAAGATTTGTGGGTGTCATCCCCACCCCAATTTTACCTTCTCCTTCGAGAGTTTCTGGGTAACCAAATATCTTGTGTCATACATGTGTTGAATATTTTACTTTCATGCTATGGATGTATATGCTTAATTTGGTATTTCAGTTTATATACATTTATTATGAAATGGATGTGTGGTGAATAATTTTAGAGGTTGAAAGCTTTAAGTGTTCCCCTCTCAAAGTTTACTTCCCTATTGTATTTCCAAAAATTGGTATCAAAGCACTAGGTCTCTAAAAGTAAAGCTTTGCAACTTTGAGGAAAGATCTTGGAGATGGAAGTCTACATAGTGGGAAAGACTATTGAGAATTAGAAGATTGAAATACAACTAGCCCTACATCAACTGAATGAAGCAAGAAATGATTTGAAGAAATCACTAAAGAGAAGGAAGGAAATTGTTATTGAAGAGAATGACACACAATACCAAGAGATTGACACAATTGAATTGTTTGTTAATGGAAACACAAATGAATTTGATGTAGTAGTTGCAGATCTAATGAAAAAGAATGGAACCCTAACTAAAGAAGTTAGAAATCTAAAGAGAGAACAAGAAGTCCAATCAGTATTTCTATGTGAGGTGACCGAACAGAAAAAGAAAGCTGAAGAGGACAAAGTCATGATTGAAGATGACAAAAAGATTTTGACCAACAAACTAGAAGAAAAAACATCTGACGTAACTAGGATTGCTAACATGCAATTAGAAACTTTGGGTCAAATGATGATTTCAAATCATAAACTAAATGCAAAGGATATTGAGATCATAACATTCAAGTTGTAGAATGAACAACTAAGAAATGATCTAAAAAGAGAAAACGAGTTTGTTGATAGTTTCAACAAACCTAGTGAAATCATCAAGTACTTTGAACAATTGATGAGATCCCCTAGATCCAACAATCAATACTTCTGGATTAGGATACACTAGTACTATAGAAGGAGAATCATCCAAAAGTGGTGAAGAAAGAAGTAACAAAGGTAAGAACTCCAAACCTACTTGTCATAATTGTGGTAAGATAGGTCATACTACTAATGTTTGTAGGAGCAAGACTGCAAATCAGAATCCTAAGTAGAAGTTCATGCGT
This sequence comes from Cupressus sempervirens, assembly GCA_028749045.1. NCBI lineage: Eukaryota > Viridiplantae > Streptophyta > Pinopsida > Cupressales > Cupressaceae > Cupressus > Cupressus sempervirens. The sequence continues at coordinate 235,935,138 of CM053784.1, read as the reverse complement.
CGTTGCCATAAATGCAATAAACAAGGACATCAGGTATAAGAATGTAGAACAAAGACCTCAAGCACACAAAGATTTGAAGGATACTATTATAACTATCAGAATTATGGACATATAACATATGAGTGCATATCCAAGCCTAAATGGTCATCAAACAAGAAGACAAAGGTAAAGCACAAAGGAAACTCTTATAATTGGGATTATAATACAAGTTACATTTTTCACTACTATCAAGAGCATGGACATGTTGCTGAAAATTTTATAATAACACATTTTATATGTGACTACAATAGATGGTTGAGTCAAACCACATGTTTTAGTTGTTTGAAAACTAGTCACATAAGCATAAATTGTCCAGCAAGGTCAAAGACACCAAGCAATGAGTTCAACAAAAGAAAAGGAAAGGCAGATGTTGAGACTGTCAAAGATGAGATGAACAAGACATGGAAAAGAAATGAAGATTGCAACACATTAAAGTTTAGAAGGGATCACTTCACCTAATGGGTCAGGTGATCATACCTCCTCCAATTAAGTAATCAAGAGGTATGTGGGATTGATATCTAAAATATTTACTATACATTAGTTCCAAGGATTTAGCTATGAAAAGGTTACATATGCATGAATAAAGATACAAAGTGTTGTTAAGAATCTAGAAGAAATCTTTAAGTTTTGCTAGTTTTCATGTTACTCCCGAGCATGAAAATTTTCACTATGGTTGTCAAGTGAAATGCTAGTTGATGTTGAGCTATCAAATTTATTAGTGTTGACCAAGATCATAGTGATTTCTAAGTGGAATGAGAACTTTATGGAAGCCAAGTGACTCAAAATCTTTATTGAAGTCAAGCTTATAGCTATGTAAGCACTAAGCATTAAATGCAAGGTTTTGAGGTATATATGATCAATTTCTACTCATTTGACATCATTTGAATTTGAAGAAGAGCACAAAGAGTGAAAGGTGGAATTAAAAGAGATCATACCAGTGTTTGCAAGCCAAATTCAATAGTCACTTGATGTCATCACAACGGATTCACAAAGGTATTTATCATGTGTCAAGCTATGTAGTTTAAATTTTTGCAAATCCTAATTTACATTATGGTGTATAGTTCTTTAGCTACCAAGGTTAAAGAGGGTAAAGAAGTTTTGAATGTGCAATTGATAAGTAATGAGATAAGACAACCAAACTATAGAGTCATACCTGATATGGCTTACAAGAAAGATCCATCTGGTGCATTGTCAATGATACCACCAAGACTTTTGATGATTCAAGATGTAAGATGTTGCTATACATGTAAGTTTGGTAGCATTGGAGGCATGGAAATTAGGAAAAGCTGTAGAAAATTATGTGAAAATGGAGAATTGAAGGATGAATTCAAAATCATAGAAAGGAAAGGGTTGACCCATGCCCTAGATTTTCCAAATATTTTCAAGACTAAATAGATTAAGATATTCCTAAGTAAAATTCATGATAATTATATTTGGGTGGATAACGGACTGGTGAGGATCACCAAGAAAATTGTACATAGAGTAACAAGGTATCCAACACTTGACTGACCTAAAACAATGAGTAGTGAATCTAAAGAGGTCATTGAAAAGAAAAATGGGGCAGTGTGGAATAAATGAGGGATGACAATTGATACTATTTTAGATTCCCTAATTGCATTTGTAGTGAGGATAATAGCACATAAATTCTATCAATCAAGCAGGCTCAATAGTGTACCATGTATTGTTGTTGACCTAGTCTATAAGATAGTAATGAAGGATTTCTTAGAGTGGGGTTGTCGTTGCACCAAAAGATTGATCTATCAATGCCTGATACAACCACTCAACTTATAGTACATAGGAGGCAGTTAAGCTCTTGTCACGAATCTTGAGGGGAGCACTGACCAAATTTCCAACAATCTCTCCCTTAGTGTTACTCAAGGGTCTGAGGATTTGAACCTGTGACCAAGCTCTGATACCACTTGTTAGAGTGGGGTTGTCATTGCACCAAAAGACTGATCTATCAATGCCCAATACAACCACTCAACTTATAGTACATAGGAGGCAGTTAAGCTCTTGTCATAAATCCCAAGGGGAGTGCTAACCAAATTTCCAATAGGATCATACCTATGACCTTACCGAGTTGTAGATGCAACAACTATCAAAAAATTTGGGAGCTATAAGGAAGACCAAAAGAGCACAATGTCAATTTAGCTCAATTCTTGTACATATTTTATTTTATGTACCAAATAGATTCCTCACATTTGGTATAGTGTCCTATAAAACAAACAGATCTATTGCAGTGCAGATAGGAGAGTTCATTGAGCAACTTGGGAACAATTTTGAGTCAGTTATGACTAGCTATTTTGAGGACTTCAAACAATCAATGAAAAAGAGACTTAGGATACCAGTTTAACTTGTCGAGAAACATTTTAATGATGTTTTCTTTCTAGTTGATATTGATTATACTTATGCTCAAGTTGTTGTTCTAAGGGTTAGGCGGCTAAGGCCATTAGGCTATGAAATCAATGTTGATGAGGCCTCTACAACAATAACAACATTACTTGTAGTAGATGTACATGATAAGGCAACTGCCTTTGGAAACTAAGATGTGGCCAAATATAAGATAACAATGGATTTGAAGACTGCCTCAGTCATTAGGAAAATGAACAAAATTGTGAAGAAATTAGAAGAGAAACTTGGTGAAGGAGAAGATGAGGAAGATAAAGAAGAAGAAAATGAAGAAGAAGAGGATATATTAACTCAATCACCATTGGCCTTAACTCAAGGTCAAGGAGAAGACCAAACAGAAGAGGTGGAAATTGAAGAAGGTGCCAAGGGAGAAGAAGCCAGTCAAGTACCTGAGCAAAAGAAAAGGAAAGCTAAGACACCAGCTACTAGAAAACTAAGGAAGGTTGTAAAACCTAATCCTACAGTCCCCTCTACAAGAGCAAGCACAAGGTCTACTACAAAGATGGCTCAAGAAGCAGTCAAGCCAAAGGAGAAGAGAGGTAGTCAACCTAGCAAGGGTAAAGAATCTCAGAAGAAACAAAGGAGAAAATATGTTGCTCCAGTTGAATCTAATGAAGAGAAGACAAAATCTAATGACAATAACTAGTTTCAAGTGGTAAATCATTGTCCTTCTTTAGATATAGATAATAAATGTGAGAATACAAAGAACAATGTTGATTTATCTAGTCTCTCACATATTAAATTTGATACAATTGAAAAAGTTGAGATGAACCAAGTAGTGGAGTCAATCTATTCCATGATGGAAACATTTAAACAAACTCCAATTGAGATTGCCAAATCTCTACCAAAGGAATTTTCTAATAGCATTAAGAAAAAGTGGCAATATAGTCTAAACATAGAAAGACAAATCAAAGAGACTACACTTGCTAGAGTAATGTTGGAATTGGATAGGGAATCAATGGCCAAGGCATTGAAGAAGCATACTAGAAAATTTGCACCAAAATACAAGGCATTCAATACATTGCAGAACAAGATTGAGGATATTGTACAAAAGACCACTTTGATTTGGAAATCACTATATGGTTTGACAACACCCAAGGAAATAATGCAGTCACTTATTGAGGTAGGTGAGGACAAAGAAGAGAAATAACAACTAAGGTAATCATAGTTGATACTAAGCCAATTTCATTGGAGGAGGACACTAAAACAAATGTAGATACATAGCACTAGCTGAGGATGAGAAACAAACAGAATAGAGTGTACTAGATATAGCAGTGTCGAGTGCTAGTCCTCCACATGAAGTGAATACAAAATCTAATAATGTAAATATTAAAGATGTTTCTGATTCTATCACTCAAAACATCAATCCCCTCATAGCAGATGACTTGAAAAAGATACTAGTGCAATCCACTACCAAGGCCAAACTTTGTGAGAATCTTGTACTGGTGAGTGTTGAAGAGATTGAGAAGGTAGATAAGATACCTATAAGAGAGGAAGTATAGAAATAGGTTATGCCTACATCTCCTCCTCAATTTTCTATGATACAACCTAAATTACCCCTTGTGGTATATCAAAGGAAGGAGACATCTACTTCTACCATTAGTACATTAGCACAAAGTACTTCAATCTCAATCACTATAAGAGTAAGTGAATATGATAAGGGTGAGACAATTAGAGAGCATAAAGTTGAAACAAAGAAGACTGAAGGAACACAAGTTCAAATAGGTCAGCTCGACACTCCTACACCTACAATACAAGAACAAGGTGCATCTATGAATGTAGAGAAGGAAAAGGATAAGACTGAAGAGCTAGGTATGACTACCAAAACTAAGGAGCAATTAGCAATACAAACACTAGTAACTTTACCATAAACTGCTACTCCTCCTAGTCAAGCTCTTCATAGGCCGAGTATAAAAGCTATACCCAGGAGCAGGTTGGGTGGAAGTACAAAGTTGTGTCACCTTTTAGGCTAACTTATCAAAATGACTGAATTTGAGTATTTCTATCTAAAAAATCATTTTTTTTCAAAAATATGATCTAGATAAACTCATTCTAGCTAAGTTATATATGGTCTCACACTTTTCCAATTGGAAATGTTTATTAAATGCATGTTTTAAATTAGTTTGTATCCAATTACTAAAGAAATAAAATTATTTCAAAAAAGTGATATTTCAATAACTCTTACTATTTTTTATTATATTTTTTTAATAACATGTCAACACCATTTTATAGAGCTTAGATTCAAGAATATTCTCATATAGAGTTTATAGTGTTTTAATTAGATATAGTATATTATAATTAAAAAATCTACAAGCGCATATTTTAACACTTGAAATGATATCAATTTTGAGAAATAAAAAAAAGATTAAATCATGCTAAAAAAAAAATTAAATTATATGATGTTCTAAAAGAGAGAGTTCTCTTCAAGAACGTGTAATTTTTCTTTTGCTTAGAATAGATTTGTTTTGAAAAATGTGGTGAGAGATGAAAACTATCGATTTAAGGTGAGTTGAAATTTGAATCATCATAAAAGAGAAAATATAGGTCTAAAGACAATTTTTATTTTTGATTGTTCTAGCTATATATGTCATCTATAACATAGTCTGATATCAAAGGGAAATAAGTTTATTTCCATGTAGTTTTGTGGTGGGAACTGGACCCCTAATTTTTAGCATTTTTTAGCAGCTAAAAAATTATCTATAAAAATTAGCAAAATATGTCAATTCTTATTCCAAATAATTATTAAAAATTATAATCTTAAACTTCATCCATTTCTACACATTTCATTAGTTTACTTCATTTTCAAATTCAAAATAATAATACCAATTTTATGTCATTGAAGGTGAACATTTATACTTTTGTTAGCCTTTTCCTTTACAAAAGGGTGACATGGGTTTTTTCTTTTACCCCCCTACAATCATCATGGTCGAGCCCAAGTACATCTAAGGTAGATGAAGTCGCATCATTTGTCAATGTGAACTTGGATGAGGTGATTGAGTTGCTCAAATTTGATTTTGCAACTATCACTATTGAGCATATGGGACTACAGGATGCTCTATCAAAGAAGAAGAATCAAGAACTACTCAAACATGAGCATAGGTAGAAGCGAGCCTTGAAAGATATCAAGGACATTTTCATTGATGCATTCAATTTTTTAGCTATAGAGGAAAGCAAGCCAATATTTGAACAGATAACCAACTTAGTGGAGAAGCTAAATGACATAGACCTAGATTCAACTATAAAGTTACTTGAATGGCCTGAGAGAAAGTTCCAACATAAGGTTGATGAAAAGATATCAAGTGATATTGCACTATCATATCTTGAGTTAGCAACCAAAATAGATAGTGTGAAGAAGGTACTAGAGAACATCTTCTCTTTGTACACCAAATTGTGTAATCTCACACTCATCACATAAGAAATAAGGAGTCATATTCTAAGTTTGGGGTGTCATTAATAGTCATCTAGTATACCTCTACCAAAGTCTCCATCTCAAAGTGAGAAACATTTCAAACATCTCCTCAACTCCCAAAGTTAGTTAGGAGTGTTACAAATAGATGAAGCAAACATCAAGGCTCAACTGATAAGTATCCGGTCAATTTTGACTCCACATATAGAGATATTGCACAAGGAACTAGCCTTTATTGAAACACTCATGAAGAAAGATTTGCATCTTTCTACTCATGAAGACTTAGTTCACCTTGCTACTGAGTTGGCTATCCAAATCAAATCACTGGAGGTAGCTTGTGATAACTAGGATGCAACATTGAAAATCATGCTTGAGGTCCACAAATCATTTTTGGACAAACACACTCTAAGTGTATAACCTTTTGACATTAGTGTCAAAATGGGGGAGAAATAAGGTATGAGAGAGATAAGATGTATGGGGGGGATAATATTTTTGAGGGAGATGACAGAAACAGAGTATATACAAATCTACTCAGCAAGAGGAATAATTTTGCTCAATTAGATAAATAGAGAACAACACAATCAACTTAGGGGGAGTTATTGAATTTTGAGGTATGACTGATGAGTCATAAGCTTTTGTAAAATTTTGAAGTTATAAAATTTTGTATGTATATGGATATTATCTGAGTTATGCTTGAAAGGCTAAAGGTTATTCATAAATGATCAAGTATTTTGCCACTCATGTCAAAGGGGGAGATTATTAATCTTAGATTGGTTTTGACATATGAGTGAAATTATACTTAAATCATTTACTTTGTTCATGCAGAACAAGCAATACATGTCGTGCATAAGTTATCAAATAGTATATGACGAGCAACAAATATTTAGTACATGCCAAGTAAACAGTGAGTGTCGAGCCACTTAGATGTTGAGCAGATAATATGTGTCGAGTGATTCAAGTGTCGAGTAGATAGTGCATGCTGATTCATTTAGATGCTGAGTTGATGTAGGTGCGGCTCTGCTACCACTAACAAAGGTATGCTCTGATACCACTTGATGGGGACACAAGCCACACAGAATGGACACAACAAAAAAGGGAAATTGTATTAACTAAGAAAATAAGCTAGTACAAATAGTACAAAGAAAATAAACTTCAAAACATGCCCTAAGGGCTTATAATAGCATAAATCTGGAGATAATTTCTCCTTTTAGTACCTCCTCTCAAACTCCACTCCGAACTGCCTTTTACAATGCCAGCAATCTCCTTAAATAGACCTCGGAGGGTTAAGGACTAGAAGTACATTCTAGAAAGTGCTAGTAGGCATCCACTGACCAAATAGAAGGTTCCAGAAGCTGCGTTAGAAGTCAGCACAAATCTAGAAGAATCCAGAAATGGTCACCGAACTTCTGGGAGGCATAACTTTTGAACCGTAGCTCCGATTGACAAACCGTTTATATTTTCGAAAAGCTATCGAAGTGCTCTATAGCCCTATGGAAAAGTTTTGCTTGTCTATCATTTTTTGGCCCTTTTTGAAGTCATTTAATGCACCTAACCTAACTTTGAAGCATTCTTAGGAGGTCTCCAAAACCCAAAAAATTGCAATAACTTTCAAACCGTGGGGCCTTTTGACCTGATTCTTTTTTTGGAATGCTCTAAATCACAATTACATTCAGCTAGCCAATTTACACCTCCTAGTTCACCAAAATGATGGCCCAATTACATGCTCCTATTTTTTTCAGGATTTTCTAGCACACTGATAGTGGAACTGTGAGAGTTGGAACCTTTATTTGACCCAAATGGGTATCCAAAAATGAAAACACATGAAATAGAAACTAAGTCTAAGTACATTTTTTGGGTGACACAGGATTGCCCTTATACCTCTGGATGCTCCTGCATCATGAGTGATAGCATTGAAGTTGTAGTTGACGTTGAGCATCAGGGACTTCAAGTGTCGAGTTACACAATTTTGACATAGTTGTTTGTAATGGCAAAAACTTCTATGTAAACCATTTTTGGGCTGACTTAAGGATTGATTCATGATCTTTGTTGATAAGGATGAATCTTAATTGCAAATCTCTATGCATTATATGCATCCAATCAGAAAAAGGGAAGGTTTAAGTGGTAATATGGGTGAATCACTACCGTTGATTCATACCTAACCCTAAGCCACCTAAGTCTTCTTAAGGAAGACAAACCCTAAACTTTTGATAGAATTCTAAGGAGAATTGAAGTGATTTTTGCATTGGCAAAAAGAGCATTCATGGTGATTAAAGTGTTATGAATTGAGTTACATTGCAAAATTAGTTAAAGGAGAATAAAGGAAAGCAATCTGAGGACAAAAGAGATACATCATAATAAAAAGGATCAAGTACACCTCAATATAGAGGTGATCTAACATCAAGCAACAGAGTGCTAACCACAAGATCATTGCTGAGACATTCTAACAGGTGAATCAGTTCAATCTCTTAATAGAGTAGTCTTAACAAGCTATTGTAAATCCTTTAATAGAGTGCTTACTTCATTGTAAATTAATGTCCTTTTACTAGGTACACTTATAATAGGGTGTTTAAATCCTTTAACAGGGTAAGATCTAACAATCTTGTAAGCCTTTAATAGGGCAAACCTTTCACAGTGTAGATCATGTTTAATTATCAAACATTGTAACCTTCATTGGATACACTTTATTACTGTAGTAGTGAAGATTTGTAGGTGTCATCCCCACCCCAGTTTTACCTTCTCCTTGGAGAATTTCTATGTAACAAAATATCTTGTTTCATACATGTGTTGAATATTTTATTTTCATGCTATGGATGTATATGCTTAATTTGGTATTTCAGTTTATATGCATAGATTGTGAGATGGATGTGTGGTGAATAGTTTTAGAGGTTGAAAGCTTTAAGTGTTGATTCACCCCTCCACCCTCTCAAAGTTTACTTCACTATTGTATTTCCAATAGCTAGTTGATTCAAGGAGGTGCAAAAGTAGAAGACTATAATATAGAGGATCAAAAGCTCTATTTTTTTGTGGTTTTTACTTTATCCATCATATATTAGCTATAATACTTTATATCATTGAGCCTTTTCTTACTAAACATTATTGTATTTCTAGGGTGTAGCCACCTTGGTAGCAAATCCTACTAGAAGTATCTCTTCTTGCTATAGTGTGCATTCTAGGTTGTTAGCCTTATATCCCCTTAATTGGTGTCACCTTAGCATGTTCTTTTTATTTCATTAGACTTAGCTACTCTATGGATTTTTTCATTTTGTGGTTTCCATATAAATCCTAGTGTTGATCATTTTGGCGCCTATGTGATTTTATGATTATCTTTTCTATGGTGATTTACTATGTTTTAATTGACATATCTTAAGCAATGGTTGATGACTATTAAGTATTAACTTACAAATCACAATTTTTTATAATTATGTGCCCATAATAATGTAATCACCCCCATCTTAGTTATTTGTATTTTTCAATAGGAACAAGATGAAGTCCTAAATAGAAATGTTTATGAATGACTATCAACATAAGGGAATTACATCATATCATATTGGGCCTCATTATGCCCATTCTATATTTTTTTGGTTGAGAAAATTATCTTACATATGTGGGTTTTTTTATGTTACAATTAGCTTCAATGATTATATTTTACTTTAACATGCTCATGTGACCTAATCATGTCCTAAGAACTAGTTTACCACATTGGATTTGTTGGGAGTCAACTTATTCCATATCAATAATGTATGCATGTGACCTGACTATGTTCAAAGAGTTTCTATAAGACCACATGTGCCTTCCCCTATATTATCAACTATATTGTATGTCATGTATTTACATTCTCAGGTATGTACAGGATCATGGTGTACCAAACTATGGCCTTAAGTGGTAGTGAAAAACTAGCAAATCAGGGTTATTTTAACTTGACACATAATTTTAAAGTGGTTCTAGACTTTATATCAAAAAGTTGTAAGAAAATAATTTGTAGGAAATTGAATGTAGTTTCTAAACTACTAGGCCTTATCTAGAGAAAAAAATATTTGATTGGTCAAGAGTTTGGATTTTAATGCAGTACTATGAAATTTTCAAGGCAAAAATAAAAAGTAGGTGTATGTCTGACCACCTTAATCAAAATCAAATTATAATATTTTTTAATATATTTATAAATATAAAAAGTAGACTCTTGCTCGGATGTGACACATATTTTTGGATATTTTTATTCCAAATAAATAATTAAATATGAATTTTCTACTAAAACTTTTTCAGAATAAAAAAACTCCCGTGTTTGACCACCTTAACTAATTGAAAACTTTACCCAAAAAAAAATTTCCTTATACTAGGCAAGGCATAGAATGTGATGCAACTTTTGGATTTCAAAAATGTTATACTGTTTGAAAGTTATAGCTATTTTTTAATCAGTATGTGAATCAGCACTTTACAATCATCTTCATTAAAAATTAACTAATAAATACTTATCAAACTTAGAATTTGATAGCAATTACATTGATGGAATCTTGAGAGTGTTATAAAAATCCCTTTTCGTTTCATTCAATTTTGGCGAAAATAATATTGTCAAATGGCTACTCGAAGTCTGAGTGTCAGTGAAACCCTTCTCAAACACATTTTTTTGGTTAACCAAATAGGTTTGGTAAATACCAAGCCTAATCAGATACCTGATATGAAATCGGGTATCCGAAAAGTCTGAATTTTCCAATTGGAAGGGAAACCACCCACATTGGAAATTTTGGAGGAATATTTTAAAGGGGAATGAAAATTTGAGAAATGTGGGCATTATTATTACATATGATTATCATTATTATTATATATGATTATAATTATTATTATATATAGTAATATGTATGATTATTATTATTAAATATAATATAGTTATAAATATAATTATTATTATAACTAAATATAATATAGTAATATATATGATAAATATTATTATTATTAAATATATAGTAATATATTATTATTACATTAAAATATACAATATTATATTATTATTAAATATGATATTGTCATGAAATAACCTATGACCCCTATCAACATATTTCATCACAACATATGTCCCTAGGGGGCCTAGGAACCCTAGGGATGCATTTAGTTGGTTCTAATGCATCGAGAGGGGTCATAGGTTAACCTATTACCCCTCTCAATGCATTTCATGACAACATATATCCCTAGGGGCCCTAGCTAGGACCCCTAGGGATGCATTTGGTTGGTTCCAATGCATTGAGAGGGGTCATAGGTTTGTAGGATTTGAGTAGATACGCAAATCAAATCCACAAGCCCTTGAATCACTTGCATGTAGAAAACCTGTCACAGAGAAGGAAAAAACAAGAAGAGGCAAGGGTTTGGTTTGAAAATAAGAAAATTGTATTCTTAGATAAAATCTAAAAATGTTGTACAAAATTACACTAAGAGAGTCTATTTATAAAGGCCTATAGGATGCTTCTAGAATGAGCTAGAAAGAGCTAGGAGATAAGTATGAAAACTAAGCATACGTCCACAAAAGGTGGATTATCCTCCACGTAGATGAGAGGATAAGTATGAAAAGGTAGGTGCAAACTCCTATGTTGTCAACAAGTCAAAATATTAAAGTATGCTAACTCCTAGGTATGAAACTAATAAATAATGCATTTATCCTAAGTAAACTTAAGTAAAGCGTAAATAATAATTATTTACTCTAACACCCCCCTTAAGTGCAACTTAGGGGAATTCACTTAAGCTCATAGTAGCTATGATGAAATGCATAATGGGTCCCAAAAATGAGGCCATGTTAGGTACCCATGTACAAATGCAAAGAAATGCAACCTCTAAAAATGGGGAAAGAGGGAAAACCACATGGGAAAAACCCTCCCCCAAAAAGAGATAAGTACAAACATGCTGAACAAATCAAGAAGGAAGGAAGGCCTCAAAAAGACCCCCCAAGGACAACTTCCCTAATCCCAAGCAAATACAAGAAATGGCTCAAGAGACTAAAGTGTGAGAAAGTGTAGAGATGAGTGGTATGATCAACTATCCCTATAGCAATAAGGCATCTTGTTTTATGATCCCAAATTAAGACTGAATCTACAATGAACTCAACTGTCTTCCCTGATCCACTGCGTGTAATCTGAGAAATTGAGAGAAGGTTTGCTGATAGAGATGGATCATACAATACATCATTGAATACACCATCCTAAATGCCAACTAAAACTTTTCTACAAACTGGTACATCAGTGTTATTCCCCACAAGAATATGAGGAATGGGAGAAGCCTCAATAGTGGAGAAGACATCTTGAGAAGATGTCATATGGTGAGAAGTACCTGAATCCAATATCCAAGGGACCTAGAAAAGGGATGCAATGGATGCCTGTAATGCATGACCTTGTCCAAAATCTAGTGTAGATATGGAAGAATATTGAAAGGCAAACCCCTATGAGGTAGAAGATGATGGAGAGGAAATAGTGCTCTTTTTCATATTTGCTTGCAAATCTATAATCTATTTCTCATAACCATCAAATCTCTTTTGAAAAAAACACAACTCATTGTGAGGTCCCTTCTAACAATAGGAACAAGTAGGAATCTCAGTCTTCTTTTTCTCCTTCTTCGTAGAAGAAGATGATGGACCAGTAGAGTTTTGAGAAGAGGAATCTAATATCTACTTCAGCTTCTACTCCTGTGTATCCTTGGCAAGAAATGCCTATGACTGGGAATCTATAAGTGAATCCATCTAAGTGATCTTGGACTACTCATGAGTTAACTTATCACAAAATATCTCAAAAGAATGCATCTAATGTCTGGTACCCAAGGCATCCATAGTGGAGTAGAAAGTGGAAGAAAAGATCTGATACTGCCCTCGCAACTTTGAGAGTATCAAAAAAATACACTCATCATCTATTTTGTTTTTCCCACATCCTTGTAAAACTGTATGCAAAGATTTGAACTTCATCAAGAAGTCTTCAATGGTAAAGAAGCTAGCAGGTGTCAAAGAAGTCAACTCTGCATCAAGATGTAGTGCCTGGAACTCATTCACTATGCCAAAAAGGTTGTAAAACTTTTTCCAGATAGCCCGAGGAGTGGTAAAACCATCCAGGTGAAATAGTAGACTATCAAAGATGTTTAGTGCAATCAATCCTATGGCTTCATTCATTTTGTTTCTGTGTTGAAGAACCTGAAAAGGGTGTTGCCGAACTTGTTGGTTCTCATCCAGACATGACCATTAGCCTCGTGACATGAGAAGCCTAGTCAATTGTGCTTTCTAAGTGTGATAGTTGTGTGGCATGAGCCGGGTCACAAAAGGATCTAACATTGAGAGAAAAAGACAGAAGCAGAAGGGTCTAGTCTAAAGTAAATTATAGTTCAAAAAAATGCTCCCCCTTGCAACATATAATTTGGCCACTCTATACTTAGTGTGATTACAATAGCCAATTTAGGGCCTATTTATGAAAGAAATAGTCTTATCCATAGAACCCATAATATGATTGCAGATTTGGAAAGTAGATAAAAAAATATACACTTTTAAACAAAATGGAACCTGATTACATGTATAGATGAGCCCGTACTAAGTATTTGAAGTTGCAAAAAATGAGATTTGTGATTTGCAAAAAAAATTAGGAATAGAGATCTCAAACAACCTACACCACTGTGTAGATCATGAAATCCTACCCCAAGACAAAAAAAAAATTGCTTGGAAAAAGGATTCCATATGAGGGAAATATCGCTATTTGAAAATCACCTCTGTAGTTATGTTTTCTGAACCACCGCTGTTGCACCTCCATTTTTTTTTTGAAAAAGCCCAAATAAATGTCAAATATGTTATGCCAAACCCTCTTTCTCATTTTTTCTCCAAATATTGATCAAGCTACAATAGATTTGGCTCTGATACCATGTAGGATTTGAGCAAATACGCAAATCAAATCCACAAGCCCTTGAATCACCTACACGTAGAAAACCTATCACAGAGAAGAAAAAGACGAGAAGAGGCAAGGGTTTGGTCTAAAAATAAGAAAATTGTATTCTCAGATAAAATGTAAAAATGTTGTACAAAAATATACTAAGAGAGCCTATTTATAAAGACCTCTAGGATGTTTCTAGAATGAGCTAGAAAGAGCTAGGAGATAAGCATGACAACTAAGTATACATCCACAAAAGGTGGATTATCCTCCATGTAGATGAGAGGATAAGTATGAAAAGGTAGGTGCAAACTCCTGTGTTGTCAACAAGTCAAAACATAAAAGTATGCTAACTCCTAGGTATGAAACTAATAAATAATGCATTTATTCTAAGTAAACTTAAGTAAATCATAAATAATAATTATTTACTCTAACAAGGTTATCTTATGACCCCTCTCCACGCATTTCATGACAACGTATATCCCTAGGGGCACTTGGACCCCTAGGGATGCATTTGGTTGGTTTGAATGTGTTGAGAGGGGTCATAAGTTAACATATGACCCCTCTCAACGCATTTCATGACAAAAAATGTCCCTAGGGGCTAGGGCCCCTAGGGACCCATTTGGTTGGTTTGATAGGGGTCATAGGATAACCTTTGACCCCTCTCAATGCATTAGAACCAACTAGATGTGTAGCTAGGGGTTCTAGGGCCCCTAGGGGCATACATTGTCATGAAATACATTGAGAGGGGTCATAGGTTAACCTATGACCCCTCTCGATGCATTAGAACCAACCAAATGTGTCTGCAGGGGTCCTAGGGCCCCTAGGGACATACGTTGTCATAAAATTTGTCTTAACCTATGACCCCTCTTGACGAATTAGAACCAACCAAATGCGTCCCTAGGGGTCCTAGAGAAATAGGTTGTCATGAAATGAATCGAGAGGTGTCATAGGTTAACCTACGACACCTCTCGACACATTCGAACCAACCAAATGGGTCCCTAGGGGCCTTAGGGCCCCTAAGGACATTCGTTGTCATAAAATGCATCAAGAGGGGTCATAGGTTAACCTATTTCCCCTCTAAACATATTCAAACCAACCAAATGCGTCCCTAGGGGTCCTAGGGCCCCTAGGGACATATGTTGTCATGAAATGCATCTCTCCACACATTTGAACCAACCAAATGGGTCCCTAGGGGGCCTGGGGCCCCTAGGAACATTTGTTGTCATGAAATGCATTGAGAGTTTTGATGCATTTAAACCAACCAAATGCATTCTTAAGGGTCCTAGGGCCCCTATGGACATACATTGTAATGAAATGTGTTAATAGGGGTCATACGTTAACCTATGACCCCTCTCTATGCATTGGAACCAAACAAATGCATCCCTAGGGGCCCCAGGGCCTCTAAGGATATGTGTTGTCATGAAATGCATCGAGAGGGTCCTAGGTTAACCTACGACCCCTCTCAACACTTTAGAACCAACCAAATGCATCCCTAGGGATCCTAGAGCCCCTAGCGACATATGTTGTCATGAAATGCATCAAGAGGGGTCCTAGGTTAACCTATGACCCCTCTCAACACATTAGAACCAACCAAATCAATCTCTAAGGGTCTTAGGGCCCCTAAGGACATATGTTATCATGAAATACATTGAGAGGAGTCATATGTTAACGTAATACCCCTCTCAATGCATGAGTACCAACCAAATGCATCCCTAGGGGTCCTAGGGCCCTTAGGGACATATGTTGTCATGAAATGCATCGAGGACATATTCGAACCAATCAAATTAGTTGCCCCTAGGATATTTGTTGTCATGAAATGCATTGGGAGGGGTCATAGGTTAACCTATGACCCCTCTTGATGCATTCAAACTAACCAAATGTGTCCCTAGGGGTTCTAGGGCCCCTAGGGACATATGTTGTCATAAAATACATCGAGAGGGGTCATAGATTAACCTATGATCCCTCTCAACACATTGAAACCAACCAAATGCATTCTAAGGGGCCCTAAGACCCTAGGTGTATATGTTGTCATGAAATGCATCGAGAGGGCTCATAGGTTAACCTATGATGCCTCTCGATGCATTAGAATGAACCAAATGCATCCCTAGGGGTCCTAGGTCCCCTAGGGAAATATGTTGTCATGAAATGTGTCAAGAGGGGTCATAGGTTAACCTATGACCCCTTTCGATGCATTAGAACTAAAAAAATGCATCCCTAGGGGTCCTAGGACCCCTAGGTACATATATTGTCATGAAATGTGTTCAGAGGGGTCGTAGGTTAACCTACAACCCCTCTTGATTCATTAGAACCAACCAAATCAGTCCCTAGGGGTCCTAAGGCCCCTAGGAACATATGTTGTCATGAAATGCAATGAGAGGGGTCATAGGTTAACCTATGACCCCTGTCAATGCAGTAGAACCAACCAAATGCATCCCTAGGGGTCCTAGGGCCCTTAGGGACATATGTTGTCATGAAATGCGTCAATACCTCTCGATGCATTTGAACCAACCAAATGGGTCCCTACTAGCCTTAGGGCCCCTAGGGACATTTGTTGTCATGAAATGCATCGAGAGGGGTCATAGGTTAACTTGTGACCCCTTTCGACGCATTTGAACCAACCAAATGGATCATAGATCATAATAATAATAATATTATTATTATTATTAATAGCAATAATAATATATGTTGTCTATACTATATTTAATAATTATAGTAAAAATATATATATAATATTTATAGGTCATAGTAATAATAATAAAATATATTACATTATTATATTCAATAATAATAGTAAAAATCATAATAATATAATATAATAATCATATATATTTATCTATTAAGATATATATTATATTTAAAGGTTGTAATAATAATAATAACATATATTACTATATTACTATATTATATTTAATAATAATATAATAATCATATATATAATATATATAGATTATATATATAGTCATACATAGTAATGAAATTTGTTTACATTGCCCATAATTCCCTCCAAAATTTAGGAATCAATATCAGGTACCCCATTTTATATCGGATATCCAATATGAGATCAGATACCTGATAATATTGGCATGATTTTCCCAACATATTCCCTGTCACTACAGACTCAACAATATCACTTTTTGCTAGCTATTTTCACGATTTTTGGAAAAACTAACTTTTTGGGGCCCATACAATGCAAAAAGTTTCGATAATATATCATTAGGTGTCCAATATTATCATCTAAATGGGGAGTAGTAGTCGTCGAAAGTCTAAATGCAAAAGGAAAGTATCAAATGAAGACATTGTAGCATATAGGGAAAGGGACAAGCTAAATCACCAAAGGAAGAGACTAGGTATGTTAAATGTGAGTCAAGTTGATGATGTATTGGTCGAAGGTGAATCATAGAGTCAGATAATGAATATGTGCAGTTGGGAAATGAAAATGTATCAATTGATAATGATAATGCTGGGATTGGAAATTTAGAGAATAAAAATTTGGAGAATGAAATGCTACTAGGTCCTAATGTACATTGCATGATTGACCATGTCAGACATGACAATGCATAGGAACCTTACATATCTCCTAATTATAATTGACATGAAGGTTCTAGAACACCAAAATGGATAATTGAAATTGATGAAATGATTATTACCAATTTGGAAGGGAAAAAATCAGAAAGAGTCATTTGGTTATGGGCTTCAAAACTATATAAAATGTTTTTTGGCAACAAAAAAGTGGTGGAGCAATGTCAACTTTTTATGCACTTATTAAAAATGAAAAAGATGAAACCTATGTTTTCCAAATTTAAGATTCGTGTCAATAAAAAATTGGAAAGAAATGCCATTATTGTGAAGAATCTTTTCAATGCTCTCAATAGCATTGGCAAAAATAGTAGGGAGAAGGATAAGAGAGTTGCTCGAAGGGTTATCACAACCTCTTTGATAAGTTATCATTTGAGAAAGGGTAGATATATGAGACAAACTTGTATTAACTTGAACCTAAATATACTAATTAGTAGACGAGAGAGAATTGATGATCCTCTTCAAAATGAAACATGGGCTTTTGGTGGGAGACTTCCATGTTTTGATAAGAAGCCATCTGATGATGTGAAAGAAGAAATCACACAAGTTTGGCACTCTAGCTCAAGAGTATCACCCAATGCTAAAGACATGTTAAAGTTGAGAATTGGCATCAAAGACTGCACACCACATCCTAAACATTATTTGGAGGTAAGTCAAACTATGTTGTTCAAATAATTTAGAGAGAGTCATCCAAGTCTTCATATATCACAAAGGGCTTTTGAATCTTTGAAGCCATTTTATTGTGTGGCACTTAAAATCTGAAATACATGTTGTTGCAAATATCATGTTAATTTTTTTATGCACATGAACTATTAAGCTCCATCTGTTCTTCTTTGCATAGTTAAGAAATGTTGGAAAATTATGGTGCTAGTGGTCTTCCAAAATCATCAGGAGACTTACTAGATTAATTTTTATGTTGTAGAGTTGATGGTTGTTTCTTTTATAGAAATGCTTGCTTAAATGAGAAGTGTTCAGAATGTGGTGTCTTGTCCAAGTTTGACACATGTTTCCATGAGGGGTGCGAACAAGATCTTTGAAAGACAATAGTAAAAAAAAGAGTATATGAAATGATGAAATAGACATTGAAGAGTGGGGGTGAGGGCTCTAGATGTGAACTGGTTGCAAAAGAAATCAGTGTGGCTAGTTTTATTTTAGATTTCAAGATAAATCTTTTCTACAAGTATGCAAGACATAGTCATAGTTCTTAGTGGTTGGATCAAAATTTTAGAATGTGTAAGGAAAGACTTTTCCCATTGGCACTATTATAAGTTGTTGACTTTGCTGAGAACTACACATTACAACCTCAAAATGAGACATAATCTTAGTATTACAACTCCATTCAGATTGCTATTTTCATTCACATAACATATAGACATGCCCCTTATAGTACAAAAGATAATTGAAAGATTATTAGAGAGTATCATTTTTATATGAGTGATGATAGATCTCACTCTCACGAGTTTGTGCAACATTGTTTTGAAAATTCTTTTGATTTCTTACTAGAGCACGCAATTGCTATGGATAGACATATCATTTGGTTAGATAATTGTATAGGTCAATTCAAGAATGCTTGCATGTTTTATTAGTTATGTAGGATTCATGTAGAGAGGGGGGTGCCTCATATTTGGAGTTTGTTTTAGTCTGGCCATGGGAAAGGGGAACATGATGGAGTACGGACATGTGTGAAGAGAGTTCTAGTTAAGGAGCAACCGAAGATTTCAGGAGTAGAGCTTCTTGATGCTCGTAGCATTGTTGATTGGTGTAGTTTAGCATTATCACAGGGGGGACTCTTGATTTAGTAGTACATAGGTTCTTTTGGTTGGTTGAGAAAGGATCCATAGTTGACAGATCAGATTGTGCTATAGTGAGAGATCATAAAAAATGCATTCATTCTGGAGCTCTAATTCTAGTACATGGACCATTTTGACATGACAACTAGCTTGCTTTTGTCCTAGTTATTTTCAGTGTGACTGGGATCACTGTGAGTTGAGTGAGTGGGTGGAAACATGGGCTCCACATTATTTTACTCCATTGTCTATCATACCCTGTATCAAAAATGACAACATGGAAAGTTCACTTGAGCATAACCATCTATCAAATCTTCTTCAGCCATGACATGTCTTTACACTAGTTGCACCACAGGGGAATGATCAGAAATCAAATTATTGGTTAGCACGTTGTGTAAGAGGTAAACAAAATCTTGCACAACTGATCATAGATGATGATGGATTCACATATCCTATTGGTTCAATGGTTGTTGGTGGAACATGGTTGTGGACATACATGCTTAGAAGGAATGGAATTCCTACATTCAAAGACTATCAGAAGCACAAAATAATTTTCATATATTCACATCTTATTATAGCAAAAAATGTAAAGTTGTTGAAGCATCAAGGAAGACCAAAAGTAAAAAAAACTTTTTACTATTACTAATGCTGATCATGAAGCCCTATTGGAGACTCTAAAATAGAGAGAGGACCCTACTGGAACAATCAACTAAGTATATTAATTTCTTATGTTATTTTGTTCATAACAATTTAGTGAACCGATGATTATCTTGTTTAATACAATAAGTTACTAATTTTTTTATGATATTGGAATGTAGGTATATCATGAAGAGTAGCCATGCATGAAGATAAAAAACTAAATAAGGAGTAGAATGAAGAAAAATCTATTCTATTTTTGACACTACGATTTTCAACAATACTTTTATTAACACTACAATTTTTCACACTACTATTTTTGACACTACAATTTTTGGTAGTTGTGTATTGATGTCATAATGATGAAACACTCGAGATATTGTAAATGTAAACTTTTTCATTTAATGTAAGAAACAAAGATGATTTTACTTAATGCAATTTATGTGGAGGGACCTAAAAAATGATGATTTTAATACATACTAACACCAAACTTGCACTATGCCCAATGCCAAAAACTTGAGAGAGGTAAAAAATAATGTTTTTTCTTAATACTAACTCTAGTGACACCCTTGTTCCAGCCACAAAGAGCCTCTATCATCCATGGCCACCCCATTCTAAGGAGTCTCCAAGGTGCTCTAAGTGCATGTCAAGGTCGATCTTCTGAGGGTCATAACTCAAAGCTCGTGGGGGCTATCGATGAAACGTTGAATGCTATAGGATGGCCATGTTGAGGCCTATACTAACCTATCTCATTTTCAAGAGATCACATTTTATTTAGATTTGGCACAGTGATCTCACTCGATGCTAAAACTCGCAGTGTGCCTCAGTTTATAGGTGCACCACAGTGTAACTTTGGAATTGTTGTTCTTGGTATTGAATTGTCAATACCATTAGCTCCAGATGGGTGGGTGAACCCTAGTGACACCCTTGTTCTATCTGTAGAGAGCCTCCATCATCCATGGCCACCGCGTATCAAGGAATCTCCAAGGTGCTCTAAGTACGTGTCGAGGTCAATCTTCTAAGGGTCATAACTTGGAGCTCATGGGGGCTATCGATGAAATGTTAAATGCTACAGGACAATCATGCCAAGGCCTAAAAATGACCTATCTCATTTTTGAGTGATCACATTCTATTTGGATTTGGCTAAATGATCTTACTTGATGCCAAAACTCGCAGCATGCCTTAGTTCATAGGTGCACCATAGTGTAACTTTGAAACCGTTGATCTTGGCATCAAATTCTCAATACCATTAGCTCCAGATGGGTGGGTGAACCCTAGTGATACCCTTGTTCCAGCCACAGAGAGCCTCCATCATCTACGGCCATCCTATACCGAGGAGTCTCCAAGGTGGTCTAAGTGCATGTTGAGGTCAATCTTCCAAGGGTCATAACTCAGAGCTCATGGGGGATATCGATGAAATTTTGAATGCTATAGGATGGTCATGCTGAGGCCTAAAATAACCTATCTCATTTTTGAGAGATCACATTCCATTTGGATTTAGTACATTGATCTTGCGCGATGCCAAAACTCGTAGTGTGCCTCAATTCATAGGTGCATCATAGCGTAACTTTGAAACTGCTAATCTTGACATCGAATCGTCAATACCATTAGCTCTGGATGGGCAAGTGAACCCTAGTGAGACCCTTGTTCTAGCCATGGAGAGCCTCCATCATCCTCGGCCATCCCATACTGAAGAGTCTCTAAGGCTCTAAGTGCATATCAAGGTTGATCTTCTAAGGGTCATAACTCAGAGCTCATGGAGCTATAGGACAGTCATGTCAAGGCCTAAAATAACCTATCTCATTTTTGAGAGGTCATATTCTATTTGGATTTGACACAGTGATCTCGCTTGATGCCAAAACCCACAGTTTGCCTCAGTTCATAGGTGTACCATAGTGTAACTTTAAAATCATTGATCTTGGCATTGAATCATCAGTGACATTAGCTCTAAGTGCATGTCGAGGTTGATCTTTTGAAGGTCGTAACTAGAAGCTCATGGGGGCTATCGATGAAACATTGAATTCTATAGGATGGTCATGTCGAAGCCTAAAATAACCTATCTCATTTTTGAGAGATCTCATTCTATTTGGATTCGGCACAATGATCTCGCTTGATGCCAAAACTTATAGTGTGCCTCAGTTCATAGGTGCACCACAATGTAACTTTGAAATCGCTGATCTTGGCATTAAATCATCAATGCCATTAGCTCCATATGGTTAGGTGAACCCTAGTGACACCCTTGTTCCAATTGCGAAGAGCCTCCATCGTCCATGACCACCTCATACCGAGGAGTCTCCAAGGTGCTCTAAGTACGTGTTGAGGTCAATCTTTTGAGGGTTGTAACTCAGAGCTCGTGGGGGCTATCGATGAAATTTCAAATGCTATAGGATGGTCATACCAAGGTCTAAAATAACTTATCTCATTTTCAAGAGATCACATTCCATTTGGATTTGGCACAGCGATCCTGCTTGATGCCAAAACTTGTAGTGTGTCTCAGTTCATTGGCGTGCCACAACGTAACTTTCAAACCATTGATCTTGGCATTGAATTGTCAGCACTATTAGCTTCAGATGGATGAGTGAACCCTAGTGAAACCCTTGTTCCATCCATGGAAAGCCTTCATCATTCATGGCCACCTTGTACCAAAGAGTCTCCAAGGTGCTCTAAGTGTGTGTCAAGGTCAATCTTTTCAGGATCGTAACTCAAAGCTCATGGGGGCTATCGATGAAACATTGAATGCTACAAGATGGTCATGCTAAGGCCTAAAATAACCCCTTACCAAGTTTGGTGAACTCGTCTAATTAAGAATTTTAAGTTATAGCAAAAATTGCTCAAAATTGCAAAAGTTGCAAAATTGTAATTTTGCAACTTTTGCAACTTTTTCTTGCAAACTGAAAATGAGTGCAAAGAGTTAGTTAGGGGTTTTAGCATGACCATACAAGGTTGGAAACACCTATATAAGGCATGAAATGACCTTTCTATGACTATGATTTTAATGTGCTAACAACAACATCTAGTTAAAATTTATTTGAGATATTGATTTTTAGTTATTTTAGAGTTGTTGGTTGATCCAAACTCATACATATCAATGTCATGATGCTAATGGAAGCCTTGAATCTTTCTTGCATTGCAAAATGTCATGTGGGCTTGATAAGCCAAATGTATAGTAAAGTCTCATAATAGCACTTGTTCTCATTTTTCTTTGTAAAGTTGATGTACCAAGGTGAAGGAGTTGGATTGCAGAGATTATTTCAAATTAAACATATATGAGAGCATTTCAAATTAAATATTGCATCAAAATTTGATAAAAAAGGTTGTTAAAATGTTATTCACAAATTATTGCATTTGAATCGAATATAACAAACATGATCAAAATGAATGATATTCCATAAACATGAATAATACACATGATCCATGATAAATTGAAGAATACTATACTAAATTAATATGTATATCATTGTGAACATAAATGACAAAAATATATACTAAAATACATGTATCCATAGACAAATGACACAAATATATATCAAAGTTCATGTATCCATAAACAAATTACACAAATATATATCAAAATACATAGATACATATACAAAATGTGGCTGACCATGCCATTGGAATGTGTATAATATCAATGTTTCTATAAACAATGTGGCATATGCCATCTCAAAATGTCTCATGACACATCCTATGACAACTATACTATCCTAGGTTGCTGGTAGATGATCAAAATGTAGCCTCTTTGCTGCACTAGGTGGATCGAATGGCTCCTACATAAACAAAAATGGAAAACCCAAAGTTTGACTACTAAATTTATATGATTCTTTGTATCTAACATTGAATTACTCATTTGCATAATGATCTTTTTTTTAATGAATATTTATAGTATTAAACTTTCATCATAAATACCTCTCTCGTCAACCTCTTGCACTGGTCAGGAGTGCTCTCATATGACCTCGACAATGCTAGTACCTTACTGATTTTGGCCTGTGTATGTTCAAATATATTTGTCAAATGAATCTACAACTTAAACTATAACATTATAATTCATAGCATGCTAAATTTATAACATATAATCAAGAATTCAAACTACAACTTACCTGTGTGGACTCCTTAGGATATAATGGTTGCGTCAACGAAGACACAAAACTTTGTCATCCAACCTCGTGCACACTAGGTGTTTCCTATGAGATACAAAATACTAGTTGTTAATATCACAGAAATAAATTTTAAATTTATTTATGAAAACAAGAAAAATTAAAAAATAAATGATACTTATACATACAATGGGTCTCTCAATGCGAATGGAAATGCCAGAGCATCTATGAAATGGAATCTGCATGGGCTCATCGCCAGTAGCCACACCCTATACAATAAAGAATGTAATTAAATTTCATTACCACAAATATTTTACAAGAATGCATCAATATTTAATCAAATAGAAAGCACCTAATTACCTTTCCCTTATTAATGGGTCCTACCTCATCCCCAACACTTTGTCCCATAGGGATAGGTGATACCTGCAAGAAAAAAGAAAGATTAGAAACCATATATGCTACAATATCAAATAGAAAAAACAATGAGAATACAACATAATGTATCATAGATGTCTCAAGGCCAAATGAAATAGTCAAGAGCATGGCATCACCAGCCTATCTGAGCTCATCCTTAATCATCAACTAAACATGAATGAAGATTACATACATGTATAAGTTAGTATGGCTTAAAAATTAAAATTACTCTATTATAAAGATTAACTTTAAACCACATATGTCGTAACAAAAAAATGTATACATGTATTGACACAAAAGGAGTCCATGCCTCTGCATGCCCCTCCTCTCTTGCATCAAGGTCTGTAGCCTCTGTATGCGTGTCTAGTGTATCCTCGTCAAATACAAACTGATACTTAGAAAGATCACCTATGGGACCCAAATAAATATTCTTGTACATTATGCAAGTATGGGGCACACAAACATGTGATGAGCTCATCGATGATGAATTCGTGCTAGCATCATCAACACAAGGAGGCAACACTGACCTAGCCTAGGATATCAATAGGCTACTCAATCTATCGATGGCTCTAATAGTCTGAGAGCTAGCCTCTGTAATGATATTAGGATGCTACACTAGAGAAGGGGGGGAGACATTAGTAGTGGGGACAAAAGTGCCAGCTTTCTTCCACTGGGCAAAGGATCTATCCTGAGGAGCTCCTCCTCCTACACCCATGTTGGGCTTCATGCTCCAATAGTTCACCTTGAGGCCCAACACAAATTTTGCATACAATTTTCTAAGGAAATAAAATGGCACCTCTAAAATGCTATGTGGAGGGATGTCAAAAACCATCCACCAATGATCCCAAAAGTTTGCACGTATAGCATCATCTATGCACCATTTAATTGATAGTTTGGGCTTTTTGTGGTTGACTTGTAAACTGATTTTTGGGTTCGCAAAAAGGGAAACCAAATAATCTTTACTTATATTGAGGTTTGCAACCTCATCATAGTCCAACCCATCATCAAACATGGCATGCATTTTGGCATGCCAACAAAGAGTGGTATTTTGTTCATTGGTAAGTGTTTCAATATTACCCACTATGGTATTTAACATGGATAACATAGGAGCCAATGTGGGTACACTATTATATGTAGTTCACAAAGCCCTCAATTTAGTGAGATTTTCAAATATCAAATCTTCAATTCAAGGAGGGTTTTGAGGGGGTAGGGGATCATTTGGTGGACAATTTTGAGGGGGCACTGGATCATTTGGTGGGGGGTTACAAGGAATAGTATTTCTTGCCTCAATATCATCATTTTGTTCAACCATACCTGTTAATTCACAAAACATAATTTCTATTAAAAACAACCTAAATTTCAACAATTTCTATTTTAAAAAACCTAATTTTTAACAATTTCAATTAAAACTAACAAATTTATAATAAAATTCATTAAAAACATTAAAAAAGAACAAAAAAACACTTACCTATATCATGTATCTATTCGTTGATCAGATATCGAAGCTCAAACTGAAAAATGTAGTGTGAAACAAACAGTGCTTGGGTGGGTTTTTTTTTAAATCATAGTAGAGATATTGGGTATCCAATTTATTATCGAATATCCGATATGGCTTGGTCCTAACTTTTTAGCTTTGGTATCAAGTTGGGTGGAAAAGAGTCAGAGCAGATTTTGAAACACTTTTAGACATTTTCAAACTCTATTTTTTTCTTATCGCCACTTTTTGGCAAACCATGATCCTACACATACCCTCTCATCACTTGATACCAATGACATTATACCATTCCATCCAAATTTATACCATTAATGGCATATTTTCTTTAAGCATTTTATGCAATTAAATGGGTGTTCTTGGTTATTGTGGTGGACATATTATCAAACTTACTATATTTTTTTTAATGAATTATATAGCTTTTAATTATCATGGTTATCATTAAATATATTTTTCATTACATGATGTAATCACTATCAATTGTACATTTAGCTTATGTTATTTTTCATGTGTTACATTTTGGACTTTACTGAAATTCCTTAATAGAGAATACCAATCAAGGAGAAATATTTAATTGTTAACACATTTTTTCTAAGTTTTGCACTAATTATATGTGCTTATATAGAGGTTCAATTTTAGTATGTGACATGTCTTATTTTTAATCTATCATATCACTTAAAACTACCAAATCATGTAGACCATTATTTTTTCCCACTCGAATATTAGACAACTAAACCTATTTATACCTTTGCATCTCCTCCATGGTCAATGATGAAGAAAATCAAATCATATGTGTTCTTATTGCATTATAGAAGTTGTTAATAGAATGCTTTTCCTTTATGCACTATATAGACCCATATTGTATCATTTTATGTTTAAACTTCAAAGTGGGGTAAAATATAATCGTGGCATAGTTTACATAACTTTTTCACCTATTTTGAAGAGAATTCCTTTATACATTTATATATTAATAAATTATACAATCAAAACAAATTTGGATCCCATCTCAAACATCATTTCTTTATCTGTTTGTTCCAAACTAGAGAGATATACCTCAATATATAGTTATCCTCAACATAAACTGATTTCAATTTATGAATGGACATATGCCTATGTATCCTTTGCTCACTTTAATTTGCCTCTCTCATGTCTTCGATCATTTGCATTGTCACAAACTAGACCCTAAAATATATAAATATTTAATATTCATGTCCATTTATTCTTCATCAATGGTCAACTAAACATAAATTTTAATCATTTATTATTACTCTCTTGTTTAAAGGAATTCAATTTATTCATTTTCTCACCTACAATCTTGTTTTGAATATCATTCGCATTGAAGGATAAAATGCTCCAATTAAGACAAATTATAAACTTTTTTCTTACCAATCTCGTGTCATCTCTTCATAAAATAAATAAATAATAATAATAATAAGATAAAACATAAACACATACCTAGTATCCAAAGTTAGTGCATTTTTCGTAGGCAATATACTATTGTATTCACTCTCTTTAAATCTAATTACTTTTCACCAATCATGAGAAATTATTTTTAAGTAACTAAATATTTCTTAAGTTTTTTAATTTATTTATAAATTTTATATATTATAAAGATTATGTTATATATATATATATATATATATATATATATATATATATATATATATATATATATATATATATATATATATATATATATATATTCTAATTGACCTTTCATGTCTATTCAATATACTTATTGAACACTATAATTGCTAGAGTATATTATCATTTAACAACCTTATTTTAATTTACAAAACATAAAGTTTAAATATTTAAATAATTTATTAATTATGAATTTTACTTTCTACAATAATTTTCTAACTATACATTCAACTAAATTAAATTTATTAAAAATATATAACAAAATAACAACATATATTCCATAAATTCAAAAAGAATACAAATAACTATAACAACAAGTACCACTATTTTATTTATAAGTTTATATACATTTATAGTGAAGCATTTACAAAATATACTCACAAAAATGAAATAGCATCTTGTTACGATTGGCCAAAAAAACAAAAGCAATTGTAAGACAAGAGCTCTAAAAGAGCTAGAGTCCTTGCATTACGCAAGAGAGAAGATCAACCACTGCCACTGCCATGGGAGATAATTTTTGAAGCTTCTATCTGAATTCTAGAAACTTTTAGTTCTAGAAGTTTTTCCCTATGCACTGGACATTTGTCGGTAAAAATTTTTTGACAACGATTTTTTTGTCACTCTACTACATTTCCACTAAATTGTTTGCAAGGTATTTTACAAATCCAATCGATTATTAATAGAGCTTCTTATAATTTCACAAATCCTCAAATTTAGTAGCCCACACAAAAATCTAGCAGTCATGATATCCTAGTTTCTCGACCTATCGTATGATGCGAATCTGAAGTGTAGTGATATGAAAATCTAAAAATAGAAATAGGAGTTGTAGAGCAAAAGGGCTTGGAGGCTAGAATTTTCCTCTCCACAAAATTTTTTTCCATGTCTATAGATGTAATTAGATTGTTTAGTTTATGGAGAAACCAGATTTTCGTAGATGTAATCCAAGAACAATTTCTTCTAAGAAAAGCTTTCAAAGGAGATGAAATGATTGGGTGTCTTAAATGTTGTGGCAATTGGAGGCAATGAAATTCACAACCAGGATATAATAATTCGTTAGAAGGATCAACATTTGAGAGAGGATTTGAAGGAAAGGCCCTTTTTTTTGGTGGGACAAATTGTGTTGCTCAGATGCAACAAGGGTTACATGTTACACTATTCTTAGGGCATAATTTATGGTGTTTTTATATAAGCAAGGGCTGATTATGTAAGAGGAAGGATGTTATTATTATCATTTCTTGATTGATGATCCTTTATTGGCATTTGTTAGTAGTATTACTAGAGATTAGCAGGGCAAGGAAGTGGGCACTTTGATAGTTGGTTGATCCCCAACTTTTGTTACCTGTGATCTGTGTGTGGAAACAGAATTGGCAAAATTACAACTTAATATTTTGAGTGTCACTATCGTCAAATTCTTGTCGAAGTTCATAAATTGTTGATTTCAGAAAAACAAAAAATGAAGTGGTCACTTATACCCCTTTTGGCACCACAATTGGGTGCAGTTACCCTATGTTTTATTTTTCACTAAATAATAAATATAGAAATTCTATATTTTTTTTGTTAGTTTTTTTATTTGAATATACTTGTAAATATATTAAATTTCACATTTAATCATTTATCTTTAAAAAAATAATCAATACATATTTCTAATTTCAATTAAATAAATTTACTAACTATATTAATAAATAACCTCTGAAAATCTTGCCACTAAAAGTGCAATATGAAGAGCTTCAAAAAAAAGGGTCTTATAAGACCAAATGAACTCAACCAATTATAATATAGATAAATAATTTTTAAAAATATAATTAATTCGTTAAAAATATTTAAACATTAGAAATATGGTAATGAGGTAAAAATAATTGTCATTGGTTGATATGTGTAAAACTAATTCAATAATAGTGCAAAGTGAATACAATAGTACTTAGCCTATGACAAGTACAATAAATAAGGTCAATTATGAACAACAAAACTCTACTATAAATGATAATTGAGTAAATAAGAAGAATCGTACAAGTCTTAATGGGAATTGAAAAAAATTAATATGATTGAAAAGTCCTCAATTATTTATCAATTAATAAAAAAATATCAATCAATAGGGGAAGGGATGTAGTAACCGAATAGGAGTCCAATAACCATGACAAATTTGTTATATATTCACTCAATTACCCTTCTCAAAAGAGTGAAAACAAAAAACAAGTGTCCTAATAGTCCATAATTTTTTTACTTTTTTGCTCGATGATTGACTAATTTTTGCATCAAATTTGGGCCATTTTATAAGTGATAGTTTTGTTATATATTCCCTTAATTACCCTTCTCAAAAGAGTCCAAAAAAATTAAAACACATGTACTAATAGTCTATAATTTTTTAATTTTTTGGGTAGGTGATTGACTAATTAGTACATACTACTAGGACATTTACACCCAAGGATTGATAATTTTTTTAAGTGAGGGACTATTGGTGCACAAACATAATTGATATGAGGCCAGCATTTTAATAGATGAATATCTAAAAGCCAAAATTTAAGCCCGTATAGTTGCAGTCACAAGGATTGAGCATAGGAATGCATATTGAGAATAGGAATGGCTATTCCAATAACAACTATATTTTTTGGAATGGACATAAGCTCATTTTAAGGGCAAAATAAGAATATGTATTCGTATTCCCTATTCCAAATGGCGCACCAAATAGAAAATAGAAAACATATTCCTAATTTTTTATTCCTATTCCAGCAACTTGTGGCTAACTAGCTGACCCAATTGCTATTATTGTCATTTTTTGTTTAAAAAAAGACAAAAAAAACATTGTAAAATCATTTTGAAATTAATTATTAAATCTTTGAAAAAAAAGGAATTTAGTCTGCTACGCATGTTTACACTTTTCATTTGTTTTTTCCCAAGTCAAGTGGATCTCTTTTAACATATCTGCATCCTATACTTTTCTTTTCCCTAACAGTACTATTCTATCCTACCGGTTCAATTCATTTGGACCAGCTCACGCTGTCAGACAGACTAGATTACAGCGAAACTTCAAACAACTATATCGAGGACAGAAATACACTGTTGACGAGACGTCCCACAGCTGGCCATTCAGTCAGATAAACACCCTTAACTGAAAGATTCGACGCATACTTTATACTTTTCTTCCCTCCTAACTAAACACTCAGCTGAAGGGTTCGATTCATAGTTGTCTTTCCTCCCAGCTCTGTTTAATTTTTCAGATTAGACTTTTCTAATCCAGCATAATAATGAATGGTCAATTTTCTACTTTTCCACATAATGGCGAGTGTACCTTCAACTCTGAATTAATGCAGAGATTTAGACAATGTAGCCGAAATAGGTAGCTGGCAATGTAGACTTCATGAAAACAGACGGGGATCTGTCTTTCTTAATAGCGATGGTCATATGCATCCAACTTTAAGGACAATTGTACGTCTCTTTTCTGAATGAATGGTCAGCTGTGGATCTCGGCAACAGTTTATTTCAGTCCTTGTGTTCTTGAACTCAATTATTCCTCGGCTTTTTTCACGTATTAGTATTGCTGCAGGTGATGGCTTTATAACAAAACAAAATTATCTACCCAGACATTAAAATGTGTGGTTGATTATATATTTATTAACTAAATTAGAATGCTTGGTTGACGCAATGAATTTTTATTGTGAAGACTGTGGGTCAAATGTTGTTTTAGTGTGGCAGCTTGGTTTCATGTTGTTTTTGAATTAAAAGCAGCCAAAAAAATTAGAAGGCTCGGTTATTATGCCATATCTTGATAAACTCTTTTAAAAAATATATTATTTAATGAACTCACATTTTGAATATGGATGTAAATCATTTGAAGATCATTGTATGTGGAACACTTGATTGATGTAATGTCAATTTCATCTCATACATTTCAAGAGTACTGGTACTCTAGGGTATCATCTATTGTCTAAATTTATTTTATTTATGTTCTTATGTAATTCTTTTGTATGTGATCATATGTTAGACTTAAATGTTTTATAGGGGAATTATGCTAATTTTTTCAGTGTACATATGTAGGTGCCTCAAGAACTTAAAGCTAAGGTTTTACCGTAAGGACATTTACTAATCTCTTTGTAGAGGCTGATTAACTGTTAGTACACGGGTGATTACATGTGTTATAGGCTATTAGTACATGTGCTATCATTTTTTGGGACTTTTTAAAAGCAACAATTAGGTGGTACTACTAGGTCTCTTCCTCTATAATATAATCTCTTCCTCCCAAACACCCACATGCTTCTTTTAGAATTTATTTATACACATTTTTTATTTCCACATCGTTATTTAGAGATTCTTTTATACTATTTCCTCTGGTCATTATGTTATTGATGTGCTAGTTGATGAATCTGGTTCCTCAACATCTTCTACTACTACTTTAGACCAATGAGACAAGTCCCTTACCTTAACCTTATTAGATAATTTAACAACTGGAAATAAGTAGGAATTTCTTCACAAAGCAAATTGTGATATTGGTATCAGGATTCAACAATTTAGTTTTCATGTCAAAGTCATTGGCTTGTGTGTCATGAGTAGTGGTTCAGAAGAATGCATCTCTCATGAGAATAAATGAAACATTTAACACTCGTAGCATCTAGATGATGTTCAAATGGGCGGAGCCCTAGGTCTTTTTAGGAGGTCACCCATCTCAATATTGCGTTATCTCAATATTGCTATTAAGAGTTAAACATTTTTTTTGTAGTCAAATTATTGACTTATATTTTTCAAATAGTGTTTAACAAGAACTCATCTTTCATCAGACTGAACAAAGTACTTAGTAATCATTGCATCTAGCATCAAGCCTTCTGTTAAGATCACTTGTCCCTATTCTGACTCAACCATGCTTAACCATAATTTTTTTTACACAGATTAAAAACTTGCTTCACTTGATATTTAAGTTATAAAACCTTTAACAAATATTGTATATTATAAATCATTTGTTATAGAAATATTTAATATGAAGATTTAATAAAAAGAATGTTAAATAGTAATTGAGTAGAAGAAATTACACTGAAACTTCAAATGTACCTGCTGAAGGGTCACAACGAGCCCCTCAAATAAAAGTTTCTTTTCATGATGACAATGTACAGCTCTTTTATTGCATATGAGCTGTCATCATAATTTGGCCTAAAGTTTTCAGGAATAAGTGTGATTTTTATTTATCCACTCAAAATATCTATGCTAAAGAAGGCATTATGTGGCAAGAGCTCTATCATTCCTTACTGTAAGAAATTTCAATTTAAGCAACCATACCATGTCTTCTCAATTAGTCCTTTAAAGCACCCACTATGAAATTCGAGCTTTCCTTAAACGTTTGACTGGTGATGAAATCCCAATACAATGACAAAATCCTATGCAATCATTCCAAATCAAAACCATTTCCTTCCTCTTTCATTGCAGCAAAGGAAAAGACAATGAGCCCAACTTAGTTCATTTCATCACTCGCATTTCTCTACAATGGCCGTCAATTCTCATATGGGTTTCATATTTTCGGTATGGATTTTATACACAAGCCTTCTACACTGCTATTACGGCGCACATCCAGGAGAAGCTTCTGCAGCAACGGTAACAGACCCACAAGAAGGTAATTAACTCTATTTTTTCTATGCTTTTCCACTCCTTAATGTAAAATCAACTCCCCCAAAAGTAGCTTGTATAAACTTATTTCTTAGTAGGTTATTCTGTCTATATATTTCAATTCAATTATTTAAATTTTGTGTATGGGCAGTTATAGCGCTGAAAGTTATAAAAGAGAAAATGGAGAACAGAAAGTGGGATTTCAGTGAGGATCCTTGCAGTGGAAAGGGAAGCTGGAATGCCAGCCATGTTTCTGAACACGATAATTACTTGGAATGTGAGAAGCGTACGGCAGAGGGACTTTTTCACGTTATCCGAATGTATGTTAAGCAATTTTGCCCCTTTCTTTCATAACTTATGCTCTGATTTTTGTTTCCGTTTGTTAAACAGAGAACTTGTTTTTCAGAGTTGAATGAAATAAATAATTGCAGATATCTGAAAACCCAGAACTTGACCGGTGTTGTTCCAGCGGAGCTTGCCAATCTCACATACCTGCAAGAAATGTATGTGAAACGACTCCACTTACTACTACTGTTTTCATTACCATGTTTTATGTGAATACGTGTCAAAGTCTCACAGTATATACATTTTAATGAGTAATTTGTTTTGGATTCAATTATGTCAAATTCTTTTGTATCA
Source organism: Cupressus sempervirens (assembly GCA_028749045.1). Lineage (NCBI taxonomy): Eukaryota > Viridiplantae > Streptophyta > Pinopsida > Cupressales > Cupressaceae > Cupressus > Cupressus sempervirens. The sequence continues at coordinate 235,901,536 of CM053784.1, read as the reverse complement.
ATTTGGAATTCTATTTCACCAAGAAATGTCACTACTATCAATTTAGACTAAAAATTTAATGGCTTGAGATGTAATGTTTGTTATTTATTGGTAGAAGTAGGGCAGTGGCTTCCAAAACAGAAAGCATATCAAGGAGGACTTCTTACTGTGGTTTTTTCCAAAGTGCTCTTTGACATGTATGCTTTCTATTTTGGAGGAAGTCCAACCCCTCAAATAAGATAGTCTAACCGGGAGCACTCTCTAATAATGGCAATGGTACTGGGTATATTAAATAGAGTAGAAAAATTGTCATGTCAGTACTTATGTTCAAGAGACAACCAATTATGCAATGTCACATCACCTCATCAATAAACTTTAGTGAGTGCACATTATATAATACCACATCAAAAGACAACCAATTCTATAATGTCACATCACCTCCCCACCAAAGGTCACTTGGTCTTTCTTATTTTCTAAACCATTGAGGACATCTTATTAGCCAAAAAGTATGTTGTGATATCCTATTCAATGATTGACTTAAAACTCAAAATTTTTAAGTAAATTGAGAGTGATTGGAAATTTCTATAGCAGATTTTGAGAGATATTAATTATTATTAGTCCCTGCTTTCAATGGACCCCTGTTTCATTTATTTTTCTGTCTATTCTATATCACATTCCCAAAGTTTGGAAGAGCTATATTTAAAAAATAATTATTGAATAAAAATTTCTATTTTTCGATTGGATGAATCAGATTTTCCTGAGGTATTTAGCTGTTTTCTTGAATAAAAATTGAAGAAATTATGAAGGAAAGACATATAAAATCAAAGCACATTAAATGCAAATAGATAAACATGCATTTAATATGCGTCAGAAAAGTTCTGCAGTCGTAATATGGCACGTTAAATGTCTGCAACTCTGCCAATCTGCGAGAAACAACCTAAATCATCATGTGATCGATAGCTTGTTGATAATAGCAAGAGCATTGTTGATGTACTCCGTTACGTTTTTCGTCTTGGCCTTAATTCACAATATTTTATTTTTTGTTTGTATTCAAATAGTATACCTCCTTGCCTATCTCATTGTACCGTTCTGTTATGTTAAATGCATTACGTTAATACAAATAAATTTTGTACCTAAAACTACCATGATAATAAATCAAACATAACATTATGTTTATACAATTTAAATTAGTAGTTAAAAGTGCCCATAATTACAAATCAGAACATAAAATAAAGGAATAGTTGAGAAAAACGCTTTGAATCTTATCCACATTACGCATTGACAAGTAGAATCTTGTGGTTACCAACAAATACATGCGTGTCCGATTACCGCTGTGATCTGGGATTTTGGAGAGATCTATAACCTGGATTCTTTATATTGTATAAGAAAATTATTCTGAATTATTTGAACCATTTTTTTATTTTATTCTAATATTTTGTAATCAGTTTTAATCAATTATTAAAACTAGCAATCACACCTTAGTGTGCAATAGGTACACCATATTTTGCTGTAATATTTTTTGCTTAACTAACACAAACGAGACATTTTATTTGTTCTTCACATTTAATACAATATGTTTGGTAATCAACAAGCACTTTGTTAATTAGGCGAGAGAGTGAAAGTAGCAAATATTAATGTGCAAGACTCTTCCGTGACCTTTGATTTGCCAGTCCATCTAGTGTTTGGTCCTTTTTTTTTGTGTATGCAATGTCATTTAAACTTGTGTCTAGATTATAGAATTATAATAATTGCTGAGTGTTGGAATGTAGATGTGCTACAATAATATCATGTGCCTTCTTTTGCGCTGTTGACAATACATGTTGTTGTAGGGGAATAGGTATTTGAGGGGCATGAAATGTAAGGCGGTTTGATTGTATGAATGTTGTAGCAATTTTTCTTTGGAGAGTGCTCAATTCTTGATCTTCCCAAGTATTGTTCAAATCAAAGTCATGGCTTCCTAGTATGTCTAGGTCATTTAAGTGGATAGGAAAGCCTGGGCAGGACTTGTCATTCATTAGGGCTACTATCTGGAATGATATTTTCATGATCTTCTGGGCTAGCAACTTCATGTATTGGTTCTTGAACATTTCTGCGTACATGCCAGGGTTTGTATTGTCCTGCATAAGTTTCCCAATTGTGTTCAATTTGTTCAGCTGATGCACCTATATGTGTAAGAATGTTGCAAAATGGTTTGTATAGAAGTAATTCAGTCCAACAAAAGGATACATAATTTTTGTCTTCCTTTGCAGGGGTGGCTATGTAGCGTGGGTTGACATGGACAATTGCATTGCTGGCACGTTGTTTCCATTGCATTTTTTTCGACAATTCTTGAAGGTCCAATTTTGAGTTACTTCGATAAGTTCAAAGTATTCTCTAAATGTATAGGTCGTGAGATGTGAGCCTCAATTTTGTTTGGGTATGTTGGCTCTCTGAGGGGTTCAATTGGTACACGTTGGAGGTTTTCTTGGTTGACATTTAAAGATACAAATGTCCTACTAGAAATGGAGAGTGGTAATTTTAGCAAGAGATGGCTAGTTTCTTGGGCACCAGTATCTCGATTGACAAGGTTTTCCATAAGCATTTTTTGAAAATCAATTGGGGTTGGCTTTTCAGAGTTTAGTTTGGTTGAGATGCGAGTCAACATGGAGTGATACATTTCTGACTTGTTCTCAGCCTTTGCTGCATATTTTGCAATGTATTTAAGTATTGCATCAATTGAAAGGATGGGCTGGAAATCTATATTGGCCCTCCAAATGGATAGTATTTTTGGATTGTGTAGGTTTAGACGGTCATCATTATGAGCAGGGGTGTGGGTTGGCTGACCATTTGTGGCCAAAAAAAGTGATGAAATTTCTTGTGTACTCCAAGGGGCTTTGTATCGACATGTAGGAGTAGAACCTTTCATCTGAAGGCATGTTTGCAAGTTACATTTAATGTGACGTTGGAAACGGTTTACTAATTCAGTGTAGTCTATTATTGGGCTTGTATTATGAAATCAAGTGCATTTTGTATGGATTGGCTCTCATCCCATTGTAAGCTACTAATGTTCAGTGCTTGGCATAGCTAGATGAACTCGTGGATATGTGTAGATCCCATGTGTTTCCATTCATACCTGATAGTATATAATGTTGTTAGGAACTATAAGGGCCTAAAAAAATTAATCAAGTTGGAAGTGTAGTAGAGCTTTACCTGTACTAGTGATCTGTTGCATGGAGAAGCTTGTCTAAGACTTCCTTACGAAATGCTGTAAATCTATGATGCATGTAAAGTGCTGCAAGATGTGGATTTTGAATAATGTTTTGTATCCTCCATGTAGTTGCTGCACTGGGGTGTGTTGGCGCAGTGGATGGCATGGTCATGTGCAAGTCTGGCCATTTGGTGTCTGTTGCACTAAGAGTGAAAACGAGTGTTGGACAACCTATTTGAACAACCATGTCAATAAGCTCTCCTCTTCGCTGACTCCAGAATGGGTGCATGCCATGAATTGACGAACTGAATCGCATGCGTTGGTTGGCAAGCTTGTCATCAGGCAAGTCCTTTAATCTTTGGCGCAGGTCTTCAATTGATGCTGGCATGGAACCATCAAGTTGCTTGCGAACAAATACTGATGATGTGGCTTGCCTTCGATGTCACATTAGGATATTAAGTATGAAGTACCTAAACTGGGGATGGTGGCCAAACTTGTTATCATGGTATCGGATAAGGTGGCTAGCATATTCATGTAGCTTGACATCTTTTATATGATGTTGTTTGAATGTGGCCTTCCCTTATCGACATGGGAACGTCATTGCGAACAATCCTTTAGTTGTGTATTCATCGATGGGAGATGTAGAAACATTTGGCCATTGTATGGTTGGACTTGGTCGTCCTTCTCCTAATTGTAGTAAAGATCTAACTTCTTCCATTTCTCTGCATGTATTGGGTAGGTCTGGCACAAATGAATTGTTGTGCATGATTTCCTCTATTGGATCTTCTATTGTTGCTTCACTTTCAATCGTCATGCTTTGATTTTGAGTGGATTTAGAGTTGTTGAGTATAGAAGGTTTGAAATGTCAGTGGACTGAGTGGGCAAGGATGTCAGTGCAAAACCATCTACCTGTACGTCTTTGTAATATGGATCATTGGATATTTTGTAGTTTAGTGCTGCATATACACGATCTCTACTTACCATGAAACTGTATTGTTTATGGTCTATGTTTTCTTTGTTAATGATAATTATGTCCAAGTCATCTATGGTCCTTGGCAAAATTGTTGCTATTGTAGAAATATCTTGAGGAAAACATATCATATGACCATTGTATTTTAGTTGCCCACCTCTTGCATAAGTAACTTGAAGGATAGGGCTTATTGTTTCTATCAACATCTCCTCAACTTGACTGAGTATTTGTAAACAATGTAGTTGTTCACTAGGGTCCATATTATTCCATTCTAAGAATCGATTTCCATTCCTTTCTGATGTACATCTAAGCAAGCGGTTGATCCATTCGTTTTCTTTATTCTTATTCCTGGGTATCTTTCCATGCCGACCAAGCATGTAGAAATTTTGGAAAGGTTATCCAATTTGTTACGAAAATTATCTCTAGCTGTGTAATAATTCTCAGAGAAATGCGGCAAATTTGTTTTCTCTAGTTGGTTTAGTTGAGTAGCATTTTGTAACCGAATATTGCATTCTTGTACATGGTATGGCATGGGACAAGTAGGTCTGGTGGAACTGGGTGCTCTAGCAGAAAATTTGTGCCTACATTTAATATAAGATGGCATCAACAAAATAATAGAATTGAACATCAACTTTATCGAAAAAGGTCGCCCTTATCATAAATTAAATTACATTAAAAAATTATTACTTCTATCAAATCTTTAACATTACACAAGTTATCACAATTATAATGTCTATTTCATCACCAATATCAAAATCTTAACTCTTCCTTCCTATTCAAAAGTAACATAGTAAATTCATAAAATGTGTCCAAAAGTTTTGGCTAACATATAAATTGAAATCACAAGCTTAAATTCTAAAAAGCTATGATATGTACACTTCATTCAGAACAATTAAATAGGTCCCACAAATAATACATAATAGTCCACATTAAGTTTTAGCCAAATTTTATTTTTCATGAAGGTACAGGGGTTAGCAAAGGTTGTTCCAAGAAGTGTGACACAAGATTCGCAACAACAAGATCTGTCATTGCCTTCCTCGTTTCCCATGTTGCATTTCCTATATGCGGCACCAAAACCACATTTTCTAAGCTATGTAGTTCTTCTGGTACATGAGGTTCATTCTCAAAAACATCTAGATCAACACCATGAATCCGACCTTCCATTAGAGCCTTCACCAATTCCTTCTCATCTACAAGGACACCTCGACCTATATTCACAAGTCCGCCTTTCGTTACCAATGCATCAAGAACAGACTTGTTGATGATGTGTTGAGTATCTTTTGTTAAGGAGCATGCCAAAACAAGAAAATCACTGCTAGTTGCAAGGTCTAAAACATTCGAATGGTACATGAAAGATACATCAGGCCTTTTAGACCTTGAGTAGTAGGCAATACTGCAGCCAAAAGCTTCTGCCCTCTTAGCTATGGCTAAACCAATACGTCCAAGCCCAACTATTCCAACACGCTTTCCACTTAGCTGCATAAACAGTATTAGGAAATAAGTATAACAATAATCTAGAATTTTGAAGGTGGTTTATGTTCCAAATGAGAACATTAGAAAGTAAAATGATATCAGATTTATTTGAGAACTTTTGTAATCTGTGACATCGATAAAACAGTTCATCGTCATTTTGTAATCTCTTTCAATAAAGTAATTTCTCTTCCTCCCTCTACAGAATTACAGTCTACAGTATCTGAAAGATTGTATATTTATGCCGAATTCCTAGCCCTTTACACACAAAGAACTTATTTTATATTTCTGATGACTCAGAATCTACAATTTTTGAAAGACTATATATATGTCAAACATTGTGATTTAATAGTTGATTCATATAATTTGAACAACCCCTTTCTGCATTTTACCAAACCCTACTAAACAGGTGAGAAAAAGGGCAAACAACAAATTGTAATGCAGTGAAACCCTTACCTTGGTCATTAACTTGTAATCTCCCTTTTTCGGCCAAAATTGACGACGAACAAACCGATCAGCAGCCGAGATGTGGCGGAGAGAGTCGATCATGAGAGCCATGGCTAGATCTGTGACATCATCAGTCAAGACATTGGGAGTGTTGGCCACTGCAATATTTTGGTCCCTGCACTTTTCTAAATCGACATTGTTGAATCCAACGCTGTTGGTGACCACAATCTCCAACCGGGGAAGCAAATCGATGAGCTCTGCATTCATGCCGGCCTTTGTATTGCACACTGCACCTCGGATCGAATGTGAATGCTCTGCGAGAAAAGACTCGAGATTTTGAACTTCCCAGAGCTTGAATGTTGTAAATTTGTGGTCCAGAGATTCGATCATGTATGGAAGGAAAGGGTATGTGAGTAGAATTCCCACTTGTTTTAGTCCTTCCCCCATTTCTTTTCTATTGGGTTTGCTTGGGCTTCTTTTTTGGTACAACTACAGTGGACATTCCTCTTCGGTGAACAACGAAAAACCAAAAAGATCTACGGTTCAAAGCATTTCAATGGTAGTCATTTGCTCTCCATCGCTGTCAACCGTTGGATGTCAAACTGAGCCTCCCAACTTCATAGAGGAAACGCCTACGGCGTAATTAACAAACCTATATTGTAATTATATATTTTTCAACATAACAAATTGTTTTAATATAACAAGTGGTATTTTTAGTGTTCTTTTAACTTTTTAAATATTTAGTGCCGACTACTTTTTATATGCATAGTTCGCTAGATGGAAATGTAAAGCTTAAAATTAAGCATACTCATTTTCATATATTATTCAAAATTTATAACTATCCTCCATATTTTCTCCCTTTTAAAGACTGCTTTCCACAATAAGCAGGGACTCATGCTCGCACAGAGCTCTTGTTTTAGGATGATCTCTTATAGAACCTTTTATCCAACCCTCTTTGGAATAAAAATGATAATTAAAAATTCTCTAAAATTATTTAAGAATATAATTTTAATATTTAATTGAAAGAATTGAAACAACTTCATGGTACCCATAAGACATGCTTACTAGGGCAATCTTAATTAGAGTTTGATGGTTGAAAATAAGACGATATTTATTTGAAATAGTTTTATACTTATATTAGAATTTATGCTTTTTATTATTATTATATATTTGGTTAGATAGTTTTGGTTTTTTCAAAAGTTTTAATTTCATCTTTTTTCATTTGATTTTCAAAATATTTTAGAATATTTTGAAATAGAAAATAAATATAATAACAATTTTAAAATAAATTTAAATTTAAATTTAATAGCACCATGACCTTTTTGTAGCTAATATTAATCAAAATTTATTTACATTTATCGTTACCATTTATTTATTAAATTTAATCTCATGTCCTCATTTTAAATTTTAAAAGTGAAATATTTGTCAAGAAAATTAATACATTTGTCTTTCCAAAAATATATATGTCCTCAATTTAATATATTTTTGGGGTTTCTATACAAATAAATCTCTTGTTTTAAGTTTGATTTTGATCTTTTTATTTTTACATGTAATGTTTTTAGGTATAAAATTATTTATATATGAAATAATTTGAGTATAATTAAAATATTAAAATTGATATCAAATATTTTAAATCTATAATATTAAATTTTAATTTTTTTAAAAGAAGAGACAATATTTAAAATAAATCACTCTTTGAATTTAAGTAAATTGAGACAAATACAATTTTAAAATAAAATGGAATTTGTAATATTTAGGATCTACTCTATTTATTTCTTTCTATTATTCTACTTTCCTTAGGCTAGTACTATTGGCATTCAGTTTGCACTATTATTCAATTAGTTTTCCAAACATTAACCAATTACATTCAATTATTTTTACCTCATTTCAATATTTCAAAAGTTTTCATATTTTTATCAATTAAATATATTATGACAAATGATTTATTGTTATAGGACCTCTTTTTTCGAAGCTCCTTCAAATGACAAAGTTTTCAGACATATATTCATATTGTAAATAATTTTTAATAATACATATAATTTCTCATTATTAATAACTTCCTATACTTAAGTTATATAGAATCAAATTGTTACACATACCTTAAATTTATATAGACAACTATAATTCACTTATTTTATTCTTACTTGTAAAATTTTTTTATTTATTATATAAATATTTATATAATTTTTATAGATCCATATTTTTAAAAATATTATGCAAATATGTTTGCAAACATTAAATTTACATTGAATTATAGCTGAAAAAATAGTATAACTAAACAGATTTCATCTAGCTGAAAATATGCATTTCAAATAAACCGGCTACTTCAAATTAAGGTAAGTATTATAAATGGTCTAATAAATTATTTATTTCTTTAATCTCCACTTCTTTATAGTCATAATTGGATGAATATTTTTAATCTCATTTCATTGCTAATATTAAAATGTAAATATAAAAGAAAGTCTATTTTAATCTAATTTAAGAAATTTTTTTTTTATGTTTATCTATGTGTATGATAATTTTTTTAATAATATAATTAATTCATATATTTTAAACCATTTAAAAGTCTCTTTCTTTCTTTCACTAAATACATTATATAATATAGTTATATTTTAAATATTCTTATAAATAGAAAAATGTTAACCAGAGAAGAAAATTTGTTATATTTGAATTTATTTTTACAATTATAATATTATAATAATTTAAGATATTATTATTGTTACTTTTTTATATTTCATAAATTCTATCATGTGCATTTGTGGTTAAAAAGTTCACTTACTTATAGTTGAAATTTTATAAATTATATATATATTTTTTCTATTAACTATAACTAGTACACACCACTACGTGGCACTTGTTTACTATTTTCAAATGTTTCAATAAAATACTTGGATATGTGCATGTTAGCACATCCAAAAGATTTGATGTATATTGTTGATATACCTTTATGAAACTAAATTCTTTTAGTAATCTTATTTTTTTGTTTAATTTGAGAAATTAGATATCTCTTGGCTTAATTTTAAAAAATAATAGGAATTAAAATTTTAGGTATATTAGTTTTATTCTTATATGTAGTATTTTTAGGTATAAAATTATGTATATTTGCACCTTTGGTGGAGTGCTTGGGGTTGCTCTTGTAGGCATGCTTCCTCTTTGCCTGAGTTTTGGGCCCGCTTGGGAAGTGCTCCCTCTAAGTCTTCTCCTCTCCATGTTGCTTGGATTGCTGGCCCTTCATTCATACTTTGGCATATCTGGTTGGAGAGGAATCGTCGAATATTCCAAGATGTTCGGCTAGATGTTTTGCATCTTTGGTGGAAGATCTCACATTCTCTTCAGGAAACTATTAATGTGAAGTATGAGCTAGATGGGGGTATGGATCCGGTTGATCTTGCTATATGCAATCGCCTCAATTTTCATCTTCAGGATGAGGCTATAGCTCAAAGGTTTCCTTCTATGTCTAGGCAGCTTCAACATCAGAGGAAGGGTCGAGTAAATCGGGATGGGCATTAGACGACTCCTCCCTATGGAGTTCTAAAAATTAACACGGATGGTTCTTCTTGAGGGAATCCAGGCCTTGCTGGTATTGGGGGAGTGGCTCGCTGTAGTTCTGGTGATGTTAAATTCTTTTTCTTAGTTAGTAAGGGTGATTTCACTAACAATCTCATGGAAGCTCAAGCTATTTTATATGCTGTGGAACAGTGTTGCTTGCGGGGATGGCATAAGATTATCTGTGAGTCTGATTCCCAGGTGGTGGTGAACTTGCTTTCTTCGCAGGAGCTTGACAATGTTAGTTGGTAGCTGACCACTATTGTTAATCAGATTATTCTCTTCTCTACCTCTTTTCAATTCATTAGGTTCACGTATATTCCTCGTGAATGGAACAGAGCTGTTGATTGTTTAGCCAAATGGGCTTCTAGTCATGATCCGGGTTGAAATATTATGGATAGGAGGCAACTTTCCTTTGAGATGGTGCAAGAATTTGATGATCTTGTTGCTCAGGATCGAGCTCCTTGTTGAGCTCTCCTTGTTGTATTCTTTTCTGTCTTAATAAATTTTTACCCCTCTTTTTCCAAAAAAAAAATTGATATCAAATATTTTTAATCTATAATATTAACTTTTAATTTTAATTTTTTTTTTAAAGAAAGACAATATTTAAAATAAATCACTCTTTGAATTTAAAGGGAGACAATATTTAAAATAAATCACTCTTTAAATTTAAGTAAATTAGATAAATAAAATTTTAAAGTAATATAGAATTTATAATATTGAAGGATTATTTAAAGATTAGTGAGACATTTTATTAGATTTTATTGTAAAGAGAACCGTATAAATAATTAACAATTGAAAATACATAATGTCTTTCTATGTAGTATTGATGTAAAATATTTAAAATATAAATACATTAATTTTGATTGTTATTGCAGCGATTTTAGTTGCAACCATCTCAATGGGCCAATACCACCAGAATTGGGATCTTTGTCTAATTTAAAAATTCTATGTAGTATTGATGTAAAATATTTAAAATATAAATACATTAATTTTGATTGTTATTGCAGCGATTTTAGTTGCAACCATCTCAATGGGCCAATACCACCAGAATTGGGATCTTTGTCTAATTTAAAAATTTTGTAAGTTTTTAGTTATTTAGATTATATTTTCGAATAGTCATTTTATTAGATTTTTATCTTAGAAATTATAGTTGAAGAAAGAATAAGATCGTTATTTTTTAAATTTAGAAATTTTAAGTATTCTTACATTTGAAATTCGTGATGTATTTATTTCAGATCACTTGGTATGAATCATTTATCTGGTTCTATTCCAAAAGAGCTTGGGAACCTGGCAAATTTAGTAAAAATGTAAGGCAAAGAATTTTGATTCCGTGAAATTTTGAAAATTGAATTTAAAACTTGTCAGAATTGATGAGCAATTATTTGTTGTTGATATTTTATTTTAATGGACATTTTATACTTTTGTGCTGGATAGAGATTTATTTTCGAATGAGCTATACGGACGACTACCACGATCATTTGCGAATTTGAGCCAGCTTGAATCGTTGTAAGTTCTAGTGTATTATTTCTTTTATCTTTTATTTTCTTTTAACAAAATCATCATAATTTTGAAACTAAGATATGATAATTTCAAGTGTTTTTTTAGAGCTATCAAATGAATGCTGTAAGTAAAACTAATATCTATTTAATTTAGTATTCATTATTTTGAATTTAGATCTTATGAATCATAATTTGAAAAATATTTTATTGATTAAATTAATATAAGAAAAACTAAAGTTCTTAGATTAAAAATAGAAATATAAAATAAATTATATAGCTTATTATTTTATATCAATTATGTTGAAATTTAAAAAGTATTATTTGAATATGCACTAAATTATAACATCTTATAATAATTAGTTCCTCCTATTAGTATATTTAGTTAGGCTTTTTTTTTTTGTTTTTTGTTTTTTGTGTGTATGATTAGATTTGTATACGTTTTCAATTAAACTCATAATTATTTTAGAAATATGTTTCAAAAATTATAATTTTTATTAAAATATTATTCTAACCTGATATTTTTCCCTAACTTAAATGAATATTGTGTTTAGTTTTGACAATGGTAATAAATATATTTATTTCTAAATTTTAAATAATGCAATGAATAAATACTTTTTCATTTATATTAAGTTTTAAATGTTAAATATTTCTATTATATATATAAATATATTTTCAATATGATAAGAAAATAATAAGATACAAATTTATGACATTTAACTAAAATATATAATAATCATATATTTAATATATTGTTATTTAAGTGTATCTATTAAAAATCTAACAACATAACCAATCTTTCATGGGCAAAGAGATTGTGGTAGAAAGAGAAAGGGAAAAGAAAAAGAAAAAGAAGATAGCTATACCAAGAGAAAGTTTTCTTAGTAGCTATACTCTCTTAGAAATGTTTAGAATAATTGAGAGGAGAGAAGGGGAGAAGGGGGTTAGCGGGGTGAATCAGTTACTCAAGGTCTATATGTACCACTTGAACAATCGAACATTAAACATTTCACTGTTTTACTTATCCTATTGTTGCTTGGTCTCTACTGTAAAACTGTCATAAACTTTAACTTGCATTGCATAATGAAAATATTATCAAATGTAAACATTCATCATAGTTTGACATTAGAATTTTACATGAAAATCCAATTTGGGAAACACCACTAGCAACATGTCATTCTTTTTCACTCTTTTGAAGTGAGCTCTGTTAGGAGCCAACCCTGTTAAAGGTTACAAAACACACTACATTAAATGTGACCTGCTTAGAGGATTTAATCACCCTGTTAGGAGTGACCTTGTAAGAGGACTTTGATCATTCCATTTAGAATGTCACCTAGTTAAAGGATTTAGACAAACTGTTAAGTCTTAAATTGACTGTTAGGGCAACCTCTGTTAAAAGGATTTCAATAAAAATGATTTACAATGGTAAGAAAGAAAACAATAGGTTTGATTTGTGTGATTACAACTCACTTTTGCAGGTTCAAATCTCTGTTTAGTCCTTATACTGGTTCACTAATAGCCTTCCACTATCATCTCTAATCTTGATCTGCTTGGATACCCTTCAAGAAATTAGTCTACTCTTATCATCAACACTTAAGCCTTCTTCTCTGATTCACTTGTCAATAACAACATCATATCTACAAGCTTTCTCCTTTAGCTTTACATTCACACTTTTTTGTGTTTTTGATCAACCTTTCTCTATGTGGCTCTCTTCACATACAAACTCACACATATGCACACTGTCTAGGTGTTGCTGGGCTTGACTAGACACGAAACCAAAGTTTAGTTAAGTATCTCTTTAAATAGGCAATTTGTGTTCTACCATTTTCTACATCCACTATAGATCTTAAGGTTTACGATCAGATTCAACTAAATTTAATATATCTGTCTATCTTCTTGATCATCTTCTAGAAACTTCTGTAGAATTTTTGTTAGATATTTATCTAATCACCTCCTTGAATTTAATGATCCAACTCTTCAATCTTATCTTCAACATGTTTTACATCTCCCAAGAAATCAACCGAGTCAGCTTGATCTTATGATTTCTTTGAATTTGTCCTCTTACTGTTACTCGACAATCTCTAAATTCTAATACTTGGTCAACACTGAAATACTCGATCACTATAAAGCTTTCTGGCTTGACATTAACTAACTTGCTCAATCTATGCTAATCATCAATCAAATAAATATGACATTTAGACTAGGCAACAATATGTCTCATCAATAGATTTAACGTCAATGAAAAAATAACAATTGTTCCAATTGTAAGTTTCCAACAATCTCTCTCTTTGGCATTGATGGAAACATCTCAAACATTTGAATACTATTACCATTCAATCTAAAAGATTTCACTTCCATGAGTGACCAATATCCTTAGCTTCATTCTGATTCTCATCCATGTAATTTTTGAAAACTCCCTCCATCATCATTTTGTATTTTCAAATTGCTCTTACATGATTCTCTCTCTTTATTAGTTATCTCAACAATCTCTCCCTTAATACTTTTCTTCTTTAGATTTGACTTCTTAGTAACCTCTCCCTCTTTGACAACAATGCCAAAGACATGTAGCTATCTCAGCTTCACACTCTTCATACATTTGAATTATGTAGGTTTTGCATGTCTGGCTAATACTTGTTATCTCTCTATAACTAATTTGTTTATGTTGTATTAAAGTATTCTACCTTAGGCATGTCCTAAAGTAGAGTTGTATTGCACCACTATGTAGAATATTCTGATTAGCAGATGTGATGTAATGCACCTTGTCCTCTCAAGTAGCTTTAGTTAGGGGAATCACCCCTAGTTTACCTATAAGATATTCATGAGAATATTTAGATAATGATTTTGTGAATATGTTAGCAATCTGCTCCTTTGTATTTACATATTCTAGCTTCACTTCTTTGTCTTGAACTTTCTCTCAAGTAGTAATACTTGATAGAAATGTGCTTTGCCCTAGTGTGCATCATTGGATTCTTTGAAATGTTGATAGCACTTGTGTTATCACAATAGATAACTACTCGATCTATAATCTTTTCATGCATACCTTTCAACAATTGCTTAAAATCCATATTATGTTTGAATAATTCATTGCAATTGTCACATACTCGGCTTCAGCTGTTGATTGGGAAATACAGTTCTGCTTCTTACTTATCCATGACACCAATCTCTTTCCTAGAAAGAATGCACCTCCACTAGTGATTATTTTGTCTTCAATATTTTTAGCCCAATCCGAGTTAGTGAAAACCTTTAGTTCAAATCTATCACTTCTCTTGTAATATAATCCATAGTCTTCTCTAACTTTTAGATATCTCAATATCCTTTTTATAACTATCATGTGATTCTCTTTGGGTAAGTGAACTGAGTTGTGGTGCCAAAAGGGGGGTATAAGTGGACACCTTTTTTCTGAAATCAACAATTTCTAAACTTCAACAATAATTTGAAGATAGTTACGCTCAAAATTTTAAGATATGACAAAAAAAAAAAGCAGTAGTCCTTTGAATCTCGTTTCTAAACTACTATTTTTAAAAAAAATAGTTTAGTTTTAGGTCCTCAAAAAAGGGGGACATAGAAAGTGGTATTGTGTATTTAGAAAAAAACATAATACAATACAAAGTATGGCCCCTCTAAAATTTTAACTTTTTTTTTGAAATTCTTTAATCACTCTGTTCAAAAGTTATTTAACACTATGTAGTTTATCCTATGTTTTTCGGGTAATTTTATAATGTGTATTTTTAAAATAATTTTTTATAATTGGACCCATTCAAGAAATGTGAAATATCTATGTGCTCCCCCTAGAAATGATTGAAAACTAATTTAAAATCAAAACTTGTTTTTTTCAAAGTGCGTAGAATGGAGTCTAGTTTCTAAAGAACTAAGTTGTTGCGAAATTTGATGAATGAGCTAAAATCTACAACCTAATTAGTACATGTTGGTTTTTGACAAAAAATGGACATACATTCAAAATAAATTATAGTTAAAAGGCTTGAAATAGTTCAAATAAAAAATAAATTATATAGTTATATAGCTAACACAGAGACCTACAATGTCATGTAACCTGATTTTATCGATACTCAACTACGAGGGAACTTGAAGGAGAGTACACAAGAAATATCAATCATTTCTTGTATGTTTGTAGCAAAACATGTCTCAAACCAATTTAGAGACTACAAACCTTTGGTTTGGATCCCTAAGGAAAAACCAAGCCGTAGGTTTGGAAGAATGCAAAGCTTTGATAACACGTGTGCACTATAGCGTGCACACGCTATTTAATACTTTTTAAATTTTGGGTCTTAATAGTGCATACGTGCTTTAGTGCACATGCACTATTAAGACCTAAATTTCAATAGAGAGGGTAGAAAAAGAGAGATTAGAAGATGGGAACAGAGTAGAAGGTGAGAGAGAGAGAGAGAGAGAGAGAGAGAGAGAGAGAGAGAGAGAGAGAGAGGGAGAGAGAGAGAGAGAGAAGGGGATTAGAGAAGGTGGGATAGGGAGAGAGGGACATAGAGAGAAAGAGAAAGTAGGGGATGGGAGAGAGAGAGAAAGGGATGGGAGAGAGAGAGAGAGAGAGCAGGGAGATAGAGAGAGAGGGATGGGAGTGTGTGTGTGTGAGAGAGAGAGTAGGGGATGGGAGAGAGAGAGAGAGTAGGGGACGAGAGAGTGAGAGTAGGGGATGGGCTAGAGAGAGAGTAGAGAGGGAGAGAGAGAGTGAGACAGAGAGTAGGGGGTGGGAAAGAGAGAGATGGGGGATCGGGGTGTGTGTGTGTGTGAAAGAGAGAGAGTAGGGGATGGGAGAGAGAGAGAGTAGCCAGAGAGAGAGAGAGAGAGAGAGAGAGAGAGAGAGAGAGAGTAGGTAGTGGGAGAGGGAGTGGGAGAAGGAGAGAGAGGGGGGGATGAGAGTGTGTGTACAATAGTAGGGGATGGGAGAGAGTGTGAGAGAGAGAGCAAGGGGTGGCAGAGAGAGTAGGGGATGGAAGAGAGAGAGAGAGTATAGAGGGAGAGAGTGAGAGTGAGAGAGAGAGGGAGTAGGGGATGGGAGAGAGAGTGAGAGAGAGAGTAGGTAGTCAGAGAGGAAGTGGGAGAGGGAGAGAGAGAGTAGGGGATGGGAGAGAGAGAGAGATAGAGAGAGTAGGAAGTGGGAGAGGAAGTGAGAGAGGGAGAGCAAGAGAGAGAGAGTAGGAGATGGGAGAGAGAGAATGAGAGAGGGAGTAGGTAGTGGGAGAGGGAGATAGATAAAGAGAGAGTAGCCCGAGAGAGAGAGAGAGAGAGAGAGAGAGAGAGAGAGAGAGAGAGAGAGTAGGGTATGGGAGAGGAGAGAGAGGGAGAGGGAGAGTAGGGGATAGGAGAGGAGAGAGAGAGCAAGAGAGAGTAGCCTGAGAGAGATTAGGGGATGTGAGAGGTCTAGACAATGTGTGTGTGTGTGTGTGTGTGTGTGAGAGAGAGAGAGAGAGAGAGAGAGAGAGAGAGAGAGAGAGAAGGCAGTGGGAGAGGGAGTAGGAGAGGGAGAGAGGGACGGGGTGGATGGGAGTGTGTGTAAGAGAGAGAGTGGTGGATGAGAGAGAGAGTGTGTGAGAGAGAGTAGGGGATGGGAGAGAGAGTGAGAGAGAGAGTAGGCAGTGGGAAAGGGAGTGGGAGAGGGAGAGAGAGAATAGGGGATGGGAGAGAGAGAGTGTGTAAGAGAGAGAGTAGGGGTGGTAGAGAGAGAGTACAGGATGGGAGAAAGTGAGAGAGAGAGAGAGAGAGAGTGATTAGAGGATGGGAGAGGTCCAAACAATAAGAGAGAGAGTAGGCGATGGGAGAGGGAGTGGGAGAGGGAGAGCGAGAGAGAGGGAGAGTGAGAGAGAGTAGGGGATGGTAGAGAGAGAGAGAGAGAGAGAGAGAGAGAGAGAGAGAGAGAGTACGTGGTGGGAGAGGGAGGGGGAGAGAGAGAGAGAGAGTGAGAGAGAGTAGGTGATGGGAGAGGGAGAGCGAGAGAGAGAGAGTAGGGGATGGGAGAGAGTGAGAGAGAGAGTAAGCAATGGAAGAGGGAGATAGAGAGAGAGAGAGAGTAGCCAGAGAGAGAGAGTAGGGGATGGGAGAGGAGAGAGAGAGAGTAGGGAATGGGAGAGGAGAGAGAGAGTGAGAGAGAGAGAGTAGGGAGAGTGAGAGAGAGTAGGGGATGGGGGATGGTGGGATAGGGAGAGATTATTTTTCACATAGTGCATATGCGCTTTATAGTGCGTATGCACTATATGAAAACACCAAAAAGTTTGGGTCATAATGAAAGTTTGGATCCCTACTGATCCATATTTTGCATTTTTTCTGTTGTGTATTCTATTGTTCTAATAGAAAACACGGGTTTTATGCTGTTGGAAGTTAGCAAACACTATTTGAAGGCTTTTTGAACATTCTTTTATTCTATTCAAAGCTAGTAAACACCAAATTCAATCATTGGATACACTATTTGAAGGCTTCTTGAATATTCTCTCTATAGAAAAGGCTAGTGTAGTCCTTTTTAAATATTCTTTGTTATTATATAGAGACAAATTTGATTATAATTTAACATGTTTAATATATAGTGAATTTATTGAAATTTGTATATTTGAATGAATTATTATTTGGAAATGGTTAGAAATTTGACAAGTTGTTTAATATATATTGTGTATTCATTGAAATAATTGTAATTTGTATATGTATTTGAATGATTTACAATTTACAAATTATAAGTAATTTAGATGTTTGAATAATTTGACATATAGAAATCATTATCATCTTAAGGAAGAAACCAAAAACTCAAACAACGAAAGAGAGGGAGAGAGATTTGGAAATTAAAAGAGATAAAATGAAACTACTACATGAACAAAGAAAATTGCAAAGCAATAATGAAGAATTGTCTTTCAAAGAGGAACAAGAACCACCGATACAAAGAAACAAAGAGGAAGAATTGGAAAGAGAAAGAGAACAAATGGGATTGGTACGCTCAAGAAGCCAATTGAATTGTGAAGCTACACCATCTTCAAATATTGGAGCTATATCATCATCTCATGTTGAAGAGACACTAATTTGTAGATTTGACGATGTACACACTCCATCATGTCATGTTGAAGGCACAACATCAACATATCAAGTAGGTAATATTCCATCTTTTGCATTTTATTGCCAAGGTACATCATTTTCGGTTCAAGGTATGCAAAACACTCAACCTTATGTTGATGTTCAAAATGTTGAGGGAATGGAAGAAAATATAACACTTTGTAGAATTTGTTTTAGAAGATCAAAATATTTGATTGATATTGATCCTAACATTTTGAAATCAATGCCTGACAAGATTAGCAAGCATACTTCTCAAAGAAAAGTTAATTGCATGTGGAGATTATTCTTTGAAGAATTAAATATTATAGAGCAATGCCAATTATTTGTTAAAATGATGAGAAATTTAAAATTTAGGCCTATCGTGAAGATTCTTTATTTAAGAATGATGGACGATTCAAATGAAAAAAGCATTATAAAGAATCTAATGAGTGCTTATGACAAAGTGGGTTTTAAATCACATACCAAAAATAGTAATATAACAAGATGAGTACTTACATAGACAATAGTAAGTACCCAAATGAAGAAAGCTTGACTCATGAGAAAAGGAAGAAAAATATTGAAAATCGATAGAGGTACTCTAAGGAGAGCCATGCTAAGGCATGAGAGATTGGAAGATTGAACAAAAAATGAGTTATGGACATTTAGTGGTAGACTATTGCGAAAGGATAAAAAAATTAGTGAAGCTTTGAAATCATTGATCGAAGGTTTTTGGACAAATAACACACATTTTTTCCCTAATCAAAGAGATGTTGTAAGAAAGAGGATTGGTAGCCAAAATCACAACTCACGTGCGAAACATTTTTTAGACTCAACTCAGACACAATTTTTTGCAAAATTCATTGGTATGTATCCTCAAATTCAAATAAGTCAAAGATTTTTTGACATGGGTAAACCTTTTTATGTGAAGATAAATCACATATGCACAACTTGTTTTTGTAGGAGACATTGAATTTTCTAACCTTTTTGATGCTTATAGGCATATATGTGTATTTTTGCAGTCTATGTTTGTTTTGTAGGATTGTGACATGAATGAACCACCTAGATCTTCAAGGAAATTTATATCTAATATTTTTTGTGAAATAGGAGACGACCAACAATTTTACAAGACATCATGCTTGAATGGTACATGCTTATTTTGTGGCTCTTTGCAACTTTTATTAACTTGTGAACATATAGATAGTACACATGTAATTAGAAATGAAATAGTAGATTACAAAAAATATAAGATAGTGACATATGCTCTAAAAGATGGAAAATAAGGTAAAAGATGTGATTTAGTCATTGAAAAGATTTCAATGATATTTGACAGGGCATATCTTGGAGCTCATGCTAGGTATGAGTGTGATTACAAGTGCTATAGGACCATGTTGTGGAGACCTATAATAACCTCTCTCACCTTTTGGAGATCTTATTATGTTTTGATTTTGTGACCCCATCTTGGGTGATGCTAATACTTATAGTGTTGGCCAGTACAAAGTTGCTAACTACTGAATCTCCCTCACTGTTCCTTGTGGGATCGAACTGTCTATTCTACTAGCTTTGGGTGGCCGGGTAAATCCTAACCTTAAGTTCCTCCCGTCCCATTAAGCACTCAAATATTCTCAGGCACACCGAACTGAATCATCCCTAAAAGTCACTAAATGCCATAGGGCAACAATCTTTGACAGGGCATATCTTGGAGCTCGTGTGAGGTATGGATGCAATTCTAGGTGCTATAGGACTGTGTTTTGGAGACCTACAATAACCTTTGTCTCTTTTCGGAGATCTTATTCCATTTTGATTTTGCCACCCCATCTTGGGTGATGTTGAAACTTGTAGTGTTGGCTAGTACAAAGTTGCCAATTGTTGAATCTCCCTCACCATTTCTTGTGGGATCGAACTATTTGTTTTGTTAGTTTCAGGTGGCCAAATAAACCCTAGCCCTAAGCTCCCCCATCTTGTTGAGTGCACAAACGTTCTCGGGCATGCCAAACTAAATTGTCCCTAAGAGTCACTAAATGCCATAGGGTAGTGATCTTTGATAGGGCATATCTCAGAGCTTGTGCGAGGTATGGATGTGATTCTAGGTGCTATAGGATTGTGTTGCAAAGAACTATAATAACCTCTCTCTTTTTAGAGATCTTATTCTATTTTGATTTTGTGACCCCATCTTAGGTGATGCTAAAACTTATGGTGTTGGCCAATGCAAAGTTGTCAACTATCGAATCTTTCTCACCTTTCATCTTGAGATCAAACTATCTGTTCCATTAGGTCTACATGGCCAGGTAAACCTTAGCTCCAAGTTTCTCCTGTCACATTAAGCATTCAAACATTCACGGGCACACTGAACTGAATCATCCCTAAGAGTCACTAAATGCCATAGGGTAGTAATCTTTGATGGGACATATCTTAGAGCTTGTGCAAGGTATGGATCCAATTCTAGGTGCTATAGGACCGTGTTGCAAAGACCTACAATAACCTCTCTCACTTTTTGGAGATCTTATTATATTTTGATTTTGCGATCCCATTTCGGGTGATGTTGAAACTTGTAGTATTGGCCAGTATAAAGTTACCAACTACCGAATCTCCCTCATCGTTCATCATGGGATTGAACTGTCTGTTCCATTAGCTGTGGGTGGCTGGGTAAACCCTAGGCCCAAGCTCCTCCCATCGTATTGAGTGCTCAAACATTCTCGGACACACTGAACCAAATCGTCCCTAAGAGTCACTAAATATCATAGGGCAGTGATCTTTGACAAGGCATATCTTGGAGCTCATACGAGGTATGAATGCGATTCCAAGTGCTATAAGACCATGTTGCCGAGACCTACAATAACCTCTCTCTATTTTTGGAGATTTTATTCTATTTTGATTTTGATACCCCATCTTAGGTGATATTGAAACTTGTAGTGTTAGCTAATACAAAGTTACCAACTGCCGAATCTCTTTCACCTTTCGTCGTGAGATCAAACTATCTATTCCGTTAGCTCTGGGTGGTGAATTAAACACCAGATTCAAGCTCCTCCCATCCCATTGAGCACTCAAACATTCTTGGGAACGCCGAACCAAATCATCCCTAAGAGTCACTAAATGCCATAGGACAATGATCTTTGACAGTGGCAATTGGATATGTCATCTCATCCAATGATGGAGACTCATGATAGAAGGTGAAGGGGTGATCATACACCTCATTTTGAATATTTTATTGTTTTATGGTAATAAGGTAATCCTTGTTTGTAAGGTCAAGGAACTTGAGGTCACCTATAAACCCAAGTTGCCTTAGTCCTAACAATTTTTGTTTTTTTTTGTTGTTTTTGTTAATAGGTTGACTCAATAAGTTTTTTGAGAGTCATTACACCTTATATAGGTCCGATGTGTTACCAAAAACCACTTGGTTAAGTTTTAGGAAGAGTTAGTGCAAAAATTGCATTTTGCAATAAAAGTTGTTGACAACTTTTTGACAATTTTAGCAATTTTTGGGAAAAAAATGAAATTAACCTTGTAACCAATCAAACCAACTGGTAATTGGTTGGAATGGATCTCAAATGATAAAATACCCTCTATGAATTTAGAGGAGGTATAATGTGTTGGTGATTATTAAGTTTTTTTATATGGCAAGGAATCACTGCTAATGTTAAACTTGTATATAGGATCATTGAGTTATTGTCAAATGTCATTACTTCCTATTTGGAATAGCAAACTCATACTTTGTCATAATGAAACACCATTTTAGCTGCATGTTATCATTGAATGGAGTTAGTAGAAGATGTTAAGGATCTTCTTGGTTGTCTTAATAGCCATTTCATGGGTTTGAGACATAATCACTTCTCTTTGTGAAGAGTTGTCCAAAAAGAAAAAAATTACACGTTGTTGCAAAGAAAATATAGTCATAAGATGTTGAAAGATTGTTTTCACTCATAGGATGTTGAAGAATCTCTTGGAAGGACGAAATAGATGACAGAGTGAAGTTTGTGAGATAGTTATTAGGTGTTCTTTGAAGTTTCTAAGATGTTAGTTTGAAGCAAGAAGTTGATTATGATCTATTTTTCAAATTTGTTCATTTTTCCCTTATTGCTTCCCAGGTCTTGAATAGAGAAAGTGATCAAGTAGTTTTGTAAAGTTGTGTAAAAGTTTGTTCAATATTGTAACCAAGTTGGAAAGAGTCTTTGAAGACACTTAAGAAGGTGGGAAAGGTAGTTTTCCTTAAAAGTGTTCTTGTTGGGAATCCACTAGCTTTGGTGTGAGCACTCTGCATCATTTTGGATGCAAATTACATTAAAATGAAATACATATTCAATGTACTTAAAATGTAAAGAAGAAAAACAAGATATATATTATGATAACCAATAATGTCATACATGAACAAACATATAATATTTTATGATAATCAATAATGTCATACATAAATGAACATATAATATATTATGATAACCAATAATGTCATAAGTCTAATAATGTCATGCATTATATATATGTCATACATCAAATATAAAATGTCATATATACATCAAATATATATTGAATATGTCCACTAACATAAAATTCAACATATATGTCCACTAATGCCTAAACATGTGTGTCTATCAACTATACGTTCTCCTTCCCACAAGGGGAAGAAAACAAATCCCTAGAAGTCTTTGGTTATCATGTAGATGGAGATAATGGGGATGATGGGGTATTTGTCACAGGCTTGCTCACCCTCTTGTTTATGCTTTTCTTTAACTCGAGCTAATACAAACATAGTAGATATGAATCAATAATTGTTATACATTGAAATCAAATAAATGTACACATAAAATTAATTATTTTCTTACTGCTATCAAATAGTCACTTTGTATGTCCACCTCAAAGGCTTGCAGATGATCGGGTGTAAAAAAGCCCTACAACAAGTCAATCAATATAATCACTTATAAATAACATTTGAAATTTTAATACTAACTATTATAAAAAAAATACTAAAACCAAGAAAATTCTTTCATACCTCGGTCAATGGCTCTAAATGAGCCATCATTACAACAACTCCATGATTGATGGATTGGCAAATATGAGTTTGAAACGTCAAAAGCTGCATGTCATATAATACAATTTACATGTAACATGAAACATGAAACAAATATAATCAAATGAGTTAAATTAACATGAAACAAATCTACCTTTATGAAGTTTGTATCATGCCTAGGGTTAGAGTCCCTTGTGAATGTCAATGGTCCAGTAGAGAACTGATGCACTTGCATAAATTTTTTTAATCAATCCTTCATGTAATTGCTTGATAAATATATGTATTAATTTAAATGATTAAATCGTTGACATAACGAAAAATGGGGCTGAAGAATCTATACTAGGGCCAGCAACACTCTTACCCTAAATTTTGAACAATGTCAATACATGTTAATTAATTAGTCATTCACTATACATATAAAATGTGATCAAATTAGTTTATTATAATTGTAATTTACCTGTGTGTCAATGCCAAATGTGTCACTCACGAACTCATCAGTGACTAGCACATCATACATACTATCTCCAGCATGACCGTCAAATGTGCATAAGGATCCAAATGATGTGCACATGTGATTGCGATGCATGGAAGGCTCCTCGTCAACTGATGGACTAGTGCAATGAATGAGGTTCTGCACTAAAGAAGTGATAGTCCCTAGAGTGTTGGACTCTACATATTCTTTCATAATTGAAGGAATAATCACATGCTTATCCTGTGGCTTGACAATAGGTGCCCTAACTACATTAGGGTTATGAGGTGCCGTTGGCCTCTCAAATGATGACTCCCCACCTCTACCTTGAGATTGTAATATATCAAAATAATTGGGGATCTCCCCAAGATTACATTCACAATACAATTTCTTTAAGAAATACATTGGAACCTCATGATTATTGTAGGGAGGGGCATCATAGACCATCTACCATCTATCGTAAAAGTTATTTCTAATACCATCCTGTATGCACCAATGGGTGAGGAACTTTTTAGTTGTATGTTTAATAGTATTTTGTTCTCTAGGCTTTTTAAACAATGCACAAATGCTACCTTTTGTTACTTTTTTTTTTTTTTTTGCATCTTGATAGAATATTTTTTTTGCATAATATATTCTTTGTTCATCCCTCTTAACATTCCAAATATTCAACTAACCCCTAATGGAAGCTACATGGCTCATAATGGACTCAAGGGAAGATGCCAATTGTGCTTTTATCGAATTGGTTTGTCCACAAGCTTTCAACCTACCAATGAGTGCTTTTAATTCATTTTTTCCTCTTTCTATTTCATTCATTATGTTGTCTTCGGTGCTAGGGGGACGTCTTCCAATCAGTGGAGGCTACGAAATTTCTTGCTCTTCTTGTGTAGGATTTTAATTTTCATCTTGTGGAGGGTTTTGATTTGGATCTTGTGGAGGGTTTTTGTTTTGATTTTGTTGATCCAGCTGGGGATTTGGCAGTTCATTATTCACATTTCCTAATAAGAAACCAATTACAATCTAAATAAATAAACAAATTTAGAGAAAAATTGAAAAAACCTACAAAACAATGAAAAAACTTACAAAAAAATGCAAAAACATATAAAATAATGCAAAAACAAGAGTAGAAAACATACTACATTATCCCGATCTTGATCTTCGGTAACGAGGAGGCAGGTGATAAAATTCTTCAATGTTTCCAATTTGTGTGGATGCTGTTGAGGAGAAACAATGCAAAACCCAAAAACAATAAAATGGGTTGTGGGTTTGTAGCCCATATATAAAACTTTTTAGTTTTTCAAAGTGCATACGTGCTATAGCGCACACACACTTTGAAAAATTAAATAAGGAAGTTTATGTGTCATGTTTTTGGTACCACAACTTGGTGCACATACCCCTTTAGGATTTGCTGAAAATCTAACAACTATGCCAATTGCCAAATCAATATCTGGCCTACTATGAATAACATATTGCAATTTTCCTATCATGGATCTGTATAGGCTCTTGTAGGGTCTTGTTCTTGTTAGTAGAATCATAATTCTTAGATAGCTTGTGTCTTGTAGACATAGGTGTACTCATTGGCCTTGAATCCTCCATAATAATTTTTTTAATATTCCCTTGATGTATTTGAATAGTGAAATGAAAATACTAAATTTCATTTGACATACTTGGGTATGTGCAGGATCATGGTCAACCAAACTATGCCCTTAAGTGGCAATAAAAAAAAAAAAAAATCAGGGTTATGTCAACTTGACATACAATTTTCAACTTGTTATGAGCTTTCTATAAAAAAAAGTTGAGACAAAAGAATATCTAGGAAATTGAATTTAGTTTCTAAACTACTAGGCCTTGTCTGAAATAAGTAAAAATTGATTGGTCAAAAATTTAAATTTGAATGCAATAGTACAAGAGTTTTAGGACAAAAATAAGAAGTAGACATATCTCTGTCCACCTTAATCAAAACCAAATGATAATATTTTTTAATAATATTCTAGATATAAGAAGTAGACTCATGCTTGGATGTGCGCATATTTTTGAGTATTTTTATTCTAAATAATTAATTAATTATGAATGTTCTACTATAGTATTTTCAGAATAAAAAACCTCTCGTGTCTAACCACCTTAACTAATTCAAAACTTTGTAAAATTTATTTTTCATTTTTTTCCCTTATAGTAGAAGAAACATAGAATGCAATGCATCTTTTGGATTTCAAAAATATTGTAGCATTTGTACGATATAGGTATTTTTTAATTAGTTTGTCAATCAACACTTTATACATAACTCCATTAGAAAATAAGTAATAATTACTGAATTCATAATTTGACAAACAGTACATTTATGTAAAGTTAAGAACATTCTTAAGAAATCCTTTTCATTTCATCAAATTTGGATGAAAACAGTCGTCAGCTAAATGTTTGAAATAAAAATAATACAAGAATGTGTCAAAAACATGTTTTTGGGATGTTTTTTATGTTGACCATTTAGGGTTGGTATCCAAAGATATACTAGGCTTTATAAAGTTATTAATTTTTTCCTTTGGTATCAGGATGGGTGGGAAAAAAATTGGAATATATCTAGAAATGCTTTGAGGCATTTCAAAACTACATATTTTTTAAATCACCACTTTTTTGCACACCATGATCCTGCACATACCCACTTGTAATCCAACAAAGAATATGATTTCACCAAACATAGACATTTCAAATTCCTTTTTCATTTTATCAACAAATGATTTACATAATGCTTCTCTTCCTCCAAATATAAAATTATCAACAAATATTTCAGATAACAATACTTCATTGTTCTTACCATTCTTCAAATATTAGTTGTTATCATTTATCCTTTCAAAACCAATTTTCACTGAGTAGTTATGTAATATTTCATACCATGCTCTTGGGGCTTGTTTCAATCCATAAAGAGCTTTGTTCAATTTACATACCATGTTCTTTTTGTCTAGATCTATAAATCCTCCAAGCTTTTCAATGTATGCTTCTTCCTCTAGTATACCATTTAAAAATATAGATTTGACATCCATTTGATATATCTTGAAATTCTTGTAGGTTAAGTATGCAAGCAAAGTTCTATCTCCTTCAAGTCTGGCAATAGGGGAAAAAGTTTCTCCATAGTCAACTCCTTCTTGTGCATAACCTTTGCATACCAATCTTGCCTTGTTTCTCGTTACTTCACCATTGTCATTGAGCTTGTTCCTAAAAACCCACTTCATACCAATAACATTTTTGTCTTCTTGTCATAACACTTGATTCTTCATTTCCAATGATTTGGTCAGGTTTATGATGTCTTCTCAAAAATTTTGCCAACATAGGTAGTTTCCTTCTTGGTTCTTCTTCAGGTTCATCTGGAAAAATAATCTCCAGTTCATTTCCTCTTCCTTATTCTGGTTCTTGTTCAGATTTTGTGTGCTTGACATTTATTATTTGATGGTCAACAATGCCTATCCATGACTCGACATCTTTAGTCTATTGCTCAATACCCACTCTCAACTATTAGGCAATTTGCATTTGCATTCCATCAATTTAGAAATGTCACCTTGTTAGAGGATTTGACAAATAGTTGTTTAACTAACTCTGTTAAGAGATTTGATACACTACTACAATTGTTAAAGAGTAAAAATGGTACAGCCTGATTAATGATGTAACTAAATTGTTGATTTCATAACTTTGTTTTGGCTTGATTAATTTATCCTCTTTTATTAGATAAAATTTTGCAGCTTGATCAACTCTACTATCCTTCCAATTCACTTTCTCGATTTATCTTTTTAATTCCACACGTCTCATTTTCAATCCCACAACTTTACCTTATACTTATGTCTTTTGCTTAGTCAAGTTAGCTTGCATATACTTATAAATATTCAATATTCATCCCTTAAGTCAGCTAGACTTAAAAAATAAATTCATCAAACTAAATATGTTGATTCAAGAAAATCCTTCATTAGTTGACCCAACTCAGTCAACACTAACTGAGAAAAGACTTTCTTCATACTTCCTTTGGTAACTAAGTGAACTCGTTTAACACTACATTTTGAACTAAATTTCTTTGGTAACCAAGTAAGCTTGGTTAACACTAGTTCCATGCCATCTTCTCTTTGGCGCCTGAGTGAACTCGGTAGCCACTATCTTCTTGCAAAATTTCTTTGGTGCTTGAGTGAAGTTCGACACATATTGTCTCTGAACTTGGTTTACTCTGGAATGCTCGACAAACACTAGAGACTATATTCATCACTTGAGTGAGCTTGAGAGACATTGATGACATTGATGGCAATACAACATGTCATAATACAATAAAATTTAAAAGAAAATAAAAGGTAAGGATAATATCCTTAGTTTCATTTTGATTCTCATCCATGAGAACTCCCTCTGACATCAATCTCTCCCTCTAGAATGATTTTCACAAATATGACTACAATGACTACAATATAAAACTTTCCTTTTTTGATATTCTTATCTCTAAAAGTTGCGCTTTGACTGAAAACTATACTTCTTTAGGATTCAATCGCTACGAGTAACATGGATACAGTCCTAGGTAGTGGGAAGTACAAAGGTTAGAAGTGAATCTTTGAGTTATAGTTCGGTTCCTTATTGTAAGAACACAAAAATGGTCACCTTGACTATGTGCCTCGATTTTATAATTAATGTCAAGTTTGAATCAATATTTGCATTATCATTTCCTTTGATCAAATTAAATTATTTGAATTATTTAATTAATTATTATTATTTTACATCAATTTCCTTGATTAAATTGTAATTCATTTATTTAATTATTTTAAATAAATATTTGATCCTCTTAATTTTTGTATTATTTAATTAAAGGAATTTTCTCCCTTTTAATTAAATAAAACCCCTCCTCACTTAATTTTTTGTGCCACAATTATTATTTTAAAAGAAATAACTAAATAATTGTTACACACTTTATTTTATAAGAAAAGGGACTATTTTACATTTAAATTAAGTAAAAACATCCCTTGTCTTTTAATTTTTATGGAGTTTTACACTCCACATCTCTTAATTGAATGATAATTGCACATTCTCTTATGTGGGTCATACCCTTTCATTTCATTTTCATTTCCCCTCAAATTAGGGAATGCCTCTTTGGATTGATATATAAAGGAGACCTCCTTCATTTTGACATCATGATTATTTCTTATGATATGGTTATTATAGACATTTTTGAAGCTTTCTTGGAGATTTGGAGATATCTTGCATGTTCATGATCATTTTGAATCTTTCGTTCATTAGATGTACTTGTGAAGACCAAGACTGATATTCATATGAGAGCCACCACTTCAAACCTTTGAAGGTATTTGCACATTGATGATAGGAAGCTATGAGTTGATTCTTGAGATCTTGTATTTTCATAGTGTTATTTTGAAGGATTTCGAGTGTAAGGATTCATAGAAGTGTGTTTGCTATTTGTCCACATTTTTCACACAAACTTATGATGTTCACTTATGTATTTCTTCAAACTAGAATTAAATTTGATGGGGAAAGTGATAGAAGGATTACTTGAAAGGGAAATGCTGAAAGTAAAAGAGGTTATACATCAAGCATTAATGTGAGGATATTGTTGGCCTAACACGATGAAACATTTTAGGACATCTAAGATGAGCACAATCTTGACAATTTGGCAAAATGGTTTTTGAACATTGTAAGAGAAGTGTTGGATAAATTTTTGAACAAGTTCCTCAAAATTCTTAAGTGGGGGAGTAATTTTAGTGAACCATTCCATAGCTTGGCCCTTTAAACTCCTAGGGACAATCTCATAAGATGAGCATCTTTATGTGCAAATTCCAAGCTTAAAACATTAAAATATCTCACATGATCACTAAGGTCTCCATTCCCATCATACTTATCATAATGTGGAAATTTTGTTTTCTTAGGGAATTCAACCTCTAGACTACTCCTCTCAAAAGGTAGAGGAGACACACTTTGCAGAGAAAATGGATTCTTAGGTGTAAGTTTATCCTTTAACATCTTCATATTTTTCTCAGTTTGTTCTTGAAATGAAGGATCTTGTCTCTTGATATTCTTATCCACATCAAAATTATAAGGTACTTGAACACCTTTGTTGATTAAATCCATGAAGTATTTATCCTTATTAATCTGAATATATTGATCCATGTACTTGTGAAATTTTGGGTCTTGCTCTAATAAATCATAATCCACACCAAAACCATGTGTAGTAAATTGAGGATGTTGCTGTGAATTCCTTGGAGGAGACATTTTCCTTTGCTAATATCTAGGAGGAGGAGATTCTTGTCTCCTATTTCCCTTAGGAGATTGTGAAGGTGACATATGTCTAGTAACTCTTGGAGGAGGAGAAGGAGGTGGAGAACTACTACCACCACCAAACAAAAGTATATCATTAAGTTTCTGACAAGCTATTTCATGAGATTTCTTTTTTGCCTCATGTTGCATGTATGCATCCATGTAAGCTTATTTTTCTTGCATAAGACGTCTCTCTTCATCACCTCTAGGAGATCTAGGAGGTGGAGAAACATTACCCCTCTGAGAAAGAATATCATTAACCATTTGTTGAGCCATGTCTTTAGCCATATTTTTAGCCATTTCTCTAGCTTGTTCTTCCATATACATCTTACTCACTTTACTAAACCAACCATTAGAAGTTCTTGGAGTTTTGTTGAGAAATTCTTGATATTTAGCCAAACTTTCATTGATTTTTTGTGCTACTTGTTTCTCTTGTTTCTCCAAATATGCCATCTTTTCCAATTCATCTTGTTGGATTTTATCATCCATTGGATGAAAGAATTTAGGTGACAATCTAGGAGGAGTAAGAAATGTAGAGTAGTGATGTTTTCCTTTGTGTAAATCTCTATCAAAATCATTTGTTGAGGTAGTTCCATAGACATCTTCATGAGTTATACAAGGTCCCAAAGGTTAAACTCCATGTTGCCTCAATAATCTATCATTCATCATGTCATCCATGCTTTTATCTTTGTTTCCAATGAATATCATGTCTTGCTCAAAAAGTGAAGAGGCCCTAGGTATTTTCAATTCACTAAGATGACTAGGAGTAAATTCAATTTTTGGTTCTCCCTTAGGTGATTGATCAAAGATAGGTTCTTTTCCTTTATGTTTTTGATGAGTTGGAACTAAGGGTAATTTATCAAAGTTAACTTGAGGTTGTTTTCCGTGACTCACTTGAAATCTAGTCGTAACCGACATGAGAGGCAAAACACTAGTAAATAGGAAGACTCCAAGAAGCATTGGTATCACTCTCGGGTAGTAAAGTAATAACTTGTCCTATTAATAAGGTGTAATAATGTAATTGTCTATCACTCTCATTAACTCAATTAGTCAATAGAGGTCTCATGATTGGTTAACACAATATGCTACTCTTGGTCTTAAAAATGTGGAATTATTCAAGAGTTGTAATGTTCTGTAATAAAAATGTAATAATATGAGACAAATTGATTTTTTTGGACAAATGAATACCCACAATCTAAGGATGATATCCAAGAATCCCAAAGAAAACCTTCTCCACTAGGGAAATCTCTAACTTAGCAAGTTTTGATCTTGGCAACAAGATAAGACAAGATTTATTAATTGGAAGATAGCTATGATGCAAGGATCCAAAGTGACAACAAGTTTAGATGCTCAAGGTTAGGCCCACAATGGTCAAATCAACTCAAAAAAGACAAAAACGAGGTTACCCTAGAGTCATATTAATGAATTAAACTCTCCAAATGATGAATGCTGACTAGGAAATAGGTTCACAATAAGCAAGGTGACAGCTAGATAGTAAACTGGAAAGTTGGATTTGGGGAACTTAGTTTGGTTTGTTCTTTTTAACCAACTAAGATCAATTTCAGATTTATAAATAATAATCAGGCGTATAGAAATAATAATCAAGGATTCCAAGAAAACATCTATGTTCTTTCTTTCCTTTAGAGTAGAAATTGAAATGTGATCTATGAAAGCAAGAATCACTCAAGACACGCGAGAGGTTCATTTTAATGAAAGGAAACCAAATGTTATAGAGCTTTAAACAAAATACCTAGTAATCCATGCAACGTGTTTAGTAGATTTTACCTTATTTTTATTTTTGTTGAGCTTTTCACGCAATCAAGCCACAAACTCTCCAACAAGCAAGACAAGCAAACAAGCAAACAAGATATCCAATGTATATTCAACTTATGCAACCCTAGGGTTAAATCTGAAAATAAATTGTTAGGAGCAATAATAACCAAAAAAATCCAAATGACAACTCATATCATGCATTGAACTATGTGAAAAATAAGTGCAAGCTAATCATTACATGCCTATTTTTAAAATTTTGATTTTTGACCTAGTGAACAAGATTGGACTTAGATGACATGAATTCAAATCCAAAACCCTAAATGCAGAAAAGAGAACCCTTTTAAAAAGTAGAGAGGTTACCAAAAATGTTAAAATTTTAAAAAAATATTTTCATTTGTGCCCTAGGGACCCATTTTGTCAAAACGTACCAATTTTTATAAATCTAGTGTTTGAGCCCTCAAATGAACTTTAAACTCAAAACACAAGGAAACAACCCAATTTAGAATTTAGAGACCTTTCCAAAAATATAGACTTTTCAGAAAACTTTTCTAATTTGAGTCCAAAAATATTTTTTCATGAAAAATAAAGAACAAATTATTAAAAATATGGTTTATCTCATAAAACTCTAAAATTTGAATTGAAGCTTCTCTGATATGTCGCCAACCTACAAAACAAATTTTAGACCAAAACACCAAGCCATTTGGGAGATATGATCAAATCTTTAGAAATATAGGGTTTTCTTCTCCAAGCACATTTGCACAAGGGGTGAACTCCAAAAAATTCTAGAACTAGCATGTAAAGGTGGGTTGCCTCACAGTGGGTGCCAAAAAATGTGTGTGAAAAATGTGGACAAATAGAAAATACACTTCTATAAATCCTTACACTTGAAATCCTTCGAAATAAATAATTAAATAAATGAATTCCAATTTAATCAAGGAGATTGATGTAAACTAATAATGATTAATTAAATAATTCAAATAAATTGAATAATTAAAATAATTTAATTTATTTGAATTTTTTCATTAATCATTATTATTTTACATCAATCTCCTTGATTAAATTGGAATTCATTTATTTAATAATTTTAAATAAATGGTTTGATCATCTTGATCTTTGTATTATTTAATTAAAGGAATTTTCTCCCTTCTAATTAATTAAAACCCTTCACTTAATTTTATGTGAAACAATTATTATTTTAAAAGAAATAATTAAATAATTGTCACACACTTCATTTTATAAGAAAATGGATTATTTTACATTTAAATTCAATAAAAACACACTTCATCTTATAATTTTTATGGAATTTTACACTCTACATCTCTTAATTAAATGTTAATTGCACATTCTCTTATGTGGGTCATAACCTTTCATTTAATTTTCATTTTCCCTCCAATTCGGGAATGCCTCTTTGGATTGATATATAAAGGAGACCTCCTCCTTCATTTTGATATCATGGTGATTTCTTATGCTATATTTATTATAGACATATTTGAAGCGTTCTTGGAGATTTGGAGATATCTTGCATGTTCATGATCATTTTGAATCTTCCGTTCATTGCATGTACTTGCAAAGACCAAGACCGATGTTCATATGAGAGCCACCACTTCAAACCTTTGATGGTCTTTGCACATTGATGATAGGAAGCTATGAGTCAATTATTGAGATCTTGCATTTTAATGGTGTTATTTTGAAGGATTTCGAGTGTAAGAATTCATACAATTGTGTTTGCTATTTTTTCACATTTTGACACAAACTTATGATGTTCACCTATGTATTTCTTGAAACTGGAATTAAACTTGATGGGGAAAGGGATAGAAGGATTACTTGAAAGGGAAATGTTGAAAGTAAAAGAGGTGGTACACCAAGTATTAATGTGAGGATATTGTTGGATTGACATGATGAAACACTTTAGGATAGCTAAGATGAGCACAATCTTGACCCCAAGAAACTCATACATGAATATTTCACAAGAAAGATATACTTTCAGCAAGATGCTAAAGGGAATGATAACATTCAAAATTCCACAGAACTTGAAAGAAATCACAACATCACAACTTGCAACTTGTATAAACTTTCAAGAACTTCACTTGTAGCTAAAACTAATTCAAAACTCAGGGATTCAAGATAAATCACAAAAGCTATATCAAATCAGTAATTTAGGCAAAAAAAGGACACAAGAAGTGCTCTTGAATTGTTCCTTTATTTAGATTTCAAAGATAGTTCCACAACATTCCTCTAGATTGATTGTAAACAAAATGCAGAAAAAGAGATCACGACAATATCAATTTTGCAAAGAACTTCGCAGAAACTCAACTAGCGAGCCCCTTTTCCACATCTTCAAAATCCTTATAAAGACAAGGATTGCCACAAGCTTCATATGGGAGGGGCACATATCAAAAAACTATTGGAAGAGTACATATACTTTCCAGAGAGTTACATTTTACATTTACCATTTCTCTATTCGGGTAAAACTAGAAAGACAATCATGACACATCTAGTGATATTTTTGTTGTAGGAACTCTCCTAACTAATTTTGTTTCATTTAGTTCTCTCAATCATGAAGTTCTTCTAACTGTATCAGCTGATAGGGCCATGGTATTTTCGACTGCCTGAGCCATGTCCACTTCTCATCTCGAGACATTTGAAATATCTGATTTTTCATCTTGATCCCTTGAATCTTCTTTATCCAGGATCATATCTTTACTATTTTGTCCCAACTCTGCACCCTGATCCTATTGCTTTTTGGCACCTTTGGTCAATTTCATAACTGTCTGTCCAGTGAGATCATATAATAGTTAAAAAAACCAACTTTAGACTTTGACTCCTAATGTCGTGACACTACGACCTTATGACACAGCATAACAGAATGCCCTTCATAGCATCTTACCATGAGAATCCTAGCTTCATGATCCTACAATTATCCGACAATTTACTTATATCATAGGGTCCCAAGCCCATGAAAATAGCTCTACAACCATATGAAAAACATGTATCATAGCATTGGAACATACTTTTTGTCTTCATACAACCCCATAATCACCTTTCCCTTTTACCAATGTAGCATCTCACCTTCTTTTAGACTGCCCTATGATCTTATGATCACGACTGGGCAAACCATTTTCGTAGCTTTGCTGGCTTGGCATTTGATCCTTGCGATCTCACAAAAATGCATAGTCATAACTTTGGAAAATCAGGGTGTCGGAAGTCCTAGCTTTTACAATTACATCGCGGCCCCATCATTTGGTCGTTATGATCTCCTGACAAATTGGACTTCGTAACTTTTGGAGCTTTATATTCTACCCTTACAATCTAATGATGAGGGACTTATCATACCATCTTAACATCTTAACATCTTAGGTTCATGGCTTCTTTGTAACATCCTAGCCCCCATACTTGGTCTTCACGATCTTACGATCCTGCATCTATCGTGCCATTAGGCCTCTTTTGTTTTTGTTTGATGACCTTACGACTAATTGTAAGATCGTAACTCCTCTCTTTTCAGCTAAATGATATAGAATGAGAAATACTTCTTCATTCGATCACTTGAGACTGGCCCACCTTATGACTAGGTGACAACATGAAGCTATGAAGAACCTTTGAAGAGGTGACAACTAGCTTTATTAAAATCTTTCCTCTACCTGAAGATGTGCCATGTGGATGCTTTTTATTTTTCATTCCTCTACTAGGCTTTACTCTTTGCACCCGCTAGGATATGTGTCGTGGAGGCATATCCCCACTTTAGTTAACTGTTGATCACTTTCAAAATGTAGGCATATGCAAATCATTGATCTCCATCATCTGATGACTAAAATATTAAAGCTTTCCTCTGTCTCTTAATATCCTTGACCAATGGGAATGTATCTGTATGCCATATCACTCTGACATCTTCTCATTTTGTGGCCCACAACTGAAGGAGGCCCCACTTTAACCATGTGTCGGCTTGGTGTATCCCCACTTTCATTGAATAGTTTACATCTCTAGAATGCGTGCATAAGTTTGTTGTGATTTGAGAAGATCTGACAGTGGCTAAAAGATGCATACATTCTGTTTACTTGAAAAAAAAATGGAGCCCACCGTGCTACTTGTCACCATGTTGTATTTTTGATTGAGTTAAACTTCTTGTATCTTGAGAATGTGGGGATACGATTTCCATTGATTTCTCTTTGATCAGATGACTGGGAAGATGCATGATCTTTTCTCTCTAAAGTCAAAACGGTGTGACATAAAATATCACCCACAGAAGCTTTAAAGGTTTTAATAAAGCTTAGTCGTAAGCATAATACATGCAAATTCAAAAGTTTAGAAAACCTAGGGATATAAAAGATAAAACATTGTCAATTATTTTATGTATCCCCCTTCATACATGCATGGTATTTAATGAATCAAATACTAGAACGTGAAATATATTATAGCCACCACCCTGAAGGAAAGGATTGGTCAGTCTCTCTACCATTTTACATAGTGATAAAAAATGGTAACACTTTTGGTGACTTCTACTGAATGGCTGCCTACTTGACATCAAACTAGTGGCCTTGGGTAATTTATTGGGCAAATAGTCTAAATGGATATGATAATGGGGTTCAACACTAGTTATCTATGCTTAGAAATAGTGCAGTTAGATCATGAATAGTTGCAAAAATGGTTATAAATTAGGATACTTGCTTGCTTAGAACTTGACACTTGCTTTCTTAGATCTTTTGGAACTCAGGAACTTTATTGAAAGTAGGAAAGCTGGAACTAAACAAACTTGCAGTAGAACAACACTTAGGGAAAACAAAAGCAGGAAAATATATAAAAGGGGGAACCTGAAGATCATACCTCAAAACAAAGCTTGAGGTGAATCCCATTCATAGGGATTGGCAAAACAACTCCTTCCATAATTGATGGCTACTAAGCATTGTGTTCTTTATACTCTTAAGTCAAGCATGGCCCAGTCAACATGTTGTCAAATTTGTTATGATGGCCTAGTTTTCTTTTCAAAATATCCCAGCATAGAACCAAATCTCCTTCCTTGAAAACTCTGAGCTTAGCTTTCTTGTCAAAAACCTTCTTAGTCTGAACCTACTAGTATTCCATTGTTTGCAATGATTTATTTCTCTCTTCTTTGAGCTCTAGTATCTTAGCATATCTCATCTTCAATGGATGATCTTCTTCAAAAAGCATTAGATTATCAACCAACTGTAATGAAGGAAACTCTACAGAAATAGGCAGCTTGGCTTGTTTCCCATATACCAAAACATAAGGAAAATTGTGGAGAATCCTTTTGGGAGTGATTCTATCAAGTCATAAGGTTGACTTTTATTTGGAGTGCTTGTCACACTTGTTATCTGCAAAAGTCCATTTCAAAATCCTCAGCAAGTTCTTATTCATACTCTGAGCTAGGCCATTGCCTTGAGGATAATAGGTGGATGAAGTATTGAGGTATACTCCATTGTTCAATTCCTATTCAGTTATTATTGTTCCCATGTATGCTTAGGCATTATCAGACATAATGGAGTTAGGAACTCCAAATATGCAAATCAAGTCATCATAGAAACTCAAAATAGTAGTTTCATTAGCCTCTTTCAAAGCTATTGCTTCTATCCAATGTGTGAAATAGTTTGTGGTAGTTAGAATCCACTTGTGACCAGCACTGGAATTTGGATTTATAGGGCCTACAAAGTCAATACCCCATTTCATGAATTGCTGGTCAATTAGAATAGGATGCAGAGGTAAGGCAACCAACCTTTCCTTTCTAGAAAATAATGCACTTTGTTTACATTTTCTTGCCTAGGAATGAGAATCTTTGAATAGGTTGGGCCAATAATATCTAGCGTCATGATCTTATAAGATGTTGTCTTTGAAGAGAAGTGATCTCCTTCATTATAGAATTGCTCCAAAAATTTACTACTATGGTCATTTTGAATACACCTGAGGAGTACTCCATTCATATCTTTTCTGAACAAAAGACCATCAACTAAAATGTAAGGTACAAATTTCAATATGAAATACCTTCGCTAGGCTTTGCCAAGTAATGGAGGACATTCTCCAATTTGCAAGAAATGAACCGTATCTTGCAACTAGCTCCCTGATTGGTTCTACTATGGAATATATTGATTAGCAAGAACAACTTATGTTATATCATCAATGGTTTGGGCTTTCTCATTTGCTAGTTGTTCACATAAACCTTTTCCTTTGACAAGCATAGTCACCTAGATATCTACATCATATTCCATGACTCAAGTTATCCATCTAACTCTCTTTTCATTTAGGTCCCTACTCAGCAAGAATTATTTCACACTAGGATGAGCTACCAGAAGATGAATCTTGCTACTAGAAATTAGATTTCTGAACTCTTTTAGGCTCTTCACTATAGAAAGCACATGTTTGTTAGTGAAACTGTATCCTATTTCATACTATTCTAAACCTTTGCTGAAGAAAGCAACATGTTATTCTAAACCTTGGTCATTCTGTTGAACCAATATTGTAGAAATTGTATCTATACTACCATATGCATACAATGTGAAGTCTTTTGAAAAGATGAGGTTTACCAAAGTAGGAGCAGCTGATAATGGTTCTTTTATTGCCTCAAAACTACTTTTGGCTTCTTTTGACCAACTAAAGACAATATTCTTCTTGAGCATTGAAGTTAATGACTTCATTAAATTAGAAATGTCTAGAATAAAATGTCTAAGAAAATTGACCGTCCCAATGAAACTTTGCAAACCTTTCTTGTGATATGGCAAAGGCAATTCTAGGATAGCTGCGATCATTTTAGGATCAATGGTGATACCTTGCTTAGATACAACATATCCCAACAACTTCCCTTCATGAACAACAAATACACATTTCTTTGGGTTGAGAGATATATCAAACTCTCTACATCTTTCCAAGATTTGTCTTAGATGTTGAAGGTGATCTACAACATGATTAGAGAAAACTGTGATATCATGCAAGTAGATCTGCACAAATTTGTATATCATATTGTTGAAAGTCATTCCCATGACCTTTTGAAAAGTTTTCCCTACATTTGACAAGC
Source organism: Cupressus sempervirens (assembly GCA_028749045.1). Lineage (NCBI taxonomy): Eukaryota > Viridiplantae > Streptophyta > Pinopsida > Cupressales > Cupressaceae > Cupressus > Cupressus sempervirens. Next base: position 235,862,856 of record CM053784.1, on the reverse strand, counting down.
CAAAGTGCATCCTTCTATATGCCATGGTTCCCCATTTTGTAGTGAATGCAGTTTTGAATTGGTCTTCCTCTTTAACTAGAACTTGATTATATCTAGAATATCCATCAAGAAGTGAGAATCTCTTAGAACTCGAAATATATTGAAGCATTTGTTCCATGGATGGCAAAGGGTGGTAGTCTTTCAATGACACCCTATTAAGGTCTCTAAAATCTACACATAATCTCAGCTCCCCATTCTTTTTCCTAGTAGGAACCAGATTTGACATGCAACTGGTGTGTTTGATAGGAAATATTATTCCACTCTCAATGAGTTTGAAAATTTCCTTTTGCATTAAGGGTTCTAACTTTGGATTGACATACCTTTTCTTTTTCCTTATGGGTTTAGAATTGGATTCTAATTCAATAGTATGTTGGGCAAGGCGTGGATCAAACCCTTTAAGATCTGCATATCCCCAAGCAAAATCATCATTGAAATCTTGAAAGAGCTAGATGTAAGAATGTCTTTCCTTAGCAGGAATTGCCTTACCAAATTTTAAGTTCTTTCCTTCTGTAATCTCAAGATCTTCATAGTGGTGTTGCTAAACCATTAAGCTAGTTTTATTCTTCTTGACTTGGTCATCAATGTTAAAGATAAACTCTAGAGTAAAAAAGCCCTTTGGCAGTCTATTAGAACTTAGCTATTTATCATATTGTTGTCAACTATATCAAATTGTGCTCCCATAGTAGCTAATCTATCAGCATCCTGCTTTGATTTTCTAGGAATAATAATTATATTGAAAGCATCAAAATATTCAATTATATCCCATACCCTTTTCTTATAGCCTTTCAATTTGTCATTCTTAGTTATGTGTAAGCCTCTCACTTGGTTGATCACTAACTCACTATCACTAGATACTTTTATGCATTTGATACCCCTCATTCTGGCCCATTCCAATCCTTGAATCAATTCTTCATATTCAATTGTATTGTTTGTGCATGGAAAACTGAAATAGAAGGTTGTATAATACTTATCACTATCAATTTCATCTTCATCAAACTGTTCACTAGGAGCTATTTCTGCCATCCACTTGTCAAACAATGTATCATCTGGCCAATTGAATTGCAAAATATCCCTCTGTCTTTTTAACACATACTCAGCCTCATTATCAATAGTAACAAATTCTTGTTTTAAAGAATCAAAGAATATTTGGGCCTTCATTAATTCTTTCGTTGTGGTAGCCCACCAGGCATGCCTTGTTTCATTTATAATTTTATTCATCTTGAAAGAAAAAATATCATCAAGTTCCTTTGCCCATTCATCTTTGTTTTTCAAATTATTTCTTTTATCTAGGGCACGAGGAAACAAACTGAATTTTTGGCTCTTGTACTTGTTCAATTAGCCTACTATTATTCTCTGTAAATGAATCCTCTTATTGTCCAAATCAGCAAGATTAGAAATAATGTCAAAGGTTTTTTCAATTTGATCATAAGAATTCTTTATGATAGAGAAACACAAAAATGTCATTTCTTTCCCCCTTCTCACCCATTTATTCACTATAGGCTTTAAGGCCTCATCATTAGCTTTCAACTCCTCCCAAATATTGATCACCTTGGCCAACTAATCATGAATTAGTGGCCATTCAACTTTGTCCCCCAAATATGTGAGAGCTTTTCTTAATTTATCTTCATATTTTGACTCCAACTCTACAAGTAAGGCCCACAATTTACCCTTTTCTTCTTCAAAATCCTCAGCAGTGTAGTACTGTGGCCTTTGGGGTGTATCTGGCATTTCTATGAGGGGGGTGGATTTGAAGGGTTCAACTGGGGGGCGAGGGTATGTTATTCTTGGTGCTACTAACATACCCATTAGCTTGTTCTCAAGCTCAATTCTCTTCTTTACCTCTTTATTGTAGGCATCCACAACTGCCTCATACTTGCTCTGCAGCTCAGTCATTTCCTTTTCCTCCCTCTCTGCAGTACCCAAGGCAAATTAAGAGTAATCTATGTTCATGTGAGCTGCCTGTACATGTGAGGTATCAACAACTCTCCTCACAATGATACTCCCTATTAGTCCTTAATCATTAGGCTATGATGGAGTAGCCCTGGATCCTCTTCTCAATGACCACATGACAAGAGCAGCTTGGTGATTACTAAATGCAGTTCCCAAGAGCTCTTTTTTATTTGGATCTTGCAATCCCAAATTATTTGACACAGAATTAAAAATCAAGGCATCAAAAATGTCCCAATTGGGCAATAATAAAATATTTGCAGCTTTTATCATCTGTCTCCCTTCTTCAGGGGTTATATTTTGGAACTCTTGAATCATTTGTTCCTTTATTTGACTTTGAATAGAGGCTTCATCCAATTCTGGATGCTTTGCTTTCATATTCTTACATCTTTCCTCAAAAATGTGCATGTTTTCCCTCCAAGAAAACTGATGGAAAGCCCTAGACTTTACAAAACTATCATTAGACAAAAATTGCTGACTGGCTTGTTCCAAAACAAGATCCAATTCCTTCCCCTAAAATTTGCTACAGTCAACTGAAAACTTGGCAGAGGAGGCTCCTGGGGGTTCCCTTCATCAATCTCTGCTTGGGTAACAAAAATTCCCCCTTGTGATCCAATTTGTTCAATTTGCTCATCAGTGAGCTACTCCCTCTCAATTATCATGGGGGTTTGGGAAGGTGAGTAACTCTCATCATGTGGTTCGTCTTCCCTTATTATATTTCTCCTCTTAGGGGAAGGTTTAGGAGGCCTTTCTTCAAAAACAACACTAGTTGATTCAACTATCTGCTTTCCTTTATCCACAATGGGCCTTTGATCCTGAATGACAGTATATCCTGACCTCCGTTGAACAACTAGTGGGCTTGCCCCTATATTGGGAGTGAAACTCAATCTTCTCATTATTTCCCTGGCCTTATCTGGAAAAGAATAAATGAAATGTTGTTTCTTCTCATTCATTACCTCCATTATTTTAGGGAATGTACTCATAAGCTTATTTATTTTATCTGTAGTCTTTACAACATTACTAAGAGGGCTGTAATCTTTGTGAAAACAATTAATAAAATTCAAAATTTTTGAAAAGGCTCTCCATTTTTCTTTCTTTGTTTCTTGCTCCTGCAGAGAGTACTCATTCCTTATTACATCTTCAGGGAAATAAAATTCATGCTCAACTGGATGAAGCTTGTTCCTATGCCTAAGAGCCAAATTAAAGAAACCTTCTGCATCACAAAAATGAGGGTGAGATACTGACATTTTATACTGATCCAAAAATTTGTACAGGAAGACCAACCCTTCCTTGGTTATTACAAACTGGTGGGCTACTGTGCAAGTGGGAAAAATTGATCCTGTTACCCTTTTGTGCAAAAAGGCTTCTTCTACTCCTCCCAACTACCACAAGAATTCAACTACTCCTACCTTTAAGGGCACCTGGTAAGGTAGTACATGGGGTGTTCCCTTGAATCCATAAATTTTGATAACAGTTGAAACTGAATATGGGATGATATCTTCCCAATTATGTGAAACTTTCAGATTATGGGGTTTGTGCATAGGCCTAACAAGGTGCATTAGTGCCTTAGGAATCCTGGGATTGTCTATTAGTATGAGGCACCTCAGTTTGGAGGCAAAGTGCCTGTCAAATCTTACAAAACTAGCATTTTTTGCTTCCCCAGTCATATCTGTACTCCATAATTGAACTAGCAGTGCTTCCCCCTCTTGTTCTCTATTCAGAACCATTTCTTTACCAATGTATGTAGCCCCCTTAAACAAAAACATGTGCATCAACATGGAGTATTGGCCCCAAACCTTCTCCACCTTTCCCTTTGCAATCCCAACCAATCCAATGTGAATCTCATCAGCCAGGTAAGAAGCAAAATAAAAAATTATATCCACACCGAAAGAGTAGATTTGAGTAATCATATACATGAAACTCATGGGCATAAAATCTTCTTCACCCTCTCCAAAAACTTTGCACAGGGTCATGTATATCCTTACTGCCTTGGCATTGAAGAGTGCTTTCTTGAGAGGTTCTTTAGAGGATGATGTTATTGCTGGTAGGGTTCCAATTCTGCCAATGTGGGCCTTCAATGCACCTTGTCTAACTACATCCTTCTTTGACATATATTCTTTTTCTAAATCTGTCAAATTAATGGGCACATGATACCTAGTGAGAGGTCCCAGACGAAAAACTTACCTAATCTATTCTGGACTGATGGTGATAAGAATTTCACCATCTACTCTTCTCACTACCCTAGTGGCTTGATCATAACTCTTCGGCACGGCCTCAAGGAGGTCATAATCCATAAACACGCTGTGAACAACTAGCTTTCCCAAGTCAAAATTCCATATATTGGCATGTGGGGCAAACAATTTCCTTTTTGCAAACCATTTCTTGAACAAATTTAAACGAGTTTGCGAAGTTTGAGCATCCTGGACCCAATTACCGTTATCATAGAATCCATTTGCTATCCTCAACCTAGGGTTTAACGAGGTCAACTTTTTAACTTGCACTGTCTCTACAGTAGACTCAAGATGCAACTCAAGCAAATCATTATGTACATTTCTATCCAAATAATTTACTTGACCTGAAAATCCCTTCTTTGGAGGCATCTTTGATTATGGTTTACAGAACTGAAATACTTACAAAGATTCAGTAGGATTACTTACTTGAATTCTATCCTCATTTTCCTCTATATTTTTGCAAATTTATCGTGAACAAACTACTTCACAATCTTGCCAAACTTCAGCACGATCTTCTTTAGTAATTGCTTCTGCTCAGGAAAAGCTCGAAATCTTTGTTCGCGTAAGGTGAAGCTGATAAAATCTTTTGTGTTATACTCCATTTTTCCTCACATGTGAAGCTTTCATGTCTAATTAATACACAGAGTGGCACTACCTTCTGCATTTAAATTTGTACCGTCGATCTTTAAAAATCCTACGATCATGGGATAAGGAGAAAGACAACTTGGCGTTGCACTTGACAAGTTGGCCAGTCAATCCAATGAAAACTTCCCACGTACAGAGCTCCTTCCTTGATGGCACTTCTGTCCGGACACACTAGCGACTGAGGACACGTGTTAACATGTCGCTACTTCGCTATACATAAAGAATGAGCACCTTGCCATAGTGAAGCAGCGACAACCATTGATTCGATCTTGATCTTGTGGATGATATATTATTGCACTGCTTAGAAGAACAGTGGTGGGCCCTCATTCGCTACCTCGCTATACATATCGTCTGGGCAACTCTTCATGGTGAGATAGTGACGACCGTTGATCTGAGACTAAATCAAAGGTGGAGAAACTGCACAGAGTACCCTGAAGAGTGGTGGGTCCCATACTCGCTATGTCACATAGAGTAAACAACTTGCAACTTTCCATAGCGATATAGTGAGGACTGCTGATTCTAATTTGATTTGACGATCAGGATCCCTTATACACTTTATGAATGGGGCATGGATCCGGGGCATTGATGACGTAGGAAATTTTGCACTACTGGCACCCAACAAGACCTTACTTTTAATCCTAGTCACACATCCACGTTACTTGAGTTTCCACTGGTTGTTGATTTCATGGTGCCTCGCTACTTTGCTAATAGCGAGATGTCAAATTTTTCCGATAGTGAGGTAGCGAGCTCCGATAACTTTAACAAAACTCGGGACTGTGAAATATAATAACCCATCAAATCACCATTGCTCCTAGTAATTGCTTCTGACAATAGCAGTTATTACTTGTCATGCCACCTGGACAGACCATGGTTACCGAGAAATTTGGAGGCCATCGTGTCGTTGATTTCACGGCACCTCACTACTTCGCTAACGACAAGATGCTTAGTTTTTCTGATAGTGAGGTAGCGAGGGATCGGAAAGACCTTTATTCCAGCGCCGACTTCTAGCTGCTTCTATTAGGTCCCTTTTCCTATTCTGACAGTAGTTGCAAGGTGTACATGACTGAAAAGTCAACCAGAAAACAAATCTTCGATCCTCGTATCTTCATTTTACGGTCCCATTTTATAAACTTTTGGCACTCGCTGCCTCGCTGTGTATAAAAAGTGCTCATGTTTTTATATTGAGGTAACGACAATGGTAGATCTATTTAAATTGGACGGTGAGGAACCTGAGAGGAAAGGTAACTCGGGGGTGCGAAAAAATAAAAAGAAAATAGAATATTTGCCCAAGTTCCTTTTTCAAATATTTCACAACTGAAAATTTTAAATGGAATGAGACATAGGGTTTTCACAAAATTTTTCAAAGGCTAACAAAAGGATGACTTAGCTAGAAACTCTATTCGCCATTAATGGATTCCTATCTAAATTTTTATACCTGGACAAAGGAATTTTATCATGTGAAAATTCAGACCAACATTGTCAAGAGCTCTATATTTTACCCTTACGATCTAATGATGAGGGACTTATCGTACCATCTTAACATCTCAACTCCATGCTTCTTCATAACATTTTAGCCCCCATACTTGGTCTTCACGATTTTATGATCTGCATCTGACCTTGGCGATCTCATGACAAGGCATAGTAATAACTTTGGAACATCAAGGAGTCATAAGTCCTAGCTTTTATTGTGACATCGCGGCCCCATCATTTGGTCTTTATGATCTACGGACAAACTGGACTTCATAGTGTCAAGAGCTTTACATTTTACCCTTACGATCTAATGATGAGGGACTTATCGTACCATCTTAACATCTCAAGTCCATGGCTTCTTCATAACATTTTAGCTCCCATACTTGGTCTTCATGATCTTATGATCTTGCATCTATTGTGCCATCGGGCCTTATTTGCTTTTGTTTGATGACCTTACAACTGAGTGTCAGATCATAACTCCTCTCTTTTCAGCTAAATGCTATCAAATAAGCATAACTCCTTCATTTAATCTTGCTTCATTCAATCACTTTAGATTGGCCCACCTTGTGACCAGGCAACAACACGAAGCTATGACAAGCTATAAGAAATCACATTGTCACAATTTTCTCTTTGACACTTCTATTGACTCTTTGCCTCTGCCTGAAGATGTGCCAAGTGGATTCTTTTGATTTGTTATTTCTTTGCTAGGATTTACTCTCTAGGCCCGCTAGGACATGTGTCCTATAGGTGTATCCCTGATTTAGTTAACTATCGATCACTTTCAAAATGTGGGCATATGTGGATTTTCATTCTCCATCATTTGATGACTGAAATATTGAAGCTTTCCTCTGTCTGTGTCAGTATTCTTGACCAATGGAAATACATCCATTTGCCCATTCACTTTGACATCTCATTTTGCAGTCCACAACTGAATGATGTCCCACTTTGTCCACACGCCGGCTTTGTGTATCTCCACTTTCATTAAATAGTGTACATCTCCAAAATAGGGGCACATGCTCATCATTGACCTGGGGAGATCTAATGGTGGCTAAAAGATGCATACATTTTCTTTACCTAAGAAACAAAATGGAGCCTACCATGCTACATGTCACCATGTCATATTCCCTCTTTAGTTAAACTTCTTTCATCTTCATAATGCAAGGATATGATATCCATTGATTTGTATTTTATCAAATGACTAGGAAGATGTACGACCTATTCTCTCGAAAGTCAAAATGGTGTGACATAAAATACCACCTGCAAGAGATTAAAAGGTTTTAATAAGGATTGGTCATAAGCATAATACATGTGTATTCAAAAGGTTAGAAAACCTAGGGATGTAAAAGATAAAACATTGTCAATTATTTTATGTATCCCCCTTCATGCATGCATTAGAAATATTTTGAACCATTAGAGCTTGATTCATCATCCCATTGTAACATGTAGCCTGATTGTGCTGCTGATTACAAGGATAACACTGATCATATCCTGCTGCTAGGTTATTTTGATCAGGGACCATGTCTCTAATAGTATTTGGAGGAGGAGCAGTATTCAGAGGATTAGGATTATAAGGTCTAAAAGGTCTCAGATTATATTTCTACCTATCAAGTGTCTATTGGTTTTGAAACTACTATTGGGACACCTGACTTGGAATCTGATTCTGAGGTTGGGCTTGTTGCCTAGCCTGATGACCTCCTTTCTTAATATTTACTAACTCATTGGTTAGGTTTTGTACAAGAATTCCCATCCTATTGTAGCCATCTATTAGCTCTTGAAGCTCTTGTAAAGTGCCTATAGTTGTGATTTCTTGGCTTGGAATAACTGGTAATGGGTTAAATGGTGGTATAGCTAGAGGTGCATTTGTTTGGATATCAGGATATATGGGCATTAGAAGCCTGGGAGTAATTTTTTCTACTTTAATAAGACTATTCTTGGCTCTTATAGAAATGTCATAAGCTCATGGTAATGAATATCCTCCCATAGATTGGATCATGATAGAGATATCACTATTTAGGCTCCTCAAATAGTATAGAAAAGGATGTTCCTCTGAAGGCCTTACCTATTTTGGTATTCTTCTCCATGTTCTTTGAAATCTATAATTGAAATCAACCATTTGCTCATGAGGAACTTGCTTGATGGTTGTGAGTTGTTCAACCAGAGATAGAAAATCTGACTTATCTTCAAAATGCTTCATCAAGACATCTCCCAATGCATCCCAAGAGGTGATTGAACCCACAACAAGGCTTTGAAACCATTGCAGAACTTTCCCTTTGAATGAGGTTGCTAAGAGTTTTACAACAACGTCTTCCTCGATGACATGATGCACATTGCATAATGTTGCAACATCTTTGATATGCTCAAATGTTGTTGTGTGGCCTTCTCTAGTGAAATCTGGTAAACTCTTCAAGGCATCTATAGGAATATTATGATGTTGAGGAAATAGTAGTGGACTCCCTTGATTGAATGGGACCAAAGTAAAATACCTTGTCATTGGTACTTGAATGAATCTTCTTACTAGAGCAATGGATGGCTTTTCAACAATGGTAGGGATTGTTGGTGGATGTGTAGATCTGGCATTTCTTGTCTGAACGAGGGTGTCTTGGAATCTTTTGGCTATACTACCTTTTTTGCTAGGTGGGCACAACTCTCTTTATCTAAAACTTATACAGTTACTTCTTGTCTACACTTTTCTCATAAATCATGCGCACTTGTGTTTCTTTTCATAGTTAGAGTTGCCAGATGTGTGTATCTTTACCTCTAAACAAGTTGATTCACTATTTTACACATGAACAACAACAAATAAATGTGAAGAAAGATTCAAAAAATCTTTTCTCAGTCCCACCAGGCGTGCCAGAATTGTTATCTCTATAAGTTGCGCCTTGACTGGAAACTACACTTCTTTGGGATTTAGTCACTTCGAGTAACATAGAAACACTCCTAGGTAGTGGGAAGTACCAAGGTCATGAGTGAATCTCTAGGTTAAAGGCCAATTCCTTATGATGTTCACCTATGTATTTCTTCAAAGTAGAATTAATCTTGACAGGGAAAGGGATAGAAGTAGTAGTTGAAAGGGAAATGTTGAAAGTAAAAGATGTGATACAACAAGCATTAATGTGTGGATATTACTAGCTTGACATGATGAAACACTTCAGGATAGCTAAGATGAGCACAATCTTGACCTCAAGAAACTCATACATGAATATTTCATAAGAAAGATATACTTTCAGCAAGATGATAAAGGGAATAATAACATTCACAATTCCACAAAACTTAAAATAAAGCATGACATCATGACTTGCAACCTGTATAAACTTTCCAAAACTTCACTTGCTGCTAAAACTGGGAGAAAACTCAGGGATTGAAGATAAATCATAAAATTTATGTCAAATCATTAATTTAAGAAACAAAAAGACACAAGAAGTACTCTTGAACTATTCCTTTATTTAGAATTCAAAGGTATTTCCACAACATTCCTCCAAATTGATTGTAAACAAAATGGAGAAAAAGATATGAAGGACTTAGAAGAGATCATGACAATATCAATTTTGTATAGAACTTCTCAGAATTCAAACAGCCAACCCCTTTTCCACATCTTGGAAATTCTTATAAAGAGAAGAATTGGCACAAGCTTTAGATGGGAGGGACATATGTCAACAAACTATTGGAAGAGTACATATATTTTCTAGAGAGTTACATTTTACATTTTCTATTTCTATATTCGGGTAAAAGCAAAAAGATAATCATAACACATTTGGTGATATTTTTGCTGTAGGAACTCTCCTAACTAATTCTATTTCCCCCACTTCTCTCAATCATGAAGTTCTTCTAATTGTATTAGCTGATAGGGCCATAGTATCTTCAACTGCTTGTCCCATGTCCATTTCTCATCTAGAGCCATTTGAAATATGTGGTTCTTACTCTTGATCCCTCAGCTCTACTTTATCTAGGATCATATCTTTACTTTTTTGTTCTAGCTCTGCAACCTAATCCTATTGCTTTTTGCCACCTTTGGTCAATTTCATAACTAACTATCCAACGATATTATATAATAGTTGAAAAAAACAACTTTAGACTTTGACTCCCGATCTCACAACACAACGACCTTATGACACACTAGAATAGAATGGCTTTTCATACCATCTTACCATGAGAACCCCAGCTTCACGATCCTATGATGGTTAGAAAATTTCCTCATATCGTAGTGTCAGAAGCCCATGAAAATTCTTCTACGACCATATGACAAACGGGTATCGTAGCATCGAAACATGCTTTTTGGCTTCATATGACCCCAAGATCACATTTCCCATTTACTAACATAGCATCTCACCTCCTTTCATAATACCCTACGATCTTACAATCATTGCTGTACAAACCATCTTCATAGCTTCGGCGGCTTGGCATTTGACTCTGGTGATCTCGCAACTTGGAATAGTCATAACTTCAGTACATCGATGCATTAGAAGTCCTAGCTTTTACTATGACATCACGACCCATCATTTGGTCTTTATGATCTTCCAACAAAGTTGACTTTGTAGCATTGGGAGCTTTACATTTTACTCTTATGATCTAACAACGAGGGACTTAACATACCATCTTAACATCTTAACATCTCAGGTCCATGGTTTCTTCATAAAATCTTAGCCCCCATACTTGGTCTTCAAGATCTTATGATCCTGCATCTGTTGCGCCATCGGGCCTCTTTTGTTTTTGTTTGATAACCTGATTGAGTATAAGATCATAACTCCTTTCTTTTTGGCTAAATGATATCAAATAAGCATCACTCCTTCATTTGATCTTTCTTCATTCAATTACTTGAGACTGGCCCACCTTGTGACTAGGCGACAACATGAAGCTATGACAAGCTATAAGAGATCACATCATTGTAACTTACTCTTTGAGACTTTTGTTGACTCTTTTTGTCTACTTGAAGATGTGCCACATGGAGTCTTTTGTTTTTTCATTCCTCTACTAGGCTTTATTGTCTAGGTTTGCTAGGACACATTTTGCAGGCATATCCCCGCTTTAGTTAATTGTTGATCACTTTCAAAATGCTGGCATACAGGGATCAACGATCTCCATCATCTAACGGCTGAAATATTGAATCTTTCCTTTATCTATGTTAGTATCTTTGACCAATGGGAATGCATTTGTATTCCAATTCACTCTGACACCTTCTCATTTTTTGGCCCACAACTAAAGGATGTTCCACCTTGTCTACGTGTTGGCCTGGCATATCCTCGCTCTTAGTAAATAGTGCACATCTCCAGAATGTGAGCATACACTCGTCGTTGATCTGGGAAGATCCGATGATGGCTGAGAGATGCATACATAATAGTCATCATTCTAGAATAATCATCAACAAATAAAATAAAGTACTTATCTCCTATGTAGCTTTCTATGCCAATAGGTCCACAAATGTCTGTGTGAACCAGCTCCAACACTTCTTTAGAATGATAGTTTTTTCTTTTAAAACTTGTGTTTCCCATCTTACCAATTTGACTAATCTTGCACATGCCCATGTCAAGTTTCTTCAGGTGTAGAATGCCTCTAACCCTTTTGTTCTTGCTTATGTTTACCATGTTATCAAAGTTCACATGACACAACCTCTTATGGCATAACCAACTTTCTTCTACTTGAGCAATGAAACATGAACTTCCATTAAGATCTAGATAGAATATACTACCTTTTGTTTGCTTGTCAGTCCCAACTAGTTTTCCTTTCCCATCCAATAGATTGGCCTTTCCATTCATGATTTCTACATTGAATCCAATGTTATTCAATTGAGCCACACTAAGTAGATTGTGCTTTAGTCCTTCAACCCAATCATCATTATCACATTTGAGATCATTGGTTAGTGTAATACAACCTTTACCTTTTACACAACATGGTTCATTATTTCCAAATCTAACACTTCCACCATCATAGTGTACTAAGTTTTCAAATTTAGATTTGTCATTAGTCATATGGTGAGAACAACCACTGTCAATAATCTATGTATCATTCTTTCTAATATGTGAGATAAGTGTCATCTTATCATTCTCATCATTTGATTCATCCTTAGCAGCAATGTAGACCATTTCATCTTCTTCTTCACTATTATTTGAATCTTTAGTAATGTAACAAGATTTCTTACCTTGGTCTTTGTAGTCCTTGTGTCTTTTGTAGTCCTTCTTTCCCTAAGTGTACTTTTCATTCTTCTCTTCTTCTTTGCCTTCTCTATTTGGACACCTCGTAGTAATGTGACCAACTTCTTCACAAGAAAAGAAGATCAAAGGAAGTTTACCTTTGTACTTTCCTTTTCCCTTTGGAAATCTTCTTGCATGTAATGCTTCAATGACTTCAAGATCTTCATTAGAACCATCTTCATCCTCACTGTCACATTTCTTTTTAGATTTTGCAACTTTCTTCTTGAGTTATAGCCTGGCTTGAAATGCAGACTCTATGTTGCTAGTGTTAGGAACATAGTTACCATAGTTATCTATTTCAAATGATGTCAATGTTCCCAATATTGCATCCAATGTTATATCATTCTTGGGATTGCATCTCATCTCTTGAATTGTTAAAACTCTAATAACATATATAGGAAGAAGTGTTGTGAGAAGCTTGGTTACTACTATCTCATCCTCTATCTTTCCTCTTGAGGCTCTAATTGCACATACACTGGCTTTGATTCTATCACTATATTTTGAAATGTTCTCATCCTCATTTGATCAAATTGTCCTCCAAGACTTTCTACTTTAGCTCTCCTAAAATTATCATCTCCTCCATAGATGGCTTTCAACTTGATCCACATCTCATAAGAAGTACCACAGTCTCTGATTTTATCAAATTCAGCATAGTTGAGAGCTGAAGCAATATCAATCATTATGATATTATTATTCTTCTTATCTGTAATGTCTTTAACATTCATTTTTCTAGTAGGTGCCACATACTTGGTGTCTAGGTACTTTAGGTCCAAGTCTCCAATAGTTGCCAAATGCAATCTCATGAGTTCCTTCCATGCCTTGAAGTTATCTCTGTTCAGCTTAGGGATCTCTCTTCTATAAGACATTCTGATCTTTAGCTTAGGTCTGTGAAACCTTCTATGCAAGCACCAAAATTTTTGATACTAATTATTGGAAATATAAGAGGAGTAACTAAGAGGGGAGGGGTGAATTAGTTATCACAAAAATAGATCCTAGATCCCTTAGATGTCAATACAAACCAAACTCTGCTGAAACTAAAAATACTGTTGTAACTCAGATAACATTGAATCACTTAGAAAATACTAAAAATTATTGCTACTCATAAATCATTAAAATACAAGTTTTTAAAGATGTTTAATGTGATTAGGCTTAATTAACTTAGTTGCAGAATCATAAAGAAAATAACATGAACACATATGATACCAAGATTTAACATGGAAATACAATTTGGGAAAAACCACTATTTGCAACTAGTTACTATTTTTCACTCTTCTAAAGTGAGCCCTATTAGGAGCAAAGCCTGTTAAAGGTTACAAAACACACTATTAGGTGTGACTCTATTAAAGGATTTAATCACCTTGTTAGAAGTGGCCTTGTTAGAGGTCTTTAGATACTTCAATCTAGAAATGCCACCTTGTTAGAGGATTTGACAAATAGTTGTTAAGATAGCTTTGTTAAGAGATTTGATACACTTCTACAATTGTTAGAGAGTAACAATGATACGACCTAATTGCTAATGCAACTAAATTGTTGATTTCAGATCTCTATTTTTGCTTGAATACTTGATCCTCCTTGATTGGATAAAACTTTGTAGCTTGGTCAACTCTTCTATACTTCTAATTCTCTTTTTTGATTTATCTTTTTAATCCCATGCTTCTCATCTTCAATACCACAAATTGACCTTATACTTATATCTTCTTCTTAGTCAAGTCAACTTGAATATACTTGCAAATATTCAATCTTCATCCTTCTTAAGTCAGTTAGACTTAACAAATAAATTCATCAAACTAATTATAATGATTCAAGAAAATCCTTTGTTAGATGACCTAGCTCGATCAACACTAACTCAGAAAAGACTTTCTTTAGACTTCCTTTGGTAACCGAGTGAACTGAGTTAACACTGCATCCTAAACTAATTACTTTGGTAACCAAGTGAGCCCATTTAACATTGGTTCTGTGCTAACTTCTCTTTGGTTCCTGAGTAAACTCGGTAAACACTGTCTTCCTACAAACTTTCTTTGGTGCTTGCGTGAAGCTTGACAGATACTATCTTTGAACTTGGTTTACTCTAGAATGCTCAACAAACATTGGAAATTGTCTTCATCATCTGAGTGAGCTCAATAGACACTAATTGAAAAGACTTGACATTTTGTGTAACATCAAAGACAATATACAATTGAACAATTGTTTTCAACACATAATGTTCTTGCACAATCCATTATTGATCTGTTTCTCTTTTGAATTATCCCATTTTAAGGAGGGGTACTTGGTGCGGATATGTCTTTTAATTCCTCTATCATTGTAGAATGTATTGAACTCATGAGAAATGAATTCACTACCTCTGTCAAATCACAAACACTTCAGACCCTTCTCAAATTTTTTTTCAACTTTTGCCAAATACCACTTGAATTACTAAAAAAATCAGATTTAGCTTTAATAAATATCACAGTCATCATTCTAGAGTAATCATCTACAAATAGGAAGAAATATTGATCTCCATAGTAACTTTTAACACCAATGTGCCCACATAGGTAAGTATGAACTGATTCCAAAATATCACTCATAGTATATGTTTTTCTCTTTAAACTAGACTTAGTCATCTTTCCTAATGACACTATTTATACATAGCATTGTCAGGCTTCTTTAATTTAGGCAATCCTCTTACTTTCTTTATCTTGCTAATATTCACTAAATTGTCAAAGTTCACGTGACATAATCTTTTGTGCCATAACCAAACATCTTCTTGTAGTGCAAACATACATGTCTCACTCGATAAGTCTAGATAGAATAAGTTACCTCTTATCTGCTCACTAGTTCCAATTAGCTTACCATCACCATCATGTATCTTGGCCTTTCTATTGTGAAATTCAAATATGTAATCTAATTTGTTTAGTTGTGAAACACTCAACAAATTGTAGTTCAGTCCTTCAACCCAGTAAATATTGTCACATGTTATCTTGTTAGTCAGTTAAATAGTGCCTTTACCTTTTATAACACATGGGATATCATTGCTAAATTTAACACATCCACTATTGTATGGACCAATATCTTCAAATTTTTATTTGTCACCACTTATATGATTGGAACATCCACTATCAATTATCCATCTATGACCTTTGTTCACATAAGAAATTAATACAAAACTTTCTCATCTTCATCATAATCTTCTTTCATAGCAACATAGACAACTTCATTATCATTACATTTAGATTCATTATCTGTCTTTTCTTCAGCAATATAATAAGATTTCTTACATTTTTCATCCTTGCTTCTCCTATAGTCTTTGTAATTTGTTCTTCCTTTGTACTTTCTTTCCTTCCTTTCTTCCTTATCTTGTCTCTTAGGTCATCTAGCAGAAATATGACCAACCTTGTTACATGAAAAAAAATATGATGGGTAATTTACGTCTTTCTCTTCCAAATCTTTTTGTAATAAAGGCTTTGAGTTCATCAATCTTATCATCAGAACTACCACTTTCACTCCTCACATGTTTTCCTTTCTTCTTACTAAGAACTAGTTGTGACTTAAAAGAAGATTCAATAGTAGCAGGTGTACAATTATCAAAATTGATCATCTCAAAAGTAGTGAGTTTACCAATTACACTTTCTAAGGTCGAGTTGTTACCTGGTGTGCATCTTAGTGCTTGGATTGCAGAGACTCTAATGACGTAAATAGGGAGAAAAGTCATCAATACCTTACTTATCACTATTTCATGTTTGATTTCTCTATCTGCTCCTTGAATAGCATTAACAAACTCTTTAACTCTTGTGCAGTATTGCACCATGTTCTCACCTTCCATCATTCTCATGTCATCAAATTTACCTCTAAGGCTTTCTCATTTAGCTCTTAGAACATTGTCATGACCTCCATATATGGTCTTCAATCTATCCAACATCTTCTTTGTAGTATTGCAATCTTTTAGGTCATCAAACTCAACATAGCTTAAGGTTGAGGAAATCTCCAATATTGCTTGGTTGTGTTCTAACTTCTATTTTAGTTGATTAGAAGTCAGAGGAGAAGTTAGTTGTACATATCCATTGTCCATAAATTTGACAACAGCATCATCGATACTGAATATCTGTAGCTTTATTAGGGTCTTCCATGTAGGAAAGTTCTCCTTCTTTAGCTTGGGTACATCTCTCTTATTCGTCATGATTTTAGCTTAAGTACCTTAGAATTTTCTCTATAAGAACTAAGCTCTTATACCAATTATTAGAAATGTTTAGAATAAATGAGAGGGCAGGTGATAGGGGTGAATCAGTTACTTAAGTTCTATATGTACTGCTTGAACAATAAAACATTAAACACTTTATTATTCTTCTTATCCTATTGTTGCTTGGTATCTACTATAAAACTATCATAAATTTTAACTTACATTGCATAATGAAAACATTATAAAATGTAAACAGTCATAAAACATTCATCATAGTTTGACACTAGAATTTTACGTGGAAATCCAATTTGGGAAAAACCATTAGCAACATGTCACTCTTTTTCACTCTTCTGAAGTGAGCTCTATTAGGAGCCAACCTTGTTAAAGGTTACAAAATACGCTGTTAAATATGACCTAGTTAGAGGATTTAATCACCCTTTTAAGAGTGGCCTTGTAAGAGGACTTTGTTCATTCCATTTAGAATGTCACTCAGTTTACAGATTTATATAGACTATTAATTCTTCAAATTATTGTTAGGTCAACCTTTGCTAAAATAATTTCAATACAAACTATTTACAATGATAAGAAAGAAAAAAATAAGATTGATCTATGTGATTACAACTCACTTTTGCAGGTTCAATTCTATGTTTGGTCCTTATGTTGGTTCACTGATAAGCCTTCCATTTAGGGTATAATTTAGTGGCTAATATTCGTAATTTGGATAATTTTTAGAATTTTTTGGCTAGTAATTTGGCTAATAATTTAAGATTTGATACAACCTAAATCGCCATAGTTTTATAAAATTAAGTTCTAGAATATTTAAAATCGCTCAATAATTTATTTTATTAAAAAATTTAAACTAAATATTCGCCACAATATTCATTACATGTATAGATTTGAGTTACCTAAATATAATATATTATTGGAGAAATTAAATTGAACTTACCAATAATTATCATAATTATTACTTACTTTAGGGATATATCACCAATATTTATTTTTCACTATTGATTTAAAGTATATGTAACGATTCTCATAATATTCCATGAGGTAAAAAAATATTCAATTTTGATTTGTAATGATTAATGAACTTCCTATTATTATTGAGATTCGTCAATATTTTATGCAAAAAAAATTATGATTAAAAAATAATCGCCAATATTAATCATATTTAGAATAAAAAATTGAGAGATTCGCCAATAGAAATAATTTTGTTTTTTCAAAATAATGAAAGATTCGCCAATATTTTATATCTTTTTTTGGAGGTGGCCTTCTTAAAGTTTACCCTGCTTCCATTGTCATCTCTAATCTTGATATTCTTGGACACCCTTCAAGAAATTGGTTCACATCAACACTTAAACCTTCTACTTTAATTCTTCTGCTTTAGCTTCACATTCACACTCTTGTGTGTTTTTTGATCAACCTCGGATGGACTTCACTAGGCATGACACCAAAGTTCAGTTCAATATTTGTTTAAATAGGAAATTTGTGCTATACCATTTTCTACATCCACCATAGATCTTAGGGTTTACGATCATATTCAACTTGATTCAATATATTTATCTATCTTCTTGATCATCCTCTAGAAAATTCTCTAGAATCTATCTATTAGATCTTTACCTAATCACCTCGTTGAATTTAAGGATCCAACTCATCAACGTTATCTTCAACATGTTTAACATCTTCCAAGAAATCAATTGAGTCGGCTTAATCTTATATATATATATATATATATATTTCTTATTGTTACTCGACAATCTCTAAATTCTGATACTTGCTGAATATTGAAATACTCGTTTGTTGTAAAGATTTCTAGTTCGACATCAACTCACTTTCTTAGTCGATGCTAATGCTTGATCAACACTAGATTTTCTCAGTACCAACTGTATCTCAGTTGACGCTGACATTACCTGATATTCCTTAGTATTTTACTCTTTTGCTTGGCTTAACTTAGCTTTCTTGACATAAACAATTACTTTTTTTTATCAAAGTTTATCTAATCAAATGTCCATTGTAAATTCCTTTCCATAACATCAACCTTTCCTCTAAGTGCTATAGTTAAGAGTAACTTTTCAAATTCTCTTCATCAATCAAATAAATGACATTTAGATTAGGTAGCAATATGTCAAATTCATAGATTTGACATCAATGACAAAATAATAATTGTTCCAATTGTAAATTTCCAACAATACTCATGTTTACCATTCAATTAAATCAGCTTGACAAGTGGGGATCTCATGAGATTAAGTATAACCACAACCATCAACTATTAGTCCATTGTTGCAATTATCACTGTAACTAATTGTATTGATTCTAATATTTGAATATATCAACTACAACATGTTTGAGCTAGCCACCTTGCCACTATTTATAGAGTACTTGTTTTGATTGATATAAAGGATGATGCATGTCTTGTTTTATTTACTCTTTAATTGAAAATAATACTTATTATTCAACATGGTAATACAAGTTTAAATTAAATTCATAGTGTTGTTTACGGGAATGTACAGGATCATGGTGGGCCAAAAACTAGCAATGTGGAAAAAAGCTAGTCCAAAATCATCCAAATGTGATTTGAAATTTGCTCTAACTTTTTTCTTCCATTTCTAATATGAAATAAAAAAAAGCTACCAAGTTAAATCGGGTATTTGATATATCGGACACCTGATATCTCTCGCCTAAATATATAAAGGAATAAAATGTAAAATGGATGGCTAGGATTGAAAGTTGAGGAAGGGTCCTCGTTATCCCCTCCATGATCCTTGTGAGGTGTTTTAACTATTGCAAATAGTATTTTAGTTTGTGTATTATAATATATTCATGTCATACTTTATTATATTATAATATGTTATATTATATTATATTATATTATATTATATTTTAATATAATATATGATATGATATTATATTTTAATATAATATAATATGAATTATATTATATAATATTATAATTGATTGAATGTGGTGAAATGGTTCAAAGGTTAATCTATGATCCCTTTCGACACATTTGATGACAATATATGTCCCTAGAGGTCTTAGGACCCTTAGGGACATATTCTAATTGATCGTATGGGTCAAAAGGAGTCATAGGTTAACTATGAACCCTTTCGACATATTTGATGATAACATGTCTCTAAGGGTTCTAGGACCCCTAGGGACATATTCTAATTGATCGTATGGATTAAAAGGGGTCATAGGTTAACCTATTACCCCTTTTGACACATTTGATGACAATATATATCCTTAGGGGTCCTAAAACCCCTAGGGTTATATTCTAATTTTGATCATATGGGTTGAAAGGGGTCATAGGTTAACCTATGACCCTTTCGACACATTTGATGACAACATATGTCCTCAGGGGTCCTAGGACGATTAAGGACATATTCTAATTGATCGTATGGGTCAAAAGGGGTTATAGATTTCACATAATTTGATCACAACATATGTCCCTAGTGTTCTTAGGACCCCTAGGGACATATTTTAATTGATCATATGGGTTGAAAGGGTTTCAACATATTTGATGACAACATATGTCCTTAGGGGTCCTATGACTCCTAAGGCATATTCTAATTGATTGTATGAATTAAAAGGGGTCATAAGTAAACCTATGACCCCTTTTGACACATTTGGTGACAGCATATATTCTTAGGGGTCCTAGGACCAAGGACATATGTTGTATTGATTGTATGGGTTCAAGGGGGTCATAGGTTAACCTATGACCCCTTTCAACACATTTGATGATATGTTGTATTGATTGTATGGGTCAAAAGGTATCATAGGTTAAACTATGACTCCTTTTGACATATTTGATTTTGACCCATATGATCAATACAACATATGTCCCTAGGGGTCCTATGGCCAAGGACATATGTTGTATTGATAGTATGGGTTGAAAAGGGTAATAGGTTAACTTGTGACCCCTTTCGACAGATTTGATGACACGTTGTATTAATTGTATGGGTCAAAAGGGATCATAGGTTAAGCTTTGACCCCTTTTGATACATTTGATCTTGACCCATATGATCAATACAACATATATCCCTAGGGGTCATAAGACCCTAGAGACATATTTTAATTCATTTTATGGGTAAGATGTCATAGGTTACCCTTTCGACACATTTGATGAAAACATATATTCATAAGGGTTCCTAAACCCCTAGGGACATATTTTAATTGATTGTATGAGTCTAAAGGGGTCATAGGTTAACCTATCACCACTTTCAACATATTTAATGATAACATATGTCTCTAGGGGTCCTATGACCTCTAGGGACACATTGTAATTGATTGTATGGGTTGAAAGGGGTAATAGGTTAATCTATGACCCCTTTCAACATATTTGATGACAATATATCTCTTTAGGGCTAGGACCCCTTGGGACATATTCTAACTGATCATATGGGTCGAAAGCGATGATAGATTAACTTATGACCCCATTCAACACATTCAATCACAACATATGTGTCTAGGGGTCCTAGGATCCCTAGTGACATATTCTAACTGAATGTATTTGTCAAAAGGTGATATAGGCTAACCTAGGACCCCTTTCAACACATTTCATGTTAACATATATCTTCAGGGGTCCTAGCCCTAAGGACATATGCTATCATCAAATGTGTCAAAAGAGGTCATAGGTTAACCTATGACCCCTTTTGACACATTTGATGGAAATATATGCCCCTAGGGGTCCTATGAACTCAAGGAACATATTCTAATTTATCATATAGGTCGAAAGGGGTCATATAATAACCTATGACCCCTTTTGACACGTTTGATGACAATGTATGTCCTTAGGCATCCTCAGAGCCATAGGGACATATTGTAATTGATCATATGGGTTGAAAGGGGTCATAGGTTAACCTTATCGTCAAAAGGGGTCATATATTAACCTATAACCCCTTTCAACCCATGCGAGAAATTACAATATAACATAGGTTAATATAATATAACATAATAAAGTATAATATGAATATATTATAACACAAAAATAAAAATATCATTTGTAATAGTTAAAAAACCTCACATGGATAATGGATGGGATAGTGAGGACCCTTGCTTAACTTCCAATCCCCACCGTCCATTTTTAGTTTGATTCCTTTATATATTTAGGTGGGAGCTATTGGGTATTGGGTATATCGGATACGCGATATATTAGGTATCTAAATTAGGCTTGGTAGCTACTAGCTATGCCTCCTTGGTCAACTAAGAAATGTGATTTCTCCTCATTTAGGTGACTTCCAGATTTGGAGGAGGTACCTGATGACTTTAATATGAATGAATTTGTTAAACAAAAAGGCTTTTTTTAGAATGTTCTCATCTTTCCAGTGATATAATTTATTAGGAATAATATGTCTCAACCTTGTATAATTCCTATTATTATTATTTGTTTTGTAAAATGTATTTGTGCAAATAATATGTAAATGTGAGTGTACATGTCTAGTTGGCATGTTGATCACTTACATGTGTCGGCATCTTGAAGTGTGTGAAGGAGATCATGGCTGAAATGGTTATGATGGATTCCTATGACGCGTAAGAGCTATTTAAGGAATGAGCTATGACAGGTGTAAGAGCATCTTATGACATGAGGCCTATTTGGGCGCCCAAGAATGAGTGGTTGGTGTGTGTAAGAGAATATGCCAAAAATAGGCTGGTATGACAGATTCCCTTACACTTCTCTTGTGACTGCTATTTTTGGCGGATTCTATGACAAGTTGTCATTGTCTATTCAAGGGATGGACGCCCTTTTCTTGTTATTGGATGTACATGTGGCATTGTGCATGTTTCTTGGTGGTTGAGCCATGAAAAATGTCCAACTCCTTTGTGGGCATTTTGTTGGGTCTTAAGATGTTCATAAAAGGAGTATTGCATGTTGTAATGTAGTAGTGTAAGAGTGAGATGACAATATATTTGCACAGGGTTATGCTGCCGGATTTTCTCTAGAATGGAGCAAGATGTAAACCTCCATGTGAAGGCTGAAAATGTATTGTAACTTGTTACTGAATAATACATTAGCATGATGGTTTGGAGGGTGGGGTTTTTACCTGTAAAGGTTTTCCCCACGTATATCTGTGTTCTCTATTCTGTCTAATTCTTCCAGTTCTATGATTGTAGAGTAATAATCTGTATGTCATAATGCTGCTGAATTTTGTTTAGATTGGTAAATTGCAATCACTTTCTTTTAAGGTTTTAATCGTGGAAAATCAACTATGTTTGTTTCTGCTTTTATGGCATAGTAGTATGCACTTGTATTTGCTGATTAGATGTTGTACAAAGAACTATTGCATACAGGATGTGCATACTGATTTCAGATGAATTTTTGGGGTGCTTTCATTTCCCTTCAATTGGTATCATAGCCCATTTTTGTGAATTGCATGTTGTTTGCATGCGAGGATTCACAGAGTTTTTGGTTCTGGGTATTTCTTCTATTAAGGTTTCTTAGCTTCCAGAGCTTGAAGAAGTTTGTTTTGAAGAAATTAACTGATAATTAATCCTTTGATGAGTGGAAGTCTTGCAGTTTATTTATTCTTTCAGGAGACAGCAGACATTTCTTGAAGGATGGTGAAGATAGAGAAAATAGAGTTGGTCATGTTGAAATGACATTGATCTGGAGCTCTTGGTTGACAGTAGAATAACTCTTGATGCATGGGTATTTGAAGGTGTCTCTTTTGTTACCTAGAATGCATTGAGACTATGGAGTTGATCATTGGATGATCTGGAAGCTTCTGGATAGTCTCTCTCTCTCAGATGCATGTACTAGTAGTGGTTGTGGGATTGGTCTACAAGTGGGCCTGAAGTTCCAGTACTATATTTTCCTCTTGGATGTTTATACATGCATGGCTTGGATTCTTGTTCGTTGGATTCAAGGGGTTTATAGATTTTCCTAAAAAAATCTATGGTGATGTTCATCTATGATAATCCATTACTCTGGGTTTAGTTGTTTTGTATTTTATTCAGATTTTGAGTCTTCCAGATGAGAAGTGGGTGTGGATGTGCATGGGTGTTCTTAAACACAATGTTTTTGCAAATTTTGCATGTTGAAATAAAAAGCTTGTGGTTTTTTGTAGATCTACTGAAGAGCTATTTTTCTGGACTCTTGTTCCTTTAGAGTGGTACTAGATGAGAGTTGCAGTTCTACATGCATGCATTCTTTGTGCATAGTGAGAGGAGGTGTTTTTCTTTCTCTGCATAGAGATGTTGGTACGTGATCAGTCACTAAGCATTTCTGTGGTGATGCTTTGTTGGATTCTTGGACTATGGTGCTTGATGTGGACATATTTGGCAAATCAGATTTGTGCTTGATCTGGTGTTTGAGTCATGTTGTCTACATGATTATTCTCTTTGATCTCATTTGTATATGTCACTAATGCGATAGTAGGTTTGCGTGTTGCAATGATTGGATCTACAAGTTATGCAGTCAGGTGGGTAGGCAACCCATTTAATTGCAGTGGGATAACTTGGATGTGGACTGTCTATATCCACCAGATTTGATTTCGTGTTGGTGCAGACTTGTTAGCTGGCCTTATTTGTGGTCAATTGTGCATTTGTGTGGTTGCTTTTAGATGAGAGGATGGATGATATTTGAGTACTTGGATAGTCAGTTATGTAGTCCTAAAGCATGGTGAATTTCCTTAGTGTGGAGATCTTGGTTTCACCCAATGTGATGTGTGAACCTAGATGATTTTCAGATTTGGAGGATGCTGTATCATTATGTTGTGGATAGCTTGGATACACAATTTAGTGGGAGCTTGTGACAGTGATGGGGTGACAGTGCAGGATTAGTTCTTGGTTTGGTTTGGATCTTTATATAGGAGATGGATTTTATGATGCCATAGGTGACTTGGTGCCACGGTTGAGTGGGAGTTTTTTTTGGCATTGATTTATTTATTGAGTGTTTGCAGATGTTGGAGGTTTGTCTTAGATCTTGTTGCTGCAGAAGCATCTTTGACATTTGCATGGCGCAGTTGTTATCTTCATGGTGTGTGGAGATGGTTCTTCATGGTATGTGGAGATGGTTTTCTTTATGGTGTGTGGAGATGGTTGCATCTTGAGGACTCACAGGGTTCTTGGAAAAGGTGTGGCTTATGCTTTTATTTGGTATGTTATCCTTGGTATGAGGATGGTTTCATTATTATGTCATGGTATATTCTTGATACGCGTTTAAAGTTGTGACATGTTATAGTATGATCACATGAAGCATGTTATCTCTTTGGAGGAGATGGTTTAGATCATGATGTCATGATTATGTTCCTGATTCCATGGTTGGAGCTTTGACATTGATCTTGTTTTAGTTTCTTGGTATTAAGTACTTTGATTATTTGCTTGATACTTCATGATAGTGCTATGTTGCAGTGGAGTTTTGAATGGAGTGATTGAGTACAGGTGCTTGTGGATACTTGGAGACTTAGGTGAGGCTAGAGTTCTCTTGAGATGAGAGACATGTTGTTGAGATGTATACTCTTGATGAGATTTTAGAAGAAAGTCCGAGGAGCCTACATCTTTGTTGAACGTGAGTTCAATAAAGATTTATGAGGAGTTTGTTCTTAGATAAGTCACAGGGTGACTTGGATATCTTGGAGGAGCATTCTCATTCCCCACTCTTGGTCTACTTGGCAGTTTATCACTTGAGAGGTATTGCCCAATGTTATTTTCAGGTGCTTTATCTTTTCTTTCATATTTGTGGATCTTGAGCTGCAGTTAGATGGTTCTGGAGGATTCATTGTGATAGATGGATAACATGATTATCTCCTTGAGGTGTACTTTCATTTATGATGACAATAGGAGATGGTAGTGGGCTGATTTCCTGAAATGGGAAATGGAGTTTGTTTGATCTTCTTTGAGAGGCTTACATCCATGTAGATTTATGATATCAGGTTATGTTTGATCTGTTGAGGTTGAACAGTTTTGGATGTAGTTGTGGCTTTTCTGTTGGGGCTATGAAGGAGATCATACATGGCACAGTTGACATTAAGAAGTGTTTGTAGAAGGACATGCTATATGCTTATGGTTTGCAGTTTCTCTCTTTGGCTTTGGTTATCTTCTTGGATGTTTAGGTTCACATAACATTGTTTTTTGAGATTTGTTGGAGCTATGTGGTCATTCTTTTGTGGTCAAATTGTTATCACTTGTACTTCATTGTTTTTGGGTGATGACAAGTTGGTTCCTTTATCTCTTGTCTTTGTTGGATGTGAAGAACATAGGAGATTTGTGGAGATTGGATGAGAGAGATGTTTCTTGCAGTGATTTTGCTACAGGATTTGCATATCTTTGTGGATGGTTCTTGGTACTACATGGTTTCACTTTCTTTGTGTTGTTATCAGTAGACTTAGTATGGCGTTGATTTTTTAGATTCGACATTATTCATGCAGTGGGAGTTCTTGTATGTGTTTGGTCTTCATCGACTGGTTTGCACATAGAGCTTGAGGTTGCAGTTTATGGGATGGTTATGTTGCTGGCATGAGTTTTCTGGTGTTCAATACCTTTGAGGTATGGGTGATTGGATGAGTTAGCATTTACTGTGGATGCTATTTTCAATCTTGTGGATTTATCAGTTGGATTGGACAAATCAGTTTGGTTGTTGTTCTGGCTGATGTTTTATCTTTTTTTCTGGAGGATGACTTCACAGTTTTGTTGGGCTAAGAAGTTGATATTTCTGATGCTTCTGTGTAGCTCATGAGCACAGTGGAGTGGTGGCAGTGTGTGTAGCCTTTGTTATCGCATGGATCTTATGCTTGTGTTATTTGGACAGGTGTCTAGTTGGAGCACGAGAGCATATGTTATGATTTATGTTGTTTGATGGATGGCTATAATGATATAGTTTCATCGGTTTTGATGCTTGTAAGGAAGCCATTTGGCTTAAGAGATTGTGTTCTAATGTTGGTGTTGATGCAGAACAGATTACTGTTTGGTGTGACAGTCAGAGTGCTATTTGCCTTGTGAAGAATCCAACTTTCCATGCCAGAACGAAGCACATTGATGTGCAGTTTCACTTTGTGAGAGATATGGTGGAAGATGGAAAGGTAAATTTGGAGAAGGTAGATATTGTGAAGAATGTTGCAGATGCATTAACGAAACTAGTGGGCGCTGAGAAGTTCAGATGGTGTTCGGAGTCTATGGGCCTTTCGGCCTATAGCGGTTAGTTCATGTTATGTTCCTGTTGCTCTTACAAGGTGTTCGACAAGTGGGAGAATGTTAGGAATAAGGTGTCTCAACCTTGTATAATTCCTATTATTATTATTTGTTTTGTAAAATGTATTTGTGCAAATAATATGTAAATGTGAGTGTACATGTCTAGTTGGCATGTTGATCACTTACATGTGTCGGCATCTTGAAGTGTGTGAAGGAGATCATGGTTGAAATGGTTATGACAGATTCCTATGACGCATAAGAGCTATTTAAGGAATGAGTTATGACAGGTGTAAGAGCATCTTATGACATGAGGCCTATTTGGGCACCCAAGAATGAGTGGTTGGTGTGTGTAAGAGAATATACCAAAAATAGGTTGGTATGATGGACTCCCTTACACTTCTCTTGTGACTGCTATTTTTGGCGGATTCTATGACAAGCTGTCATTGTCTATTCAAGGGATGGACGCCCTTTTCTTGGTATTGGATGTACATGTGGCATTGTGCATGTTTCTTGGTGGTTGAGCCATGAAAAACGCCCAACTCCTTTGTGGGCATTTTGTTGGGTCTTAAGATGTTCATAAAAGGAGTATTGCATGTTGTAATGCAATAGTGTAAGAGTGAGATGAGAATATATTTGCACAGGGTTATGTTGCCGGATTTTCTCTAGAATGGAGCAAGATGTAAACCTCCATGTGAAGGCTGAAAATGTATTGTAACTTGTTACTGAATA
Organism: Cupressus sempervirens; assembly: GCA_028749045.1. Lineage (NCBI taxonomy): Eukaryota > Viridiplantae > Streptophyta > Pinopsida > Cupressales > Cupressaceae > Cupressus > Cupressus sempervirens. The sequence goes on along the minus strand of CM053784.1, from coordinate 235,835,332 downwards.
ATACATTAGCATGATGGTTTGGAGGGTGGGGTTTTTACCTGGAAAGGTTTTCCCCACGTATATCTGTGTTCTCTATTCTGTCTAATTCTTCTAGTTCTATGATTGTAGAGTAATAATCTGTATGTCGTAATGCTGCTGAATTTTGTTTAGATCGGTAAATTGCAATCACTTTCCTTTAAGGTTTTAATTGTGAGAAATCAACTATGTCTGTTTCCGCTTTTATGTCATAGTAGTATGCACTTGTATTTTTTGATTAGATGTTGTACAAGGAACTATTGCATACAGGATGTGCATACTGATCTCAGATGAATTGTTGGGGCGCTCTCATTTCCCTTCATAATTTCCATCAAAATATGTGTTCAATAAGTAATTATTACTTATTTTTAAATGAGGATATCCACAATTTGTTGATTTATGTACTGATTGAAAAATTGCTATAACTTTCAAACTATAAAATATTTTTGAAATTTGAAAGATGTATCACATTCTATGCTTCCCGTACTACAATAAATAAATAAATTTGGTAATGTTTTGAATTAGTTAAGGTGGTCAAACATGAGCCTTATTTTTTTTTATAAAAATACACATCCAGACATGAGTCTACTACTTATGTCTAGAATCTTATAAAAAAGATTATTATATGATTTTGATTAAGGTGGTCAGACATAACACCTACTTCTTATTTTTGTCCTGAAAGTTTTGTACTACTCCATTAAAATATAATGTTTTGACCAATAAGATTAAATTAGTTTTAGATAAGGCCTAGTAATTTAGAAACTACATTCAATTTCTTATAGATTCTTGTTGAGCTGTTATTTTACACGATACTTAATGACAAGAATCCTTTCAAACTCCTCTCTTGAAAAGTTGATATGGGATCAACTCCAAGGTTTTAGGCGATCTTGGAAGCTACTAGAATTTGCTTAGTAGAAGATAAATTCAAGTGTTCACAAGGAGGCCTTTGCTGGTTCTGACCAATTTTGGATAAGATGTTGAATCTTCTTTCTATCTCAAAAAAGTAACCACAGAAAAAGAAATATATTTTAGTATTTTTTATTTATAATGAATGCAATTTTAATTATGCAACTATATGAATTCCTAAATTAACCAAGTGTTTGTAAAAGAAAATAATAAGGATAAGATAAAAGGAAAGTTTAAGAAAATGACTTGAAAAAAAAAACCTAATAGACATAAGCCACAGAAATAACACATCTATGAGTTAAGCCTTTGAAAAGATCGGTAGGTAACCAATGAAAATAGGAGCAATGCTTCCTTAATTCTATTGATGCAATCATCGATGGGAATTTAATAACCATAAGATGTTTCACTTGTCATTAGATCGGAAGGCCACGAAAAGTGTGCTCATGCAAGTCAAAAAGCTATGTAGGAACAATAGGGTGATCTCCTCTTTAACTCTGTACATCAGTGGAATTCATCAACATGCAACACACACTAGAACTAAAATATTGCACAATCAAATCAACACAACAAAACCATTGGCTCCATTATTATCATGAACAAAAATCCACAAAAATAATACACTCTGGCAATAATAACTACACTCAGAATGAGAGCACCAATAACATATATTATTGTATGAAAATAACGACTAGGAATATGTATTTAATTCCTCAATTTGTGTTGAGAGTGAGAGATCTCTTCATGCAAATATATGCTTCTAAACTAATAAAACAAATCTATTTATGTACAGACTAACTCTCTAACTGGTGCTAAGTAGGACTCCACCCTTCTTTATATCATTTAATGGGTGCATGAGCCTTTACATTTCTTAAAACAAAGAAATAAGAAGTAGATAAGAAGAAAAAAGCCATTAGATGATGTAGGAGTCTCTAGAGATGCCAAAAATAGAAGTTCCACCTTCTATGGAGGTTTATAGGAGTTGAACTATCATCATAATGTATTTTCAGTGCATGGAAAGCTCTAAATTTGGAACTGGCAGTTAACTATCGACGCATCTCTAAGTTCTTCAAAAACTTTCAACACACCTTTTGAGAAGTGCACTTTTGGAGAAGTGCACCTTGGGAGAAGCACACCTTGGAAGACAGGTCTGAAAAATGCAAAAATTTTCCAAGTGTCAAAACTAAAATTCTAGCTTCTAGGTTTGTTCCCCTTCATACCATAGCTATGTCTGGATGTTTGCTGTTGAATTTCTCTACTATCTTTGTGACTTGGGTTGCATCCAGAAAATCCAAAGCATCATACTTATCTCTTACTACTTGTCGATAGTTTCCCACTTCTATATGAGTCTCCACAAAATCTTTGAGCTTTACATCCAACTCTAGCAATGCCTCCTCCATCTTAAATGCTTGTCTAATGTCTTCATGAGTTGAAGCTTCTTGAAATATCTTTCAAAATTGTTTGACAACTATTTGTACCAATAGGAGTTTATCTCTTGACTCATCTTCAAAAATGTCGAGGCATGCATCACTATGATATTTCTCTGCTTCCAAAATTTGCTCTTAGGTTGTATCCTTGAGTCTATGAATATCCACATGTAATGTTTCCATTACTTTATTACTAGCCACAATCTTCTCAATCTAATCATCTATTTTATCTATTTCATCCCCCATATATGCATCCATCAACATACAATACCTCTAACCTTTTATTGATTGCAATGCTCGGAGGTCATTTCCCCTAGTATGTACCTTGTCCATCAATCCAAAATCTTGGTTTAAAATAACAACCAGTTTCTTTACATTATTCTACATATGGTGCAATAACTTGAGGTTCCCCTGTATTATCTGCATACCCTTTTCCTCAAAACTTTCTTGCTATAACTAACGAGCCTTCAAAAATGGATCCACTTGTATAACTGCCTTTTCTTTATCTTTTCTCTCTAAAGTTGCTGCAAGAGTGGCCTCCGAATTATCTGGGTCAATAGGACCGACTAACTCATGTAGAAATGCCCTCATGATTTCATTCTTCTTTCTCAACTTAACCAATTCAACCTCATCTTTATCTAAGTGATTAAATACTTCTTTAATTCTTGTGGTGACCATCAATTTAGCCATGTCCATAGTTGGCTTTCTAGGCAAGACTTCTTTGATCTAATAATTATTCATGGTTAGATCTTCAGTATCTTCATGTAGAGGAGGAATATAAATGGGAGCAAACAAGTCTTGATTTTTGTCCTTCATAATGAGGGCCAATGTATGTGCATCACCATTAGGTAATTTAGGCTTCTTGAGAGCCTCAACTAATTCTCTCGTTCCCTCTTCCTTAGTACAGTACAATTTGCTTTTATGCTTAACCATCACCTCTTTTCTCAACCAGCTTGGAGTAGTTTCTATCAGAGACTTATACTTGGATGAAGATGGGGTTTGTTCTACTAGACTCTTTCCGGGTAAAAGCACAAACCTGTGTCACCTTTTATAAAGAAAAATGATATCAGAATGTGACAGTTCAACATTAATGACAAAAAAAATAGTATTTGCATTTAAAATATAAAGATGATGTAAACTGATGAAATGTGTAGAATTGTATGAATTTTATGCCTATAATTTTTATTATTTTTTTGACTAAGAATTTATTCATTTTATTTTATTTTGAAGTCCCTTTTTTAACTGTAAAAAATATAGGATGTAGTTCCTGTCAAACAAGTATGTGCAAATCATCTTTTTTTGTTATGATTTGAAAATATTTTATAGATGACATGTATAGCTAGTGCACAAAAAAAGAAATAATTATTTTTGATGTATATTTTCTTTGTTATAAGTACTCAAGTTCGACCTTGTCAGAATCCAACAGTTTTTTCCTCCCGTCAAAACTTCCCTATCAAATCTATTATACCTTCCTGAAAAAAAATTACATATTCATGAAGAGGATTCTCTCCTCTAGTGATAAATATATATATATATATATATATTTTTTTGATATGATTTACTATTTTTTTCATTTTTTGAGAGAGCATCTTCTAAAATCTTGAAATATCAACTTATAATATTTTTAGATTATAACATATTATAACTAATCAAAACACTCAAAAATTTATATAATGATGATATTGAATTTGAAATCTATAAAAGGGTATTTTTAGTTTTTTTTTAAAATTGAGTTTTGATAGAGAAATGAGATTTGACCAAAACAAGTTTTTGTAGCACAAACGGTGACACAGATCTATGCTTTTACCCTTCCCATATTGCTCCTCTTCAAAGTCCTTTCTTGCTGTGAGTGATTTACATTAGGCATCTCTATATCTGTTGAGTCCACAATCTTTACCTCCATATCTTGAGAAGTTTGTTGGGGTTCTTCAAATATTTTCCCCTCCTTTGATACTTCATTGGAAGGTCTTTGTTGTGGCTCATCTTCTTGTTCTTTTTGCACTTGTTCTTCATTGACTGGAGGGAGAGGAGTGGCTAAACCTTTATCCACTAAACATACATCTTGAGTCGATGATGGTGGGGGATGTAGAGGTCAGTGTGGAGAAAATGGAAATTGACTCCAATTTTTTCTCAAAGGCTAATTTGTTGGTGTATCACTTATCTTGTCACCTATTAGTTCAGTACCTATGGGCACAAAGTCAAAATATGACATTTTAAAGACATCAACCCCTTGGTCCTCTTGTTCATCAATCCATTGTTGTAACTCATCCTCTAAAGTTGTGACCTAGATAAGTTGTGTAGGAATGGATGGCGACGTTACAGTGGAACTCATTCGTTTTACCTTAGTAGCCTGGCTAGAAAAGTCCTCTGACTCAAGGGAAGTGTAGACACCCAAAAATTGGCGAAGACCTAAATCACATATTTCCAATTAATCAGCACAAATTAAATAGAAAATCATCTATCAAATTAATAAAACGTAAATCAACTTCAAAAGAGGAGAGAAACAATTCAAAATCATAAAATGAAATTCAAAAAAAAAAGAGAGGGAAAAGACAAACTTTTGAGAATAAATGGAACTTTTATTAAATCAATAAATCCATTTATTCTCATAAAATAAAAATCCTCCTTTTATATGAAGAATTAAAAGAAATCCAAATTTAACCATAAATCATGACTTTTTGGGCTCGTCCTTTTTGTCTTTAATGAGATATTTTTGTTGAAAATAAAAATCATATTTAGCCACAAATCATGACCTTTTGGGCTCCTCCTTTTGTTTGTCATGAGACATTTTTATTGAAAATAGAAGTCATATTTAGCCACAAGACATGACTTTTGGGTTCCTCCTTTTGTCTCTCATGAGACATTTTTATTGAAAATAAAAGTCATATTTAGCCATAAATCATGACTTTTGGGCTCTTTCTCTTGTCTCTCATGAGACAATTTTGTTGAAAATAAAAGTCATATACTTTGTTGAAAATAAAAGTCATATTTAACCACAAATCATGGCTTTTGGGCTCCCTCTCTTGTCTCTCATGAGACATTTTTATTAAAATAAAGCCTTATTTAGCCACAAATCATGACTTTTGAGATCCTTGTCTTGTCTCTCATGAGACATTTTTGTTGACATGAAAATTACATGGAGCCTCCAATCAAGACTTTTGAGCTCCTTTTCAATTTCACTTCTACCCACCAAGTGAAAAGGTAAAACTCAAATTCTTACCCCAACCCCTTCTAAAATCCTATAAATAGAAGTAGAATTCAAGAGCAAAGAGACCTAAGTCTTAGGCATTTGCACTATAGGCACATTTTGATTCATCATCTAGCATTCTTATTCTAGCATTTTCATAGCATTTTAGCATTTTTTTGTCTTATTTAGCATCATTTATCACTTGTTAGCTCATTGCATATCCATTTTTCAGCATTCTCCCATTCTAGAATTGTCACTAAGATGTTGGTCTAAGAGCTATTTTAGCAGTTCTAGTTAGGGAAACATGAGACACTCGTAGAGATTACATTTTGATGATGATAGCTTGGGTTTAGTTTAATTCGTCATCAGTCCATTTGCATTCTACACTAAGGTTTCATGAATACACATTTACATCGTGTATAGGAAGGTTATCCTCTTCATCTTCTTCATCATTTTCAGCTCCTTTAAAAATGGTTTCTAGGACTAAAGGAATAAGAATAACCTTAGTTTGCACTTTTTGTCTCCTAGTCCTTTTAATTGGAGTCTTAGCCTTTTTCTTCATAGGAGCTGAGAGAGAGGCTTGTTCTTCTTGAACCTATGGGGACACCTCTTGTGCTTTCTCTTTAGATCCCTATCCCTATTCTAGTGGTGTCACTTGTGAATTATCTTGAGCTTGGGTGGCTTCTTGGACTTGATTTCTTGAACCTTGGGCTTAGCTCACTGTGGAGAAACTCTTTTCCTTTTATTCTTTCCCTTATGTGCCTTGAAGTACCCAAATTCCCTATCATGCTGATATACTATCTTTGGCCTAATTTGTTATTGAGTTGTGAATGTTGGTACTGTAACTTTTGCTCTACCTTCAATTGGGCAGGCTGTAGCTTGGAAAACTACTATTTGTGTAACTGGATCTAGCTTGAATGGTCTCTTAATCCATTCCTTGGTCAACTAGATGATATGACTTGCCCTATGATTGATATCTACATTTTCTTCTCTATAAATTTCAGCATTCATGATTGGCTGATCACATATCTTATCTCGATTATATAGGGGATTCAAAATATCTAAAGTGTCTTGCTGAAAAACCTTCAATAGTACCTTTATTTTCAAGTCATTGCCTACCAAATAAAGAGTCATCGTATAATAATCTCTTATCCAGATATCGTAGTCATCTACTACATTCATGCAATTATCCTCTAAAGCATCGTCATGTTTAAATTGTTTTCCTGCCAAGAATTGGACTCTGCTAATATTATCAAAACACGGATGAGGGGAATTATAATCCGTCAAGGGGTATTGATCCCATTTTGACTCAAAATTCACGATATCCTACTTCTACTTGACACCGAATGGACTATAGTGATGGGCCATACCTAGGTCTTCTTATGTTGCTTCCTTACTCTATCATATGAAGACAAGAGTTGTCATGCAATCTCTTGCAAAAATGAGTCTATCATATGGATACCTAGGGAGCTTCTTAGGATTTACAGTTGTACCCACTACCCTTAAGTAGGTGAATGTCTTGAATTGGATGTAGTAGGTGCCTATTTTTGTAATTTTTTTTATTTCCTCTTTTGACATCCTTTTTGTATAGTCTCTCTCAATGAACTAGATGATTGCAAAAATGAAGGCATCATTCACTATTTTGTATTCTTTATTGTGATCTGAGAACTTTTTCTTCACTAGCTGGGGGTATACCACATAAGGCCACGCATCAGCATCTTGCTAGTTACCCCTCTTAAACAATCCTGGGTAATCTATAGTTCTTGCTAGTAACAGATACTCCAAATAAGATGTCATATAAAACCTTATATCCCTTTTTACCACCACCATCTATTCATCTAAATTCTCACTAAGAATTGTGGCCCAATCAATTGGCATCTTGTCTATTTTGATGGTTTCAATGAAGTGTGCCATCCATATGTTTAAGTGTCCTACTACTAGTAATCCCATGATTCTGCTTAGGAGCACTATGGAATGTCCAATATCATCCTTCATGTAACCTCTTCTCATATCTAAGTTCCCACCTTTTCTTCCCAAAGGTGTTCTATTAATGAGATATGAAGATTGAATAATTTTTGTGGCTTCTTGTTCATGATCTCTATACCACTTTTTTTCTTGATGGCATATCAGTTTCTTATATGGATCTGCCCTTAGAAGATGAACTACTTTCTCTATATTCTTGGGTCTTAGATCAAGAACGATCTGTCTAGTTATGCTTTTGACCACTCTCTCTTCTAAAACATAATTCTCAACCAAAGCCATGATCAACTTAGAAGATTGTATTGAAACCAGGTGTAAAGTTGTGTTTACTAACCTTGATCTTATAACTGTAGACACCATTGGGGGCCTCTCATTTGGTTTTTTGCATAGAACCAAGAATGCATTCTTGTTGATATGACCCATTTCTGTATCTCAAATTTTTGAATGTGCATCCTGGAAGCGTCATTTAGGTTGAACACCTTGAAACTTTAAAACCACTAGTTTTGGAGCAATCTTTGTAGCGAGGGAGGATGAGGAGGAAGCCATTTTATCTTACACAAAATAGACATACATTATTCAAGAAGGTGGAAAATACAATCCTAAACAAACCATAGTTAGGAAAAAATCAAACCTAGAACCTTAAAATATTGCAAAACACCTTAAAAAAACCTTATTTTATACTCTGATGGACAAAACTTGGTGCACCTTGAGGGTGCACTAGTTGCACCTTTCTCCTTTAGTAAGCCCTCAAATATTAAGGGTGTGCACATAACGCACCTCACCCTTAACTTTGTGCAAAGTGGTTAAAGTGTTGAGAAAAAGGGTGCACACATAGCACACTTTTTGGGGTGCATTATGTGCACACCTTTACTATGCATAGGAGAATGTTTTTATTTGAAAGGTGCACATGTGCACACCTTGGATAGGTTCGCACATGCGCAACTTTCACTTAGGTGAATGCATTGTTTTTTAAGTTTTAAGTTTTTGTGAAAAAGAGGTGCATAAGGTGTGCACCTTCTAAGTTAGATGCTTTTTGTGTTGTATGTAGGTTACAAAGATGAAGCATAGCTTTAAGGTGCAAAGGTGCACTTGCTGAATATCACAAAGAGGAAATGAGTAAGGATGAAGGAGGGGTCCCACGCTTTTATAGGCTCGGGATGGAGTGCACCTTTGGACGTGCGCATGTGCGTAGCTATGCACTTCCAAAGGGAAGCATTCCCACACTAATGCACTTAGTGTACTAGCACACCTTGAAGGGTGTGCTAGGTGTTATAGGTGTGATACTATGCACCTTTACTACAAAAGTTCACTCTTCTCTCAAAATCTCTAGTTTCTGACAACTGGGTTTTTAGGCAAAGGGCCAGACTAGGATTAGACACCAGGTCGAACCCTAAAAAGGACTCAGACCTCAGACTAGGGGTCTAAAAGAACAAAAAAATTCTAGGAGGTCCCTATTTCTAAGGAGAAATGGGGCATGCATTGTGAAAACCACAACAATTCTATTCTTACAACTTCTTAACACAATTTTCTTAATTAGCTCAAAAGTGTAGGTCAAGTTGATATAAACTTGATTTGTTGATTTTAGAGTGCCACTTAAGGGTAGTGTTTTGTCCACCATGATCCTACACATACCCCTACTTAAAGATATTTCTATAAAACATATTAAAAATAATTTTGACACAAATAAGACAATTTATATAGTTTCATATGGTTTTGATAGTCAAATTGACATTAATAAATTCCTAGGTGAAAATGAACTCCAAACTATTTAAAAACCACCCAAAAGCCCCTCCATAATAATAGTTTGATTGAATGATTTCTACTCATGAATTGTCTAATTTAAAAATAGAATCACACATTATTTAAGACCTTTTATCTCTTTTCTTTTAGTGATTTTATGGTCCATTAATGCATTTGTGCTCAAATGGTTCTTTTTCCTGCCCTTTCTTATTTTTCCCAATTCTTTTTTAGTAGTTTCTAAGACCTCAATATTATCTCTCATTGGTATAATCCTAGTATAGGTTGACCAGGTTGACCTATACCCTAGGCCTATTTTGGTCTTGGGGTCAATTTTTTTTTGATCGATTAAATTGTTAGAGTTTGTGACCTTATTGGCTTGCTTTATTTTTTATCTTGAAAACTTGTATATAAGGAAGCTTGTACACTTAATTTTCATAACCACACCATACCAACACATGAATGAAGGATATTCAAGTAAGCATATTCAAGCCATTCATCAAGTTTTAAAGGAAACTCTCAGACCCTTCTCAAGATTCAAGGATCCATTGTGAGCATTTCCTTTTCAATATCTAGCATTTTGTTAGCCATCAAGGGAGGTGATCTACATTGTAGCATTTACCCTGTTCTTCATTTATCTAAATTTACACCCATGGCTCCATTATTTGGTATTGATTAGATCTATCCCATTTGTGATGATCTCCTAGAATCCTACTAGAGATTGAAAATCAACAACATCTAACACTAATGAAACTCTTCCTAACAAGGATTTCATCAAGTAAGGTGAATTATTGCATTTATCTTACTTCTTTACATGGTTTTACATACTTGTCTCTTTCAAGGTTAATCCCTAAACGTTGGCTTCACCAAGAAAATCCTATCCCTCCCAACAAAAAATATTTTTTCTTGTGTGTAGGAAAAGGTTATCAAAATTGCAAATTCAAAATTAGAAACCTATTGTTGGAAGATTCTAGGAGATTTGAGATCGATTGTATTTTTACCCTTGAAGAACTCATTGACTTGGTAGAACATACACTGACATATGTTAACCAGGTTGATATGCACCTAAGGATCTACACTTTTTAGGGGTTTCAAGCTTTTCTATCCTCATTCCATATATATTGCCAATTTATATTTTATGGTTTCCAATCCATAGTTTTCTAAGAAGAAAGGTGTCTTGCACTATTATTTAAGGTTAGTCACTTTCTCTCTCTTTCTATTGTGTCTTAGGTGTTTTTTTTTCCCTTTATTAAGACTATACATGTGTATGAATCAATTAACCCTAGGCAAGTTAATCAATCTCACACTTAATCAATTAATCCTATTTATTCAATTTAATCACAATACATATCTAAAGGTTAATGAATATTGTATGAAAGAGAACTTTCTTGCATACTTCCTTCATATAAATTAGGTTTAGTATTGGTAGCCCTTCATCTTATTTGGGTTTTTCTAATCTAACATGATTTATATTGAGATTTATGTTTGGAAGCCTCCATTTCTCTTGTATTAAATGGCTTAGGGTGAGGATTTTTAGCGCTAATTGATAACATTGAAGATACAAAAGCTAATGTTTTTGAAAGATTCATATCAATTGTTATGTTGTCATTGATATCAAGGCTAAATTGGTAAGACATTATACTAATTTAGTAGAGTGGCATATCATCTAATTGATGAAGATGATTTGAAGAAAGTATTCATACGTGTATCTATTTCAATGGGAACTAGATGAGTTAGAATTTGACAATATAATGTTGGTTTGATTAAGTTTTGAGATCATGTATAAGAAACTTGGAACAAGCTAGTCAAGTTGGTTATTGAATGAAGAACTAATGGTCATTAAGCTATTACAATTGTCACCGAGGGTAAGGAAAGGAAGTGAAGGATGATTAGTGTTAACCAAGAAGGAGTAGTGTCAATCAAGCTTAGTATTGATTGAGATAGTGAAATATTAATTGAGCAAAAAAAAAAGAACAATTTGGAAAAGAATTGATTTGAGATTGACATTTGATGAAAATGTGGATTGGTTGAGAATTTTTGTGGATACGGACAAAGTTTGTTACAAGATCAATAACTGGAAAAATTCAATGAAGATTTGATGAGGGAGATTTAATGATTTGAAATATGTATGTCATTGAGATTATCCCAAATTTTGTTAAGAGTTATATGATGTGTTACATTTACCAGTTTAGAATATGATAATCCATTATGAATTAATTTTTTTTCTTTTCCATTATTAAATCTAATGTATTTTGAGAACCATTTCAGTTTGAGTTTTACGTCAAAATTATTCTCCCAATACATCCTCTAAAAGTAGAAATCCTAACATATTTCCATACAATAGAAATCTTTCTTCAATAATTCAATATAATTGATAAGATATAAACCATTAGCTAGATTGTAACACTTATCATACATCATATTGTGATATATACTAATTGATAATTATTTCCACCTTAGAATCTCCCTAGGTACATTTCACAAATTCATTTCTTTTTTTGAAGACCTAAAAAATAGAATATGAATTTTTGACATGAAATGACTATAGCCTGAAAAATATTCTAGTGGAGTGTACCACTGTTTTTATTTTTCTTCCCCATGTCTTGTTTTCAAGAAGGGCATTTTTCTTAAAGGAATCCATTCTTATGAATATGTCCAATTCTTGAATAGTTTTCTTCTACTTTGATCTAAATTGGGCAAACCTACTCTTTTTTATTCACAAATTTAGAATTTAACTTCAATTTTAGTATGGAAATTTCCTTCTAAGTTGGTCTAAAATTTTGTACTAGGGCTTCACTTAGTAAGCCTAAATCATAATACACGCATTCATGGAATACTAAAGAACACCCCTATTTTCAAAAAAATATTTCGAAAAACTTATTTTTTTTCACTCCCTCCAATACCCAAACAATACTCAGGCACATAGTTTTGCATATAAACCCCCACCCCCTACCCCCCAAATCCTGCCTCCCCCTATTTAGACAATATATTGGCCTCTTTTCTTGCCTATTTTAAACCCTTGATACAAGTGCATGTGGTAAATTATATTGCCCCTTCAATGAAGACCCTTCGTGATTTAGCCATTTCCTTCCTCACATTCTCACTTGCTCATTTCTACCATGGCTTTTGCCTTTGATAATTTTTCTTGTTCATACTCGGCAAGTCCCAAATGGAATTGAGCTCTCCCTTAATTCAATTTATGATATTTCTAAAAACTTTTACCATTTTAGCTAGTAGTATGACCCAACAATCTACGTTTCATCCATCCCTACTCTTTTTTGCTCAATTAAAATTATAACTTACATATTTCAAATTATCATTGAAATAATTATTTAGAATATTGAAAAATGAGATATTCTAACAATTTTTCATTTTGGATATTCATAGGTGTATTCAAAGTAATCGATTGCACGAGAAGATACCTAAAATATATGGCCACTTGCATCAACTAAAATATTTGTAAGTTTGCATGCTTGGACAATCAAATTTTATAAATTAAAGTTTAGAACATTATTATGAAATTTATATGCCTTAGTAAACATGAAAATTTGTTTTCTTGTGTGCAGTGTAGCAAGTAGTAATAACTTCAGTGGTAAAATACCAGATCTCATTGGAAATTGGAAAAACCTTACAACTTTGTGAGAATATTCCTCTTATTTGTTGGGAATTCATATTTTATAATTTAAATTTATAAATTTATGATATTACAATACAAAAGCTTATAAATATGAATCTTATTCAAGTTATTGATCATAGGAGGCTTGAAGCTACTTCTTTAGAAGGTCCAATTCCTTCAACCATTTCAAATTTGATTCAACTAACAGACTTGTAAGTATTATTATTTTATCATCCCAATTTATGTTTTCATTCATGATTCCTTATTTTGTGCTAAAATTCTATGAATTGAAAGAATTGTTTTATTGATTCTAATATAATATCTATAAACATTCACTTTCCTATATATTCAATTAAAACTTTAAGTGTAAAAATTATTTTAAAATATGTACTTCATATAATTGATGTCAATTAATTTTGTATGGTTATATATAATTAGGAGAATATCTTATCTTAGTGGAGATGGATCAGATTTGTTGTTCATACAAAATTTGACAAATCTAACGACCATGTAAGTATATTAATATTATGTTAATATATTTTTGAAATTATGTCCAAGACATAGAATTAAAATATTCAAAAAAACTATTATTATTCAAAATAACATTTTCATTTGTTTTCTTTGCTTTCTCTTTACAGAGTGCTAAGAAATGCCTTACTTTATGGACAAATTCCAGAGTATATTGGAGATTTGATCAAACCAAAGATATTGTGAGTTAATACACTATACAATTTTTTATAGAATAAATGTTGTTATACTTTTATAGTTATAATCTTAGTTTTGAACTTATGTGAGTATAAAAATGATGTAGGAACATATATAATATACTAAACATACAATACAAATTTATGATGATATATATATATATATATATATATATATATATATATATATATATAGTCAATCTAAGGTAAACTAGTTATTATTATTATTAATATTAATTTTATATAGATACTTGTGAATATTTTTTAATAATGATTATTTTTAAAAAATAATTTATTAAATTTATTAGAATCTAAGGTGAGAATGCATAACTTTTTAAAAGTGGGAAAAAAAAAATGTTTGGGAAAATTATCTTTGGTTATAGATATATTTGGAAATAAAAATTTATATGGATGGGCAATTTTGTATTTTTTTGTTTTCTAACATTCATAGATATTTGGAAAGGGTTGTCTAGGTTGTGAATATTCTAGTTGTTTCTCCATATTATATACTTGTAAGGTTTTAAGGTGAGTAAAAAAAAGTGAGTTATAAAATATTATTATAGTTTAATGAAATATAAAATATTTACATACAAAAATAATGGATACAAAATTTTAGCTTACTATATGCCACTTGTTTCAGGGTTTTTGTACATCTGGCTAATAAAATATGTAAATGATTAATATGTTTATTCTAACTAATTGTTCATAACTATGATTGATTATTTAAAATAATTTTTGTACTTATGTAACAAAATTAGTTCTTCTTACATTTAATGATTCTTGAAATATTTCAAATTTAGTATTTCATTTACCTATGGTGTTTGACATATCATCTTGTTGAGTAGCTCTAGATAATATATATATGTTTTAGTTTAGCAATATACATTTTATACTTTAACACTACAATATAGATATTGAAATTGGTTTTCTTTATCTTTAAGATGATTCAACATCCAACTTGATGGAGCATAAAGCAAAATGTCCAAAATTATATATATCTTATTTAGTTTGAGTTAACCTTAAATTTATGTTCTCTTTCTTGTGTTATGTAGTGTTTTAACCTTCGAAAGCATCTATATATAACCTTATTAATGATACCAAGTGGATATTGATTGTTAGGAGTTCAAATTTATTTCTTTTTGTATGGAAAATGTGTCAATAAGAGTTATGAAAATAGATACTATTTTACCCTCTTTATGCCCCTCCAACTCTTCAAGTTTAATTGTGTAATAAATTTTACCAGACATAATTTGTAATTTTTTAGGATCATTTAGTTTGACTATAGTTCATATTCAAACTTATTCTTTTCTTAGATTTTTCATCATAATGCGGCACCATTTTCTCTATATTAAATAATTCTTTGTCATTTTCATGTATATATACATATATACATATATACTGTTGGTACAATTGATTAATTGTGTATTATCTTTAATGTTACACAAAATGTCATACCATTGCCAGTCAATTTATGCCGAGCTTACTCAAGAATTAAAGACAGTTTTCTTTGTCTACTGAGTATTCCAGAGTTTGCCTAGTTTAGAAGACAATGTCTACCAAGTTGACTCAGGTGCTAAAGGAAAGTTTACAGAAGTTGAGTGTTAACCGAGCTCACTCGGTTAATGAAGGAAATGTTGGATGGAACCAGTGTTAACCAAGCTCACTTGGTTACCAAAGGAACTTTGCGAATATGTAGTGTTGAACGAGTTCGCTTGGTTAACATAGGAAAATCATTTCTAAGTTAGTGTCTATTAAGTAGGGTCGACTAACAAAGGATTTTCTTGTTTTGGCATATTGAGTTCAATTGAATTGCTTGTTGGTTTTAGCCAACTAAGAAAATGAATATTAATTATTCTAAGTTATATTCTTGCCAAATTGACAATATAAAAGACATAAATATAAGGTCAAGTTGAGGATTAGAAAATGAGAATGCATGGAAGATAATTAAAGATTTAATGATGCTAAGAGGAAGCGAATTAGAAGGATAAGAAAAATATCCTTGTGGAGTTGAAAAGATTCATTCAATCAAGAAGGATCAAGTATACAAGCCAAAATTGAGATCTGTAATTGGCTATTCAGTTGCATCAAAAATTAGGTCATCTCATTGTTACTCTCTAACCATTGTAACAATGATCTAAATCTCTTAACAGAGTTGGCTTAACAACTATTTGTAAATCCTCTAACAAGGTGATATTTCTATTGAATTGTTCAAAGACCTCTAACAAGGCCACTCCTACAGGGTGATTAAATCGACTAATAGGGTCACACCTAACAGTGTGTTTTGTAACCTTTAATAGGGTTGGCTCCTAACAGGGCTCACTTTAGAATAGTGAAAATCAAGAACTAGTTGCAATCGATGGTTTTTCCCAAATTGGGTTTCTGTGTTAAATCTTGGCATCAAATGTGTTAATGCTATTTCTCTTATATGTTTGCAACTAAGTTAAAGTAATAGTGATCTCAGATAACATCTTAAGATTTTTAGGTTAAATATTTGCCAAGCATTTTCAGTGTTTATCGAGTTACAACATTTTTCTATTTGTTTGCTGAGCATCAATAGAGTTTAGTTTTCAAAGTTTATTTTGTACTGACATCTAAGGGAACATGTAAGAATAATATATCATTACAAAGAAGAATACATCTCCAAACTTATATGTTAACTTCCATCTCCCAGCCACTCCATCCCTCATGATACTTTTCACTACTCCATCTTACACCTCTACTTCTGAGTCCTAATTGATGACTCTAGACAATTCTAGAATCTCTACTTATACTTAGTCAAGATACATGTTGACTTGGAAGGTTAAACTAAATAAACACTCAATCCATAGGTCAATCGGACAGATTAAAAAAATAAATAAAAAATTAAGCCATATGTCAGCCTAGCAAATTAAATTAAAAAAATGACTCTGTGAGACCAGAAACATGATAACGCTAAGAAATAAAGAAAACATTGAGCTCACTTGGTGAAGTAAGACACCAATAGATAACTGAGCCCACTCGATGAAGATGAACAAGAAATAAGTAGCTGAGATAGTTTAGTAAAGGAACACCAAAATAGTAACTAAGATTAGTGAAGAACAAAAACTGAACACACTAAACCCACCACACAACATGTCAGTAAACATGAAATCAAGAACTCTACTGAGAAATCCAAACTAGTTATCAAGAACCCAAGATTCTCTTGCATCAGATTCCATAGGTAAATAGAAAAGTGTATCTCACACTTTAATCCCAAAAGAAGTGTTTGTACTCAGCTTCATCTTCACAAAAGGCTTCCAGTCCATCAAAGATAATAGAAAAAATTTGTAAATCCAACATCCCAGCTTCATTCTCTCAAACACAATAATCTTCCATATCACAACTAAGTAACCAACGTATTCACTCATTTATAAAGATATCTGCAATCTAATCTTTAGTACTAACATACTTCAGTCTGATCTCCTTTCCCTCTGTGTTTTTCTCTCAAAACATGATACTTAATAGATGCATGCTTAGTCTTAGAATGCAATACATTATTTTTAGACATACTTATTGTTCTTGTGTTATCATAATATATGATAACAGGCTCTCAAAAGTCTATCCCAATTTCCTTCAATATCTTCTTTATCCACATGACTTGATTACAAGTATTTGCTACTGCTACATACTCTACCTTAGTTATACTCTATGAAATACAATCTTGTTTCTTGCTTAGCCAAGAAACCTATCTTCCTCCAAGAAAGAATGCTCCACCACTGGTGCCTTTTGTGTCAACCATACTACCTATGCAATCCACATCAATATAAGCACATGTAGTGAAATTTCTTGATCTATCATACCATAGCCAATAATAAGATGTTCCCTTTAAATATCTAGATATCCTTTGTACTGCTACATAATGATATTCGTTAGGATAAACTTAAAATCTAGCTACAATCCCAATTGCATTTTCTATATTTGGTCTAGTGTGAGTCAGATATTGCAAACCTCCAATCATGGATCTATACTTCTTCTACTCAACTATAGGCTTCTCATCTTTGCTAGATAACTTGTGACCAGTTATCATTGGTGTTCCAACAACCTTACAATTTTCCAAGCCAAATATTTTCAACAAGTCTTTTAAATACTTAGGTTGTGAAATGAAAATGCCATCACTATTTTGCACAATCTACAAACCTAGAAAGAACTTCATCTTTCCTATCATGCTCATTTCAAATTGATTCTTCATTTCTTCAGCAAACTTATCGCTTGCTTCATCATTGCCTCTAAAAATTATTTCATCAACAAATATCACTATTATCAACAAACCATTCTCAATTTCTTTCAAATATAAATTAATATCTTCTATACCTTTAGAAAATTTAAGCTTGGACAAATATTTGTCCAACCTTGCATACTAGGTTATAGGTTCTTGCTTTAAACCATATAGATTGTTCTTCAATTTGCATGCCATATCTTTATCATCTCTTAAAAGGAAGCATTTAGGTTGCTCAATTTATACCTCTTCTTCAAGTTCTCCATTTAGGAAGACTGATTTGACATCCATTTGATACCCTTTGAGCTTCTTATTCACTGCATAAACTAAGAACATTCTCACTACTTCCATTCTGGCTACATGGGCATATGTCTCATCATAATCTATTCCCTATTGTAGTGAATATCCTTTGCATACAAGTCTAGCATTGTTACTTACAACTTTTCCTTGTTCATTCATCATGTTTTTAAATACCCATTTGGTTCCAATAACATTCTTGTTGTGGAACTAATTCCAATGTGTTATTCTTCACAATTTGATCCAATTCTTCCTTCATTGCTTGAATCCAATAATAATCTTTGCATGCTTCTCTGCACTCTTAAGTTCAATATGAGAAATCAAACATAATTCCTCATTAACTCTATTTCTTGTTATCACTTCTTTGTCTTTTCTTCCAATTATCTGCTCTAGTGGGTGATTCTTTGTCATGTCCCTAATGGAGGTAGGAGTAGCTAACTCAACTCCTACTTCTCTTGGTTAAGATCTTTGTTCTTCTCTTTTCTAAATAGTTTGTACATCATTCTATAGAATGTTGTTATTCTCAAGGAAAACTTCTTTATTCTCTCTAACAATTCCAATATTTTCTTCTTCATCATTAGAATTGTAATCCATCATATTTTCTTGAATTCCAAAATTTTCATCAATTTTTACATTTGCACATTTAACTATTGTCTTGGTTCTATGATTAAAACATGTATAAGCTTTGCTTTTGAAAGATTAACCAAGAAACATACCTTCATCACTTCTTTGATCAAATTGACCAACATCATCATCTCTCTTTATGTAACACTTGCTTCCAAAGATTCTAAAATATTATACTAAAGGTGTATGACCAAACCATAATTCATAAGAGGTCTTATTCATACCTTTTCTGATCTGCACTCTGCTCATGGTGTATACTATTGTATTGACTACTCTCCAAAATGTGTTGGATACATTATTCTCAAACATAATTTCTCTTGCTACCTCTGAGATTGATTTGTTTCTCCTTTCTCCTATTCTATTTTTTCTCGGGGGTCTTGGGTGAAGATAATTGTCTCTTAATTCCATTCTCTTCACAAACATGTTAAAATCTCTAGAGGTGGATTCTCCTCCTCTAACTGATCCTAAACATTTTATCTAAACACTAGATTCATTCTCAATCCTATTCTTAAATATCTTAAACTTATCATCTGCTTCATATTTCTCTTTAAGAAATGCTACCCATATTATTCCAGTGAAATCATCAACAAAAATCATGAAATACCTTTCTCCATAGAATCCTCTTGTCCTAGTAGGGTCACTCAAATCTATGTGAACAATCTCTAGGTTCTCTGTAGTAGTGAAGTTCTTGCTGGGAAATGATACCTCCTTATTCTTAGCCATGATACATTATTTGTAGAAAACATTAGTAGGCTTCATTATCTTAGGCGAATCTCTAACTACAAATGTGTCATTTGTTGTGGTTTCACAACACATGTCTCATTTCTCATAGAAAAGGGGACCCCCTAGTAGATTTTTTAAAAAATCTCCTAGACCCCTAGTTCGAGGCCTAAGTCATTTTGGAACTCCTCCTGGAGTTTGGATCCATCCTTTGTCTCTAACTAAGATGTTTGAGACGTCAAAAACTGAGAAAATTTGGATTTTAAGTGTTTTTTAGTGCATAAATGCACACTTGCATACTAGCGCACATGTGCACCTATCCAAGGTGCATAGGTGTGTTGAATGCACAATTGTCACTTAATTTCCCTATGGAGATGTGTACCTATACACATGCACATGTGTGCACCTCTAAAGGGTGTGCATTGGGTCTTGGTCTATAAATACTTGGGACCCCTCCACCCTTCTTCATTTTTCTCTATGCCTCCTCAGCTTCTGTGCCTCTACACATCTAAACATGTGATGCTAACCTGCAAAACAAAAAAAGTGTTAAAATACCAAAGGTTTGCACATGAACACCTCCTCAAGGTGTGCATATGTGCACCTATTCAAGGTGTGCACATGCACACCTTTTTGCATTTAACTTAAGCAAATCACCTAAGGAAATGGTGCGTAGACGTGCACCTTGTCAAGGTACACATCTATGCACCATTTTGAACATTTATAAGCAACATAGGCATAACATAAGGGTAAGCATATGTGCACCCCATAAAGGTTCATATGTGCACACCCTTAATGGATAACAAAGCATGAGAAAACACTATGTCCCCCCGTTTTCCACATGCAGATGCATAGTAGTGCACATGCGCAACCTGTCAAGGTGCGCATGTGCGCAGGCGCACAACTACACATAAGTAGTATAGTTAAGGCTATTTAGTGCACCTATAACACATATAAGGGTGGGAAACGTGCATTTTTTTGCATATCAGGGCTTAAAAGGGGGATTTAAGTTGGTTTTCTAACAATTAGGGTTTGTGATTTTTTAGCTCTTGGGACTAATATTTTTCTATTTTGTGTAGATGAAATGGTGTCCTCATCATCCTCTCTTGTAAAAAGAAGGCTCCCAAACTAGTAGTGTTCAAATACTAAGATGCACCAAAGAAATCACACTTTTAAGACATACATGTAGAGATGCAAGACACCAAGCTAGGACATATCAATTGGAACATATTCCTCAACATCTACAACAAGCTTAAAGAGAGATCTGCAATGGTGTCAGTGCTTATTAGATCAGGGTTAGTTAATGCAACATCAC
Organism: Cupressus sempervirens; assembly: GCA_028749045.1. NCBI lineage: Eukaryota > Viridiplantae > Streptophyta > Pinopsida > Cupressales > Cupressaceae > Cupressus > Cupressus sempervirens. Next base: position 235,814,576 of record CM053784.1, on the reverse strand, counting down.
ATCTTACTTTTGTGCAGTCTTGTAAACTTGTCATGACATTGGCAAACCACTATGTTACTGAGGAAAAGGTTGTCAAGAGTGTTACAGGTGAGATAGTCTTGGACCTTTGACCTCGAAATATTGAGTCTTCCATTTTCCTAAGGCTAATCTATTGGTCTTAGATGATTTTAACATTTGAGTGTCAACACACTTAACCACTTTCTACATTGAAGTTGAGTACATTATGTATGTCGAGCCACAGTGTGTGCCGAGTCGAATTTTCAAAAGGTGTCGAGTGGCTTCAAGTGCTGAGTAGTATATAAGTGTCAAGTGACATATAGGTGTTGAGTGACAGTTGATGCTGAGAAAGTCAAAATACTTCATATGCCAAGTGAGCTAGAATCATACATGTGTCGAGCGAGACAGAGTGCAAAAGGTACCAAGCAATCCAGGATAGTATATGTGCCGAGCACTAGTAGTCCAGTATGTGCTGAGTAACATAGAATCAACATATGAGTATGTGCCCTTACAAACTCAGATGTGAACTAGTTGTGGAGCCGACATAGAGAGATTTCAAAGGAGAAAAAGAGGATAAGGATGAATCTTTTGCATTTCCTATGCGATCAGCATGCAACCAATTAGAAAAATGGAAAAGGCATGCAACCAATGATAAAAATGCTAGGAATGAGTGGGAACTTTAGATTCAATATGGATTGTAGATCCATACCTAACCCTAAGTCTTTACAATCTTTAAAAGGAGGTCAAAAACCCCATTGTGTGTGCGGATGATAACATTGTATGGGGAGATTATAGCAAAATTTAGCATGAAGTGAGTAAGACTTAGAGGAATAGAGCAGCAATTATACATCCAGTTGATTAGAACAGCATAAGGGATAAGACCAGAGATCATATCAAGCAAGGGTCACATCAGAGAGAGAGCAGATCAAGTACTTGAATCTAGCAATTAAAGATTGCATACTGTCAGGTTCATTGTTCTAATACTTTTTTGCCATTGTATTAGAAGTTGGAAATCCTATATTGATAGGTTAGCTTAATAGCTAGGTAGGAGAACCTTTGGAGAAGGTGATTGAAAATCCTATTGTATTAGGTGGGTTTAACAGCCTATTGTAAATCCTTTAACAGGGTGACACTTCATGTAAAGTGTTTGTAAATCCTCTAATCAGGTCACTATTGACACAGTGTAAAGCCTTTAATAGGGCATGCCTTTCACAAGGCAGACCATCAGAAGTGGTCAAACATTTATTGCTACAATGATTTTTGTGGGTATCATCCCCACCTCAGTTTTACCTTCTTATTCCTGGAGGGTTTCTAGGTTACCAATTATGGTGTTGTGTGTTATTGCATGTGTTTATTTTATGTTCATTTATATGTTTACATGCATGTAGTTTACTTTTTAGTTTTATGCTTAAAGGGTTGAAAAAGGTTAAAAAGTGTGGTACTTCTGATTCACCCCCACTCTCGGAAGTACTCTTCTCATTTTGAACATTTCAACAATTGGTATCAGAGTTGAGGTTCTCATAAGGAGAAGCCTAACAACTTAGAGAAAAGGCTTGAAGATGGAAGTCTTCAAACTTAGGAAGATCATAGATAATTAGGTGATTGATGTGCACGTAGCTCTACACAAAGTGGAAGAAGCCAAAGAAGAATTGAGAAGGAAGGAGATAGCCATAGCTGAAAATGACATACACTACAAGAAGATTGATACCACACAAGTGTTCTCAATTGAAGATTACAAGGAACTTGATACAACAATAGCGAAATTGATGGAGAAAAATAGAGCACAAGATGAAGAAATCAGATTACTCAAGCTTGAACAAGAATCACAAGCCATAATACTTTGTGAAGTAATTGAACCAAAAAAAAGAGCCATTGAAGACAAAGCTATGATAGAAGATGACAAGAGAGAAATCTTCCCAATATATAGGAGGAGAAGACAATTGAGTTTGAAAAGATTTCAAACATACATCTAGACACCTCAAGTCAGATGATGAATGCTAATCATGAGCTAAATATGAAAGATATTGAGATTTCCACTCTAAAGATGCAGAATGAACAATTGCAGAATGAATAGAAGAGAGAAAAGGAGATAGCAGAAAGCTACAACAAACCCAATGAAGCTATTAAGTACTTTGAGCAACTATTAAAATCACCAAGGGCTAGTAATGATACTTCAGGACTTGGTTATACCAGTATTGAATAAGGAGAATCATCCAAGATTGCAGAAGAAAGGACCAAAAAGGGTAAGAACACTAAACCTACTTGTCATTTCTGTGGTAAAAAGGGACATACCTCTAATGTGTGCAGGAGCAAGAATAGTCATCAGCATGATAAGCCCACAAATGCAAGCTTTTGTCACAAGTGCAAAAAGCAAGGACATCAAACACATGAATGTAGAACCAAGGCCATGAGGAGACCAAGATTTGAAGGCCACTACTACAACTGCAAAAAATATGGACATAGAGCATTTGAATGCAAATCAAAGCCTATGTGGACACCTAATCAGCCTGCAAGAGGAACCAACCATGCACATAACTACAACTGAGATTACAACACCAGGTATAGTTGTCACTATTGTCAAGAGTATGGATAGATTCCTGAAAATTGCTTAAGGACACATTTTAGAGGGAATTACAGTAGATGGTTGAACCAGACCACATGTTTTAGTTGCTTGAAGATTGGTCATATTAGTAGGAATTTCCCAACAAAGTCAAAATCACCCAATATTGAAGTCAACAAAGGAAAAAAAAAGGTTGATGTTGAACAAATACAAGGGGAAATGAACAAGACCTGGATGAAGGAAGATGAGTGCAACACATCAAATAGAGAGATCACTTCACCTAAGAGGTCAAGTGATCACACTTCATCCAACTAAGCAAAAGAAAGATGCATGGAACTGATATACAAAGTCAAATCGCACATCAGTTGCGAAAAATAAAGAAGTACTGCAACGAAGAAATCTACATGAGCAAAGATGCCAGGTCAAAATCTAAAGTTTTTGCAAATGCTGCTGACTGTCATCAAATGTCGAGTAAAGCTCCAATGGATGCCGAGCTGATAGTTGAAGCCGAGTGAAGAAGTAGTCTAGTGGAAGCCAAGTAAATGAAATACAATGGGAGCCGAGTCATGTTGAATCCTTCAAGTGCCAATTTTATAGCTGTATGCATGAAGCATTTAATGCTAGGTCTTTGACAGGTATAAGTTCAAATTTTGTTGAGAAGAAGGGTCTGACCAAAACCCTAGTTTTTCCTACAGTGTTTAAGATAGAATAGATTCACATTGTTCTGAGTCGAATTCATGATGGCTATCTACAGCTAGAGACATTACCTATTAAGATTACAAAAAGGATAGTGCATAGGGTTATAGGACTCCCAACTCTAGATCGGCCAAAGACCTTGAGAAGCGACAAAAAGGTCATTGAGAAGAATACAGGTGCAAAATGGAATAATAGGGGAATGATCATAGACATTGTAACTGAACCCCTACTTGACTTTGCCGTGAGAATAATTTCACACAAATTCTATCAATCCAACAGACTGAACAACATACCCTGCATGGCTGTTGATGTGGCTTACAAGTTGGTGAAGAAAGATCATACCTATGATCTGGCATAACTAATGCTTCAACAAATTAATGAAAATTTGGGAGCTATAAGAAGATCCAAGGAAGCACAATGTAAATTTTGATCAATGTTTGTCTGCATATTTTTTTATGTGATGGAAGAATTCCCTTCAACTGGGAAGGTAAATTGGAATTCCAACAAGTTTGTAGTCACACAAATCAATGAGTTCATTGATCAGATGGGAGATAACTTTGAGGCTTAGATGACTAGTTACTTTCAAGACTTTAAGAAATCCATGAAGCAGAGAATGAGAATACCAGTTTCATTGGTAGAGAAACATGTCAATGACATATGCTTCTTAGTTGACATTGAGTACACCTACATCCAGGCAGCAATACCAATAGTAAGATGGCTAAGGCTATTGGGATATGAACTTGATATAGATGAAGCTTCTGCAAGAATAACAACATTGCTAGTAGAAGAGATAGACAAGAACGCTCCTCACTTTGGGACATATGATGTTGTTAAGCCCAAATTTGAGATTGAATTGAAAATAGCTTCTGTTATCAAAAAGAAAGATAAAATGGTAAAGAAGATAAAGAAGACATTTGGAGTAAGCATTGAAGAAGAAGAAGAAAAAGAAGTGGAAGGAGAAAGTGATGAAGAAGGAGAGCAAGGGCAAGGCCTAGTAGAGCTGACACAAGGCTTAGGGGAAGACAAGGAGGAAGGTGCTGAGGGAGAAGAAGCTGAGAAAGCACCTACACTTGCCAAGAAAAAGAAGAGAAAGGAAAAAACATAGCCTATAGCTCAGCCCAAGCCTAAAAAGGTTACTAAACTAGCTCAAACCAAACCAACTCCAACAATAAGGGCCACTATAGGAGCATTTACTCAAAAGGCTAAACAGGCATCAAAAGAGAAAAGGTAAAGGTGCAAAAGTTATAGTACCGAAAATGATATATTGATATCAGAGGGAGGTTTAGTACTTTATGAAAGATAAATGATTAATAAAAAGGAAGAGGGTGAACAAGGGCATTAAACAAATAGATTAGGCCCAATCATCTCAACAATTGTAGCAAGGTCTTGAACAACTAGAGCCTCAAGATGAGCAAGTAGATCAAGTCCAAGAGGCTAAGAAAGTGCTTCCTTTAGGAGGGGAACATGAACCTGAAGAATAATAGAGGGTGCCACCAGAAGGGAAGAAGAGGAAGAAACCTCCCCCTCAGCTCCTAAGAAGGCCAGGGTTCAATTCACTATAAGGGACCCACAAAGAAGGAGAAAACTGAAGAAGAAGAATACTCCTCCCCCATAGGTACCTGAAACCATTAATGAGGTTAAAGAAGAAACAGAGGAGGAACAACTTGATAATGTTCCCTTGAGTCAAAGGACTCAATTAGCTAGGGCCTTGGAAGAGGAAAGAAGAAGAAGTTCTACTCTAACGTCGCCATCAGAGCCGAAACAACTTGTTCAAGTTATAACTTACGATGATGAGAAACAATAGTAGATCATAGATATGCAGGGTCAAGAGACTAATGTGTTTAATCTTGTAGACTTTGATTTCATGTTTGTTGGCACTGAGATGGTGGGGGAGAAGATAAGGGATACTCCTAAGAGTCAACCCCTAGGCGAGGACTGGAATCAAATACCACCTCTACCTCAAGGACCTTTCAGGCTATCCCCACCACAATCTCAAGATTTATCATTTTTGGACAAAGGCTCAGTCACCCAACTTCCTTCCTCCATATGAATAGAAGAGAAGACAATAGAGGAGGAAGAGTCTGAACAAATGCCAACTACTGAAGTATCAAAGGAGGGTGAAATACTAGAAGAACCTCAACAAACTCTTCATGATATGGAGGCTAGGACCTTGTCTATAGTAGACATAGAGACTCCAAGTATAGATCTTTCTCAAAATGAGAAGAAGATAGAAAGGAGTGATAAGGAGAAGCATCCCACAATACAAACCCTGTCTTCAGCCAAATATATGTCTCTAATGGACACTACACCAGCCTGGCTGAAGAGGGACATTATGGTTTGACAAAAGAGGCATCTAAATATAACTGCAGATGAAGGAATGGAAGAGATAGTCAAACCTATCAAGAAGCTTGAGCCACATATGGGTGATTTGTGAACATTTTCCTTCAAAATGAAGAACCAAGATCAGGACTTGCTTGCACATATTGCCATCCCTCCTCCACATGTTAACATCAAGGATGTGACTCCTAGTGATTACCAAATCAATGAAGTGTTGTTAGGGAAGTCTATGGTAGATACTACCAAAGTGTTGATCACAATGGGCATGAAAGAGGTTTTCAAACATATGGACAAGAATGAGTTAGAATTGGTGATGGTTAGGAGACAAATGATATTATGAGAGGTTATATGCATGAAATAGTGGGCCCAATAGGCTCAGATCATCTAGAGATTACTCTTAATGTGGCATTAGAGAGGAAAGAAAAGGGGACAACTCAAATTGATCCATTTTTGGGAGCATGTTAGAAATGATGTGACAATTTTGAACAAAAGGACATACAAATAATGTCAAGTGCAGATAAATTGGTGTCTATAGCAAACCAAGATATTGGGTTAATGGATTAGGTACATACCTGGGCTACATACTTATATATTTTAACAACAATAAAGGGTCAAAGGTATCGTACACTCATGGAGTTGTATATAGTGCAAGAGATTGATAAGCTCAAAGATTGGATTGGGAGGATAACTACAGGCAATAACGTCATGGAAGGACTTCATGAAGATATTTAGAGGTTGAGGGCCCAGACTCAAGAGTAGATTTTGGAAGGAGAAAATATTATGATACTGTTGCCCTTGAGATTTCTGGATACAAGTCAAACATAAAGCTCAAGTCAGTGCAATTAGTTGTCCAGCAATTCTGAAGAACTTTTGAGGATGCCTCATCTAATGAAGATATTAGGCAAGCATTTAAGAATAAAGAGGTATTGTTGGAACTTGACACTAAACTAGAGGATATTATGGAGACCTATATGAAGGTTAGTAACTACTAGCAAACAGTTAAAGATAAGTATAAAGACTTGGATTTTTTGGAAGCTTCCCCAGTAGTGGAGATTATAGATAAATTCAAGAGCAAACACCCAGACATCACTCTGGTATAAAGGGGTGCAAAACCTAGAATCTAGAAATTTAGTTTTGACAATTGGGAAAATTTTGGATTTTTTGAATTTGTCATCAAGGTGTGCAAGTGTGCTATTTATAGAGGTGCAATAATAATTTTAAAAAAGTAACAGTTCTACTGCAATAATCAAATCTGGTTCTACTGCTGCTAGCAAAATCTTCACGAGTGCTTTCACTTCTAGATAGACATGGATGAACACTTAAGGTATTGAAAGTTGTCTCCACTCTTGTCAATTCTCCAGACTATCTCAAACCAAATTCTACTTCTTCCAATCTTCTAACCAAAGTTTCCCTTGTGAACTTATTGGTAGAGGGTATTAAAATCTCAATCATCTATGCTACTTGCTAGAATGGCGGTGTCAAAGTTTTCAAGATCTTCCATACAACCTCATCTTCTCTCTTAGATCCACCATATGATTTGATTTTTGCAACAATATTAGATATCATAACAAAATAGCTTCTTATAGATCTATCTTCCATCATTTTAGCATCTTGAAATCAACATATCCAATTTTGCGATCTTATCATTTTTGTATGTTTATCACCTTCAAAAGTAGATTCTAAAGCTTTTTAAATTTTATGAGATCGATCTAGTGACTTTACCTGATTGTATCCATTCTCAGGAAGAGCTAATAGTAAGGCTTCTTTGGCTCTCATATTGCACATGAACAAATATCTTTCTACTTCATTGTATTCCTCACACATTTCTTCTTCCATAGTCATTTTGTTAAATTTTGTCAAAATCCAATATTATAGACCCATACGTAGCAGATGAGTCTTCATCTTCTCTTTCTAGCTATCATAGATGACTCTATAAAACATAGGACTATAAATTCTAAAACAACTTTCCATTGATCTCCCAAAGCAATTAGGCTTTCTCTTCAAAGACCTGATGCTCTGATACCAATTGTTAGAATATATAGTCTGCCAATATAACTAAGGGTGGGGGGGGGGGGGGGGGGTAGGGTTAATTATTTATCCAACTATTATCATAATTATCAACCTTATTTAATATTAACCATATGAGAAATATAATAAAAAAACAAAACGAGATACTCATGGACAATAACACTAGATATGTTAGCTAGGGAAACCCTTGATCAGAGGAAAAAGTTTAGTGGGGATGGTACCCACAAGACGATGTCCTAATATAAATATTCCTTGTTAGAGGATGGACCCTATTAGGATTCTATGAAATACGTTAAGTACATATCCGTCCTTATTAGGAGACTTTGAATCCCTGTTAGGAGATTCAAACCCTGTTAGGAGTTGTGCCAACTCTATTAAAAGTTGTAAAAGACAGATGTACCCATTGTTCTGATGTAGGAGCATCCTGGGTTGCCTTAAAATCTCGCTCATTTGTTCACTTTGGTAGTTTTTACCAAGTTCCTTTAGCACTAACTGTGCTATCATGTGTTGATCGAGTTCTTCAATGCTTGCTGAGTTACATTTCTAATCGAGTTCTTTAGTGCTTGCTGAGTTGTAGTTCTGACCAAGTTCTTTAGTGCTTGTTGAGTTGTAGTTCTGACTGAGTGTTGACTGAGTGACCTAGTGTTGACCGAGAAATTTTTTGTTCGCTGATTGAACATGTTGTTGTTGATGCTTAGGTCCTTTGATTGAGTTGTTTGTGTTTTTGGTTCTTAGTTGGAGTTGACTCTTGTATTTAATTTGGATCATGAATTTAATAATAGAATATTGTTTAGAGATGAGTGTTGAACATTTTGAGGTCGGTCTTTCTTCTATGTAATGTTCTAGAATCTCCTGTAAGGCATTTTGGAAAGTATAAGTAGAAATATTTGGTTTAGTTTAGGAGTGGGGAACTTAGAGAGTTCAGGGAAAATGTTTTTGGAATTACAAATTTGAAGCTAGATCATATATTTTGAAGTATTATTTTGTATCTAGCTATAACCTAGAAGCTCTTATAACTGGACATGTATGATGAAGTTTGATGAATCAATAAAAATGTTTGATCTCTATCTCCTTAGTGTTCTCTATGTTTTTGCTTCCATTGTGTTTACTATGCAAGGTAGTTTGGATAGCTGGGTATGCGTTAGGCTCTAACTGTTCAAATTCTCTCATTACACTAGGTGATATTGGAGCTTGGGGTTCATCCTTATGGAGATTGGATCATGTAGAACCCTAAGTTGAATTTGGTTGTAGGGTGGCAGATTTGTGGATTTTACCTATATCTTGCATAGGGTTACGATCTTGAAGGAACCTGATTATAAAAATGGTTCAAGGTGGAAGAAATGATGACAATGCCATATTAGATACATTGAGACAAATTGCAGCTAGATTAGATGTTGTGGAGACAACCAAGATGATAGGAGTGCATCTTGATGATGTGAGTGATGATGAAGCAATGACACCAAACCATAATCCAAAACCTGAGGAGGATCAAGATGATGAAAGATTGTTGAGAGTATTGTTTAGGGCACATTCAAAGCCTATGGTAGAAGTTGTTCCTTATGATAGAAAATTGGACACCAATATTGTGTTGGACTAGATCTCTGATAAGGAGAAGTTCTTTGAGTTTGAAAACACTCTTGATAATAAGAAGGTGAAAATTGTAGTCACCAAGTTGAAAGGTCATGCCTAACTATGGTGGGAGCACTTGCAAATTGATAGACAAAGGAGAGTAAAAGAGAAGATTAGGACTTGGCTGAAAATGGTGAACAAAGTGAAGAAGAAGTTCCTTTGGAGGACTTTGTGGAAGAAGATGGGTAATGAATTGAGATTTAGTTCTACATTCCATCCAAAGATAGATGGACAGACAGAGGTTATGAATAGAAGCTTGGGTAATTTATTGAGATGTTTGGTTGGAGATAAACTGCAAATTTTGAAGCTAGTATTGGCACAAGTTGAGTTATAACAATTCTGTGAATAGGAGTACAAGGAAAACACCTTTTGAGATTAGTACTAGAATGTAGCCTAGGGGAATATCAGATTTGAGGGATGTTGCTGGTGAAGAGAAGAGAAGTGTTTTAGGGGAAGAATTTTTTGGTTTTATGGAGTCTTTGCATAAGGAAGTGAAAGTGAAGTTGAAGTTGGAAAAAAGAAATCAGAAGTATAAGGAGAATGTTGATAAGTCTAGAAGACATCATGTTTTTGAAGTTGGTGATGAGGTGATAGTTCATTTAAAGCAAGGTAGATTTCCTATTGGAACATATAGTAAGCTAAAAATGAAGAAGTTTGGACCTTGTAAGATCTTGAGGAATTTTGACAATATAAATGTTTATGAAGTTAAGTTACCTAATGTCTCTTATATTCAATGTTGCTGATTTGTAAAGGTATCATGAATCAGACAATGAAGTTGTTGTGTCAGATGATTATCATAAGAAGCAAATTCAAGAAGTTGAACAGGTATTGGATCAAAGGATTAGTAAGAGCACAAGAGGAAAAGATTACTATGAGTATTTGGTGAAGTTGAAGAATAGACCAGTTGAAGATGCTACATGGATTTCTCAATCTGAGTTGGATTCAACTTAGGTTGTGACACTTGCATGATTTAGGAGAATCATTTCTTTCAACCTCGGTTGTCTTATACAGGAGCATCCTAGGTTTCTTTGTAATCCTTCTCATTTGTACACTCTCGTAGTTTTTATTGAGCTCCTCTAGTGCTAACTGAGCTATTCAATGCTAACCAAGCTATCCTGTATTGATTGAGTTCTTTAGTTCTTGCCAAGCTATAGTTCTGATTGACTTCTTCAGTGTTCACCAAGCTGTAGTTCTGATTGAGTTCGAGTGTTGACTGAGTGATCTAGTGTTGATCGAGTAATTCTTCATTTGCCAAGTGAGCCTATTGTTGTTCATGACTGGGTCCTTCTTTGACCGAGTTGTCTATGTTTTTTGTTCTTAGTTGGAGTTGACTCTTATATTTAATTTGGATCATAAATTTAATGATAGAATCTTGTTTAGGGATGAGTGTTGACCATTTTAAGGTCGGCCTTTCTTCTATGTAATGTTCTCAAATTTTCTGTAAGCCATTTTGGCAAGTATAAGTAGAAGTATTTAGTTTAGTTTAGGAGCGAGGGACTTAGAGAGTTCAGAGCAGATGTTTCTAGAATTGTGAATTTGAAGCTAGATCATAGATCTTGAAGTATTATATTGTATCTGGCTGTAACTCAAAAGGCCTTACAACTGGGCATGTATGCTGATAGTTTGATGAATCAATAAAAGTGTTTGAACTCTATTTCTTTAGTGTTGTTCTCTGTGTGTTTACTTCTGTTGTGTTTACTCTGCAAGGTGGTTTAGATATTTGACTATGCCTTAGGCCCTAACTATTCATATTTCCTCCTTGCACCATATCCAAACAACTTCAAGAGCAAGACCAATGAACCCACTGTCCAAATGATCTCTATATTATTCTTTGCAAAATAATAGAATAGTATTGTATTGCTCCTTCCTTTATTTTTGTCCTATCATCTGGACTTCTACTTCTTTTGATTTTGATACCATATCACAAAATTTGTATCCAATAATCCATTGGATCACTTACTCACATTTACCAGACACTTTGCTCTTCTTCACGGGTAAGTGCAAGAAGTTGGTTCTCACTTTTGGGCAAAAAGTGTAATTGTTTTTCATATTTTTAAAATTTCTTGGCAATTGATGTCAAAATTTGAGGCATTTAGAGATTGATTATAAAAAAAATTCAGAAATAAAATGGCAGTGCTTAGAATTTATTTTTTAAATATGTAATTTATTTGTGTACCTAAATGATAGATTTTTTTTGGTACGGATCTTTAAAAACCACTTTTAAAAATGCATGTTTCAGGACTATACCACACTCATGTGCAGACACCATAACTTGACACATAATTTTTTTTGTAAATTCTTTTAAAGGAAGTTACCTAAGACACCATAGATTGATGCTAATATTTTTCCTTCATTTTCTATTGAATATATTTTTTAAATTAATTTTTAATTGGCTATAAGGGTAAATTTTAAAATCTCTCATGTACAAATACCATAATTTGATCACAATTTTACTTTTTTCAAAAATTCTTTTTTAGACTTCAAAAGAATTGTATGTAGATTGATGACAAATTAATTTAAGAAAAATCATAAAATAAAAAAGTTATGAAAGTTTTAGTGAACCTTGCTAATTTGCATTTAGGTACCTCCTTTGATTAAAAAATAATGTAAAAATAGTAAATAAATTCATAATACTATAAAATTTATATTTTTGAAATTTGGACAGTGAACTCTAATGAGTTTTTGTTTTGTAAAAAAAATTGATCGGGAAGACCACCTAAAAATTATGGCAAGGCATAAATTTGTTAGTTCAATGCCTTAGCCAAATATTGAAAGGTCAAGCCATAGGCTTGGTTGCACAAACCTATGTCAAAACAAAATTTGAGGCAGGAAAAAAAATCTTGCCCCATGTTGTAAGAAGCAGTCACCCGTTATTTAAAATTAAAAAAAAGGGTGTCCGTTTTGAAAATGAAAAATTGACGTTTAAAATGCATTTAAAATCTCCATAAAAATAAAAAAAATTGAATTTTTAAAGAATGGGCACCCATTTTGTAAAAGTAAAAAATGGCTACCCATTTTTTATTTTTAAAAAATGGGTACTCATTTTTTGTTTTTTAAAAAATGGGCACACATTTTTAAAAACTTCAAAATTTTTAGTTTTTCAAAAATGGGTGCCCGTTTTTTAAAATTTAAAAAAAGCCACCTGATTTAAAAAAAATCGGTGCCCATTTTTTTAATTTTGGATCGGGTACCTAAGCCTAATATGGGTGCCCATTTTCTAAAAATAGGTGTCCGTCTCTAAAAGAGCATGATCTCAATCCACAAACTTTTATGGAATTGAGACCCAACTTTTTGCTTCTACCCTCACACTTCCTTGAACACTTCACATACCACACACACTTTCCAATCAAGGAAAATGCTTTCCTTTATGCCAAGTCCTCAAGACAATTCATTGGCACAGCTTTGAGACTTTACCGATTAATTATAATAGGACGACAATAAGATAATTATTTATTTTGCAACCACATAGCGTTGTTGGCTCATAGTTTACACAACTTCTCACACCTGTGACTTTAGGACTTGTGAACTCATGACATCATCATCAGACTATCCTCTATCATTGTCTAACTTTGCGTATTTTGACTATATCTCTGTTAAGAGATAAAATGCAAGTATTAGAAATTTCTTCTCAAGTACTCTATTTTTGCACTACTCTATGGAAATAATGTATATCTTCCATATCTCTTTGATTTATGTTATGCACACTTAACCTTGTCTTCAAGACACCATGTGGAACATGTCCTTAACCATGCATCACCTGATGCTCAAAATGTTTTCTGTACAATCGTGATCTTTGCCTTCCACCATGCCAGTCTTTACAAAATCACTGCTATGTTCACATCAATGACAAACATAGCCATGAATGCAACATGTCAATGCTTAGCATACTCCCCCAAAGAAATACCATAAGCATTCATACTAGCAATTGTATTATTCTTCATTTTAGCAATAGATACTAGATGAGGTTGGAAGAAATGATTATATACAATATAAACATATATGTATACCTAGAAAGTATTATCCAATATTGTAACTTTGTCTAAGGACAGTGCTATAAACTTTAACTCTCTTATTTTTTCCTTTACATCTTTTAACCTTTGCAAGACGATGTTCCCATTACCATTCACTATTTACTGACTAATGATTGTGAGGATAGTTATAAACTTTCAAGAAGTGGAATAAAACACTCATTGATGGTTAGTCTTTCATAACATGTCATCTTCTCAATATATTAAAACAACAATTAACTAAATCTCTTTTCCCATGTGTTGTACTTTTATTATTTTTCCAAGAAGAGCTACAATAAAACCTTTTTATATAGGATTCATCTATATTTTCTCACAAGAATAAAACTCTTTGACATTCCTAACATGTTGATATTCTTCCTTTGGTTACCATCTTATCACTAATTTTTTGTCATGAACCAAAATTAATATATTTCTTCTTTAATGTATTTGATTAATATCCCTTTGAAATATTCATACATTAGAATTATTTAATTAATTTCATATTTGAAATTATTATATGTGTCTTCTTTTTCAATCTAAATATTAATCCTTATCTTTTAGATTCTTATCTTATAAATTAATTGCTTTCTTCAATGTATATTAAAATACATTAATTAAATAAAACTTCATAAACTACATATTAACTTTAAATATATTAATTATACCATTGCTATACATTATAAACATTTTTAATAAAAAAAATTAACAACCCTAAACCTAATCCTAAGTATTCCATAACATTGGAAATGTCATGGGCACGACCCTTCATCACACCTGGGCAAAGTATATTAATAGGGTTAGGGCAGATACATAAGGCATAGAGGAAAAAAGCATAAACAAATAAGAAATTAAAAGAAGAGAGGGAAGAAATAAGAGCAAAGAAACATTATACACCATGTGGAGTTCCATGCTCATACTGTGCTAACGTTTGGCAATCTCTGCATCACACACTATTATACGGTGCATTGGGTTACGCTGGTACCTCCGACCAAGTAGAGTCGGGTACAATGCTGCCGAACTAACATCACTGCAAATAATACACTATTAGATAATAAGGTTCGTTCGAACACAGTTATGTTATTATGCATCAATGTTTTAAATATAAAGCCATCACTGTTAAATTTTAATATTAAGATATGAACACTAAAAGATACACGAACAATGCATTACGTGGGATCAGTATATTATGAATTACGTAATTCTTAATTAGGTACAATGCTATTTCATTCACAGATTTGAATTGACAAACAATTCGCATGAGTATTAGTATATATATTAAATGGAGTTAAAATCGATACATGCTATTAAGCATTGGAAAATATATATCAATATATATAAACATATATATGATGATAAATATTTTAGAATAAATATAAATGTATGTTATATAAATAAACATTGCATTTAAGAGATACTAGTACATTATAACAAAACATATGTATTCTCAAAGATTTTAAGAACATCAGGATTGCATTTCGATTGTAGTACAGAGAGTCTATCTCTCATTCTAGTTACGAAATCCAAAGATAGGGAGTTGGAGGGAGAGGTGGAGTAAATTCGAGCACTTGATGAATGTCCTCAAGGGAACCGCTTGTAGCTTGTTTCACGCACCCTCTGCACTGTCAATCTACTGTCTTGAGATGGTCGTAACCAGCAGAGAGAAGATGGTCTGGTGCTATGAGAAGAAATCTTCCAAACCAACTAATTAATTAATTTTTAAATGCTCAGCTCCTCAAATAATTTAATAGCAATGAAGGTCATAGGCTTGTTTAATTTGAATGACTTCTTCCTAATTGATGCCTGAATTTGAATATCAGGTCAAAGGATTAAAAGGGGGTCATCACATTTTTCAACTCCATTAATGGATCATTTTTCATAAACTTTACCCACATGATTTTTTATAGTGTCAACTTTTAGCTACAATGTTTTTTCCTTCTTATTTATCATGATGAAAATCTTACACCTAAATTCTATTAGATCCCCACCTTCAATTGAATTTTCCAATAGTTCAATGAATGGACACTTTGACACCCATTTTATTTGAAAATTCCTTGATATATCCCACTTGCAATCTTTTTTGAATTAGATTTTCTATTCTCGTTCTATGCATCATCATCATTTGCACCTATGATATTCTCACACAAGTTGATTATATCACTCTGGCTATCATGGGTATCTCCTGATATATCTTCTTCAACTTCGCCATGATTCTAGATAACATGTTCATTGCCTTCCTCAATATGCCATGAAAGTTATGAATCTTGTATTTGTAATAATGCACATTCCTAATCTTTACCAAAAACTATAACTAGTAAAGTATGATGAGACGGTTTTATGTTTATCTATCCTCTCTTGGCTTTAGGGAAACACAAGAGTCATACCCTTCTTCTTGTTTGAAATAGATCCAAGAAAATAAAGGGTACAAAAAATATCAACTTTTTGAAGAAGTGAGAATTAAAAAAATATAATTCATTGAGCCTATCATGTACAATCTAAAATCTAGATGTTATCATGTTTGAGGTCTCTCGAGTGATCACTAATAGGTCCCTATTCACTAAGAATGAACTTAAAATTACATAAAGATAGAGATGACTTCAAAATAATGTCAAAAACCTATTAAACTTGAAATAAAATTACTTACCTTTATGTTAATAAAAGTCACCAATGCACTAATAATTAATGGATTTTCTTGGTATGAAACTTGTCTATTGATATGAATTGAGTGGTTAGAGCCAACTAAATTATGTAAAACAAAAATGATCTTTCAATGTATTTATACCAATCCTTATTTGATGAATTCAACAAGAAGTTTATATGGAATACAACTTTTGGTAAATCCAACTTAATAATAATAGGTCTTATGTAATTTTCAAGGAGATTATAGACTGTCTAATAAGTAGCTATTATAAAATATTTGGTGAAAGTTACTATGATTAGAAACTAAACTTATACAAAAATCTAAATGAGTTTGGATCATCCAAATATCTCTTTATAAGATTACTAGTGAGTTATGGTTGAAGATTGAGACAACTTTGGAAATTATAAGCATTTTTTTTTGAATTTATCATGTCAAAAAATTAGATTCTATTGGTGAAATCATGATATAGATAGAGATAATGACATAAATCAATGTGAAATGAAATATTGTGTTCTAACACTCGGTCATCACTGCACTACTTAGTCATTGTTAAACTTCTTCCTAGCAAATACACTGTTAGTTAGTTGATACTAATGCTTGGTCAACACTAACTTTCATTCTCAGCACTTATTGTGATTCAGTTGGTACTACCATTACTCGACATATGCAACAAAATTATTTATTCTTCTACTCTATTACTTAGTCAAGCCTATACATTTGATCTATCTTTGTTCACACTTTCATGAGTTGAACGCTAATATCTTCTCCTCTTGCAATATGATTTAAACATTAATACATCTTATCAAAGTCGAACTAATCAAGTGTCCCTTTGCATTTTCCTCTTCATAACTCAACCTTTCCTCTAGGTGCTTTTGTTATGAGAACCTTCTCAAATCATCTTCATCAGTCAAATAGATATGATGCTTAGATCATATAGAAAACCGTCTCCCTAATAGAGTTGACATCAATGATAACATAATAATTATTTCAATTGCAGTTTCCAAAACTTTACTCACATATGAAGAAAGTGTAGTTTTCTCATCTTTATCAAAATCATCTTTCATTGCAACATAAACAACTTCTTCATCATGACTATCAGAATTACTGTCACTTACTTCTTTAGCAATGTAACAAGATTCCTTACCCTTTCCTTTATAGGCTTTGTATTATTTGTTGTCCCTTCCATCTATTCTTCCTAGATACTTGTAATCTTTATTTTCATCCTTGTCATCCTTGTTAGGACATCTTGTAGCAATATGACCAACATTATTCCACAAAAAACATATTATAAGAAGTTTACCTTTGAACTTTCATTTGTATCTTGGTAACCTTCTAGCCATTAATGCTTCAAGATCCTAATCAAGATCATCACTAGATGATTCACTATCACTATCCTCATACTTTGCTTTCTTCTTTTTAGACTTATGTAGAACCAATTGTGACTTGATAGAATATTCAATAGTGGGGGCAACAAAATTATCAAAATTTGACAATTCAAAAGTAATAAGCCTCCCAATTAGACTATCCAAGGTTAGATCATTGCCAAGAGTACATATTGATTCTTGTATCACAGAAAACCTAATAGCATAAATGTAAAGTAGGGTTCTTGGTACCTTGCTAATCACAACTTCATCATTGATTTTTCCTTCAGCTCCTCTAATTGTAGTTGTCACTTGTTTGTTTTGGCCATAGTATTGAACCATGTCCTAACCTTATTTCATCTCCATATCATCAAACTTACCTCTCAATATTTCTAACCTAGCTCTTAGTACATTCTTGTCTCCACCATGGATATTTTCTAGTTTGTCCTATAGTTACTTTATAGTACTGCATTCCTTTATATCATCAAACTTTGAGTAACTTAGGGTAGATGCAATCTCCAACATTGCATGATTCTGTTCTTGTTTATCCTTTATCTGTTGGGATATCATAGTTGCTTGTACTACTATGTAGTTATACTCTAGGTAGTATACTATTGAATCTCCAATTTCAGAAATATCCGACTTCATCAAACTTTTCCATGTAGGGAAGTTCTCCTTATTCAACTTGGGTACCTCCTTTCTAAGCATCTTTATTTTTAGCTTTAAGTGCCTTCAAAATTTCCTTACAATCACAAAAATATATGATACCGATTGTTAGAATGGTTTTAAAATAATTGAGAGGAGGTAGGGGGTGAATAAGTTGTCCTTAGGTCTAGATGTTCCAAATAAACTTTTGACCACTATTAACAACTCAGACTTATTCATTAGTCCACTTGAACTCTATATCGGCTTAACAGTAACATAATCTTGAAGTTCACTATCCTAATAGTAGCCTACTTGCATAATATAAAATAGTATGCAATAAAACACATTAAATACCATTCACATAAGTATAACACTAGGAATTAATGTGGGAACCCAATTTGGAAAAAAAACCAGTAACATGCTACCAATTTTTCACCTTTATGAAGTGAGCTTGGTTAAGAGCCAACCTTGTTAAAGGTTACAATAAACACTGTTAGGTGTGATCCTGTTAAAGGATTTAATCACCATGTTAGGAGTGTCCTTGTTAGAGGTCTTAAGAACATCCCATTAAAATGCCACCTTGATTAAAGGATTTACAAATGACTAATCGTTCAACCTTTGTTAAAGGATTTTAACTAATACAATGGCTAGAAACTAATAATAGGTTGGTCTAATAAATACAACTCACTTTGTAAATACAAATCACAATGTAGCTCATTTTCTAATCCATTAACTGGCCCCATTAATGTTTCCATCACTAATTTTCTTTGAAAGCCTTCAAGCAATCACACTTCACTTCTTCTCATCTCTTCATAGCCTTTTTCTTAAGTTCACCAATCAATAGAATCAACAACTACTCAACCTCTCTAGGTTATCCTTATGCCTCCTTAAATAGGTAGCTTTCATCTTTTGTTGATTAAACATCACCATTGATCTTAGGGTTAGGTAAGATTCATCCAATCCTTCCATCATTTTGTTTGTTCCTTCTCCTTCTAGAAACTTCTCAAAACTTTTCTTTGAATCGATGCCTAGGAATGCTCAAACATGGTTTATCATGCATTAAATGATCCAAATCATCAATAATTATCCTTACATGTTTTGACCAATCCAAAAATTCAACTATGTATGTTGGGAATTTGATTCCTTCAAAAATTATCAAATTCTTTCACTCAATCAATACCGTGTTCAATGTCCTTGATTATAACTAGAAAACTAAGTCAATTCTAATGGTCTTGCTCAATGTACTCTAACTTTGTTGGGTTTGACTATTCTGATACTCAAAAATGTTGATTCTATAAAAGATTTCACATATAGCTATTAGAATTCTTTACAATAAATGAGAGGGGGGTGAATCCATTATCCAAGGTCTAGATACAAATAAAAATTTTCAATACTTAGTAGAACCATATCCATAAAACCTTATCATGCATGCATCCATTAGATCATACAATACTTAAAGTTTGTAGCTTACTATCTTAGGTCAAAACAACTTTGTAGAAATGTAAACATGAAACAACATAAGAACATTCACAAAATTTGACACAAGGGTTTTACATGGAAACCCAATTTGGGAAAAACTAGTAGTAACATGCTACTAATTCTCACTCTTCTGAAGTGATGCCCTGTGAAAGGCCAACCTTGTTAAATGTAACCCAGTTAAAGGATTTTAATCACCCTATTAGAAGTGAGCCTTGTTATAGGACTTTAGACCATTCTATTAGAATGTCACCCAGTTAAAGGATTTACAAATGACTATTTAGTCAACCTTAATCCAAAGGATTTACCCTAGATTGATACAATGATTAGAAAGTAACAGTAAGGCTCGATCTGATAAAAAATTATAACTCACTTGTAGATTATAGATCTCTATTTTAGTCCTCCATTCTACTTGGCATTAACACACTTCGCCTTTGATAGCGTGTTCATCCTTCAAGCATTCATACTCTTAAGTCTTCTTGATTTGCATGACAACTACAGTCACCTCTATTCATCCATTGAATAAAGAAATACCCTAGACTCCTTGTCTTCCTTAGGTTCTCATACATGAGAACCTTTTCTTTTGACCAACTATTTCTATAAATAGAGAATTCATATCTTTTGTTGCTTAACCACAATCGTTCATTTTAGAGTTAGACAGGATTAGGTAGGATACAATGAATCTACCCACTTCTCCATTTGGTTCCTCTAGAAACTTGTTTTACAATCTTCCTTATATTTGCCACAAAATAGTTTACCTTGAATTTTGTGCCACCAACTCATCACAATTATCTTCCACATACTTCACACAATTCAAGAATACAAAATAGTTAGCTCGAATTCATCAAATGCTCGATTTAACATTGTTTTCTATCACTTGCCAACTATACTGGCTCACTTGGAAAACACTAAAGTTTACTGATGCTTGGCACCAACTAAACTTTACTCAGCATACACTAGCAATCACTCGAATTGCACTATTTTTCATCTTTGCTTGACATCTCTTATTTTTCACTCGGCCTCTACTAATTTCTGCTTGGCTTACACTGACTTCTCAGCAAGGCTTGGTAGATAGACTATAATATCAATGTCTTACTTGGTCTTAATGCTTCTTTTACATACCAAATAACTCAACCTTTCTCTAGGTGCTATTGTTATCTCCTCTTTTCAAATCCTCTTCATCAATCAACTAAATGATAGCTTTTAGACCAAAAAACAATTGTCTCACCAGTAGGTAACAAGTTTGACATCATTGAAAAAACAATTATTGTTCCATTATAGGTTCTTCTCTTCAAAAAAATATTATATCAAAAATTGCTAGGTGGATTTTGAAATGACAGAGAAAATAAGTTCTCTTTCCACAAGAATCTGATGTCGTATGTCCAGTGATATCATGGAAAAGGCCTAGAAAATCTGGAGAGAAAAATAATTTACTAATGAGATGGGTCTATACAAAAATTCTAATTAATTAAGGAAAATTAACAATTTAAATTTTCAATCTTATCTTTTATTAGGAAAAAGAAACTCACCAAAAAGTAAGCAATAATTAAAGCCCATCCATTCTAATAGTTGTTTTATTATATTCCAAAATTAATAAAAAATAAATAAAAAATACTAGATTAAAAATTATATACGATTTGAATCATGGGGAGGGAACCATAGGATGGAAATAAGAAACCCTCTTGCAAAGCTAAATGGGCCTAAGTAAAATCTAGTCATCCAAAACATGGTGCTAATTTTGCCGAATTGGGTAGTCTAAATATCGCACCAAACATAGGTAGGTTAATATTGAAAGCAAATTTGTAGTTGATCTAGGTCGGAGCGATGATATAAAATTATAATTAGATAAACCTCAATGCCAAACAAAGAAGTAAAAGAGTGTAGTATGTGTATCTAAAGAAATAGACATAGCTTATAGTATATGTAGTAGAATGGTAAGAGCTAGGGATTAGCATGAATTACTAGCAGGTTCATAATGGCTTCCACAATAAAGAAACTAAGCAATTTTAAAAAAAGGAAAATAAAAAATGCCTCAACAAATCGATCACATGATATTTTCATACTACTAAAATATATTTATCAAAAGCTAAAAACTATAGTTTAGAAACTAACTTGACACTCTCACCTAGGACCCTCACCAAGCTACAAAGCTCACTTCGCTGAACAATCACCTGTGCAATAGACCAACATGATTGTCATTTTTCCATAATTTAGAGAAAATATCCTACCAACTTCCTAGCTAATGTAGAATTTTGCACCATACTTGTAGAATGCGAAGAAGTGTTATCCAGGATTCTAATAGTCATGCATAACCAAAATTAAGAGCTTACAATAGTTTCCAAGTCTAAAAATGGAAACTCTAGTTCACAAGCCCTACAGGTTGTAGGAATCCTATTAGTTTGGTTGAAAGCAAAGAAAATTATAGAAGTGTGAATAAAGTTGAGTGATATTTTTGTAATTTTTAGAGTATAAAAATAGTTAAACCCTAGCAAGAATTTTAGGAATCAATATAAAATAAAAAATTAATGTACAAAAATATATTTTTAAAAATAAGATATATTAAACTTTATAAAGTGAGCTACTTTTTTTTTGTAAAATTTTTTATAGATACTCTTAAAGTTTTAGGGTTCTATTGGCCACTTGTGCTACTCTTATTGACCAATGAGCCACAAGAGCACTCTCATATGGGTTTATAGTAAACTTCGATGACTATTTCAATATTGAAACAATTATCGTGAAGCTTAGATATGTTGTTGTTTCCACCAGCATACTATGTACACCTAACATCTTTCTGGTTTATTGCAAGATTCTTCATATCCAACAAAATAACTATTAGGATATGGTGGTGGATGAAGTCATTGATGTCCTTCACTAGCCTAAGCATGTAGGAAGTATATATATCCAATAAAGGAACACACATAGGGGGCTATTTGAGTGCTTGAAAATCAAGCTCATAAATCTATTAGATTTGAGGATGAAGGATTTTAATAAGAGAATACAATCTAATCTATGTCTTAGTATGTGGTTTGTATATATATATATATATATATATATATATATATATATAAGGGGCCAATAAATTTTAAATTTGAAGGTAATGCACAATTTCTAAGAAACAACAACTAAGATGCTTCAATAGTATTGACAAATTATTATATATGTAGCTATAGAGAAGTGATCATTCTTTGAATATGTTCGATAGTAGGTTATTTTCTTCTTGATTTCTTGGTTGTTTCCACAGTAGAGAGATACATAAACTTGACAATTTCATGTGATCATCCCCTTAACCAACTTGGAAATATTAATAGAAATGAGACATTGACTGCTCATATGTTTCAAAATAAAGCAATGCAATACTAATTGCTCATATGTTTCAAAATAAGTTACCCACAATTTCTACTGTATTGCTTCTATTATTAAAAATTATAATTTGTGTGTTATAGGACAGACTTACACACCTATAATTTGTTGGTTGATTTCTATGATATTACTTACCCATTAAAAACTTGTCTTCGTTGATGTTTTGTGTTCTATTAAAAACTTGTCTTCATTGATGTTCAATGTTCTATGTTTCATTGTTAGTTAATTTCTACTAAAGTATTCATTTAGCAGACACTCCTATTGGATTATTTCTAATAAATAATAGGGACACTCCACTTAATATGCTACTTTTTAAAACCCATTTGTTGCTTATAAGAAAATCTAGAGGTCATGCAAAATATAAACACACAAATTCTGGGTACTCGTCATTTTACCACTTTCCCAACATACAAAAATACTGCATGCAAAACATAATAGCCACATGGACTATTTATAAAATGACATTAGCCTAGGTTTATAAGAAATCACTCATGTTTTTCATAATTTTTTATGAAGAAAAGAAAAAAACTACAAGGAAAATTGTTCCAAATCAATGGAATAAAAGAAATTAAAACGTTTATAATATTAGTACCAAAATTTTCATGGACCATATGTTTTGGATTATGTTATACAATTTTCAAAGAATAAACTAATGTTCAAATAACAATCAAAAACTATAGTCTCCTACCTTAATGACAGGGACTAATAAGACATGTAGAGGATCATAGAATTTGCTAAACTTCTTATCTATTTAGAGTTTTCTTATAATTATGTTATAATCCATTGTTTATGTAGACATATTATTAGTAACAAGAGTAATGCCAATCTTATGTCATATACTTAAAAATTTATAATATTAGGATGCTATAATGTCCATCTATAGGTGGGGCTCCACAATACGTATTACCTAAGTATTCTATTTTGTCATTAAGTCACTCAATTTTTAACACTAAAATAAAATTTTAAAAATAAATATTTAGAAGAAACGTTTATAATTAAGAAAAATAAAATTTGGAATATCCTACAACATAGTAGTTAGTTGTGAACCTCTCATCTGAAAGGTCTTGTGTTCAAGTGTACGCAGGCCCCATGTTTTATTGACTTTGACCCACCATCAACCCCAAAAAAGAAGAGGGATAAATTTAATTTTTTATATGATTGTAATTTGACAATCTACCTTATGTTTAATTTTATTATCTATTCATATATCATTTATAAATATAAGTTAGGCCATAACTAGTCATGAGATAGAAGTCGTTTGTTATTGTACTAATCAAATTTACTTTTCGATCAACAGGGATTTGAGCTTCAACAATTTAACTGGACATATTCCAAGGGCATTAGAAAATATACCATTTGAGGGTCGTCCTACTGAATATTTGTGAGTATATTTGGTTTCACATTCTAACATTTATAATATATTCAATAATAAATAAAAAGTATTATTCATTAAAAAAAAAATCTTTATGCTAGAACATATAAGATATAAGTGGAGTTACAATAGATATAGCCTAATTAGTAATTTAATATTAGTGGATTAAAAGCATGAGCTAGATCAAATATATTAGTTATCATAATAAAAAGGAATATTTCCAAGGGAAAGGTATTATCAAATGAAATTGATAAATTAGTTTTATATAGAGAATTACATAAAAAAATATTTATTAAAATAACATTCATTTTTTTCTCAAAGATATAAAGAAAAATATAACAAACTTTAGAAACTTGATTAAATAACTAATACAACATTCTCTTTGTGATATTTTATAAAGAGGATCTCCCAATTTAAAATTACACAAGATCATGTTTCATGCAAATAAAAAATTGCTATTGAATTATTTTTATTATCGAAGTATTCAATGGTCATAATTTTATAATAAAAAAATATTTTGGGATTGCACTTGTATAGTTCTATAACATCATATCTACTACAATACTTATATTTTATTAAATACATGTAAAGTGATGTAGTGGCATATTGGGTTCTTAGTAATCTTATATCATTTTATTTTATGTTTGTTTGTTATGTTCCTATTTATTTGTTTGGGTGATTTTGTGGGAAGTACTTTGATTGTGCATTTTAACTTGTGTGGTTCTCATGGCTTATTGAGGATCAGATTTGAATCATTATCCTATGATTGCGCATAATTTGGAGTCATATTTGATGAGTTCTCATTGTTTTGTTATTAGGTAGTATGTTCTTTGCTGCCACCTTGACCGATTAATGAGTTTTCATTGCATGGTGTATGATTTGTATGTACAATGGTTTGAGACTCTTTGTAGGGATTCGTGGATCATGTGTGGACTTATATCCTAGATTTCACATTATTATATGCTTATTTGGTCAACCAATGATGCTATCTTTGGGGTGATTCCTATTTTGTATAATATGTTTCATGATTACTGGAAAGTGTGAATCATGTTGGCTAACCCTTGTGTCCTAGTGCCTATTTATGTAATATCCAAGATGTATCAAGTATTAGAAACATAATAGGAATATCTAGATGTTAATATTTTTTTACACATTGTGATTACACATTGGATTTTACCTATTGTAATACTTCAACTAGGTAGTGTTGTTGTCCAACATATTGTAAGAATTTTTTTATTGGATTTGGATATAATGAATTGAATTCTCTTATTTCATTCCCCCACTAAGTTGATTCTTCCTTGTATTTACTCTTTCTTCTTAGTTGGACATCTCCTTTTGATATTTCTCCATCCTTGAGCTATGTTAGGTGGCATTATAGAAATTTAATGTTCCTAGTGGAGGTTGTTGTGATTTGGATCATGTGTAAACCCTAGTTAATTTTATTTAAGGGTAGGAAATCTTAGATCTGACCTATAACTTGAGGAGGGTTATGATCTTGTAGACCCCTACCTAGATTTGGTTGTAGGGGTGCAGACTTGTGTTTAGCCTAAAACTTATAGAGGGTTATAAAGATGGTTCATAGAAAAGGAAATATAGATTCTATGGTCATCAATATGTTGATGCATATTGCAACTATACTTGAAGCTAGTCAGACAACTCAAAGAAGAGCACGACCTATTTAGGATGTTAGAAAAGATGAAGATGAGGAATCAAAAGCACAAGTTCTTAATCTCAAGCAAGGATATGGATTAGTTTTTAGAGCCTTGACATGAGTTATTGGAAATCCACACTTTGATCCTCCCAATTATAATGGTAATCTTGATGTAGATGAATTATTCAATTGGCTCTCTAAGATGGAAAAGTACTTTGAGTATGAGAATACACTAGTTCATAAGAAAGTGAATGTTTCAATTACAAAATTAAATGGACTGATGTCTCTAGTAGAAATATTTGTATACTCATAGGAAGATAAGAGGAAAATAAAAGACTAAGACTTAGGTGAATATTATCAACAAGTTGACAAACAAATTTCTACTAGGTGATTATCAAATTAGGCTATTGAATAAATTGAAGAATGTGAAGCAAAGGGATATGATTGTGAAGGAATGCATTAAGGAATTTCAAAGTTAGATATCAAATCTAGACACATTAATGATGAGGTGGAAAGGGTTTCTAGATACTTGAATAGATTCAGGAATTATATATGTGATGAAATTAGTTTTGTCAAGATGGATAACATTAAGAAGGCATACCAATTTACATTAAAGGCAGAATAAAATTTTAACAAGAGGCATGAGCAGAGGTAAAAGGGTAGAGCTACTAGATGTTAGCATGAATGTTGAGGATGTTTCTAATGGGGAGTATCCTAGCAATGCTAGAAGCATTAGGGAGGTTGATAGTATGCTCATATGCTGCATTCATGGAAGTATTTTTTATTGATGCTAACATAACAAAAAATGACAGAGCAAAAGATAGTGTTTGAGGTCCTCTGGTTTGAGGATTGAAGATGACATCAAGTGTAGTTGAGGGAATGTACTACAGAGTATCATGATATTGTGGTTAAGTTTGTATGCATAAAGTTGAAGGATGATGATAAGTATTTGAGATTTGTAGAAGATAGTATACATACACAGTTCTTGAAAAGTAGTTTTAGAAAATGGATTATATCTCCTAATAGGGATAGAATCTAGTTGAGTGCAATTAGATAGAAAAAGAAGACATCACGACGATGATGTTAGTGAGCTTATAGAGTTTGAGGTTGCATGTGTGGAGATTTATGAACACTGTGAGCCAACAATGTTATGTAATAATGAAAAGATGTAATGTAATGTGTATTATTTTAACCTATTAAGGTCCTATTATAATTTTAATTTGAGAAAGACACAAGGCTGACTCAATAAATTATTTTGAGGACCTCGTATAAAGGAAAGCTATTTTCCTTTTGATTAAGTGTGGATGTATGCAAGAAATGTATTGAAGTATGAAAGTGAATTATAAGTGTGGATTATATGCAAGTAATTGATCTAAGGGGTTCATGTGATGCGACTTTGTAGATTTGGTTTTGAGATTTGAGAAGTATTTGGTGTGGCTAAGGCACAATGAATGAGCAGAGTGATTATATTTTGCAAAGAGTGCTAGTGGAAAGTTGATCATTTGGTATTGTTATAAAAGTAATAATACATAGGCTAGCTCGACAGTGACTTCATTGGTCTTTCCCTTGACTATATTTAGAGAATGGGTCCATCTGCATTCCATAATTCCTATTAGGGTTGGCAAAACTCCTAATAAGGTTCGAATATAATCACAGGGATTCAAAGTATCTTAACATGGACTGGTATGCATTCAATGTATTTCCATTGACTCTTAATAGGGTCCATCCTCTTACAAGGAATTTATTTATTAGTACATCATTTTGTGCGTACCAACTGCACTAGGGTTATCCCTCTATTCAAGGATTTCCTTAGTTAAAAAATTTGCTTTTATTGTGTATGGTTATCCTCTTGTGGTTATTACAGTTGTTGATTACATGTATTGGATTTAATAAGAACAAAAAAGTTATTGTAATTGTATAAGAAATTCACCCCCCCTCCCCCTCTCTTCGATATCTTGGTGCAATTTAATTTCTAACAATTGGTATTAGAGCATTAGATCCTTGAAGGAAAACCTTAACAACTTAAAGAGATCTATGGCAATTCATTTTAGAAAGGATAGTCCAAAGTTTGATGGAACCAACTATGATAGTTTGAAAGAGAAGATGACACATTCTCTATGCATGAAGAAAATCTTGAAGATTGTATTGAAAGACAAAGATATTTGTTCATGTGTAATATGCTTACTAGGGAAGCACTCTTGACAACCCTTCCTAATAATGAATATAATCAGGTAAAATCTTTCAAATTATCAAATGAAATTTTGAAATCTTTGGAATATACTTATGAAGGGGATAAGAATCCTAAGAAGAATTGATTACATTATTGAATACATTTGTTTCAAGAAGCTAAAATAATGGAAGATGAATCTATAAGAAGTTAATTTTGTAGAATATCATAAATTATTGCAGGAATAAAGCATGTGATGTATTCATGTGTACCTATACCTATATATCCATCATGTAGTTGTTTTCAACTTAATTTTTCTCCCCCTTTGACATCAATGACAAAGGAGATATACTAAGGTTTAAGTGTAACAAAAAAAAAAGAAAAATACGCTCCCCATGAAACATATCACTCATATATGAACTTATGCTAAAGAAGAGAGGGATAAAACCCCCAATCTTTTTCTTAACCCTTCAAATATAGATATTGTGAGAGGTTTTGTAAATATGTTAGCGAACTAATATGAGGAATGAACAAATTCTCTTATGAAATGATAACAAATATCAATGTTCTTGGAGCGTAATGCATAATTGGATTCTTAGAAATACTAATTTTACTCTGATTATCATAATAGATAGGAATTAGTTTAGACACTATTACTCTCATAGCTGATAAACTCTGAACCATCCAAATAACCTATTGAGAACAACAACACATAGCTTTATATTCATCCTCTGCAGTAGAAAGTGTATTCAATTCATTCTTCTTATTCAATTGTTGCTCTTAAAGTATTTTTTCTTTCATCTAGACAACACACCCAATTGGAGTTAGTATAAGAAACAAATATGAACTCGTCATGTCTAGGATACAAAATTCCATAATCCAAAGTGCCCTAAATATATCTGAAAATTATTTTAATTGCCATAACATGAGATTCTTTAATTGAAGACTGAAATCTTGCAACCCAACATATAACATGCATGATATCAGGCCTTAAAGGCATGAGATATAGCAAAATACCAGTCATGGAACTATAAGCTTGATCAACCATTAGGAGAATCATCATTTTTAGTAAGTTTACATCTCGTTGTCATTGGCGTTCCCATAGGCTTACAATCTTCCATATGAAATTTATTTAACATTTGTTTTGTGTACTTAGTTTGGGATAATAATATACCACTTTCCAACTGAGAAATTTGCAACCAAAGAACATAGGATAGTTCCCCAAGCATGGACATTTCAAATTTAGATTGCATAAATTTTGAAAAACCTTAAAGAACCATCATTGGATCCAAATACTATATCATCAACATAAACAAAAACAATGAGAATATCATATGCTAAACCAAATTCATTTACCTCAATGAATTCTAATTAATTAGGGTGATAATCAATGATTCTGTTACAATAATGTTACATTGGAATATCTTTTTCCCCTCATCTGAGCTTAAAGATAGCTCATGTTCTATCTTAACCTGAAATTTACTTTTTATCACCAACCAAAAGTCAATCCCCATATAAATCAAATGTATCTATATCTTGTTCTTCCAACTTTTATAGTTATCACTATCAATTTTAGGAATTTCCTTCCTATAAGCCATAGATATCATCAATATTCTAAGCGTCCTTCACAAGGAAGAGCTAATGCTCTAAAAACAATTGATAAGAAGTAAAGTCACCAAACAATTTTGTGGGGAGGGGACAATTGCAATAAAATATAATAAAAACCAAACTTACAAATTTGATCTGCAATAATTAAAACATTGATTCACAATAGTAAGAAACCATACACTATTATACAATAATTGTTTGATTAGGGATTTCCTTGATCAAAGGAAAAAGCCCAATGCAGATTATAACCACAATATAGTGTACCAATATATAAGTTCCTTGTTAAAGGATGTGACCCTATTAGGAGTCAAATACAATGTATTTAGCACAACACTTCCTATTAGAGGATGAATCCTTATTAGGAGATGTTGAACCCTCATTAGAAGGTTACAACCCTATTAAACATTAATAGGACACAAATGTTAGTATTAACCACAGACGTAATTAATAATTACATGCAAATATAACCAATATCGGAAAATATTAGATCACACAAAAGAGAATAGAAAAACACCAAGATTTAATGTGGTTCACCCAATCTCGGGCTACATCCACCAAACAACAAGTCCAATATTAGTATCCTCCAATGATTACATTCTGATTACAATCTGTAATCTCTTACAACTCAATACCACCACAAGAAGAAATTATCACATCACATCTTATGAAATCCCTAACCGTAAGCCCTTTAGATTTTTTCCACTTTAGGGTTATAAAATCAATTACAATATATCGAGCCAAAATTACTGATAAAATAACCCCAAAGAATTATGAAAAATGTATAGTACATTTTGGATCAATCACCACATATCAACAATAAATGGACCCACTACCTATATGCTCCATTATGTATGAAAAATAATTCTTTAGGATAACATATCCAAATTAATGAACTGGTTGATCTACAACTTAATTTTCAAAATAGATCCTTTGAAGCTCATCAACATAATCACTTATTAACTCTGAATATCCAACATATAAGTGCAATCCATATCAACTAATCACAAACATAGCATAGATGATGTTCAAACTCTCAACCAAGGAAAATATCTCTCCTTTATAACCCGACAAATATAAAATTTGTTTCGATTGTTAAGGCTTCCCTAATGTACATTTAATTACATAGGTGCATGCTAATTCATAGATTACTTAATAACCATCATTAAAATTATAACAATAAAACTCCCACATTTCACAACAAAGATATTACATTTTATAATGATAAATTATTTGCTTCATCAATATTGTTGGCTATTAGTAAAATACACTATGCATTACACAACAATTACCTCTCTTGAATATATCAAGTCATTCTCATTCTCATATATAGGTAAATGAACAAGTCATTTATCATATCCCAAGGTCAATGGTATTAAATATATCTCACTAATAAGATATGAAAAAAATATAATTAATTGTCTCTTACATTAATCTTTGTACACTTGTCTTCTACCAGTCTTCACCAAATAAACTGTAACCCATCTAGAACTGAATATTTGACTCAGTGAACATAAGATCTAATTAGGATCTAGGACTACTAGAGAGAAATGCTAACCAATTACTCAAAGTTAATTTAATGCTTTTAACGAATCAAATTAACGTAATTGAAAAGTAAGAACAACACAAATTTAAAAGATAGAAAGAGCAATGAGAGAAAGCGACACAACACATTTGATTATGCAGTTCATCTGATAAGGACTATGTCTCTGGGTCCTACTCCAATAGGGAGAATGATCCAATTAACTCCAACAATCTAGTACAGTGTTACAAAATCATTCCCTCAACAACACAACAACAACACGTTGATGTGCGGGACTGAAAAATGTCCTCCAAGAAAAATTCTCTCCAAGCTCAACAATTCTAAATTCTTCGTCTACCTCCAAAAGGCCCCTAAACTCCCCTTTTTATACAAAAAATTAGCATAAAATAGGCCAAAACTATAAAATATAAAAATAGGGTCTTTTAACAATCACCCTTCGAAAATACCCTTTAGCCATTTTTGAAGATTTGGCTTTATGTTAATTTTAGTGTAACAAATTAATAAATTAACATTAATTTATTAGGTGGGCTTTGTTTAAATTTAAATAAAATCCACGCCATATGTATCTTCAATCACTAATATAGTGCAATGGCAATAACCATTTTACAAGGGTGACGACTGGGGGTTCCAACCCTGCCAGCGGCCCTTTTAAACTCCCAATTTCTTGTGGGATAGGTTTAAGATTTAAATGTGCTGCTTATGTTTTAAAGACCCGCCGATAACCCAGTGGCCACTGGCCAAATTCTGGGGACCGAAGGTCGGGGGTTCGACCTCCACTGGCTACTAACTCTGCCTTTCTTTTGTTTTTTTTTTTTTAATTTTTAAATTTTTAATAATTATTTTTTTCATTTGCCACATCATCATCTAGACTTCAATTGGGCATATCCTTTGTATACAGACTTTGTTTTCAATGAAACAAATACCGCTAGAAAGCTCTCAACGAGATCTTCAATTTGAAATCCATTGTTGACCACTTTTGAGATGATTATTTTTCACCTTTTGATGACCTCTATACTTGGTTTGACCAA
This sequence comes from Cupressus sempervirens, assembly GCA_028749045.1. NCBI lineage: Eukaryota > Viridiplantae > Streptophyta > Pinopsida > Cupressales > Cupressaceae > Cupressus > Cupressus sempervirens. Next base: position 235,782,476 of record CM053784.1, on the reverse strand, counting down.
ACTTTGATTGGCCATAATGTTTGCATATAGACTCCATTTTCATCCATTTGAATTGCATTGGATACAAAATTTAGAGAACTTTAACATGGTGCTAATTATTGGAGTTTTGGAGATACTTCAATTTTTGAGGAAAATATCCCCCAGATTAAGCCTCCCTACTAAGAAGCTTTTGGACCATCGAATGTTTGGATTTCTTGGAAAGTAGGTAAGGGTATAGTTCGCTCAATTTACCAATCTCCATCCATGTTGCCTTACGTGGATGCATCCCCTTCAATCCCACTTAGAGGTATTCAACTGATCCTCTTCATGAAGTTTTGACATTCATGTCTAGGATAACATCTTATGGCAATTCTGATATATACTTTGGTGAAAGATCATCAAGTGATGGAACCTAAACATTGATGTCTTCATCCAAGATCATTGGAGGCTTATACAACTTCAGATTCTCAACACTGACAACTGAGTAAGTTTTCATGTATGGAGGAAGATTAAGGTGGAAGGCATTGGTCCCAATCTTCTCTAAGATTTCGAAAGGACCATACCAGATAGGCTTGAGCTTTCTTCCTTCACCTTGCATTCTTTCCTTACTGATATGTAACCAAACTCTATCACCAACTTGGAAATGGTGATCAATGCGATGCTTATCGTGGCAAGCCTTGTATTTTGCTTGGCTCTACTCTAACTGTGCTTCTACTGCCTGATGGATTGCTTAGACTTTCTAGATGAACTTTAAAGCCCTTTCTACATCATTGCATCCATCGATAATGTCGTCCTTCTTGAAAAACAAATCCATTAGCATTTTACGAAAATAACCAAAGAAAGTCTCAAAAGGAGACCTCTTTGTAGAAGAGTGTGTCGCATGGTTGTAAGCATGTTGCACATAGTGAAGACTTTCATCCCACAACTTAGGATGCTTGCTGCAGTAACCTCTAAGTAGATACACAATTATCCTGTTCACTACCTCTGTCTATCCGTCAGTTTGTAGAGGGAAGGCTATACTCTTCTTTAGCTTTGTGTCTAGGAGTCCCCACAAAGATGACCAAATTTCCCCTAAGATTCGAGAATCTTGATTTAATACAATAGTAGTAGGTAACCCAAAATGAACCCATACAAATTGAAAGTACAAGTAAGCTGTCAGTTCAACAGTAACTTGCTTTTTACAAAGTATTAAAATACACATTTTTCAGAACCGATCAACTATTACATACAAATAATCATGACCCTTCCTAGACATGGGTATACCCCCCACAAATTCCATAGACATGCTTTCGCATGGATGGGATGGTATAGGTAATGTTGTGTACAAATCTAATTTCCTATTACTTGGTTTTGTAGTTGCACACATTACAAATCCTTTTATATACTTAGTGACAGTTTCTTGCACATGAGGCTAATAACAATATTTTTACAATTGAGCCAATGTCTTACTTACCCCAAAATATCGTGCAATCAAAGAGGTGTGTGCTTCATGGATTACATGTGCTTGTTTATCTTTAGGAATGCATAATTTTCCCAAGTGGTACAACAAATTATCCTGCACATAGTAATCTTTCTCTTCTACATGTTTACTCTGGATTAAAGTTGCATAGATATCCTTAAAGTTCTCATCATTAGCATATTGTTCTTGAAAACTTTCATGAACCATAGAATGATTTTGAAGGATTATCAAGGCATTCTTAATAGAAGGCCTAGAGAGCATATCTGGTACTTTGTCATGGGCACCCTTCTTATACTTAATAACCAAATGAAATTTTTGTAGAAAACCCATCCACCTAAAGTGCCTACTTTGTTGCGACTTAGACTGTGAATGTAAATATTGAAGTGGTTGGTGATCAGTGTGGATTACAGTTTCTTTTCCCATTAAATAGTGTTTCCATTTTTTAACACTCTAAACTAAAGCATAAAGTTCCTTACATAAGTGGGATAGTTACTTACTACTCTTGAAAAAGTTTTAGAGTGGTAGCAGATTGGTTTACCTCCTTGTATTAATACAGCTCCCATGACAAACCCGTTCACATCTGTCTCAATCTCAAATGGTTGATGTAAATATGGTAAATCTAGAACTAGTACGGTGCTCAGCTTTTCCTTCTATGTTTCAAAAGCCTTTTATTGTGGACCTCCCCACTAAAAATTTGTCTTGGTACTAGTTAATGCATGCAATGACAATGCAATGAAAGAGAAGTTTGCAATGACCTTCCTCCAATATTGAACTACACCTAAGAAACTCATAACTTTAGTAGCTGTACTTGGCTTAAACCACTTTACAATACATTCAAGCTTTGTAGGGTCTACTTTCAATTGACCATTCCCTACGACATAGCCTAAGTACACTAAGGATGTCTTAGTGAATTCACATTTAGACATCTTTACAAAAAGTTTTTCTTTTCTCAGTATTTCAAATACTTTCTTTACATGAATTACATGATCATCCCAAGACTTACTAAATACAAGATTATCATCTAAATAGACTATGACAAAATCATCAATAAACGGATGAAAGACATCATTCATGACTCTCGTGAATGTAGCTAGTGCATTACAAAGCTCAAATGGCATAACCAACCACTCATAAAGTCCCTACTTTGTCTTAAAAGCAGTTTTCCAAATATCACTTTCTGCAATTCTTATCTAATGATATCTACTACATAAGTCTAGCTTTGTGAAATAAATTGCATGTTTCAACTGTCAAGTAAATCATTAATTCTAGGAAGAGGGTACCTATTCTTTACTATTATCTTGTTTAGAGCCCTGTAGTCAATGCATATTCTCCAAGTACCATCTTTCTTTGGACCCAACACAATAGGAGAACCACAACGAGAAGTACTAGGAAAAATAACTCCTTTCTCGATGAGCTCCTGAACTTGCTTCTTGATTTCTTCATTCTGCAAGACTGATAAACGATACATGTCGATATGAGGAAGTGGTGCTTTTGGCTACAACTGAATTTCATGCTATATCTCTCTTTTAGGAGGCAATCCCTTTGCTTCTTGAAACAAGTCATCATAAGCAAAAACAACTTTGACCATTTCAGCCTTATGTTTCAGATCACATCCCTTAAATGCCTCAGAGGTTTCATCTTCTTTGGCTTTTACAATCATCAGCACAAAATTGTTACTAGAGTTGACTAACCTTTTCATCTGACCAGCATTAACTAGTGCTAGATTAGTCTTAACCTTATGTGCCTGTTCAATGTATTCAATTTTATCTTTAAACAGATGATACTTATTTTCCCCCCTATAGAAGATAGTCTATCGATCATACAAATAGGGACTCCCAAGTAAAAGACCATAGATATCTAAAGGGACTACATCAGCTTCTACCTTGGCTACAAAGTTTGCAGTGATAGCAAATCTTAACTTGCATTGCTTAGTTACCTGTAACTATGCATCATTGCAAACCCATCCAAGAGGATATGGTTTTGGATGAGGTGTTGTAGTCAAATTAAGCTTTTTAAAACCTTCCTAGAATATCAAATTAAATTGAGAACCCATATCAACTAATGTATCAACCTTAGTATGCTTGATAACAACTCGGATGTGAAATAATTCATTCCTTTGCTTATCATTGTTAGGAGAAGATTCTTTACCTTAGATCTTAGTGGAAAAAATCCTTGTTTCATCTCCTGAGTCAGATTCAAGATCCTGTTGAACTACAACAACAATCTTCTGCTTACCTTTATTTCCACCAAATCACTTCGGCATCTTTTCAGGATGTAGCTTCCAGCACTTAGAATCATCATGCCCTTCTTTCTTGCAAGTGAGTATGAGGGTTTCTCACTCTCTGTCTTTACTAAAGCTCTCTTTTTACCCTTCCCTTTTCCTTTGGACTTTTCCTTAGACTTAGATGTCTTTTTATCAAACTTATCAATGAAAGCCCCCTTACCTCTTGACTCTAAAAGTGTTGCCTGGACACATACTTCATCCAAATTACAATGATTCAAGATGAGACCAGAATGCCTTAGGTAAGAATGAAGACCACCTATATACTTGACTAAAGTGTCCTAGGTATACAATGGAACATTTAATGAAATTGTCTTTTTACGAAACTCATGGGTGTATTCCTGGATAGTTTGACCTTTCCCTTGCCTAAAATGTTGCTAGTTCATCATTAATTGCTGCATATGGCCTAGGGGTAGAATTGCTTCTTTAAAGCACAAACAAATTGTAACCAAGATAGATTGAACTTACCATGTTGTGAAGTTTCATGCCGAGTCCTACTCTCCCACCAAGTTAGAGCTACACCACCTAATCGAAGAGTGGCTAACTGAATTCTATCGACATCATCTACAAGGTTTTAAACTCTATAATAGACTTCTACTTGCTGAACCTAGTCATCTAGTTTTTTGACATTTAACTCTGCAAAATACTTTAGCAAGTCAAACTTTACATCCAACTTGATTCAAGGCTTATGTCCACCCTTAAAAATATTAGAAGACTTAGAATGGGTCAAAGAAGGAGAAGAGGGGGTTGAAGGAGAGAGGGAGAACACAGAGAAGAGGGAGGTGTGTTTGGAGGATCATGATCGCCTCCTTTCTTTTTCCCTTTGTCCTTCTAAGCTATACATCTTTGCATCTTTTCTTCTCTTTCTTGTACCGAAACTTCTACCATTGTCTACAAATTCTGAAGAGTCTTCTAGATGCTTTGGTCTTTCAAACCTCGCCCACCATCTTCATCTACCATTTGTGATGATGCTTTAGTCCTTCATTTTCTGATCTCAGGATTTTATTCCTTGAGCTTTCCTTCACCTTTCTCAATCCTGGATCTTGTTAGCATTCAAATCTGCAATACTAGTCAAACAATAGCTCTGATACCAAATTTGATCTTATTAGGATCTAGGAATATTATAGAGAAATGCTAGCCCATTACATAAAGTTAATTTAATACTTTTAACAAGTCAAATTATTGTAATTGAAAAGTGAGAACAATAGAAATTGAAAAGACATAAAAAGCAATGAGAGAAAGGGATTGCAACACATTTGATCTCAAAGTTCGTCCAGTATGGACTACATCTCCAGATCCTTCTCTAATAAGGGGACCGATCCAATTAACTCCAAGAATCTGGTACAGTGTTACAAAATCATTCCCTCAACAACATGCTGATGTGCGGGACTAAAAAATGTCCTCCAAGAAAAATTCTTTCCAAGCTCAACAATTCTGAATTCTCCATCTACCTCCAAAAGGCCCCCTAAACTCCCATTTTTATACAAAAATTTAGCCTAAAATAGGCCAAAACTATAATATATAAAAATAGGGCCTTTTAACAATCACCCTTCGAAAAAACCCTTTAGCCATTTTTGAAGATTTGGCTTCATGTTAATTTTAGGGTAACAAATTAACAAATTAACCTTAATTTGTTAAGGTTATGTGGCCTTTGCTTAAATTTAAATAAAATCCATGCCATATGTATCTTCAAGCAGTAATATAGCACAATTACAATAACCATTTTACAAGGGTACCGATTGGGGGTTCCAACCTCGTCGGCAACCCTTTTAAACTCCCAATTTCTGGTTGGATAGGTTTAAGATTTAAATATGCTATTTATGTTTTAAAGCCCTATCGATAGCCCAATGACCACCTTCAAATTTTAGGGACCGAAGCTCGAGGGTTCGACCCCCACCAGCAACCAACTTTTCTTTTCTTTTTAAAAAATTTTTTAAAATTTTTTTTTATAATTATTTTTTATTTGCCACGTTATCATCCAGACTTCAATTAGGGATATCTTTTGCATACTGGCTCCATTTTTTATGAAACAAATGTCATTGGAAAGCTCTTGATGAGATCTTAAATTTGAAATCCATTGTTGACCACTTTTGAGATGTTTATTCTTCACCTTTTGATGACCTCTATACTTGGTTTGACCAAACTTTGAGCCATAAATTTTGCATATAAACTCCGTTTTTGTCCATTTGAATTGCATTGGATTTAGAATTTCGAGAACTTTAAATGGTGCTGATTATTGGAATTTTGGAGATACTTCAATTTTTGATGAAAATATCCCTTGGATCAACATAGACATGATGTCTATACTTATTCTTCTATACAAATCTAAGCTTGCATAACATATATTATCATATACCAACTTTTTTGTAGTAATAATCACCCTATCACATACAAAATATGTATATTTCATGGTCATAAAAACATATGTTATCATCAATGATAGAACTGGGCTTCAATAAACCATAAAAGCAATATATCCAAGTGCAGACAAAGCGCTCAATTGATAACATGTCTAAAATAATAAACCAAACAAGATTGATCCTCTAAGGACAAGTCCCCTACATATTAATCCCAAAATGTATATTTTTAATATACATTGGACTACAAACCCAATCCTATCTCTTAGATCCTAAAATGTATCCTTCATTAAAGTTTTAGAAAATATATCTATAATCTATTCCTTTGTTAGCACATATTCTAATCTCAATTCCTTTTACAGACTTTATCTTTCAATAAAGGATACTTATTAGAAATATGTTTTTCCCTTGAATTTTACATAGGATTGTTTTAAATATTCATGGTATTAGAGTTATCATAGTGAATGATAATAGGCTGAACAATGTGTATCCTCAAATATTTTATCATTTTCTTCATCTAAACAACTTGAGTGCAATTGTTAGTAGTAACAACATACTCAACTTAAATAGTAAATTGAGAAAAATAATCTTGTTTCTTATTTGTTAATGAGATTAGTCTCTTTCCCAAAGAGAGTGTACCACTACTAATACTCTTTTTCTTATCCATATTATGTACCCAATAAATATGTGTATATGCACAAAGTGTGAAACCATTATCATTATCCTTATCGAACAATAATACATGATTTATTGTTCCCTTTAAACATTTGAATATCCTTTTAATATCAACAACACATGATTCCTTTGGATTAGTTTTAAATATTTCCACAATACAAACATCATTCATAATATCAGGTCTATTATGAGTCAAGTAAATCAACCCACCAATCATTGATTTGTATCAAGTTTTATTAGTATTGTATTATCTTAAATTGAATGCAACTTGATCTAATTAAGGTTTAGCACCTATTTAATAAAAGATCATCAATTTCCTTGTATATTTTATTCCTTCTTCCTCTTTTTCTCCTTCCTCCTAGGTGGAATCGGGGTAAAATTTAAAAGATCCTATTTTCGTGGTATTAAGCTCAACATAGGATCTATTCCTCTTAAGTCCTCCCTTTCCTTCATCTATCCTCTTGGAATCTACTCCTTGCACTATAACAGTTATATCTCAGACTTTGCACCTAATTTTAGAGATATGAGAAATCTTTAGGGAGCTTGAAAGGATCTTGAAGGTCTTGGGATATGGTTGTTAGGGGTGTAGTGCTCCCCTAATTGGGATGTATTTTGGATCTTCTCTTTGGGTCTCATGTCCAGATGCATTCGGGTTGTTAATTCCTCTGTAGGTTGGCCTAAAATATTTATTGAATTTAGAGATCTATAGAAGCGCTTCCATTTCCTCTTTTTCTCATCCACCATTCATATCTACACACACACACAATCAAGTACTCTAATGCTCTAGCACTCTTGCATTTGAGCCTTCAAGCCTTCAAGCATTGATTCAAGAATTACTTCATTGAAAATCTAGGATTTAAGAATTTTAGCATTCAAGCAATTGAAGGAGTTTATCATCAAGATATTCCTCAATCCATTCATAATCCTTTATTGCATCTTCTACATCCATGCATCTTCATCTTCTTGGTGCTAATCATTTGGTGAATTAAGAACCTTGCATTTGATTCAAGAGATCCAACTATTGTAACATGATTACATACATTTACTTTACATTCATGTTATTTTAATTTTTCAAACTCAAGGTTAATTCCTAAAATGGGTTTAATCGAGGAAAATCCCCAATCAACAACAAAGCCTTTTATTGTAGGTTGTGGATATTGAATCGACAAACATATTGTAGATCTGAATACCCTTTTTGACTTTCTTCAAAATTGTGAAATCGGAATCAGTGTTGCACACAATTAATCAAGGGAAAACTACACTCTTGATGATCCATTATTTTACTCTTGATAATCTAGTTCACCCTTAACAAATCAATGAAAGATTTATAATTTTTGTTTTTTTTTGTTGCACAGTTTCAAACCCAAATCTAATGATTTCGATTCATTCTGATCAGAACAACAAGCATAAAATAAATTTAAAGGGTGTTCTTTACCTTTCTTTTTTCTTTGAAGATATTTACTTATATCTAGCTCTAGCTTCTTTCATTCATCTAGAGTTTTTGAGGACTTAGATACCTTTGTTGGAAATATAAGAGGAGTAACTAAGAGAGGAGGGACAAATCAATTACTACTAAAACAATTCCAAATCCCTTAGATGTCAATAGAAATATCCTTATAACTCGCAACTCGGTTAGAACTAGATATTCATTGTAACTCAGTTAAAGAAGAAATCTTGAGATATTAATGTGTATTAACCTTTAGTAACATAGTTATAGAAGGATAAAGCAATAAAAAAATAACATGAACACAAGAGACACAAGGATTTAACATTAAAAGCTAATTTGGGAAAACCACCAATGCATCTAGTTACAACTTTTCACTCTTCTAAAGTGAGCCATGTTAGGAGCCAACCCTATTTTAGGTTACAAAACACATTGTTGGTTGTGACCTTATTAAAGGATTTGAATCACCCTATTAGGAGTAGCTTTGTAATAAGTATTAAGAAACTTCAATATAGAAATGCCACCTTGTGAGAGGATTTACAAAAATGACTGTTGAGTCAACTCTATTAAGAGATCTCTTCACGGCTACAATTGTTACAGAGTAACAATGGTTAGCGTAATTGATGTAGCAACTAGTTTATAGATTTAGATCACCATTCTAGTTTATCCTTTGGATCCTTCCTGATTAGAATATTATTTATGCATCCTTGGATGTATTATCCTTAATCAGATATCCTTCTTAATTCATATCTTATCTACTTTCACAACTTTCATCATTTCAATCCACAACTTGACCTTTTATAAATATGAAATCCAATGTCACGTTGACTTGAATACCCTTACAAATAAACAAATAACATCTACTAAGTCAGCTTGCATCAACCAAATAATAAACAAAATTGTTCTACTACAGGTTAGCTGGTACTAAAACTAGGTCACATGATTACCACTGAGTTCCTTAGTAGCCAACCTTACTTGGTTTACACTAAACCCCTTTATTAACCAACTTGACTCGGTCTACATAGGAATCCCTTTGGCGACTGACCTAGCTTGGTTTGCACTTGATCCTTGAACTTGGCTTCTTCTAAACTTTTTCTCAGCTAATACTAGAGTGTTCTGAGCTCGGTTCCAACTAGAAATACTCAGGTAGAATGTAACATTTGTGTAATATCATTAACAATATACAATTGAATAATAATTATAAACAATCTTCCTCTTTGGAATTGATGGCAACACATGTCATAAGAAAAGAAAACTTTGGAGAAAATATCCTTAGTTTGATTATGATTCTTAAACCATGAGAACTCCCTATGAGATTCTCCCTCTGCCATCTTATCTTTAGACTCCACTAGATCAAGTGCTCTCTCTTACTGATATACATATCACTTCCTATGATTCTTCTCTAATTACATCAATCTCTCCCTCAATTAATATATGATAGAATTCAATCTCCCCCTTAATGAATAAACGACATGATTCAATCGCTCCCTCTTTGACATCAGATACCAAAGACTTGATACAATTATTTTATAATGTACTTGATGTACTAATTCATATACAATGAGCTCTGTCTTTTTTGTATCAACTTGATAGATCTTCAATGCAGTTTGGTTGATGCATCACTAATCTATACTCTAGTGAGCATCAGATAGAGGAATGACTGCTAGCTTTCCTCTTAGATACAAAAATACATCCTTAGGTAATGGTTTGGCAAATATTTCAACAACTTGGTCATTTGTGTTCACATATTCTAGTGTTACCTCTTTATCTTGAACAAATTCTCTCAACAAATGATACTTGATTGCAATGGCTTTTGTCTTGGTGTGAATCTTTAGATGTTTTGATATATTTATTGCAATTGTGTTATCACAGTAGATAACAACTGGCTCCTTTATTTCTTCCTTCATTCCTTAGAATAGTTGCTTGATCCACATTATGCTGGAACAATTAACTGCTACAACAACATATTCTTCTTCTAATGTAGGCTGAGAGATGTAGATCTACGTTTTGTTTGTCCATGATACTAGCGTCTTTCCAAGAAATAATTCTCCTCCACTGATGCTCTTCCTATCATCAATGCTTCCAACCCAGTCAACATTAGTAAAGGATTTCAACTTGAAGTTTCCTCCTTTCTTGTACCATAGACCATAGCCTTGAGGTCCATTTATGTTAGAAATAGGAATTTTTTTTTTTTTTTTTTTTGAGAGGCGGGGGGGGGGGGGGGGGCGGGGCGCGTGAATCAATAATCTACAAACTTTAGTTGCCAACTGGATATTATTAATTACTTTGAACCATACATAAGAAAGTAAATAAGTAATGGAGATTAGTAATTGTAACCATGCACAAAGATAACTCATAACACCATATTTTGTTAACTAGGCAAACCCTGGCCAAGGGGAAACCCTGGTGGGGATGATACCCGCGAGATAATATATTGATATATATGTTTCTTGTTAGAGGATGGACTTTGTTAGGAGTCATTGAGAAAATTCAGTATAGTGAGTCCCTATAAGGAGACTTTGAATCCTTGTTAGGAGATTTCAACCCTATTAGGAGTTGTAATACAATAGATGCAAGAAGAGCTCATTGTACAAACATGCACTTCCAATTACATGAAGAACTCACTGCCCAAACAAGTAATTAGTCTTCTAGTATATCTATGTTGTAATTTCTTTCTTGACTGATTGCTAATCTCAGCTCAATCTTGGATCACAAAATTAGGGTCTCAAAAACTTCGCATATATCACTTTAAATAAAGTTCACATATCACAATACCAAAAATGCACACTTATTATCACAAGATGTCCGTTGCATAAATATCATGCCTTTTCACAAATTTATGTTGGGTCGGTTAAGACCATAATAAACTTTTTCAACTTAGAGCAAACATCTATGATTTCATCCCTAATAGGTCAAATAATTATTTTGAAAACAAAATAATTCTTGTACCTCCAATTCTGATGTCTGATAAATCTTTAATATCTTTTATCCGTATAGTCTATACTAATATCTGAGGTTGTACACATCATCATCAATATGTATACCATCTACATTTAACATCTCTTCTAGAAATAACATCATATAAACAATTTATATGTTAAATACAACTCTTTGTTCCTGCTTGATAATCACAGAATTGCTCTTACTAAAACTTGAATAATAAGTGTTAGAGTTAGTGTTCCTGTACATAACATTAAGCACATGTCCAACATACTTCTCACTTCCTCCATCTAAACTTGTTAGTCATAATATGACATCAATAATAGGTTACCTACAAAATAATAAACTGTTGTAAAAAAATTTGATACTTAGATAATTTTCTGAGTACCAAAAGCTAAGTATCTTTATCTCCGAGGTTTTCTACAAAGTGTACATCATGTGTTTCCATGAATGACAACAATTACATATCTTCATTAGCCAATTGTCAAAAATCTTCCCCTGTAGCATTGATGGCAAGAAAATAGGGAAAATTGGCTAAGTAGCAAAAACTTGTCCAAAACATTACAGTAACAATATGTTAATCATCTTTTACAACTTAAACATGCTCACCCTTTCGATATGATTTCATACTTTACCTTACTTACAATTTCCTTATGCATCTTCTCCCCCTTTGACATCAATGACAAAGGTGAGAATGTCAAAAACTATTCATTAGCTGTCAAAAATTTTGTTTATCTGCCTTAAGCTGATAAGATCTTCATGCAATCATCAAAACTGGCCGTGAGACTATTCAAACCTTTTACCCACGTGTCCTTGGCTATTCTAGCAGAAGTGAGAATTCCACATAGGGCATATGATGCAATTTCCACTACATTGAGATCAACATATAAAAAATTTGAATAGGTGTCCTTGGCTTAGACACTCTCCTCTGATTGTCTCTTAATAGATGATATTTTCAGAGCAATAGACTCTTTGAATTCTAATAAGCTTTTCAAAATTTGTTCTTTCTAAAGTTCCAATTTCTTGATATCATTGTGAACACTAGCCCCTTGTCCTTCAAAGTCATCAACTTTGTTGGAATGTTGTTGTATTTGGCCTATTAGAGCTTCTAGCTCACTCAGCTTTCCCTCAATCTTACTATCAAAATCTTTGGTCAACTTATGAGATAAGGTATACTGAATGTACAATACCTTTCCATCTTGTTAACATCTCTAAAGTTCCTTGATACAAGTATCAAGACTTAACAAATTATTCTTGATATTTTGACAAATGGTGATAAATAGATTAGCATCATGAGAAATCTAGGCCTTGGATTTTGCAACATTTTAACAAATTTGTAAATTCCTCATTGAAAGAATTTAACATTTCTTGTGCCCTTTTCTCAGGTTCTGCCTCTGTATGTTGTACTACTAGAGTATTGTGTAATTTGTCAATTGCCTCCCTCAGGGTTCTTAATAAGCTCTTTACATTTTTTTTTTCTCAATTAACTTTATCAAAGATGAGATCAAGTCAGTTTAATCATTATCATCACTAGTTAGACAAGCAAGTGAAAGTGGAGTAGATGAACTAGATGGTTTGGTTTCATATTCCCTTTGCTTCTTCTCTACTACCTCCTTAGTTGTTTTCTCTACTTTTTCTTTTCCTTCCTTTTCTTTTCTTTCCTTCTCTTTTCTTTCCTTATCTTTCTTTTCTTCTTCGATTCTTTTCTTCCTCTCATCCTCTACTTTCCTTTTCTTTTCTTCTTCAAGCAATTTCTGCTTGGCTTCTTCAATATTTCTCTTTTCAACCTCTAGTTACCTCTTCTCTTCTTCAATTAGTTTTAACTGATCCTGAATAACCTTGGCTTGAGATTCAAGCTATTTGAAACTCTCAAAAGGGTTAGTGTCATCAATGTTAATGGTAACACTGGTCTAGTCAATTTGCATAAGTTCACCTATTACTCTGACATATTAGGTATTAGGGTATGTGTTGCGTTTGATTCTATCATCATCTAACTGATAGCTACTGTTGTTTCACTCTTTATTTAATCTTTCTCACCCACCATAAATAGAAATGGTCTCACCTCGTTGCTCAAGTAGGGTGGCAGATTGTTCAACAATTTCTTGACTTCTCCCTTATCATCTATTTTGCATAGTATCCTTATCATAGACTTCTGAAGTTTTATATCCTCTTCCCGAGCTAGTGCTTTCTTCTTTATGAGTCTGTCATAGACTTTTTTTATTTACTGTGCCTTTAATATTGTTAAGTTTCAGATTGTTGGCAATTATATATCTTACAATAGATATATCAATCTAATCTTTCTCAATATCATTATATAGATCATAGAATTTGTTCATCTAAACAAAGCTCCCTTCATTTGTAATGACTGAGTTGACCTTGTCAATCTTCAACTTCAAAGGTTTCCTTACTTTTCCTGCTGACTATTTAGAAATAGTAACTTTCTCTGCCTATTTAACTTCTTCTTCTTCTTCTTCTTCGCTGGATTCAACAATTCTCAACAATAACTTCTATCTTTTACCTGGTCTAGTAGTTTGTTGCTTGATTCTTTTAGTCTTGGCAGTCACAACTTCCACTAATCTTTCTAATTTTCTCTTTGGCTCCCTTGGTTGTTCAACTAATACTGCAGCATATGGAATGCTCTACTTTGAAGGTATCTCTACAATGGACACACCATATGGTTGCCTAACTGATAATTTTTGAACATATGTTATTCCTTGTTTTATTGTCTGTCTAACTACCTATGACTCAATCTCTATCATACTAGCCTCAGTTAGAGCTTTCTTCATTATTGTCTTAATCTTTTTATGAGATGCTTTCTCTAAGGATGTTTGATAAGCAGATAGGGTAATCTCTTCATATGTCCCAAATTTGTACTCAACTTGGTCCTTTTTAGATTTCAACAATAGATCAATATATCCAATTGCTACATCATCACTTAACTCATAACCTACGGGATCAAGGAATGTCTCTCAAGGTTCTACTGCTTGAATTTGAGTTAAATCTGTATAAACCATAACACATATATCATCCTTGAATCTTTCTACAATTGTAGGCATAATTCTGAATCTTTGTTTAATCCCATTTTGAAATGTATTCATTATCAAATTTTTGTTGCCTAAGATTTTGTCTATTGGATTTCTTCAACATACGTCTTTAATCTTTTCCATGGTACATCTCTCATTACTCATAATCTCTATAACTGATAAAGTATGGAAATCTCTTAAGTACATGAAAGAATATATGATTGATCAATGACTAGAATTTAAACATACAATTTTTGGTCCTCTGATGTTCTTTAAGTTTTCAAGGAGTTGTACTCTCAAAATTTCCCTTAGGTTGACTTGTTTTTTCTCAACACAAATCTTATATGCTGCTTAGATGAATCCTGTTGATAATTCATCAATTTTAGAACTTGCACATATAGAGTAGGCAATGATTCTGCTTAGGAATCTTACATCATCTTGTTTAATGGTGTTGATCACCATGGCCTTCCCATTCAAAACTACTTTAGTGTAGCTCTCAACCTTCTTCTTGACTAGTTTCTCACCTATAGGTACATCACCTTGTTTGCTAAGACTAGTTACCTCATGAATAAGGTTGGCTGAAATGTCAACTACATTATCTTCCATCCATAATTTTCCATAATGAATTCTACTTTGTATAATCTGTGTCCATTCCTCCATATCAAGTTCACGGTAGAAATGATATTTGAAAAGGTGTAGTTCTTTCAAATGTTCAAATCAGGCTTTACTAACATATCATGGTTAAAGACAACTTCCATATCTTTATTCATATATTTGCTCCCAATAGTTTCAAACTTGCTATTAAGATAACTTCTTATGTCTTCCAAATACACTACATTGTTCAGAGTAATAGATAATGCTGAATTAGGGTTTCCTTCTACGAGTTTCACATAAAAAACCTTTAATTTTGGTCTCTCCTCATTCTCAACGTTATGACCAACTAACATATCCATAATTCTTATCAAATATAAACTTTATTGAAGAAATTCTGCAGAGAAATGATAAAATACCTCTTTTTTAAATAGGGTTTAGTTCAAAATCACCTTATCAAGTCACTCCTAAGTGCTCTATACTTTTGATGTGATTGCAATGAAGTAGTAATCCAGTCTATACTCCATTTTATTTATTCAATTTGAACTTGCATTAATTGCATACTTTGCAAACACAAAAAAATAGTCAATTTCATTTTGAAATCAAATATTTGCTTGAAATCTTTGTTCAATCTTCAATTGCTATCCAAAGTTTACCATAGCTTCCTTCCATCATGACAATGCTCCAAGAATCTTCACTCCCTAAAATTCTCTATAAAAACATATTTTTCATCTTTCGCTAAAGACTTAACTTTCTCTGTCATAATAGTAACTCTTAATTCGTTTGTAACAAGTCCCAATAAGCTCCAATTTACAAGTGAGTTTAACTATAGTCTAAACTTATCTCAATACACCTTTTCCAAAACTTTCTACCTCTAGTTCAATCTCTAAATGAAGTTTCAAATTCTGGTGCTAAGAACAAGCTTAATTCAACTTGATTGAATCAAACTCGATAGCTGACTTTGATCTTCCTATTTTTGCATCATCTAACTTTTCTTCAAAAATATTCAATCTCTTCACAAATGCCTCATTAAGTTCTTCTCGAAGTTCATTGACTACATTTGTTTGTTCCTCATTATCTTTCTTAGTTTTGAATTTCCTTTCATGGTGCCTTCTGTCATTTCCGACATTTCTTCCATCGTTCCTTATGTTTCCAAAGTTTCTTCCATTGTTCCTTCTATCTCCAAAGTTTTTGTCCATTCTACAATACTTTGTTGTATGTCTGAAGTTGTTGCATAACTGACATACTAGGGTTCTACTTCTAGGATTCTTTTCAATAGATGCATGAAAATTCTAGGCAATGGTCCAAAGTTGTTACAGTTATAACACATGATCTGCCTTCTTTCTTCATAAGGTCTTCCTTCTCTTGATGTCCTCTCATTAGATCTTCTTCTATCTGTATGATTAGTATTCCTAGACATTCTTCTATTCCTTCTATCATTATCATAGTTAGGTTTTCTACTATCAATTTCTCTATGATCCATACCATGACAATTATGCTAATAAAAATCTGTAACATGATTAAATGACTTATTTGTGTAATTTCTTTTCATATGACCTATTTGATTACATGAAAAACACTTACCTCTAAATTTATACCTGATTTCCTTAGGAGATTCAGCTTGATTTGGTTCATCCAATATCTCGACTTCCTTGTCTTGTCAAACTTCTTTAGGTTTATCAAAAAATTGATTGGATTCAATCTTATCATCAAATTTATCTTTTGCTTTCAGATTTGGTTTACTTTCAAGTTTCTTTGCAGACATGTTAAATAAATAACCAAGACCAGTCTTATCATAGGTAGCTTTCTATATACACATTGAATCATCAAGCTTTTCAATAGTAGAATAAAGCTTTTCAAGTTGTTGCTTGCTTTGAGTTAGTTCACCTTTCACAATAGTGTTGTACTTATGAAGTTCTTCATGATCTTCTTTCAATGTTTCAAACTTAGATGTCTTCTTTCGTAGACTTTCTCTAAGATCTATATTTTCAGCCTTCAAATCAAATTCAACTTTGCTAGGATCACTCTACAAACTCAAATTTAGATTGGTAATCTTGAATTCATGCTTCAAGATCTTGTACTTTGTATTTAGTTTTGAATAATCATTATCACTTGTTTCAGATTGAGTAGATTCAGGCTTGGATTTCAGATGTTTAATCTTTTCCTTCAATTGTCCAATATATACTTTGGAGTCTTCATATATATCCTTCAGCTTATCTCTTTCTTCGGTAAGGAGATCAATTTGTTCAAGTGCCTCTTCAAGGTTCTTTATCAATTGTTCCATATCCATGGGGATCTTACTCAAGTTGTTAAGCCTCTTCTAGGCAACTGTGCTTAAATACCAATAGTTAGAAATAAGAATTACTGGGAGGGGGGCGGGGTTGAATCAATAATCTACAAACTTTAGTCACCAACTAGTTATTATTAATTATATTGAACCATACATAAGAAAGTAAACAAGTAATGTAGAATAGTAACAATAACCATGCACAAAGATAACTCATAACACCATATTTTGTTAACTAAGGAAACCCTGGCGAAGGGAAAACCTTGATGGGTATGATACCCACTAGATAATAGACTGATATATATATTCCTTGTTAGAGGATGGACCTTGTTAGCAATCAATGAGAAAATTCAATATAGAGAGTCCCTATTAGGAGACTTTGAATCCCTATTAGGAAATTCCAAGCCTGTTAGGAGTTGTAATATAGTAGATGCAAGAAGAGCTCACTACCCAAACAAGTAATTAGTCTTCCAATATACTAATGCTATAATATTTTTCTTGACTGATCTCTGATCTCAGTTTGATCTCGGATAACAAAATTAGGTTTTCAAAAACTTCACATATATTGCTTCACAAAAAGTTCGCATATCACTTATCACAATACAAAAAATGCACACTTCTTATCATAAGATGTCCTTTGCATAAATACCATGCCTTTTCACAAATTTTTGTTGGGTTCACAAAGATTGTAATACACTTTTCCAACTTAGAGTAAACATCTAGGATGTTATCCCTAATTGGTCAAGTATTTATTTTGTAAACAAAATAATTCCTTTACCTCCAATTCAGATGTCTAGTAAATTTTGAATACCTTTTATCCATATAGTCTATACTAATGTCTGAGGTTGTACACATCATCATCATCAATAAGTATACCATCTACATTTAAGCTCTCTTCCATAAATAACATCATATAAACAAGTTATATGTTAAATAGTGCTCTTTGTTCTTGACTGATAATCATAGAACTACTTTTACTAAAACTTGAATAACAAGTGTTAGAGTTAGTATTCCTACACATGATGTTAACCACATGTTGAACATACTTCCTACTTCCTCCATGTAACCGCGTTAGTCATAATATAATGTCAGTAACAGGTTACATACAAAACAATAAACTGTTGTAAACCAATTTTATACTTCGATAATTTTTTGAGTACCAAAAGCTAAGTATCTTTATTTTTGAGATTTTCTACAACATTTACATCATGTGTTATCATAAATGAAAACAATTACATATCTTCATTTTCCAATTGTCATTATTTTATATATCTCATGCTTCTTTTGATTGACGTCATATGATTTTTCTAGGATTTGTAGAAAATCTTGCAACTATAGTAACTGCTGATGCAATACTAGGTCTTGTGTGAACAACATACTGAAGTTTCCCGATTATAGATCTATAGGTAGTCTATACCTTTTAGTTTGTTTCTTGTCATTGCACCTTTTAGTTTGTTCATTGTCATTGTGCCTTTTAGTTTATTCCTTGTCATTGTTTCTCTTATATGATTTGCAATAATTTTCTCAGGTGCATGATTCCTTCTAACATATCTAGAAAGTATAGGTTCCTTCTTTCTAGATTTTGGAATTTCTTCACTTAGGTCACCATGCTCAAAGGTTTTGTGATCTTTCGAACTCTTCTCCCCTATCTAGTACTTGGTTCCCATAGACTGTGACTTGGGTTTCTCTTTGTAGGATTTCGTTTGAACTATGTTTAACTCGAGTTGCACTGGCTACAACTCTGGTTGAATTGGCTGCTACTCGGATTGAATTATAGGTTTAGGTGACTCGAGTGGTATTACTTGTTGTTTTTCAATCACAGTTTCTTGTACCTTTAGTAAAGATTTAGGCTCAAAGTAAACAAAATTTCTATAGTCTTCAGATTCCTTGATGCTTCGTTCTTCACTCTTTTCTACAAAGTCGTCAATTTTTTCATGTACACTTCTCTATGAATTTGTGAGTAGCAAGATTCAAGCATTTATATCCCTTGTTCTTGTTGAAGTAGCCTAGGAATATGACTTCAACACTTTTTGCATTAAACTTTCCTTTCATTGATTCTTTCAAGATATAACATTTTGTTCCAAATACTTTGAAATAATAGACATTAGGTTTATAGCCATACCATAATTCATAAGGTGTTTGATCTGTACCTTTCTTCAGTTGAACTCTGCTCAGGGTATGAACTATTGTGCTGATTGCTTCCTTCCAATATTTGGTTGCAACATTTTTCTCTATCATTAGTGTTCATGCACAATTTATGATGGATCTATTCCTTCTTTCTACTATACCATTTTGTTGAGGTGTACCAGGTGTATAAGCCCATCTTTTGATTCCTCTTTAATTGTTTAATTCTCCTCCTCTATCCGACCTTAGACATTTTAACTTATTTTCTATTTATTTCTCAACTCTAGCTAGATACCACTTGAACTTTTGAAAGGATTTAGATTTGTCTTTTAACTACATTACTGTCATCATCATAGAATAATCATTGACAAAAAAATGAAAATTTTATCTCTAGCATACCTCTCTGTACCTATTGGTCCACAAAGATCTATATGAACCAGTTCCAAGACTTCTTCATTATTTAAATTCTTACTTTTTAATCTAGTTTTACCCATTTTTTCAATATAATATTGTTTGCATATGGCCATTTCAAGTTTCTTTACATTTGGAAGACTTCTTACTCTTTTGTTCTTACTTATAGTAACTAGATTATCAAATTTTACATGACACATTCTTTTATGTCATAACCAACTTTCCTCTACTTGTGCCTGAAAGCATTAAATTTAAGTGAGGTCTAGATAGAATAGAATATCTTTTGTCTGATTGCTAGTTCTAAATAGGTTTCCTTTACCATCCAGAAGCCTAGCCTTCCCATTCACGAATTATACCTTGAATAAATATTTTTCAGCCGTGTCACACTTAGAAGATTGTATCTCAGTCCTTCAACCTAGTAAGCATTGTCACATTTGAGTTCATCAACTAATGCAATGCATCCTTTTCCCTTCACATAACATGGGTCATTGTTTCCAAATTTAATACTTCTACCATCATAGTGCTCCAAGTGTTCAAACTTAGTTTTAACACCAATTATGTGATAAGAACAAACCCTATCTATTATCCATGTGTCATTCTTGCTAACATGAGAACTAAGTGTCATCTTTTCATTATCCTCATCATCTAATTCATGCTTAATAGTAACATACACCATTTCATCTTCATCGTCACTGTCTGAGTCTTTAGCAATGTAATAAGAATTCTTACCTTTTTCTTTGTAGTCTTTGTAGCTCTTAAAATCTTTCTCGCCTTTGAACTCGTTGAATTTTCTATAATCTTTTCTTTACTTTTTTGGACACCTTGCAGCAATGTGCCCAACTTCTTTACAATAGAAACAAAGCAGTGGAATTTTTCCTTTATATCTACATTTTCCTTTTGGTAACCTTCTTGCAAGTATGGCTTCAATGGCTTCAAGGTCCTCATGAAATTCTTCTTCTTCTTCACTGTCAAAATATTTTCCTTTTGAGTTTCCTCCCTTTCTACCGAGAGTTAGTTTGGTTTTGAATGTGGATTCTATATTTCGAGAGCTAGGAAGATAGTTATCAAAATTATCCAACCTAAAAGTTGTTAACCTTCCCACTAGAGCATCCAAAGTGATATTATTTTTTGGATCACATCTCATCTCTTGAATAGCTAAAACTCTAATTGCATAAATAGGAAGAAGAGTTCTTAATACCTTGTTGCCTACTATTACATCATCTATTGTTCCTCCTGAAGCTTTGATTGCACTTGCACTTGCTTTGATTCTTTCACCATATTTAGCAATGTATTCATCTTCTCTCATCTTCATCTAATCAAATTGGCCTCTTACACTTTCTTCTTTGGATCTTCTTACCTTGTCATTTCCTCCATAGATATTTTGCAGCTTGTTCCATATTTCATGAGCAATGGGACAATCTTTGATCCCGAGTCAAAGGATCAATAGATCCACATACTAATTCTCTAGGAATTTTAGGCCTCTATCCCCATTAAAGGTTCCCAAATTCATCTTCATGAATTCCTGCTATGCGTTGAAGTTATCTATGTTCAACTTAAGAATCTCTCTATTGTGATACATCTTGATTTTTAGCTTAGGTCCTTGAAACATTTTCTGTAAGCACCAACAACTTTGATACCAATTGTTGAAAATATAAGAGTAACTAAGAGGGGAGGGGTGAATTAGTTACTACTAAAACAATTCCAAATCCCTTAGATATCAATACAAACATCCTTATAACTCACAGCTCGGCTAGAACTAGATATTTGCTGTAACTTGGTTAACAAAGAAATATCTAGATATTAATGTGTATTAACCTTTAGCAATTTAGTTGCAGAAAGATAAAGCAATAAGAAAATAACATGAACACAAGAGACACCAAGATGTAACATGGAAACCCAATTTGGGAAAACCACCAATGCAACTAGTTACAACTTTTCACTCTTCTGAAGTGAGCCTTGTTTGGAGCTAGCCTTGTTAAAGGTTACAAAATACACTATTAAGTGTGACTTTGTTACAGGGTTTGAATCACCCTATTAGGAGTGGTCTTGTTAGAGGTCTTAAGACACTTCAATCTAGACATGCCACATTTCTAGAGAATTTACAAAAATGATTGTTAAGTCAACTCTGTAAAGAGATTTCTTCATTGCTAAAATTGTTAGAGAGTAACAATGATTGACCTAATTGATGAAAAAACTAGTTCGTAGATTTAGATCACTATTCTGGTTTATCCTCTAGATCCTTCCTATTTAGAATATTTTTTGTAGCTCCTTGGATGTTCTGCCCTTAATCAAATATCCTTCTTAATTCACATATTTACTTCTTCCACAACTTCCATCATTTGATTCCACAACTTGAACTTTCATAAACATGAAATCCAATTTGAAGTCAACTTGAATACCCTTACAAATAAATAAATAACATCCACCAAGTCAGCTTGCATAAACCAAATAATAAACAAAACTGTTCTACTGCAGGTCGGCTGACACCAAAATTAGGTCACTCAGTTACTATTGAGCTCCTTGGTAACAAACCTAACTCAGTTTACACTCAACCCCTTTGGTAACTGACGTGCCTCAGTTTACATATGAATCCCTTTGGTGACTGACCTTGGTCAGTTTGCACTTAATCACTAAACTTGACTTCTTTTAACTTTTGCTTAGTTGATACTGGAGTCTTTAAAGCTTGGTTGCAACTAGTAGTGCTCAGTTAGAATGTAACATTTTTGTAACATCAATGATAATATACAATTGAATAATTGTTATGAACAACATTTTCCCTATTCTTCCTAAACCTAGTTTTGATAAGTGCTACTTGCTTATTTGGTTAGAAATAGGCTTTGTTGACCTATTTCTTTAGAATTAGGATTGAAAGGACTCTTCTCCTTAATTTTCCTCCTTTTATATTTATATTTATGTTTGAGTTATGTTGCAAACTAAGGATTTTATCCTTAATTCACATTTCATACACTTGAGTACTAGGGAATTCATAATTTGTAGTCAATTTACAATGAGTAATCATAGGAGTACCAATAGCTTTTAAATTTTCCATACCAAATTTCTTCAAAAATTCTCTGACATAACAAGTAAACCCTTGAATGAGAGGGGAAACTGGAAGGCCTAGCTGATTCCCAAAAGAAAAAGGATGAGGGTCTTGAATTGGAATCCCCAAGGCAGGTGTGATGACACTTTATGAATGTTCGTTGTAGTATTCGCAAAAGGTGCACCTAGAGGCTCAATGAATGAAGTTGGAGGATTAGGTAAAGCAAAAGAAGAATCCTACAGAGGAGAAAAGCACTCAACTAGATGTGGTGTTGCAATCAAAACAAGGATCTCAGGAACAACATAAAGGTTCAAGTACTCGAACTACACCACATGATTCTCCTGCAAAAGAGAAGAGTCGTGCTCCAACAATGGAGATGGTGGACCAAAGTGCGAGAAGGTGTAGAGATGAATGGAAGGATCAACTACCCCTGTAGCAATAAGAACTCCTATTACACGATCTTGAATGTAGGTTGAATCAGCAGTGAACTCAATTGTCTTCCTTGATCGACTGTGTGTAATCTAAGAAATTGAGAGAAGGTTGGTAGACAAAGGTGGAACATACAATACATCATTGAATATACCATCTTAGATGTGAACTGAACCTTTCCTGCAGACTAGTAGGGTAGTGTTATTCCCCATGAGAATATGAGGAATAGGAGAAGGCTTAAGAGTAGAGAAGACACCTTGAGAAGATGTCATATGGTGAGAAACACTTGAATCTAGTATCCAAGGAACCTGTGAAGGGGATGCAATGGAAGCCTGTAATGCATGACCCCTTCCAAGATCTGATGTAAATGATGAAGATGTGGAAGAAGACTAAAAGGCAAACCCATGTGAGGTAGAAGAGGATGGAGAAGAAATAGTGTTCTTTTGAAGAAGAGCTTGCAAATCTACAATTTGTTTCTCATAGCCATCAAATCTCTTCTGAAAACAATGTGCCTCATCATGAGATCCTTTCTGATAACAGGAATAGGTAGGAGTCTTAGTCTTCTTTTTCTCCTTCTTCTTAGAAGATGATGAACTAGTAGAAGAGGGATTTGGTATCTGCTTCAACTTCTGCTCCTGTGTATCCTTGACAAGCAATGCTTGCGACTATGAACCTAAAAGTGAATCCATCTTATTGATCTTGAACTATTCACGAGTTAGTATATCACAAAATATCTCAAATGAAGGCATCCTGTGTGTGTTACCCAAGGCATCCATAGTGGAGTAGAAAGTGGAAGAGAAGATATGATATTGGCCTCTCAACTTTGAGATTATAAAAAAGATACACTCATCATCTGTCTTGTTTTTCCCACATCCCTACAAAAGTGTATGCAAAGATTTGGATTTCATCAAGAAGTCCTCAATGGTGGGAAAGTTGTCAAGTGTTAAAGAAGTCAACTCTGCATCAAGCTAAAGTGCCTAGAACTCATTCACTGTGCCAAACAAAGTCTGAAATTTGAGCCAATAAGCACGTGGAGTGGTCAAACCATCCAAGTGAAATAGTAGATTGTCTAAAATTTTTAGTGCAATCAATCCCATGGCTTCATCCATTTTATTCCTATGCTAAAGAACCTCAAAAGGGAGTGTAATAACAGGTTGATTCTCATCCAGACATGACCATAAGCCCCTTGATATGAGAAGCCTAGTCATTTGTGCCTTCGAAGTGTGATAGTTGTGTGGTGTGAGATGGGTCACAGATGGATCCGCCATTGAGAGAGAAGAAGACAGAAGCAAAAGGGTCTTATTTTGAAGTAAATTATAGAAAAGAAAATACTCCCTTCAAAATGCAAAAGAGATCAATTAACCCCCCCTAATGTATGACTTGGCCACTCTATACTTAGTTCAATTACAATAGCCAATCTAGGGCCTATTTCTGAAATCAGTATTTCTATCTAGAAAATCTATAATCTAATTGCAGATTTGGAAAGTAGACAAAAAAAATGCACTTAAAAAAAAAAAAAAACTTTATTATGTGTCCAGATGAGCCCATACAAAGCATTTAAAGTGGCAAAAATCAAGATTTGCGAGTTGTAGAAAAATTCAGGAACAAAGATCTGAAACCACCTACACCAATGTGTAGGTCACAAAATTCTACCCCAAAATAAAAAAAATTGCTCGAAAAACGAGTCCGTATGAGGAGATATCGCTATTTGAAAATCACCTCTATAGTTATTTTTTCTAAATCATGGCCATCACACCTCCAATAAATTTTTTAAAAAGCCCGAAAAATGTCAAATCTATTATGTCAAACCCTCTTTCTCCTTTTTCTCCAAATACTGAAAAAATGCTCTTCCTCCTAATTTAAGAAAAAATACAAACAAACTAGAGTTTGTGTCTCCAGATCCCAGCTTCAAAAATCCTTCAGCAAAGAAGCAACAAGGAGGATACCATGTACGAGTTGATGAAATCCAACTCCGTAGTGTACCAAGATCACCTGCATGCAAATAGCTTGCTGAAGAGAAACTGAAGGAGCAAGAGCTTGAAGCAAACAATGCAAGAGAAAATATTTCACAATAGGAAAAATGAAATTGCTATGTGAATGAGTGAATTTACAATGAGAGAGAGACCCAATATAAAGGCCTTAAGGAAGCTTGTAGAAAAAGCTAGAAAGTGGTAAAAGATAAGGTTGACAACTAAGCACATTTCCACAAAAAGGTGAAACATACTAGACGGGAACAAACTCCCGTGTTGTCAACAACTCATCACTACAACTATTAACTACATGCATTAACCTAAGTAAGATTAAGTAATAGAATAAATAATTAATTATTTACTATAACATCTAGTAGATCTAGAGGACATTCTCTTATGATGTAGGAGCATCTTAGTTGTAAGCACAATCTTGCATTGCCTAAAAAATATTTCCAATTTTCCTAGCAATAATAGAAATCTTAGCATAGAGTTAATATTCCTAGAGGCTTAATTTTGTTAGTAAGTTGGTTGTTTGTGTTTGAAATGTATGGTGAGCTAGGTGATGGAGAGGGGGGGGATGAATCAAGAACCAATAAAACTTTAACTTCAATTCACCAATTAATCCTCTTTAATTTAATCTAATCTAATTGCATGCATGAAAGACTAAAATCAATAAAACATTCATAATAGTTGAGACAATATTTGGTAACCCAGAAATCTTCCAAATAGATAGTAAAAATGGGGTGGGGATGATGCCCACAAGCTTTAGTGCTACAGTATAAAGTTGGCCAGTTAAGGCTTACAAATGATCACTTCTAGTGATCTTCCCTGTTAGGAGTAATAAGGAATGTTAAGACCACCTTGTAAAATGATTTATACAATACAATGAAGTATGCACTTAGTCAGGAGATTTATTATAAGAATGTTAAGTCCACCTTGTTAGAGGATTTGACGGATGCACCTATTAGGATGAACCAGTGGCTAATCTCTTATCTGCAACTTGGTTTGTTGATTGAGATTCCTTTGATGTAGAAATGTTCACCTTGTTGTGATAAATGAGACTTTTCTTTTCTTTGTACTAGTTGTAGCCTTTACTCTTCAATTCACATTCATACTTACTAAACATGCATTTAGTTCGATATGAAAAAATATCTTACATATATACCAATCCAAATAATTACCTTCTAAAGTTAGCTACAATACCAAATTGAACAATCTTCACTAAGTCGGCTCAATGCTGATACTCGGGTTCTAAAGACTACTCGAGTAATATTCTGACACTGGACAACACAGTGCACTCAACAAACTATATCACTCAATTGATAGAGGTGCTTGGTCCACATTGATCACATCTGGAGTAGACATGAACTCGATTAACACTGATGACTTTGAAAACACTATAGAACTCGGTTGACACTATAGAGATCGGTTGATAGTGAAGCTCGGTTAACACTACATTTTCTCTACTTGGTTAACATGGCTAGCTCAGTTTACATTGTCTTGTTGTTCTGCATAGTTAACACTTACTTTATGCTTGGTTAATATTGGAACACCTTGATTTACACTTTGAGGCTCAGTTAACACTACAATAGCTCGGATTAGCTCGGATAACACTGTGAAGCTCGGTAGCAATGTGACCAACCAAATGATGAAGTGTTTTGCCACTAATTGATAAATGATTTGACCATAAGGTCAACAATCTTCCCCTTTGGCATTAGTGACCAAAACACTAATCATACCAAAAATTTTAAATGCTCAAAAAGATAATTCAAAACTCTCCCTATCAATGTACTTGGGTCTGTAACTCAGTTTTGACAACTGTGCTAATATGTGATTGATACTGACTCTATTTTTTTATTTTTCAAAATTGTTTTTGTAGCTCTATTGTACATAATTGTATTTGTCCCTTTCTGTATCCCCCCTTGGATGTTGTATTCTTCCTTATATACATATGCTATATTTTGTATTCCCTCTTATAGATATATTCCACCTTTTGTGACACAAATGCCAAAAAAAAAGCATAACTACAAGGTAACACCAAAATGTGAGAGAAAATCACTATGTACCTCAATACAAGAGACATTGATTTGTCCCAATTTTCTTACAAAACTTTTGAAGTATACAAAGCTATCTGAACTTCAGCTAATAATTCCATCATATGATCAATAATAGAAAAGTTGTTATCATGGATTAATGTCTTTGCATTAACAATGTGATTTTGCGTTATATCCATGTTTGGAATTATCATACTCTATATCTCTACCAGTGTAGCCCAGATTCTTGCTTCTTCCCTTAGTAACTCTACCTACAAGTCTGTTAGATACTTGATCTTTTCAAAATTTGTTGAGTTGGTGTTAGGGTCAAGTGACAACTATTTTGCACTTGCCTTTAGATTAGTATAAATATTTGTCAACCTGTCCTTTACTTCCTTGGTAAAATTAGTAGTATTACTCAATCTTACAAACAAGGAAATAACACTATTTACATTACTCTCAAAATTAACAAGAATAGCGGATAGTTCCACTTAATCTATGAAAATTTTATGTGCCACATTTTCTAAAACCTTGTTATCAAAATTTCTCTCTACCCTCTGCAATAGTTTCTCTTGTCAATTCAAATCTTCATTAAACTTGTGAACTATGTCAACAAGTTGATCCAAAGTAGGCTTCTTATCATCATTTTCAATACCAAGTACATCAATAAATATAGCTCAAATATCCTCCAACACTTGATTTATTTTCTTCTTCTCTACTCTCAACTTCTGCTATCTAACCCTTTTCTTCCAAAGTTCTCCAAGAGTATCCATCTTATCAAGAGTAAGATTGGAAAGATCCCAATCTAGAATTACTATGTCCTCTTCTAGATCAATTTCCTCATGAGAAACTTCTACCTCTTTACCTTTTTCCTTTGGATTAGGTGAAGGAATGATTTCCTTACCTTTTCTCAAATTCTTAGTGCTCGGTTGAGGCTTAGCTTCAACTATTATTGCACTTACTATGGAATCACTTTTAACTAAAACAAGATTACTGATTTGAGAAACAACAACAATAACAGGAGTACTTACAATACCTTTTTATGACTCAGTCTAGTTTGGAGCTATAAAGAGTGGAGCTTGCTACTTATTGGATGAAGTAGTGGTGACATTACTCATCACTATACTCGGTAAGATAGCTCTAGCAGCCAATTGAGTGCTAGGTTGTACTTACAATACCTTTTTATGACTCAGTCTGGCTTGGAGATATAAAGAGTGGAGCTTGCTACTTAGTAGATGAAGTAGTGGTGATAGTACTCTTCACTATACTCGGTAAGATAGCTCCAGCAGCCAATTGAGTGCTAGGTTGAACAATGTTTAGGTCAATTATTTGTGACTCAGTTGCAACCTTCTTTGAGCTAGATGTAACTATTTCTTTTCTCGGAGAATTAGGGAGGGAGGCCATTACCTCTGTTGCAATCTTCTCAGGATCGGAATATTGAATATCATGAATCTCAAGTAAATCCTCACTGATTGTTTGATCATCTTGTTCCTCTTCATCATCATCAACATCAACATCATCAACATCATCAACTTGCAAAACTTCCTCAGTGGGCTTTATCTCATGCAATCCATAAATGTTCTTCTATTTATTTGTATTATATTTCATAATAGATTGAATATCATTTGACAGAATCAAGAATGCATTGAACTTTGGAGTAAACTTTTGTTCATGCTTTCTCAGTGCTTTCTTCACTTCCTTATCTAATAGTTTTGGTATTACCTTCCTTAAGGTTTATTCCTTGATTTTATTGGCAATATTTATTGCATTTTACCAATGAGGTGCAACTACCTTAAGTATAATATCTAGAACTTTATTAGTTAATTCACTTGGAGAGTATTTGCATTTAGCTATCTTTGTGACTAAGGATTCTTCTATCTATTTTTTCACTTCCTTGCTTCTTTTTTCATACTTAAGATATTTCAAATATGTCATACCTCCACCTTCTACAAGTCTTCTCAGTCTTTCTTGAAAGGTTGTGTCAAACCTTTTGAAAGTTATTTGCTTCTCTTCTTCATCTTCATCTTCATCTTGAAGTTTGAGCTTCTTCCTTGACTTTGTGGGTCTTCTACTGAAGAAGGTAGGTGAGGACCTTGTAGCTCTTTTTGTTATGGTTACTTTCCCCTTTTTCTTTGGAGGTTCCTCTATTTCTTTGTCTTCTTCTTCTTCATGTTCCTCTATTCATTCATCTTCTTCTTCAATATCATCTCCCTTATCTTTTGTGAGCAGAAGAGGGGAACCAAATTTCACATATTCCTTTTGAATCTTTCCAACCTTCTTCCTTCCTCTCTTTAGGGCTTGAGGAATCTTGACTTCAAGTGAAATCTTTGTTTTCTCCTCTTCATATGTTCCAAAATATGGTGCTTTTGGATCCACAGGCTTATTGACAAGAGCCTCTATGATATCCTTAATATCATCAATGTTTACCTCATAACCAAGAGGTCTTACCCATGCAACATTAGGCCTAACTGCCTGTATATGTACCCTTTCATAGTCCACAAGGAAACATATGTCTTGTTCATAACCATCCACTAGTTTCTTAGGTATTATGAACCTACTCTGTATTCTTTCCTTAAAGGTCTCAAAATATGCATCCATGATGTCCTCAAAATTGTCTCCCATTTTAGCTATAAACTCATTGATCTGATATAGAATAGGTTTATCTTTCTTCCATACTATATTACCTTTTAAGGGGAAAAACTTATAAACATAAAAGAATAAACATACAAGGAGTGATCCAAACTTCCACGGATTAGTCTTGGATGCTCGGACGCTATCTATGTTTTTACTTAACTGGCTTAGCTACAACTCGGAGAGGTCAAAGGTTAGATTGTTCTTGACCACCTTGAATGCTAAGTCCATAGCTTCACATGGCACATTATTTAGTTGGCTGGAACTATATATCTTCTACGTTATCACATGAACTCCAAACTTGATCTCCATGTCTTTTACACCATTAAGCTTCATTCCTCTTCCATCCCACTCGATAAGAGTCTTCTTTGCCAACTCAACCCAACCTAGGGTTTTTGTAGTTTTAGGTCTGTCAAGAATGGGAAACTCGGTAAGCCTATGAATCATTTTATTTTTTATATAGATGGGTTAGTTGAGCTAGAATTGTTTTTCATGAACATGGCTGAGGATAAACCTAATCCACTTGATTTGGAAATCCCTCCGTATATGCAGAATGTGGGTTAAACCCTTTGCTTCTAGGTGTTTATGCTTGGGTTTTACGTTTCCATCCATGCATAGTGCTTCATACTCTTGATTCATCTCTAAAGTTCCCAATTCCTAAATCGAATAATGATAAAAAGATCTAATGTCATGTATCAAGAGTACCTTTGGTGGAATTTGCAAATGTGCACCCATTGGGTCCAACTCTTTTGTGATTGTCGAACATAGTTTAAACTTTGGGTATACAGGCACAACATTTAGTTTTAGCATCGTAGAACCCTTCTTAACCTTATTGCTGGATGAGGATGTCATATCGCTCGGTGATCAACTAAACTCTGACAAATTTGCACTGAAAATCTCAAGGGCTCTAAAATGCTCTTCTCCTTTTTCTCTCAAATTCATGGTGAAGAATAAAACTTTTGTATTCTTCCTTTTGACCAAAAAATATGTTTTAGGTCACCATTAATGCATCATATATAGGATAGTTCATTGATAACTTGTTAAACTTGGTAGGCATGAGATGCTTGACTAAGTCTTCATCTCAGTAGATACCTTCGATCTTCAAGTTGGTAAACATAAGTTTGGTTATGTCTCGAACTTAGTATATGCCATCTATGCTCAAGCATGGTTAAGTCAGCAACCCAACTTTTCCTGGTAAGGTCTTGTAACCTGAGTTTTCTCGGTACAGTCTTGCAACCCGACTTTTCTGAATAAGGTCTTTAAATGCGTGATCCCGATGCATCTGAAATGTTGATTAGGATCTTCTTGCTTGTAGACTAGAACTAATATAGGATGTTTCTTCTAAATTACAGTTCCATTGATCTCCATGACTAACTAGTTTGAAATGGTTGAATCACCCATCTCATTGACTTGGGTGACAACATTTTTAGGACTATGACTTGTATTCTGTAGAGATTTCTTTATTGATTGCTACCTCATTTGACTTTTGATATTGTCATCCTTTTCTTTCTTTTTCTCTTTAACTTTAGCTTGGTTCTTTTTATCTTTATCTTTAAAATTTTATCAAATGAATAAAGACAGTTTCATTACACAATCCAAGTATATCAAGGAAATTTAAAATATTTTTTGTATGGAAGATTTAGGACTATTTGGAACACCTATGGTGACTAGACATAAACTATCAAATAATGATGATTCAATTGAGGTGAATCAAGTGTTATATAAGTCAATTTGTCATGCCCCAAAATTGGGGCAAAAAAACACCAACAATTTTTTATATAAAAGGGTAATAACATCTATGTTAAACACATACTAACATTGAATGTGTTCCAAAAGACATCAATAATGTAAATTTAAGTTTAAGTAACAAGGTTTAGGTAACAATTGAATTCCAAATTCATTTCTTAAGGATGTAGAGATGGTATTCTAACATACCGCATAGGTTGAAAACCCTACGTCCTAACACTATGGTAACACTTAGTTCAGATTGAATAAGTTGATCAATTAAGCATTAGGCTCAAACTAAAAAGGTACACCATCAAGTTTAAAATGCATTTAGGGTTTCCAAGTCCTTAAGTTAACTATGATACTATCCCTTATTACACTATACTAGTCAATCTTTAGGAGAATCTATTTCTACATTTAAAGGTTATTCTATCATGACATAGTAATGCTTAATTCTGGATACTATCATAACCTATTCAGAAATAATTAAAAACATTAAATATTCATAAGTAAACTATTTATGTCATCTATATTATCTATTAACATTATCAGATTTCCACAATCCATTAAGAATTGAGAGCAATGTTTCTGGATTAGATTGTGTGAGCTTTTTTAGCATCAACATTTCGGATTACACTACATGATCCATCATCAGGATGAGAGAATGCCAGAATAGGAATAATGCAGACGAAGAGACCTCAAGCAGTCCTAAAAGGAGGGAAAAAAGAGGTGCACATAAACCAAGAAGACCATAAATAAAGACGAATCTAAAAAGAGAATAAAAAAAGAATAGAAAACTAAGAAAGCAGATTGATAAAGAGAAAGAAAAAGAAGGAAAAAGATAGATATAAAACAAACACAAAGAAAAATGCATAAAACTATAACTAGTTGACTATCGTCATATATATATATATATATATCACCATAGCTCTAAAAAATTTAAACAAAAAACGAAAAAGAAAGAGCCAGTACGAGAAATAACGCTCTAACCAACAAATAAGAAAACAAAGCCAAACAAGAAAATGCGAGAATATAAATAAGGAGGTGAAAAACATAAAAAGAAAAAGAAAAACAAGAACATATATATATATATATATATATATATATATATATATATATATATATATATATATATATATATATATATATATATATATATATATATATATAAACAAGAAAATGACACCAAGGCAAAAAACAACAGCTAGAAAAAAGGCAGGGCTAGATATAAAAATACTCACTAAATAAACATGAAAAGAAAGAATAAAAGCCATGGAACAAAATACCCCCAAATAAATAAAAGCTAAAAAATATAAATACACACACACACATGCGTGCGCGCGCACACGCACACACGCACACACACACACACAAAGATGTGTGTATGTATGTATGTATGTAAGCATACAGATAAATAAATAAAAAATAATAAAAGAGGAAGTCACGAAACATAATAACCCAAATAAATAAATAAATAACTAAAAAATTAAAAATACAAATAAATAAATTAATGAATATATATATATATATATATATATATATATGCAAGTAAAAGAAAAACTATGAAAGAAAATGAATATAATTACCTAAACATGAAAACCCAAAAAAAACCTCAATCTAAAAACTAACACAAAAAAATAAAAATACATAAATTAAAGATAAAACTAAGCAAAAGAACAAAATACAAACAAATCGAAATATATATATATATATATATATATATATATATATATATATATATATATATATATATATATATATAACTAAGCAAGCATAAGAATAAGTGAGAAGGTAAATGAACATAATTACCCAAATAAGAAAACACCAAATAACCCAAATCTAAAGACTAACAAAAAATAAAAACACAAACTCAAAAATACATAAATGAAAAAAGCAAAGGAACAAAAAATCACAAAAAAATAAAAATAAATAAATAAATAAATATATATATATATATATATATATCTACGAAAAAAACCTAAACAAATATAGGCACAAAAGCAACAAATCAACGAAAAAGTAAAATAATACCAAAAAGAAACAGAGGAATACCAAAAGGGGGACAAGGACCAAAGAGAGGAAAAGTGAAAAACATAATACAAAAAGAGGACGCACTAAGAGAATGAAAGGAGAGAGGGAGAAGGGCTAAGGGTTAGGGCAACTAGGAGGGCTAACAATAAACGGAAAAAAGAGAGGGGGAACAACAAGAAACCAAGCCGAGGAAAGAACTGAGAGGGAAAGAGAAGGGAGGAGCACTGGAACGAAAACCAAGGGCATGGCCAAGAAACTCAAGACAAAGGAAGGCCCCGAAAAATGAAGAAGCCAAAGAAGGCGGGGGGGGGGGGGGAGGGGGGGACGAGGACAAACCCAGAGACGCACAAAGGGGGGGGGCAAGAAAAAGCATGGGAAGCATCAAAGGTGATGACGGTTTTTGAGCGAGCCGAAAAGAGGTTGCCAAGACAAGCTAATAGACCACCCATCATCCCGATTGAGATTGTTGGGATGATAGTTGATTTCAGTAGCCTCCTTAAGTTTTCTTTTGAAGAAGTTATCCTCCTTGGAAAGAATTTGGGCGTTCTCCAGACAAATTTGATGCTTAGTGGACGAGGAATGCTCTGTAATGCCCCGCCAAGGGATCCAAAGAATTAACTTAGGATTTCACTAAGTTTGGTAGCATTAATTTTTTTTTTTTTTGAAAGCAAATACCACGTATATCTTATGCACAATAACGGAAGCAATAGTAATGTCCATCTGAAATTAAACATAACATACATATCAGATTACATTCTTTAAGATCCCTTTAACATTGGATTGCATCTACAAACATCTAACATATATGAATCCATCTAGCACAACATCCACATGAAATAATAATGATAAGCCCAATGTTTATACATTACATTTCAAATACTCAATCATCCACTGTACATGTCACAAGGTATGACAAACTCAAAAGAATATACATACATAGAATAAGGTACATCATCCTATTCTAATCCATAATACATCAAAGTAAAGATAATCACATGATATACATGATACATCATCATAGAAGACATATACATCCATCATAAAGATCAAACATAATCAACTAAGTGCACGGTTCCTCCCAACCGTTAATAGCATCATTAGACCATCGTGGATCCTAGCCATCCCTCCATGTGTAACATTCCAAATCACCGAAGAGATCATCGGTATTAACATAATAGAAATGTCACTCCTAATATATACAACATCATATGTAGAAAGTAATCTAACATGCACATAAAAGCATAAGATAACATCATCTAGCATATGCTAATCATCAATGAAAAGGATACATATCCACCATTATGAAGAATGCATCAGCCACAATGTCTCAATGAATCTCAAAATGATAAGAGTGGAAAATACACTACCACCCAACCGCATGGTACCTAAGTGGTCCACTCCCACCGTGCTGAGGAGATAATCTCAAGTCCCAAACAGGCTATCAAAATCACATAGCATAAATCTCTATAAGTCCAGGAATCGTAAAAGTATACTAACTCAAAGGTTCCAAACACAAAATATGACATCTAATCCCAAAGGCACACAATGACATGTAGGAACCTACTATGCAAGCGGGAAAGTGTCATCGCAATTATCACGTACAAGTTACCCTGGCAGTTAGCTAAACTCCACGGGTCCATATTGATTTTATGCGGCCACTAGTATCCTCTCATACTGACGAGGCATACTACATAATGCAAGCTCGCAACCATGCGTTCTCACTACTCCCATCCTAGCCTGTACAAGCACTCAAGGCATGGGTGAGAACAAAACTCCTATCTTTTTAGGTTCATTCAGTTAGTATTAGGTGTGAATGTTATCACTTATTAATCCAACTTACAATGAGTTACCCTGGCAGCCTCTTAGGGCCCCGACCCCCATTGCAAGCCACTTCCCGTCACTACATGCAGATATCCTACCCTAATGCTCATGGAATCATAAATCTCAAAATCACAAAAGATAATCCATAATAAAATCATCAAATATGCATCAAAGCATCAAATCTCCATGAGCAAACATCCATAGAAAATCATGATCACAACAGCTCTCTATTGGCAACTGAGGTATCACTAATAATCAAAGTATCCAATGGTTCTCAATAACCAAAATATATCTCATCATACTGATCGAAGACTCAAAAAATGGTTGAGTCAAACATGTCACATCATGACATCATCAAGAATAAATCCACATCACAGTCCCATCATGGCGACTAGAAAATAACCAAGGATAATTGATCGATGACCCAAAAAATAATGGTTAAGTCAGGTATCTCATACATAAGAATTTGAACTATAACAAACAGTAATCACATCCAAACATAGAGCATTCCATCACATAACCACGGTTGGGTTTATAAAGATCGAGATTAAACATCACCATGACATCACAATCACATAACTCCCAAGCCTCTGGTAGACGTCCTATAACTGGTCAACACTAGTCAACCCAAAACCCAAAACAATAGCATAAAGAATACACAATGCCAACACATGTTTTGGTTTTGCTAAATTTACAATTTGAATTTAAATGCAAAAGTCTCGGTTTATGCTTCGAAGTTTAGAGAAAGAATTTGAAAGAACATTTATACATTTAGAATGAATACAAATCCATTCTTTAATTATAATTTTAATCCAAACGTCCCCCACTAATTTAACAACCAATATTAATATACTTAATAAAAAAATTAATTTAAATCATGAGCCTTTGATATAAATCAATTATCAATTTTACACTTATAAAACAAATAATCGTATTTACATATTATATACATACTTATATATATATATATATATATATATATATTTTATTAAAATATATACATATAAATACATATATGAATATATAAATTATTTTATCATTTAACAAAATCGAATTAATCAAATTCGTTTAATGCCAAAATTAAAATCGAATATGGCAAACGTTTTTTTTAAACAACACATTTTTATATAATATGACTGCTAGTATGCAGGACCCTGCGGTCGTAGGGCTTGCGACATCAGTGGTACTGCGTACCACTGTCGTCGCAATACCTGCGACGGCGGTACACTGCGACCGCAGTGGGGGGTTCGGGTCTCGTCCCCCCCCCGACTCAATGTATAAAATGTTTATTATTTTTTTTAAAAATTGCTAACGCGATTTTCATTTGCGATTTGGTTTAAAAAGTTTCTTAAAACATTTTCGCCCACGGGTATGTTATCCGGTTTTTTAGCAAGTATATGTATATATATATATATATACAAATATATGCA
Organism: Cupressus sempervirens; assembly: GCA_028749045.1. Classification (NCBI taxonomy): domain Eukaryota; kingdom Viridiplantae; phylum Streptophyta; class Pinopsida; order Cupressales; family Cupressaceae; genus Cupressus; species Cupressus sempervirens. The sequence goes on along the minus strand of CM053784.1, from coordinate 235,745,795 downwards.
AAATTAAAAATATCACAATATATGAGCATATATACATATATATATGTGTGTGTGTGTGTGTAAGTATAAGCAAATTGACAATATATCAATACAACTTCAATTTTTTCACAATTCCTCCATAAACCTTTGATCTCCCAAATTTTCTAATAATTAATCTAGTGGGTTTGACTATGAATCTCAACCCTAGCCCTGTGTTCTTTTTAGATCCATGCATATAAAATTTCTCAAATAAATTAATCTACCCATATTGAGAATGCACGGTAAATTATGAAATTCTTCAGAAGACATATGGAAGACACAAAGAAGACAGGGAATGCATGATGCGGAAATAGCATAAGTAAAATCACAAGAATCTACCCGGATTCTGATGCTAAATCGCTCTTCTTTAGAAACTCACAGAGCAAGCTCCTCCCTTCTTCAGAGTCTTGAGTCCTCTAATGCTCCAATTTGCACTCCAACCGCTATCTCTAAGCCTCTATGAATGCCTGAATATAAAGAGCTTTCAGGAAACATCTAGAATGCTTCTAGAAATAGCTGGAAGGTGTCACCAACTAAGCATGAGTCTTTTCCAACCTTCAAGATGAGCCATAGGGTTGTAGACACCATGTGCTTAATTGATGCACTAACCCCCGTGTTGTTGACACATGAGAAATAGAAAAGTGCGTTAACTCCGATGCAAGCTTATAACTCCAATTCACTTTTTATATAATTTCTATTTAAATATTTATAACTTCCATTTTAATCTTTATAACTTTCATTTTAATTTTTATAACTTCTATTATTATTATTTATTTGTTACTTTATTATTATTTTATAATTATTATTAATTTTAATTTCTACTTTTCTTTTATTTAATTCTTTTTCCTCAATTAATTCCCATTCAATTAATTATAATCAAAATATCAGATAACATGATATTTTATATTAATTTCCTAAATAATTAATTTATTAATTAAATCTATTTATTAAGACTTAATTAATAGAAAATTCACCATAGACCTCGAAGATAAAATATGAAAACCCATCATAGAAAAAATCACACAAAATCAGTCTAAAGGGTTAAAAATCACGAATCATGTCATCCGACACATTCGGTGGGTAAAATATCCAGATACTTGTCCTACCTCACTAGGACAATTGGCTTAAGGGTTTGGGATTTGGACTTGAGAATTTATCTCCCTTCTCTTATCATTGAGATAGTATAATAGGGTACGGTCATCCTAGCAATTCAGGGAAGTCGATACTCGGTACCTGCAACCTGCAGAAAAACCATGCATGTACATACAATATATATAATGCTAAGTTAAACAGACAATGGCAGGAAGTGGTGCATCGTGTAGATCCCGACTAAGCAGGTGACTACGACTCCCTTCCTTAACCACATCAGAAACGCCATACAATAAGAAAAAATGCACACCATACACATGCAAGTATGGGGTAAGTATCCATAATAAAACACATAAGATAATAACCATCAACTAATCATCAATAATATCTGAAAACAATATAATGATGATCATGTATGCATGAACGTAAAGTTTAAATGATCTCATCACATAACCTCTGAATCCATAACATAATGTCTGATAGTCTCAAAACAATACCACTAATCCATCAACATAAAACTAGTCCACCATAGTCTGATAATAATAGCAACAATGTCTAGAAAAGATGTGAACGAGGGTAGGCACTACATGCTCTGCAAGGGCCGATTTGCGGACCCTATCATGTCTGATGTCGGCACTATGCTCACGAATTTTGGTGCGAAAAGAGCGGCCCGTTTCCCCTATGTAAGGGGCCCCACAAGAGCACACAATCTTGTAGACTCTTGCGTCGAGGAAAGAGTCTTTGGTGTCTTTAAGGGGAGGGACTTGATTACTTAACCGCAAAAGGGGTTTGAAGGCAATACGAAGACCCTTTTTGGATAAGATCTTGGCCAACTTTTGAGAGAAGTCATCGACAAAAGGAAGGGTGGCAAACTGGGGAGGTGGGTTGGGGGCAGGAATGGGGGTACACCTAGAAACATAGAAGGACTTGGCTTGGTTGGTTGCCTTAGAGATCTGCTTATGAGAGTATCCATTTAACATGAATACATGACAAAGATGGGCGAGCTCTTCATTCAAGTTTTCTTGATCACAGATTCTAAAAGCTCTAAGGGCGAGGGTCTTAAGGATGCCAACCTTTTGGCTGGGGTGATGGTGGGAGGATGCGTGGAGGTACAAGTCAGTGTGTGTGGCCTTATGATAAACCTTTCGACCAAGAGAACTATCGATCTTACGAATAAGAAGGACATCCAAGAAAGGCAACTGATGGTCTGACTCGAGCTCTTTGGTAAAGGAAATGTTGGTGACCAAACTGTTGATGTGAGCGTGAAATTTTTCAAGGTTCTCATGTCCATGTGGCCAGCAAACATTAGTGTCCTCAACATATCGTTTCCACCACTTGGGTTTGAGGGGGAAGGAATGGATGGCCATCTCCTCAAAATGCTCCATGAAGAGGTTGGTAATGACAGGGGAGAGGGGCGAACCCATGGCTATCCCATCAACTTGCTCATAGAAGACATTTTTGAAAGAGAAGAAGGTCGACCTTAAGCACAGCTCCACTAACTCCCCGATCTCATCCCCAGCCTTGCGTTTGACAAAATGGATAGAGTCTGGGATGGGGACCTTGGTGAAGAGGGAAACCACATCAAAACTAACCAAGATATCGTAATGTTCCAACTTGGTGCCCTGAATGAATTGGAGAAAATGGTTGGAATCTTTGATGAAAGAGTCTGACTTACCAAGCAAAGGCGAGATGATCTTGGCAAGGTGGGAGGCCAACAAGTAAATGGGAGAGCCAATGGTGTCAACAATGGGTCTCAAAGGGATGCCACTTTTGTGGATTTTCGGAACGCCATAGATGCATGTGGTCACCTCTTTAGATGCGGCCAACTAGACCAATCACTATCTAACCTTGTAGACTAGATCACTAACCTCGGATCCAAATACCAAACCTCAAGTCACTCAAAAAAATCTCGATAATGAAGTTTCCTTCACTTCCACACTATTCTGCTCAGCTCTACATTTTTCACTCTTTACTGCTTATCATTAATTCACAATACATTCATTCAATACCATGATAAAGGAAAATGTCCTTCCCTTATACCAAGTACAAAAAATAATTTCCTGAGTCAGCTATTAGTCCTTCTGAATTAATTATTATAGGACTATACTAAGAACACGTTACACATAGTGATAACAGTGATCTTCCACCTTGCAACTTAAATATCTTTCCATACGTGCAGCACTATGACGAGCGGCCTTAGCCACGTTATCCTCAACATGTCAAGCACTTATAACTCTATGCACTTTTTGAAGCCCTTAAGAAATGGAGGCATTGCCTATTGCCTAAGGAGTTTGTGGTCTTTACTGACAACCAAGCATTAAGTTTTATCAACTCACAAGAGAAGCTTAGCTTTAGACACATCAAAATTATGGAGTTCTTGCAATCCCATACCTTTAATATCAAACAAAAGAAGGGCACAAAGAATAAGGTGGCAGATGCTTTGAGTAGAAGGCTACTCTCTATTCAAGAGGTCAAGTTGTAGAGTGTTGGGTTTGAAGTTTGGAAGGACATGTATGGTGAAGATATTGATTTCTCAATGGCATATAAGGTATGTATCAATTTAGAAAACTATTTCCACAGTCTCTTTTCTAAATATACCTCACAAAATGGTTTGTTGTTTAAGGGTATATAATTGTGCATCCCAAGGGGATGCATGAGGGAGAATCTCATTTAGGAAAAGAACAATAGAATCATGAGTTGGAATTTTGGCCTTAACAAGACCCTAGACTTAGTGGAATGGTTTTATTGTTGCCTTAAGATTCAAAGAGATGTGATAAAATATGTGGAGCAATGTGATATATGTGAAAAGGCAAAGGGAACTATTGTCACAAAAGTTTGCACCCTTGTCCAAAGATTTTACCTAAGGACAAGCTTGTGAATGATGGAAACAACCTCTAAGCTATGGGACTTGAACTATGAAGTTGAGTCTCTGGAGAAGGTTGACTTCCTTTGCTATCTAGATGCACCTAACTATACTTGTGAGAAAAAGGGAGAAGGAGATGCAAGAAAGAAAATCTACCCAATCTATTCTAAGGAGGCGATGCACCAAAATAGAGTGTTCAAACCAATCTCTGCCCATACATGCACTATTGAACCATCATGACACCAAAAGACATACACATCCAGACTTGTCTTAATCTAACAACCACATGTAGATCAGAAAACCCAAATAAATGATGCAAGGAAAATGAGATTCAGTTATATATCATTCATAGGCCAAAAGGAGATATAGTCATGCAAGATTGCAGATATCCACAATACACCAATGAGAGGTAAATATTTCTTGTACTACACATTAATGGCTGAAGGAGATAAGGTAGAATGTCATACAGTTTAAGAGACAAAGGGAATTTACACTAAAGCTGCAGAGCAATATAAGAGAAATAGAGAAGAGTCAACCTTTTCAAATTTTCCAAAATTTACTTTTATGGCGCAGGCATAACTAAGATATTTTTTCTGTCCTAAAGCAAGCTCAACCACTACACCTAGCAATTACTACAAATCTAGATGAAAATCTGACCATGGAACAACTTCAAATGTAACAATAACCAAAAATCAATGTATCCAGTCGTAAAAGATCAAAACCCAAATGATTTGATCATTAAATGCAATAAAGAGGCACGAAGATGTATTAACACCATGGAACAAGCCCCAAAATGTTGGTTTGCCTTGAAGAAATGATCCTTGCAACTTATCATGGGCACAAAAAATAAATCTGCAATGCTGTCAAAGAAAATGCATAAGAATAAAGGGCCCATCTGCCATGTGTCAACTTGTCACTTTGTCGAATGAACTAAAGATTGAGCAACTCCCTAAAGCAACAAAGTAATCACCCTTGATGAACCTTAATCTGATGGTAGAATGTAATGAAGGAACTGACCCACCACTTGGCATTAATTCATTGATTGGCACGTTCCCTAATACACTGTCAAAGGGGTAGCATACAATTTCGCGATTTCGCGGAAGCAAGAAAAGTCACTTCTTGAAATAGCGAAAATGTAAAATGTTAACCTGGCATGAAAACACATGTTAACCTGCAACTCGACACATGAAGAAAAAATGGGCCAACTCGGTCAATGAAGAGACTGTGCTAGTTTAGCATATGAAGAACTGTGTTAACACAAGATGTTGACTTGCAACTCGGCACATGAAGGAATTGTGCTAGCTTAGCTTATGAAGAACCCCAGTTAACACAAGATGTTAACCCATAACATGGCTCATGAAGGAATTGTGCAAGCTCAACATATGAACAACCCGAGTTAACATAAGATTTTAACCCAATTGAGAAGTGTGTTAACCCACCTCAAAGAATCTAGCCCATTGAAGATCTCTCTAATTAATTATAAATGATGGGTTGAATGGGGGCAAAAAATGGCCAACATTCTTGGTGACTCAGAAGGGATGCTTGCCTCCTAAGCATAGACCAGTGGCCTTAAGTAATCCATTGGGCATCGAGTCACTACCAAGAGTTAATAGGTTATCCCACTAGCAACCAGCAAAAAATCTGCAACCAACAAAGGACAAAAAAAATTTGGGAGCTCTTGAAAGCTTAGGAAAACTTCAAAAAAAGGAGCAGATGCTCGTGCACTTCTTGGAAAGTAGGAACAAACAGAAAGAAAAATAAACTACTTATGTACATAAAACTTTAACCTTCATCATAAGTATGGTTTGAGATATATTCCATTGACTGGAATAGGCAAAATTTCACCATTATGCCTACTTAACTAGAAAGCATTGGCCTACCTGCAGCTGATAATCACATAAGGACCACTCCATAGTGCATGAAATTTTGAGTGCTTCCCTAGCTTTGCCCTGTCAGTATCCCATTTCAGCACAAGATCACCTTCTTTGAAAATTTTGAACTTAGCCTTCCTATCAAAGGACTTCTTCACTTGTTGCTAATATGCTCCTAAGGTCTGCATGGCTTGATTTCTTTTCTTTTCTAACTCCATCAGTTTTGCTATTCTTATAAACATAGTATCACCTTCGATCAGTTGCAATTGATGGGCTAGTTCAAGAGTAGGAAATTTCAGTGAAATAGGAAGCCTAGCTTCTCTGCCATATACCAACATGAAAGGCGAATTTTCTATTTCTCTCTTAGGTGTTATTTTGTCAGCCCATAGTGCTATTTTTAACTTTTGATGCCAACACCTCTGATTATCTTTTATAATCGTTTTCATAATCCTGATTAGATTTTTTTTGGATGACTCAGCTAATCCATTGCCCTGAGGATAATAGTTGAAGGATGTGCTCAAGTAGATATTATGATTAAATTCCCATGCACAAATCTGAGCTCCAACAAAAGATTTTGCATTATCTGAAATAATGGTTGAAGGGGCACCAAATCTGGTTACAATTTCATCAAGGAATTCAACAACTAAAGATTCTGTGGCATCCTTAAATGCAATTGCCTCTATCCATCTAGCGAAGTAATCTGTAGGAGCTAGAATCCATTAATGACCAGAGCTAGAAGGAGGATTGATGGGGCCTATGAAATCTAATCCCCATTCAGAAAAATGATGATTAGCCTGAATAGGGTGAAGAGGAAAAGCTACAAGTTTTTATTTACCAGAAAAGAAAGCACATTTTTCACACTTTCTCACGTCTATGGAAATCATGGAACAAAGATGGCTAGTAGTAACCAACTTTCATTATCTTCATGGCAGTTGTTCTTTTTGAAAAATGGCCACCATCAAGACCATCATAGAGCACTTTGATTATTCTTTTAGCTTGGTCTATATCAATGCATATCAATAGGGCTTCGTTGACATCCCTACTAAAAAGGTGTCATGCCCAAACTACGAAGCAAAAACACACATTTTTTTTAAAATTTAAAAATAATTAAAATTAAAATGCTCTAAGTATGATAAGGTTATGATCACAGTTTAAGTATAGGTTCTCTACACTATTAAATTATTACTCTTGTTATTAAGTTAATATCGATAAAAGTTATGTTATTACATTAACTTACCACAATATGTGCAAATTATTTAAATAACAATGTAAATGAATTCGGGTTTAAAGTTAATTGAAATATCTAATGAAATCAAAACTACATTAAAACTTATGTTAAATAGCCAATTAACCTTTAAAATTAAACTAATCTTCACTTAACTAACACAATCTAAACTTGTTTAAATTTAAACTAACTATCTTTTCAAGTAAAACAAAATAATATTCAAAAACTAAATTAATATTAATATTAAAACTAACTAAATTTACGTTTACAAAATTAAACAAAACTATATTAACATAACAACTAACTAAAATTATTAACAAATAATAAAACATGTACTAAAATTTTTCTTAAACTAACATAACTTAAAAACTTAAAACTTTAATAAATTAAACTAATTACTAATATAACTACATAACATAACATAATAAATTTACTAACACCTATACTAACCTAACTCTAATACTAACACCTATACCTATTACTAACTCCCCCCTATACTCCTAAGCTACCTACACCTAAGCCTGTGCATGCACCGCCCAAGGTCTGCGCATGGCAGGGCGGTCCCCTCTGTCCTTGCGTGGGGGCAGGCACGTAGACCTGCGTGCATATGAGAAGTGCAGGGGGTAATGTTTTACATTCCCCTTATTCAAATTTAAAACCAAACATTAATTGCCCTTCCCAAGAGATATGAAGTCAACGCAATTTATGAATGGGGCAGGGGTGACGTCATCTCTATGATGGCTATTGACTTTGCTTCAAAAACTTTTTAATAAAACCCTTTTAAAAATGCATCTCCAAAACTGACGCCCAAGGGGAGATATTAAAGCAAAAAGTTTCTTAGGTAGCAAGATAGATATTTAGGATATTTAGTTTAGTTAAAATTTCTTTTCTTTTATTTTTTTGATATTTATTTTATTTTTGTTTTTCAATTTTAAATACAACATTCAATAAAGAAAAAAGGATATTAAGTGAATCTTTTAGATTCTCTATTACCAAAGGGGCATTTAATTAGTTTCCCCATAGAAATTCAGAGACTATTTGGCTCTAGGATATAACTTTTTTTTTATCATAATTTTTCTAAGTATAGATTTACAAAGCAATGTATTTTTTTTTAAGGTGTATATTTTTGAATGGATTTAAAACATAGATTCAATAGTTTGTGTGACATTAATACTAGATTTATTTGATCTCCTAAACAAACTTGAATTAAAAAAAATATGAACCATATCCATTTTTCGTTCCTTAACATAATTTTCATTTTTAACATATAAGAAAACTTGAAAATTTTGTTTAACTAAACCATCATCATTTTATCCTATTTTTGATGTGCATCCATATAATTGATAATAACGATTAAATCTCATGATAAGCAATATTACTCAATCACCATTTTATTGGCAAACTTGATTCAAAGGCTCAACCAGGAAAGAACCAAGAAGAAAACCCGGCTTCGTTGCCATTACAACAAGGTTTTGAAAAACAAATTACATATGATTCCAATCCCAAAATTACAACAGTTCAATTGAATTTCCTTCATGACCCTCATCAAGGGTTCACATCAATTTCTGCAACACATTTCTATGAACCGTGGAGAGAATAGAATATGATCAGGTGTCAACAAGCATGACCAAGAGACAAATCAAACATGCATATTCATACAAGGTTTTCACAATAGGATTCACAATGAATCAAAATTAGGGAAAGGTGGATTTTTCCAACAGAAGATGTCAGACACAACACCAAACCAGGTGCCCAATCGGGGCTATAAATCAAGAACTTCTGTTCTTGCATTCTTACATGCCAAAACTCATAAGTGGTTTGTGCTGACAGGTAGGGGCCCATAACACCCCACCCTCTCTCCCTCTTCTCTTCCTGAGAAGAGACTCTACACTGTTGGAGTCCAACTAAAAGGACCTTTCTCGAAATTGGCCACTTCTGCCCTATCCAAGGGTGAGTAATGCCAAAACACCAATACAAGAAACTTCAAAAATTCAAACATAAACATGAAAGAAAAGCATTCAAGAACATGATTTTCAAACCTTCCCAACATACCCAACATACATACAAGCATTCAAACAACAACAAAGTAGCATAAGCATGAAACAAGCATGAAAATCTGAACAAGGGAGATGAAGAACTCCTACCTTCACAAAGAGGTAATGGCAATGAACAATTTGAGTAGAGCTTTTCCCTTCCTTCTTTCAATCTTCCAAGACTCCTCTCTAAAAGTAGAGATTGGGTAACAACCAAAACTACTCCAAGAAGGGCCTCTAAATAAGACTCAAACTCAACCACCAAAAAGGCAATAACTTCCCCCACCCACCTACAAATCTAGAAGTTCCTAACTCAACCCATACTATGGTTAACCACTAAGTGGAGTTGATGTGATACAACTCATGGTAGCCACTTGCAATTTTCGCACAAAGTCAAAAATAGACTTTTTGAGTGAACTCAAAAGTCAATAAAAGGTGCTTAGGGGTTGGAAAAGGCCCCCAACCCATACCCATACCCTTGCGTATAAATATTTCCTGTTTTAAAGCCTTAGGAATTGATTTGGAACCAAACAAAAGCTAGGAAATATTTAGGACCAACTAACAACTCTAAAAAATGCAGATTAAGCACTAATCCGGATTAAGGGTGACTAAACTCGATTAAGAACTAAATTAGCAAAAAGACACTAACTAAATCCGACTTAGGTCCAAAGGTTACACAGCTAACCCTAATTAGCACCTTGAAAAACATAAAAAATTCACGAGTGTCAAGCGACACTAAAAGAACATAGTTACGAACATTAACATTTACTGATCACAGAAAGATACATACATACATCTCACAATTAATTTAATTACAAACAACAAGGTTTCCACAATTAGCACATAGGGATCAGTTTTGTTCCTCCGTGGGGTTTCTTGGCTAAAATATCCTGAACACTCATTGCACACATCAGTAGTCCCATAAAATCACATGCACATATGTATATACGTATCAAGAAATCACATAAATCACAACATACATCTATAAATTAGTCAGGGTTTCTCTCATCTTACTCAATTCTTAATCATTAAAATCTCTTAATCACAGTGTCAATCTTACATTTACTTATTTCGTCAACATATATGTTCATAAAGCATTAAATGACGAAGTCAAATATCTGAAAGTAAACATCACACAACATGAAATAATAATATGATATGTTTAGTGTATCTGATAGCGTCTCGATGTATCGAGTCATAAGTAACAAAATAATAATGAAATACCTATGGCTACGAAGGGTCAGGGCAAGGCCTCACAAAAGGAAACCATCAACTATGACAAAAGAAATTGACTGCAACGCGTATTTTCTTCTTTTAGTTCTATCCAATCCTTGAGGATATCTGGTGCCTGACAAGAAAGTCATCATATCATCCATCGAATTCCTTTGGTTATCATTTCTTGCCTCTTTCTATTCTGTTAGTATCATAGAAACCTCATGATTTGATTCCTGAGATGAGATCATCTATTTGCACAATCTTTTCCCTCTTACCAACTTGGTGATCTGGATGTCTATCCGGCTCTATTATCACTAATGTCTTTGCTCAATAGAATGTCCTTCACACTTGCATGAGGTACTAGCAAATGGATCTTGTTGTGTGATAGAAGGTGTCTGAATTTGTTCAAAGCTCTTATGATTGCAAGGGCTTGCTTCTCCACATAGCTATATTGTTTTTCGTATTCTTTAAGTCGTTTACTAAAGAAGGCTATGGGTTGTTCTTCATTCTTATCATTTTCTTGAGTCAAGACGGTAGAAATTCTTGACTCACCACCTAAGGTATAAAGAATGAAATTGTTTTCAAAATTTAGATTAATGAGAGTAGGGGTTGAGGCTATGGCTGCCTTGATCTCTTCAAAACTTTCTTTCCCTTCCTTGGTCCATGCACAGACCATATTTTTCTTGAGCATAGTTGTAAGGGGTTTCACCATGGTAGCAAGATTAGGAATAAATCTTCTCACAAAATTTATCCTACCAAGAAAACTTTGTAGCCCTTTCTTATATTTAGGAAGAGAGAGAGCATGTATTTCCTTCGTTCTCTCTAGATCAATGGTTAAACCATCTTTAGATAAAATGTTTCCTAATAGTTTTCCTTTATTAGTGGCAAACACATGCTTGGATTTAAGGACACACCAAACTCTCTACATTTTATAAACACTTGTTTGAGATGGCCAAAATGATCTATCATGCTCTTAGAGGATATTGTAATATCATCAAGATAGACCAATACAAAATTTTCAATCATATTCTTGAATGCTATCTCCATTGCCTTCTGAAAAGTGGCACCTGCATTAGTTAATCCAAAAGGCATTTTACTGTAGGCATAGGTGCCCCACTTTGTGGTGAATGCAGTCTTGTATCTGTTAGCTTCTTTGACGAGCACTTGTTTATAACCAGAGAATCCATCAAGAAATGAGAACCTCTTACAACTACTAACCTTAGATAATATTTGTTCCATGGAAGGGAGGGGATGATGATCTTTAAGGGAAGCTTGGTTAAGGTCTCTAAAGTCCACACACAATCTAATTTCTCCATTCTTCTTCCTAACAAGGACAAGGTTTGCTAACCATGATGAGTGCTTGATGGGAAAAATTATATTGGCCTCAATTAGCTTGAACAATCTTTTCTTATTAAGGGTTCAATTTTAGGATTCACTAGCCTCTGTCTTTGTCTTATTGGTTTGACATTATCAATTAAATCTAGGGTATGCTAAAATAAACTTGGGTCAAAACCTTTCAAATCATCATATGTTCAAGTAAATACATCATTAAATTCTTGACATAGATGAATAAAACTTTCTTGTTCAATTTCAGAACATACCCTTTCCATATTTAAGGATCTTCCGTCAGCAATTGTGACTGGTGTGTGATCATCCTTGCTTGAAGCAAGGTTCGTGCCTCTATCTCTTGCTTGGTTGTTAGGATTGAAGACGCTTTCTAATGTAATAAGACGCTTAGGTAACTTGTTGGAATTGAGATTAATAATCTAATTACCATATTGATCCTATAGTCTTGATTCGTTTCTATTTAAAAACTCTGCTTTATTATGCAAGAAACTTACAATTTGTTCATCAGATTGAAACACTTGCCAATTGGTGTTGTTCTCAAGGATAGTAGGCCTAACCACCACTCTAATCTACCACTTGTTTTCAGCTTTAAGGTTCTTTGGCACTTCATAAGATGCACCCACTACTACAAGTCTATTAGCATATCTTTTCTGCATTCTTGGGATGCTTTGAATATTGAATGCATTGAAACCTTCAAGAAAATCCCATACTCTGTTTACAAGATTTGAGAAAACCATTCTTGGTGATATTTTGATTTCTCACTTTATTAACCACCAACTCACTATCTCCATATACCCTTAAGGCTTGAATTCCTCTTTTTTGAGCAAGTAGGAGACCCTAAATCAAGGATTCATACTCGGCCACATTATTAGTACAACTGAATTGGAGTCTAAAGGAGAAGTAGTACCTTTCTCGTGCAAGAGAAATCAACATCATACTAGCCCGTGATCCATTCTTATTTCTTTATCTATCAAAGTACATGCTCCAAATTCTACTCATATCTTCTTTGATTTTTATAAGGTTAGGGACAAGAGCATCCTTTTATAATATACAATATGTACTAAGGCCTATCTCAAGGGTTTCTGATATAGGATCAAAATTGTATGCATTAGCCCATTCATCCAAGAGAAAATCAGGTATCTCTGCTAGAGAAGTAGTAGGATCATTTACTATGTCTCTTTCCTCTTCCTCATAAATGGTGCAATTCATATTTATGGGGTTAGGGGTATAGGACTCAATGTGATGGAGAGCTAAAGGCTCTACTCTAATTGAAGTGTTGGTTTCATATCTTGTTCTTAAGAACATGTATGACCAATTAGAAGATATGTAGCCACCTATTTGGGTAGTGAAATCTCTTAAAAGATAGAATGCAAAGTGTGGCTTAACTTTAGCAATTGATATATCTTGGACTACAATACAACCAAGGCATGCATGTAGGGCCATTTCCACATTTCTAAGGTTTCCTATAGTCCTGACAGTACTACCATCTAGCTATAATACATCCCCTAATAATGGGCTCATATTTCATTTCTAAAACATCAGCAACAAACTTGGGCATCACTAAATTGCTAGCCCTTGAATCAATCATGTATTTGTGGACTAGGTTATCCCCTATAATCAATGAAACATAAAATTGAGGAGGTCTAACCTTTTTACTTATTTCCACCTCCCTTGCTGGTTGTATTAGACTTGTGGCACTTTTTTCTCTTGATGGATGATTCTTTGGTTCAATACTCTCTAATTCTTTCTGCAGCAACCTCTTCTACATTAGTATGGTAGTAATAGGATCCCACATAGAAATGTTTACATTTGTCTTCTTCATCTGATCTACTACATTGAATGATGCATTATGTGCTCTGGTAGAAGCTTTGGGAGCTGCATTTGTAAGAGGTAGAGATGGAACAACCTGAGGATCACTCAAATCCTTTCTGCTATTATTTTGCCTTTGTTGCTAAGGGGAATTTGATTGATCATTTACTACTTATACATGAGGTATTGCATTTGAAGTTGAGGCTTGATCAAGAGGGGAAGGTATAGCATCTTTACTGGCTCTTCTCTTGTTCCTAGTATTGTGAGAAATGAAATCCTAGTTTACATTACAATGTTCCTCCACTTGATAATTCATAAAAGAACAATCCCCTAGTTGCCGCAAATGAGTAGTATTAGTAGACTCAAGGTCATTATATTGCTATCTAGCATATGAATCTTGTTTGGTCAATGCTAGGTTTGCTTCTGCCTCGTGGCACATGCAATGACTACATGAATATCTATAGGAGGGAAAAAAGTCTTGCTCTTCAACAAAATTATTTTGGGAAACCAATGACCTCACTAGATTTGGGTTTGCATTTGTTGAAGAGGTATTGCTAATAGGCCTATTATAAGTAGGGTTTTGAAAAGAAGGCTAGGGAGGCCTAAAATTTTTAGCTTGTTGCCTTTCTAAAGTCACCATCCTATTACCCATTTTTGTGACCATTCAGAGGTTGTCTTCCAACTTCCTTCCTTGGTTTTGCAACTCCTTGCCAATCCTAGAGCCCTGATCTTGCAATTTCTTTTCTAGATTAGAACTTTGATCTTGCAACTTTTGATTACTCAACATGAGGGCCTGCATCATGTCCTTGAATTCTCCAAACTCACTTGAAGATGTGGGGGCCATCAGGGTTATAGCAAGAGGTTGACCTGTGGAAGTAGTAGGGAAAGGGGCTACTAGAGGTCTATGATTAGGAATATTTGGGAAGAAGGGCATATGAGGTCTTGGAGCCAATTTTCCTCCTTGTATGAATATGTTTTTTTTCCTTTATAGAAATTTCATATGCATTAGGTAAGGTTTCTCCTCCCATGGATTGTAGATTGGTAGCAATACCACTATTAAAGGCTTTGAGGTAATATAAAAAAAGCATTGCTAGGAGAAGGCTTGACTGCAGTGGGTATTCTATCCCCTGTCTTTTGAAATCTATAATTAAAATTAGTCATATATTCATGGGGGGCTCTCTTGATAGTTGTTAACTACTCCAAGATTGATAGGTGATCACTCTTATCTTCAAAGTGCTCACATAATCTGGCTCCCAACCCATCCCAATCAGTAATAGAGTTATGAGCCAAACATCTATACCATTGCAATGCCTTCCCTTTTAAGGATGAAGCTAGAAGCCTAACAACAACATCATCTTCTATAATACAATGTATATTGTAGACATTTTAAACTTCTTGGATATGTTTTACGGGAGAAATGGAAGTTTCACTAGTAAATTCAGGTACACTTTTGAGGGCTGATACTGGTATATCATATCTTTTAGCCAATAGGAGAGGACTTCCACCATTGAAGGTGGCAAAAGCATGAGCTATAGGTTGTGCCATATGGAATAATGGTCTATTTATATGAGCAAATGACAACCTAGGTTGAGATCGAACAATAGGAGGACTAGAGATGGATCTTGCAGGTCTATTTGTTACTGTTGTACTCCTAACTGGTGATAAAGATACTCTAGTCTTTCTTCTTCTAGGATTTGAAAATAAAAGCTCTTGGTACTGAAATTTACCTCTAGAAGATGACCTTATTTCAGCTTTGGGCATGAATTACTACAACTCAATCTGAACCAGATGTGAAGGGTGTAGAGTTGCCAAGTACTTTGTGGGATGAACCTCTTAAAGGCCTACAACACTGAGAGCAACACTATATTGTCAACATTAATCCTAAAATCTCCTGTTTGACACCAGTGAACTTGAAATCTTTTGATGTGAAGGTCCCACTGGGCATGCCAAAAATTGTTGCCACAAAACTTTACACCCTTGTCCAAAGATTTTACCTAAAGACAACCTTGTGAAAGATGGAAACAACCTCCAAGGTTTGGGACTTGAACTATGAGGTTGAGTCTTCGGAGAAGGTCAACTACCTTTGCTATCCAGATGCACCTAGCTACACTTGAGAGGAAAAGGGAGAAGGAGATGCAAGAAACGAAATCTACCTAATCTATTCTTTGTAGGTGATGCGCCAAAATAGAGTGTTCAAACTAATCTCTTCCTGTACATGCACTATTGAACCATCATGACACCAAAAGATATACACATCCAGACTTGTCTTAATCTAACAACCACATGTAGATAAAAAAACCCAAATAAATGATGCAAGGAAAATGAGATTCATGTATAAATCATTCATAGGCCAAAAGGAGATATAGTCATGCAAGGTTGTAGATATCCACAATACATCAATGAGAGGACAATAGTTCTTGCGCTACACATCAATGGCTGAAGGAGATAAGGCATAATATCATACAGTTTTGAGGCAAAGGGAATTTACACTAAAGTTGTAGAGCAATATCAAAGAAATAGAGAAGAGTTAACCTTTTCAAATTTTCCAAAATTTGCCTTTATAACTCAGGCATAACAAATATATTTTTTCTTCCCTAAACCAAACTCAACCACTACACGTAATAGTTATTGCAAATCCGGAAGAAAATATGATCATGGAACAATTCCAAATGTAACAATAACCAAAAATCAATGTATCTAGCCGTAAGAAATCAAAATCCAAAATATTTGATCATTAAATGCAATAAGGAGGCATGGGGATGTATTAATGCCATGGAACAAGGCCCAAAATGTCATTTTTCCTTGAAGAAATGATCGTTGCAACTTGCCATGGCCGTAACAAATAAATCTACAATGTTGTCAAAGAAAACGTGGGATGGGATAACATGCAGATTAACCCGCCACGAAAATATAGAGTTGACCCATGTGGAATAAATTTGAACTACCCAAAAAAGATGTGAGCCATTGATGTAGCTCCCCATTTTTCTTATGGATAGCTCAGATGTTGCATAAATATCTCCAACGATGCATCCAAATTTGACAGCCATCGCATTTTTGCAAAAGGCACAAGGAAGGATGTGAAAACATGAGAACCATTAGATCCAAAGGGGGCCTAGTAAGGCAAAAATCCACCATACTATGATGCCTAAGAAGAAAGGGCCCACCTTCCATGTGTCAACTGATCACTTTGTCACATGAACTAAAGATGGAGCAACTCCCCAAAGCGACCAAGCTACCACCCTTAATGAACCTTGATCTGACGGTAGAATGCAATGAAGGAACTGACCCACAACTTGGCATTAATTCATTCATTAGCACGTTCCCCAATACATGGTCAAAGGGGCATCATACAATTTTGTGATTTTGTAGAAGCAAGAAAAATCACTTCTCAAAATAGCAAAAATGTAGAATGTTAACCCGGCGCGAAAACGCGTGTTAACCTGCAACTCGGCACATGAAGAAAAAATGGGCCAACTCTATCAATGAAGGGACTGTGCTAGCTTGGCATATGAAGAACTGCGTTAACACAAGATGTTAACCCACCACTTGGCACATGAAGGAATTGTGCTAGCTCAAAATATGAAGAACCGGAGTTAACACGAGATGTTAACCTGTAACTTAGCACATGAAGGAATTGTGCTAGCTCGACATATGAAGATCTTGAGTTTACATGTGATGTTAACCCAACTGAGAAGCATTTTAACTGACCTCAAGGAATCCAACCCATTGAAGATCTCTCTAATCTGTTATCAATGATGGTGGACTTTATCAACCACTACCCATTCCTCATAGGCCTTGGGAATGCATAAAAATAGATTTTATAGTGGGCTTACCTAGGAATAAGACAAGGTTAGATAGTGTGTTTGTGGTAGTTGTTAGATTCAACAAGATGAGCCATTTCATCCCATGTAAAATAATGCATAACGCTAGCCATATAACCAATCTATTCTTCAAAGAGGTGGTCATAATTCATGGGCTAGCAATGAGCATTGTGTTTGGCAGAGATGTCAAGTTTATGGGATATTTTTAGAAAACCCTATGGAGGAGATTGGGTACAAACCTAGCTTATGGCTCTGCCTACCATCCCCAAATTGATGGGTAGACAGAGGTCATCAACAGGTCCTAGGCAACTTGTTAAGATGCCTTACGAAATAATATGGGAAGAGTTGGGAGAAAGTAATACCTCAAGAAAAGTTTTCCTATAATGATAACATGTATAGAACAATTGGATTGAGTCCTTTCCAAATAGTGTGTAGGTCACATTCGAGGGGCATAATGGAGTTGAGAGACCTATCAGCATATGATACCATCAGTATGCATGCTGATGATTTTGATCAATCCATGAAGGAGATACATGATCAGGTTAAGAGGACCTTGATGGAGGAGAAACAAAAGTTGAAGGAAAAGAAGGATGAAAGAAGGAGAGACTTACAATTCCAAATAAGAGATTTGTTCATGGTCTATTTGAACAAATATAGGCTACAGAAGGGTATCCCATGAAAGTTACAAATGAAGAGGATTGGGCCATGCAAGGTGTTGGAAAAGTATGGGTCCAATGCCTACAAAATTGACGTACCCAAAGACATGTCCATCTCTCCCATTTTCAATATCAAAGACTTGATACCTTACAAGGGTCCAAAAATTGATGAAGAGGAATATCAGAAAGAACTAGAAAAAGATATATTAGACTTGTAGGTACCTGAAAGGGAGCAACCACAAGTGGAGAAGATACTAGACTCTAGGGTGAAGAAAAGCATAAGGAACAAAGTCTACACAGAACATGTGGTGAAATGAAAGGATACCCTTGAAGCTAAGGCAACTTGGATTGCTAATGATTTCAAGAAGTATGGCATCAACAAAGAGTTCCTCTCACCACAGGTACCTTAGTCTTCTTCTTGTAGGGGGGGTATGGCATAGGAGCACCTAGGGGAAGGAAAAATCCCTAATACAATTTTGGCTTGTAAATGGTCTAGCCAACCATCTGGTGAATATGGAAATAATATAAAGTCCCTTGGTATGGTTAGGGGGTGTGGATAAGTAGAAGTCAGGGTATAGTCATGTTTTGAGCACTTAGGTCCTGATAAGCCTAGAAATGCCAAAGTTGCTCTAAAGGGTAAAATATGGTAAAATGACTAAAATAGGGCGAGCAGTATTTAGGAAGGGTCCTTATATTTTTTAGGAACACTTTATAATGTTTGAACGCAAACTAGATAAGTTTGTAGGCTTAAAATGTAAGATTGCTAAAAGTTGTCAAAATTGCTCATTAACAACATTGCCATTTTTGCAACGTTGCAAAGGTTATTTTTGCACTCTTTTAGGAAAAGGAAAGATAGGTGTTTGTAACTTGACCCAAGGGTTTGAGTAGTTAGAGAAATTCAATATAAGCCCCATCCAACTCATTATGAGGGGGTTGGTTATACATTTTATATGGACAGTTCATGTGAGAAGGAGGAATTGCTGACAGAAAATGTAGTTTTGGAGGCTTGACCTAAGAAAATTGATTTATTTGATTTTTTTTTAATGGATTAGGTACTTGGGATCATGTGATAAATCTGTTCATTCTTTTTTGATCTTTGGCATTCATTTTACTAGGTTTCCAAAATTATTTAGTTTTTTAATTCCTATTGGTGGGTTTTGAGCAAACAATAATAAAATGGCCAAAGCTTGAGTTCCCATGGTTGAAACATTATGGCGTTTGGGAATCAAGTAATGGTCTGTATACTATGTAAATAACCATTTTGGAAGTTGTTGGAGTCAGTCGGCCATTTTTGTAGGCAAGCCCTAGGCAAGCAAGTGAAAGCTTGACGAAGCTCAGTGATGCTTGCAAGTGAGTTCTAGATGGAAAAGAATTTTGGCACATGTAAATCTTGGTTAGGAAATGGTAGTATGTTTTGTCTAGTGTCCAAGAACTAGAGGAGGGAGTCTAGAGTGATTATTTTCTTTTGTTAGAAGCATAGTTGTTTTCATTGCCCTCAAAACTCTTAAAAGTAGGGTTTTTTGAAAACATACTGTATGGATACCATGGTGACCTAAGACCTGGAAATTCTTTGGGTCTAGGTCAATTGGGAAAAAAGTATAGAAGGAATCTATAGGCCTTGTTAAGATATTTTTCAAGTTATTGTCGATTCCTTGTTTTTAGGAGGGTTAATAGGGGCTCTTAGGGCTATAAGGACAAACAAAGCAATATTGGATTGTGGGTGTGTGAAACATAGAAAGATGATAGACAATGACATGGAATGTGTCAAGAACCTCAAAAGGAAGGTTCAAGCTTGATTTTGGCCTACTGGTGGCATTTGGTGGAGTTTTGCCTTGTTAAGCCGAAAGATGGACAAGTAGGGTTTTGGAAGTTAGAGGAGTCAAACTTGAATTGGTTGGAGAATTTCTTCGTGAAATGGGATTAGGAGAGATTCCTCTAGGTTAGGGTTGGATAAGAGACCCTAAAAAGGCTAAGAAGTAGCCTTGGTAGAGCAAAATGTCTCTAACGGAAGAAGCTCCCCATCACTTTAACAAGGTGACATTCTAATGGAATGTTCTAAAGTCCTCTAATAAGAGCACTCCTAATAGGGTGATTAAATCCTTTAACAATGTCACATTTAATAGTGTGTATTGTAACCTTTAACAAGGTTGAATCCTAGGAGGGCTTATTTCAAAAGAGTGAAAACTAGTGATATGTTGTTGTTGGTTTTTTCCAAATTGGGTTTTCATGTTAAATCCCAGTTTTAGACTTATGTGGATGTTATTATGATGTTTTATTGATTAATGTTTATATTATACAAGTCTATTATTTAATAAATAGTGGACACCTAATTGATGTTGCTAATAGTTTATATTAGAGACTAAGTCATGGAATGATAATACCTTGGATAATTGACTCAGTCCCCCACCTCCCCTCTTAGTTATTCTAAATATTCTAAGAGATGTTTGATGGATTCCATAGGAATGTGAACTCTTTTCAAAGTGGCAAATCAAGTGAATTGTAGTTTTCCTTATTTTTTAAAATTTTCAATCAATTGTATACCTTGAGTATTTCAAAGTTGAGATATTCTCCTTGTTTCTTTTTCCCTTGTGTTAGTTGCACACTTCATGCTTGAGGATGACATCATATGTGATATATGGATGTATGTTGTTTGATGTTGAGGTTACGTGTGATGCACAAATTGCATAAAATTGTATTATTTTATTTTGTTATGTAAAGTTGAACCTAGGAGAACCTAGATGGGTGTGCACCATGTAGAGATTCCCATGGGATATGCTTGATGAGTTTTATTGTAACATTGTGATAATATTTTATGTAATTATTTAATATTGGGCAAAAATATTTAAATGTCTAATATTAAATATAGGGTCAATGGGTTACATAGCACATAGTTTTAGCACATGGTTTATGTAATACCACTTGGTGGTGTTTAGACTCAAAATCAAAGCCCCGATTTTGAGTACCATTGAAAAATTAAGCCCAATAAGTGCTTTTAAATGCATTTGTACCTAGCCGTCCTTTTAAGGCCTAAGAGGTGTTTAATGTTTCTAACACTTTGCATTCAATGTGTCTACTTGTTCCATGATGATGAATTGTCGTTCGAAGTCATTTTATGAAGTCTCATTTTGAGCAATTGTCAATTCTGCATTTTTTATTGTACAATAGTGATAGGAGGCCATGTTTGCAATTGAATATCTTGTGTCCAGTATTGTTTCATGACTCAGCTCTTTGCAAGTGTTTAGTGTCCATAGCAGAGAGCCTATGTTTCAGATTTCAAGTCATTTTGAGTCTGTTTGACTAGATTTTGAATCCCTCAAAGTTGGTCATTGATTGTTGTTATGCTGATGTGAATTGTTCAGAATTCTAGGAAGCCCTGTTTGACTTGTTATAACTTTGACCCAGTTGACCAAAATGCTAAAGTTCCTTTTGTGTTACATTTTAGAGGTTAGGGACTTGCTATGTTTTGATTTTGAGCTTATGATGAATCCTTTTGATCAATTTTTGAACATGATTCCAAATGCAATTTCTAATTTTTTACCGGTGTCAAAGAATGTAGGTTTTTCAATACCCCTATTTGTGATGTCATATCTCAAAATCCATGATAGGTAAGATTGAATGGATTGTACAACTATGTTCTCCTTTGAAAATACTTTAAGTCTGCCAATTTTCAAGTCTTAATGAATTCGTCTACACAATTTTCCAGCACCATTCCATTTGCAAAAAAATGTTTTTCTATTAGTGTTTCAAGTCTGCAAATTCTGAGTAGCCTACTTTGACCAATTGCCATTTGCACCTAGTTATTCGTCATTAGCCCTAATCGTAGATTCATATTATCCTCATGACAGTGAACCAACGCCTTAGTTTTCGTGCGCCAAAATATTAGTTTTCCCAGTTTTAAAAGCCAATTTTGTACGCAATTTATTTTTTTCTGACATGTTTTCTTGCAGGCAGTTTTGAAAGGAAAACTTTGGCGGTCAATATCTTTAGACTGAGAATTCCTCATGAGATGATATTTTACAAGGTGTATGTCTGAAAAATAGAGAATCCGTAGGTTTGATTTCAGAGCCTGGTCAGAGGTTTGGGACAGTTTTTACAGCCAGTCAAAGGACCTCCTGGCACAAAGTCGACAAGTTGCAAGAAATTGATAAAATGAGTTTTAATTGGCAATTTAGTTGTGAATTTTGATTTGGATCAGTATTAGATGATTTATTGATCAGTTTGGCATTTTAGGTGTTTGGAAACAAAAAAAAATTTAGTTGGACCCCATTTGGGGCCCGACTGATTGCACTAGGACTAATAGATTTTGAAGCAATAGAGGATGTTTCATTTCAAAAGGAGGTTATGATAATGGTGTCTAAAGGACAGGGATAATTCACATGCTCTTCAAAAGATAAATAGTTTGGGGTATACATAAGGGTCAACAAAATATTAAAATGATATAGTGTCAAGCCATGGTAAAGGCTAAGGTATCATATTGCTAAGGTATCATATTTCAAAGAACAAGCCACAATTGTAGAATGTGATTTATCATAAAAAGTCCACATCATTGTTATTTGTAGAGTTTATAGATATAGGGATGGAGCATGTAGGAAGGCTGGAATGTCTGTTGTTGATTTGGCATATAGGTGAGTGAAATCTACTAAGACTATGGATAAGGCATGGGAAGCTGATAAATTCATCAAGAGGGATCCTTCTATGTAGAAGAAACCTTAGAGGGATAAAGGAAGAAAAGGAGAGATGGAAGAACCCTGCCAAAATGACATGAGTGCCAAAAAGAAAACATATAGTACTTCAGGTGGCTTGAAATTAAATGAAGGGAGAATGTTGGATGAAGAGCATCATCTTAGAACCTCACTTGATTGGTCACAAGAGTGCTTCACCATGGATGAGAAAAGATCAAATGTAGTGACAGAGGCATTTGTTCATCTTTATAAAGATGGTCTTATTTACAAAGATCATCGACTTGT
The DNA here is from genome assembly GCA_028749045.1 of Cupressus sempervirens. NCBI lineage: Eukaryota > Viridiplantae > Streptophyta > Pinopsida > Cupressales > Cupressaceae > Cupressus > Cupressus sempervirens. The sequence goes on along the minus strand of CM053784.1, from coordinate 235,722,881 downwards.
GAATTTGGACTGTCTTTTAAGAACAACAATTTTTGATATTGGGGTAGATTACATTGACATCACTAAGCGAACACTACGAAAAGTCCCTAGGTATAAAAATCTAGTTAAGTTCGGAGTTTTGATATCTTTTGCTTATCCTTTGGATGAAGGATTGGGGGAGATTGTTGTTGCAACAACAAGACCTGAAACAATGCCAGGTGACATTGCCATCACATTGTATCCTACTGATCAGAGATATGTGTATTTGCAAAAAAAATTTCCATCCACCCTTTTGATGGAAGAAAACTTCCTATCATATGAGACTCACAACTCATTAATCTAGAGTTTGGAACTTGTGCTAGCAAGATAACTCTAACACATGATCCAAATGATTTTGCAGTAGGTAAGTGACACAATCTAGATTTTATTAACATTTTCACTAATGATGGCTTAATAAAGAGCAACAAAAGGAGCTCCACGTCCAAAGCACCACGGAGACAACAATAGGAAAGTCAAAGGTAAGGTGTCATTATCTAAAAGCAATAGGGAAGCCTCAAGTAATGTTGAGAGAACCTCACCCAAAGTAAAGGCACAGATATGGGAACTCTGCATAAGGGAAAGACATCTCACAACATTTGAAGACAAGGAACATCTGTTGTAGGAGAGTTCGGTGTGTGGGGAAGGCGAATTTCAAGACCATTTATAGCAATGTTGAAGGAATAGCCACAACCTGCAAATATAACCAAGCATTCATATAAACAAAGAAATGGAAGTCATAATTCACACAAAGATTGACAACAAGCATGTTGCAAGACAAGAAGCTGCCGAACCAAGAAAAACACTAATGTAAAGAGTAAAAGCTCTCAAGGCAAAGCATCTAGGAAGAGGCAATGATATATATTGGATCTTTATGCAATGTTCAGTGGCAAGAAAAGACCACTGGCTGCACAAGATGAGTGGAGGACATACGTTGAAGGAGCCTAGTAAAAGTGTCATTCAAATAGGATTCTCACACCTGTCAGAGACACAACCACTAGTATAATACTAAGAAAAGATGCACATCCTTTTTGGTCTGGTCCAACAGTCATTCTAATGATATGGTAGTTATTGATGGGGCTGTTGTGAAAGTCAATAATTGTGGCAAAATTTGGAGGATGGAAGTGTATTCATAAGAACAGATCAAACGAAGAGCCATTTGAGTTTATGAAAGGTGAAGAGAAAGTCATTGATGCTTTGGATAGAGTAATCATGAACATGAAGAAAGGAGAAGTTGCATTGGTAACCATAGTGCTCGAATATGGACATGGAAAATAGGTGGAAACAAATCTGGGAGGCATGAGTCAGTCAATGTGTAAAGGAATTTGATCATGAGACTGTGCATTTCTCATCACCTATCGACGAGTTGTGTAGAGAAAGGACAAAGCAAAAAACAATGGGGAACTTTATCCCACATGCATAGGGTGGGTGGATTTCCTAAGGTTTAAATAGAACAACACTCATCTCTTAACATGTCTAAAGAGACAAGCCTTTTATGGAAGCCGCTAAGCTTGTATGGTGGGGCTTGCCCGTGGTTGACAGGAAGACCTCAAAATTTGAGCCTTCAAACAAATTTTTAATGAAAATGCAAACAAAGGATGATGACATCATCAAGACATGTGATGCCAGAATAGTGAATCAAGATCAATGCATAGGATGCTAACATGTGGCAAGATCAAATGGTGTGTGGTTGCATGCAATATGAAGATGCTTGGGAGATAGCTAATGCAGGAACCTGCAAGCGAACTAGGAGATGACAAGTGTTAGGGAGAATCTAGTGCAACACAAATTCCTAGATGCTAATGTGACACAATATGCCACATGTCGCTAAGGCACATTCCTGCATGTGACGTGGCACATGGTGACTGTGCAAGTGGGGAAGTGTTAAGCCGCCATGTGGCAGTGGGCCCAACCTGTGGTCATGTGGCAGGTGCAGATTCTAGACCAATAACAAAGTGCCAGGTGATGTGATATGGCAGATGATGCAATAGTTCGAGAGCTAATCAGGTGCTGCCACGTGGTAGCCTGGTCAAACCAGAATTGACTCAAGTTTAAAGGGTGGGAAAAAATTGAAAATGGTAAAAAAATAAAAAAATAAAATCATTTTTCAAAAAAGATGCATGTACATGTTCTAAATTCAAATTTGATATATCCTATAGTTGAAACTTTAGGGTATTTTAATTTTTTTGAAAATTTAAAAGTTGTAGACTAGTGGCCATGCCAGGGGCATATTTTTCAAATTGATATTCTAGGGGTTTCCTATAGGTGAATATAGGCATATTATGTATTGTTGGAATCGGGAGAAGATGAACTTTTTGATTATGGAGTTTTTATTCACACAAGAATTCATTGGTTCAAGTTAGAAGCAGAAATGTAAAGTTTGGGCCTTCTTAGTGGAGTGGGCAAAAATTGAAAATGCTATTACTGCCTTGGTAAAACATGGTAAAAATACAGTTAAGGTCAAATTTGGTTACCTTCAGTAAGTTTAAAATTAGATTTTTACTAGCATTTCATGAGGCTTTCAGATTTTTGGTGACATAAAAGTTTACATCATTCAGCAAAGATATTTTTTAGGTCAGTTACAAAATATTCATGAAAACCAAATCAAATCAAATGGGTAGATAGAAGAGAGATGATTTACAATAGCAAAGGATGAAATTTCAAGTGGACACATGTAATTTCCAGATCAAATTTGGGAATTCACTCCTCCTCTATATCTTTCTTTCTTTCGTCGATTGTAGGGGTTGGTTCCAATTTTAGAAGAAATCACTCACTGCTGTGATACCATGTGTTCCAATCTTGAGTTTTCTTAGATCTGTGAGACGAATGGTTCAAGTTTTGATGTGTTATCATCACTGTGACATCACATTTTTGTCAACAAGTTCTCTTGTATGAATGTCAGTTATGAAGATAATATATAAAGTTCATATCTATTAGGTGTATTTATGTTTTGATTTCATGTATTTGAATGTATTGTTTCAAAGAAATGAATATGAATAAGTCAAAATTTCTTTAGTTTCATTCCGATTCTCGTCTCCTATCTCAGTAATTTGTAGTCTTATGTGGTCGAGAAACAAAGAACTAAGACTCATTTGCATCCCTTTAAGGTTGTATGTCAGATATGTTTTGCTGTTGGAACAAAGGGACAAGTAAATGCTTGATGTATTTGGCAGGGTTGCTAATTATTCTGAGAAGGATATCTCATGAGAATGAGGTCTTTATGAGAACTGATGTCTAATTCACAAAGTGATAAGATAGATATGATGTCTGGGTGTATGAAATATGTGCTAGATATCATAGATGTATGTATTTAATTCATCGACTTGCCCAATAGATAAGGCACTGATCATTTATAGGATCACTTGTTTGTATTGTTGCATATTTGAGGTTTTGCTAAATTCAACATCATTAATCAATTGTATTTCCCTTTCATCTTGAAATCTATTCAAAGTCTAACCCTCACTTACCTTACCATTTTCATGAGTCATGCTATTAGCTATTTCATGCTTGTGATTTCTTGGTTGAGTATAGAAGATTTAGGGGTTTCATCTGTTATTCTAGATCCTAATTATGCTCATTGCACTGGTCACATAATCAGATCTTAAGAGGTTCACCCACCAAAGTTTTGTAGAGCCTGAAGTAGAAGAAGGCTCTAGCTTTATAGTTGGCCTAGTATTTGAAATGGTATATTGAAGATGGGAGTTAGCTTCCCTTAGATGTATCTTGTTCTCATCGGGGTAATTTGAAACCATCAGTGTTTCAAAACACCAACAAAATGGTTACTCTATTAGGGAGATAAGATGGCAATACACCTTGTTAAAAGGACAAGAATCTCCGGTGTTAATTGAATATTTAGTCCTTAGACAATAGATAGAATTTTCTAAATCAGTGTGATAGACAAACCTTGAGAATTTGAAAAGGATTCAATACAACAGGAAGAATTTTCTACAACCGTGAGGAATTATGGTGTTCTTTTAATATCCTATCTGAAATTTTATGTTCCCCAATAAGTTTTAATCTCTTATAGCAGTAGTTCTTAAATTGGATGCAAAATGTGTTGAGATATGAGTATGCCTTTAATTAGTTCAATTTGGTGTGAGCTGCTATTGTAATTTCAGAGTTAAGAAAGTTATGTTTCAGCTTTGTGTAGAGGTTTGAAATTCAAGAGAAATTTGAAGGGGTGTCTTCTATCTGTTGTTGTTTGAAATCAAATTTTGATATCTTCAAGACTAATGCAATTCATGTCTCACTTAATGTGAGTGGTGACTCAAAGTTAATCTCTATCCCAATGTAGTTCTATACATGAATTGTGATTAGTTGTTGTAGGAGAAGAGCAAATTCAAAGAGGTTGAAACATTCAAATGGTTGGTAAAATTTGTGATGTGCTGGTTCAACCAATTTAGTAAAGAATTGATGAGATTTTGGGTCTGCTGTTGTAAATAGTAGATAGAGAACTTTTAGCCATCTGGATCTTAAGGTATTTTTATTTTCATGTATTATATTTTCATGAAAATTGATTGTTAAAAGGCAGTGTTCTCCATCAAGTGAGTTTCAACACTAAGAGGAGGAGAATAGTCTGACAAGTTTCATACACTTCATTGGATTGAGTTTCAACTTGTTGTATATAGTTTGTGAAGTGTATTTGAAGTGATTTATTTGGTAGAAGGTTATATAGATCTACTGCAATTTGCAAATCTAAGATTTATTATTGATGAATAAGCTTGAAATCTTTGAAGAATGTCAAGTTTCCTTTAATCTAGTATGCAACCTATCAGTGAAATTTTTAGATCTATTTATACCAAGCGGTATATTCCATTATGTTTTGATGGTATTCATGGTTTCCTGAATGTCAGTCCTAATGATATTAGAAATAAATTGCCTAAGTTTAGTGGGAACCATCTTGTTTCAACTAGTCATCATGTTGAGTTGTTCAGTGATTTGATGGGTGACAATGAGATTTCTCATGAGGATTCACGAAGTTATTTGTTCAAACTTTGGAAGGTGATGCTAGAGACTGATTCTCTTTTCTCCTATCATGTTGTATTTCATCTTGGGGTGAGTTGCATTCCACCTTTATGGAGCAATTTAGAGAAAGAGTAAGCATATTTGATTCTTATGATAAGTTCTTAAAGATTCATCTTAAGTGTGATGAACTTGTGCCTCAATTCAATATCAGATTTGCAAATGTTTTGAATGATATCCATGAGAATTATAGACCGGATGATCAAATGTGTTTAGTTGTCTATTTTGATGCATTTGACAGGAAAATGAGTTATTTATTGAGGGATAAAGAACCTAGGACATTATATCAGGCTTTTATGACTGCTATAGAGATTGAAAATAATCTGAAATACGTATTGACTAGATGATGCAGGAGCATCCAGAGGTATAAGGGCAGTCCTGTGTCACCCAAAAATATGTACTTAGACTTAGTTTCTGTTTCATGTCTTTACATTTTTGGATACCCATTTGGGTCAAATAAAGGTTCCAACTCTCACAGTTCCACTATCAGTGTGTTTGAAAATCCCAAAAAAAAAGGAGCATGTATTTGGGCCATCATTTTGGTAAACTAGAAGGTGTGAATTGGACAGATGAATGTAATCATGATTTAGAGCATTCCAGAAAAAGAATCAGGTCAATAGGCCCCACGGTTTGAAAGTTATTGCAGTTTTTCGGGTTTTGGAGACCTCCTAAGAATGCTTCAAAGTCAAGTTTGGGGCATTAAATGACCTCGAAAAGGGTCGAAAAATGGGGGAGGAGCGAAGCTGGTCCATAGGGCTATAGAGCGCTTCGAGAGCTCTTCGAAAATGTAAACGGTTCGTCAATCGAAGCTACGGTTCAAAAGTTATGCCTCCCGGAAGTTCGGTTACCATTTTTGGATTCTTCTAGATTTGCACCAACTTCTAATGCAGCTTCTGGAACCATCTATTTTGTTGGTGGATGCCTACTAGCACTTTCTAGAATGTACTCCTAGTCCTTAACCCTCCAGGGTCTATTTAAGGAGATTTCTGGCATTGTAAAAGGCAGTTCGGAGTGGAGTTTGAGAGGAGGTACTGAAAGGAGAAATTATCTCCAGATTTATGCTATTGTAAGCCCTTAGGGCATGTTCTGAAGTTTATTTTCTCCGTACTGTTTGTAATAGCTTATTTTCTCAGTTAATATAATTTTCCCTTTTTGTTCTTGGGTAGCGTCCCCATCACTAGAAGTCATTTTGGTAGAAATTTGTGCTAGATTTATGTGTTTGAAAGAAAGGATGAATGTGGTGTTGATGCTTCAAGTTCAAATCAACTTACCAATACCCTTGTTGTAAGTTTTAATCAAGTGGAAAATTCAGATCAGCAAGTAGGTACCCCTATTGTGGTGGATGATTTTGTTGAAAATTTAGAATTAAAGACATGTGCAGATGAAGTTTATTAGTTTCAAGGAAGAGATGAGTCTGTTCTTGCAGAATGTAATGCACATGTTTCCAGTATTGCAACAGCAGATGATAGAGTTGATTCATTTGACAAAGTATACATTCAAGATATAAATTTAGTTATTCATTCTTGTATTGATGATTTACATTATGCTGAAAACATAACTAGTCATGAAGAGGAAAGGCACTCATCTCAGTATGAGGATGAAGAAGCTGGAAGTGATCTTTTGAGTGATGAAAATAAAGTTGTTCATCCAACATATTGTGAAGAAGTATCATGTGAAGACAATGATGAGAGTTTTTCCTCAAGTCAAGAAGAAGACAATGATATTACATGTTCACCTTCATATGAATCTGATGCAAATTGGGAAGAAGAAAGCAATGACAGAAATGAGTACTCTTATGCTAGTAGATGTATGAGTTCTTTTTCTAAATCTGAAAGTGAAATTCTACTTCAGAATTGTGCAAATCAGCTTGAGGTTGAAATTTGTGAAGAGGAGTTGTCTACATAATACGAGGATAAAGAAGTTGTCTATAAGGACATAATAGCTAATTGTGTAGATCAATGTCTTGAAGATGTATGCAGTGTTAACCAGCAGTATAAAATGATTCTAAGGTTAGTGCATCAACACCTAAAGATGAGTAGTTTGTAAGACATTTGTATCACCTTAATGAAGACAATGTAAGTAATATTGCTTCATATTCTACATGCTTTGGTGATGGAGTAGAAAGTGAGTCTTCGTATAGTTTTGATTTTTCTTCATATGATGAGAGTCTCCATGTAGATGAAATGGATAGTGAGTTTAAAGTGTATATTAACACCTTATATGATGAAAATCCGGATGATGATCAGCCTATATTTTGTCAAGATGTTCAAAAAGGATCATTACATGGAGTTATCAATCCATTATTTGAAGAAGATATGGAATATTCAGATTTAGTTGAGGATAATTTTAATGATGATACATTATCCTACTATTGTAAGAGATTAGTTTTTTCTTCTTTCAAGTATAACAGTGAAAATGATAATGATGTTGCATCTCATGAGATTGAGAATAAGGTGTCTGATAAGGTTGTTATTGAAGATCAATGTGCACATTGTAATGAGTTTTATGATGAACATTCTAATGAGATGACTAATTCATTTGCTAATTTCAAAGGACCATTTGAAGATTCTAGATTAGTTTTAGATTATAACATTAATGATATGCGTGAGTACAAATCTGATTGCTCATGTGAATACAATCTGGTTATACATAAGGATATACAATTTGAAGGTATGTGTGACCTTTTTTCCCATGTTGAATATGATGCCTTCATATTCAGACTGATAGCATGCATGATTCACTTATTGAAGAAGATTTTCAGTTTGAGTCTGATATTTGAGAGGATGTTGATCAATACTTTCATAATGAGCAAGTGGTTGAAGGTGAAGCTAGTTCTTATATGCATTATGAAAGTGAAAGTATAGACTTCGTTTTTCCAAGTAAGTTGAGTCATAGTGCTAATCTAGTTGGTGAAACTGATAGAAGAAATGTTTAAAGTTTACCTCATGAAGGTTTAGATGAAAATTAGATTTATGATAGAGGTAAAATTTTTGTTGAAGTTCGTTCGCCCAGGGCCATTGTTTGTACATAGTAGGAGTAGTTTCCCTGTGTTCAATAAAGTTGCTCAAGAGAAGTTTTTTAGGAATGTTTTGCTTCTTCCAGAGATCTGAATCCCTTCCATGCCCACAAGCGACATGCATCCCCAAACATAGCCACTATTGGGCCTCAAATTCAAAGCCTCAATTTTGAGTACCATTGAAAAATTAAGCCCAATAAGCTCTTTTAAATACATTTGTACCCGGTCATCCTTTTGAGGCCTAAGAAGTGTTTAATGTTTCGAACACCTTGTATTTAGTGCGTCTACTTGTTCCATGATGATAAATTGTCATTGTGAGTCATTCTATGAAGTCTCGTTTTGAGCAATTGTCAATTCTTTATTTTTGCTTAAGTGTCAAATAGCAACAAGAGGCCATGTTTGCAATTGAATATCTTGCACCCATTTTTTTTCACTACTCACCTCTTTGGGAGTGTTTAGTGTCCCTACTAGAGAGGCTATGTTTCAGATTTTAAGTCGTTTCAAGTCCATTTGACTAGGATTCGAATCCTTCAAAGTTGGTCATTTATTGTTGTCATGCTGATGTAAATTGTTTAGAATTCTAAGAAGCCCCATTTGACTTGTTATAACTTTGACCCAGTTGACCAAACTATTAAAATTCCTTTTGTGTTGCATTTCAGAGGTTAAGGACTTGCTATGTTTCAATTTTGAGATTATGACGAATCCATTTGATCAATTTTTGAATGTGATTCCAAATGCAATTTCTAATTTGTTATTGGTGTCAAAGAATGTACGTTTGTCGGTACCCCTATTTGTGATGTTATATCTTGAAATAAATAATAGGTGAGATTGAATGGATTTTAGCACTACGTTCTTCTCTTAAAATGCTTTAAGTGTGCCAATTTTCAAATCTTGACGAATTCGTCTGCACACTTTCCGAGGTCCATTCCATTTGCAAAAAATTGCAAATTCTGAGTACCCTACTTTGAGCGCTCGCCATTTGCACCCAATTATTAATCATGAGCCCTAATCATAAATTCATATTGTCCTCATGGAAATGAACCAATGCCCCAGTTTTCATGCCCTAAAATGTCAGTTTGCCTAGTTTTAAAAGCCAATTCCATTATGAATTTATTATTTTTTGACATGTTTTCTTGTACGTAGTTCTGAATGTGCAACTTTAGCGGTCAATATCCTTTGACTAAGAATTCGTCATGAGATGATATTCGACAGGGTGTAAGTATGCAGAATAGAGAATTAGTATGTTTGATTTAATAGCTCAGTCAGAGGTTTGGGTCAATTTTTAAAGCTGGTCAAAGGACCTCTTGGCACAAAGTTGACAAGTTGCAAGAAAGTGATAAAATGAGTTTTAATTGGTAGTTTAGTGATGGATTTTGATTTGGATCAGTATTAGATGATTTATTGATCAGTTTGGCATTTCAGGTGTTTGGAAATGAATTTTTTTTTAGCCAGACCCCCTTTGGGGCCCAACTGATTCCACTAAGACTAATTGATTTTGAAGGAATAGGGGATGTTTTGTTTCAAAAGGACATTATGATAATGGTGTCTAAAGGATAGGGAGAATTCACACACTCTTCAAAAGATAAATAGTTCAGGGTATACATAAGGGTCAAGCCATGGTAAAGGCTAAGGTATTATTTCTCAGAGAACAAGCCACAATTGGAGAATGAGATTTATCATAAAAAGTCCACATCATTGTTATTGGTAGAGTTTATAGATAGAGGGTTGGAGCATGGAGGAAGGCTGGAATGTTTGTTCTTGATTTGGCATATAGGTGAGCAAAATCTGCTAAGACTGTGGACAAGGCATAGGAGGCTGATAAATTCATCAAGAGGGATCCTTATATGTAGAAGAAACCTTAGAGGGATAAAGGAAGAAAAGGAGAGATGGAAGAACCCTTTCAAAATGACACGAGTGCCAAAAAGCAAACACATAATACCTCAGGTTGCTTGAAATGAAATGGTGGGACAATTTTGGATCAAGAGCGTCATCTTGGAACCTCACTTGATTGGTCACGGGAGTGCTTTGCCATGGATGAGAAAACATCAAATGCAGTGACAAAGGTGTTTGTTCATCTTTATAAAGATGGTCTTATTTACAAAGATCATCAACTTTTGAATTGGGACTGTGTTCGAAGAATAGCCATTTCTGATATTGAGGTAGACTAGGTTGACATCAATAAGCGAACAATATAGAAAGTCCCTCGGTACAAAAATCCAATTGAGTTTGGAGTTTTGATATCTTTTGCTTATCCTTTGGATGAAGAATTGGGCGAGATTGTTGTTGCAACAACAAGACTTGAAACAATGCTAGGTGACACTGCCATCGCATTGCATCCTACTGATCAGAGATATGTGCATTTGCACAAAAAAATTTCCATCCACCCTTTTGATGGAAGAAAACTTCCTATCATATGTGACTCAGAGCTTGTTAATCCAGAGTTTGGAACTGGTGCTATCAAGATAACTCCAGCACATGATCAAAATGATTTTGCAGTAGGTAAGTGACACAATCTAGATTTTATTAACATTTTAGTTGATGATGGCTTGATAAAGAGCAACAAAAGGAGCTCCATGTCTAAAGCAATAGGGAGATGCTAGCACGAAAGTCAAAGGGAAGACGCCAGCATCTAAAAGCAACAAGACAGCCTCACACAATGGGGAGAGGACCACACCCAAATTAAAGGCATAGATATGGGAGCTCTGTGCAAGAGAACGGGAGCTCGGCATGTGGAGAAGGCGAATTGAAAGACCATTTGCAGCAATGTTGAAGGAGTAACCGCAACCTAAAAATATAACCAAGCATTCATATAAACAAAAAATGGAAGTCTCAATGCACAGAAATATTGAGAACAAGCACGTTGCAAGACAAGAAGCCGGCAGACCAGGAGAAATGCCCATGTGAATAGCAAAAGCTGTCAAGGCAAAGCATCCAGGCAGAGGCAACAGTATGTATTGGATCTCTATGCAATGTTCACAGGGAAGCAAAGACCACCAACCACACGGGATGAGCAAAGGACATACATTGAAGGAGTCGAGAAACAGTGTTGTTCAAACAGGGATCTCATGCTTGTCAGAGACACAACCACTAGTATAATACTACGAAAAGATGCACATCCTTTTTAGTTTGGTTCACCAGTCATTCCAATGATATGGCAACTAATGATGGGGCAGTTATGAAAGTTAAATATGTCGCAAAATTGGAGGATGGAACTGTATTCGATAAGAAAGGATTAGACAAAGAGACATTTGAGTTTATGACTGGAGAAGAGCAAGTCATTGATGGTTTGGATAGAGCAATCATGAACATGAAGAAAGGAGAAGTTGCATTGGTAACCATAGTGCCCGAATATGGATATTGAATAGAGGTGGAAAAAAATCTGGGAGGCATGAGTAGTCAATGTGTAAAAGAATTTGATCATGAGACTGCACATTTCACATCACCTGTCCACAAGTTGCGTAGAGAAAGAACAAAGCAAAAAACAATGGGAAACATTATCCCGCATGCATAGGGTGGGTGGATTTCCTAAGGTTTAAATAGAACAACACTCACCTCTTAACATGTCTAAAGAGACATCCCTTTTGGGGAAGCCACTAGGCTTGTATGGTGGAGCCCGCCCATGGTCAGCAAGAGGACCTCAAAATTTGAGCCTTCAAACAAATTTTGAGTGACATCATCAAGCCATGTGGTGCCAGAATAGCTAATCACAGGATGCTGACACGTGGCCAAATCGAACGATGGGTGCTTGCCTGCAATATGAGGATGCTCAGGAGTTAGATAATGCGGTAAAGCACCTAGGCACCATGTGACAGTGGGCCTAAGTCGGAGGTGAGGTGGTGTACCAAATCAATGTGATGATGTGGAACCTACAGGCGAACCAGGAGATGACAAGTGTCAAGGAGACTCTAGTGTAGCACAGATTCCTAGATGCTAATCTGGCACAGTGTGCCACATGTCAGAAAGGTGCATTCCTGAATGCGATTTGGCACCTACTGACTATGCAAGTAGGGAAGGACCAACCCATCACGTGGCAGCGGGCCCAACCTATTGTGATGTGGTGGGTGCATATTCTGGACCAATAATAGAGTGCCACATGGTGATGATGTGGTAGGTGACAAGACATGGCAGATGATGCAGTAGTCTAAGAGCCAATCAGGTGTTGCCACGTGGTAGTAGTTCAAGGTAGGTTTGACTCGAGTTAAAATGGTGGGAAAAAATTGGAAATCATAAAAAAAAAATTAGATCATTTTTCAAAAAGGATGAATGTACATGTTCTAAATGCAAAATTGATACATCCTATAGTTGAAACTTTAGGGTATTTTAAATTTTTTGAAAATTTAAAAGTTGCAGACGAAAGGCCATGCCATGGGCATATTTTTCAAATTGAGATTCTAGGGGTTTCCTATAGGTGAATATAGGCATATTATATATCGCCAAAACTGGGAGAAGATGAAGTTTCTGATTATGGAGTTTGTTTTCACACAAGAATTCACTGGTTCGAGTTATAGACCGAAATATAAAATTTGGGCCTTCTTAGTGAAGTGGGCTTCAATTGAAAATGCAGTTACAGGCTTGGTAAAACATGGTAAAACTGCAATTAAGGTCGAATTTGGTTGCCTTCAATTAGTTTAAACTTAGATTTTTACCAGCATTTTATGAGGCTTTTAAATTTTTGGGGACACAAAAGTTTTCATCATTCAGCAGAGATATTGTTTAGGTCAGTTACAAAATATTCATGAAAACCAAATCAAATCAAATGGGTAGAAAGAAGAGGGATGATTTACAATAGCAAAGGATGAAATTTCAAGTGGACACATGTCGTCTCCAGATTAGATCCAGGAATTCACTCCTCCTCTATATCTTTCTTTCTTTCATCCATTGTAGGAGTTGGTTCCAGATTTAAATGAAATAACTCACTATTGTGATACCATATGTGTTCCAATCTTGAATTTTTTTGGAACTGTGAGACCAATGGTTCCAGTTTTGATGTGTTTTCATCATTGTGACACGGCATTTTCTTTAGCAATTTCTCTTGTATGAACAACTGTTATGAACATAATACAAAAAGTTCAAATCTATTAGGTGTTTTTATGTTTTGATTTCATGCATTTGAATGTATTATTTCAAAGAAATGAATACGAATGAGCCAAAATTTCTTTATTTTCATTATAATTCTCGTCTCATATTGCAGTAATCTATAGTCTTATGTGGTGTAGGAACAAAAAACTAAGACTCATTTGCATCCGTTTAAGGTTGTATGTCAGATATGTTTTGTTGTTGGAACAAAGGGAATAATAAATGCTTGATGTGTTTGCCAAGGTTGTTCGTTATTCTGAAAAGGATATCTCGTGAGAATGAGGTATTTATGAACACTGATGTCTTATTCACAAAGTGATAGGATAGATTTGATGTCTAGGTGTATGAAATATGTCTTGGATATCACAAATATATGTATTTAATTCATGGAATTGCGCAATAGATAAGGCATTGATCAGTTATAGGATCACTTGTTTGTATTGCTACATATTTGATGTTTTGCTAAATTGAACATCATTAATCAATTGTATTTCCCTTTCATGTTGAAAGTTATTCAAAGTCTAACTCTTACTTAGCTTACCAATTTCATGAGTCATGCTATTAGCTATTTCATGCTTGTAATTTCTCGGTTAAGTATAGAAGATTTAGGGGTTTCATTTGTTATTCTAAATCCTGATTATGCTAATTGCACTAGTCACATAATCAAATCTTAAGAGGTTCACCCACCTAGGTTTTGCAGAGCCTGAAGTAGAAGAAGGGTCTAGCCTTATAGTTGGCTTGGTGTTTGAAATGGTATATTGAAGATGGGAGTTAGCTGCCTCTAGATGTATCTTGTTCTCATCAAGGTAATTTGAAACTGTCAGTGTTTCAAAATACCAACAGGTGGTTTTGTGGGATCTTTCTACTACAGAAGAAACCATAAGGATAGTTGTTGTATGAGAAGGGAAAATGGGCAAAAAAGAAAGTTGAGCAAGACAAGGCATGATATGTTAGCCAAATGAGCATTTGTGAAGGTTGGAAGCATGTCATAGGATGTGTGGATTCATGCTTGTTCACATAGATTGCTTAGTTGTGCTTATGGCTTTGAATGCTTCCATGGTTGTATTGCAATGGTATCGAGCTAAATAATACATAGTGATGGATACTTTTGGAGGTTGGATTATTCTCTCAATGAGGTTTTCTCAGGGTATTTCTTGTGTCACGTTTTTGTGAGAATGTTATCTATTCTCTTGCATGTGGATTTGAATTGCATATTTATTTCAGATCTATTATGTGTTGTGTGGAAACATTTATATTTTGTTGTCAGTTTTTTAACATTTAAGACAACATACATGCATGTAGTTGAGCTATGGTCCCATACCAAGGTTAAAGTGACTAGTACTCTTGGTGTTTGAGTCCAATTTAGTTTACCATTTTTTGGTGGTTTATGAATTTGATTCTTTTATGATTTTTTTTCTTATTTTCTTTATTTCTCTTTGTTGTAACAAGATGGTCTTTGTTAGAATTTAAGTAGTAGAGTGGGTTGGCTCTCCAATGTGTGTTGGGACAGAAAGGGGTCCCATGATATATGTTGGTAGAGTTCTTAATAAATGATAACTAAATAAATGAATAGTATCACAATATAGTAAAAAGAGATTAATTTAATTTATGAGACTAACTTGTAGGCAGAAGATGTTGATATGGTATGTCCTTTCCTTTCTATTTGAGGATGTTGATATGGTACAATAACTTGTCATTGTTTAATGATGTTGATATAGTATAATGTATCATTTCCATCTACAAATGTTGATATGGTTTAGTTGAGAATCCTTGATGAAAGAAGGATAGCTCAATGTGGCACTAGCTTTGTGAGCTGTGTGATGACACTCTATTTTTGTGTCACCATGCTAAACCTTTTTTAGTAGTAAGTCATACCTATGACATCTAGTAATTATGTGGGTCCTTTCTTGTATTTGTATACTAGTCTCATGTATAATATTCTTAATGAGTGATTACATTTTCTACATCTTAATTGTATTGGACTGATGAAGGGTGCTCCCGTTAATACCATAAACACATAACAAGAAAAAAGAAACAACAAATCTGAGAACAAAATATAAACTTCTTATTTGTGTTGCAAATGTAGAATTATAGAATTCAAAAGTACAATATGCTAACCCACGTGGGCACCTTCATTACAGTAATCTGCAAGACTAAGCTGTGAACTACCACCCAGAGTTATTCTAGACAGTGTTCAGGCCTTTCCTAAATAGGCAATTTTATGCTACCAAAGAAAGTTCTAGATGCTCAAAGTTAATACCTAAGATCGACAGACCCTAACAATACATATAGAGTTGGGTAAATACATCTTTGACAAATTATTTTAAAATTTTTAGGTAGCCCAACTTCGGAAGGCCCCAACTCTCAAATTGTTGCTTTGATTGGCTATTATAACCACTTTTCAGAAATGCCATCTCTTGATCTATAGGCTTGGAATGGCAAGAGCACCCTTCCATCGAGTTTTTGAATCTCATCCAGGAACTCTAAGGCCTCCAATGGTGAACATGAAGATTTTTCTGCAAAATTTTTTCTCCAAAAATCAGCAATAACTTTTCTAATATTAAAGTTGGAGCAATGAGATTTTTATGGTAGGCTTATAGTTTTGAAATGAACTTTCATGTAGAAAATAAGAACATTCTGAGCTCGCATGAAAAACTTACTTAAAATAGTAAGCTCCCATAAATAGTAACCACCCTGTCTACTAGTTCTTATTAAAATAGATAGATTGAAAATAAAAATATTTTTGGGTGATGTCAAATTGTTATTACACCTAGGATGCTCCTTTGTAGCCAAACTAGCTGTTGGAATACTATTGGAAATATAAGAGGAGTGACTAAGAGGGGAGGGGTGAATTAGTTACTACTAAAATAAATCGCAGATCCCTTAGATGTCAGTACAAAAAAGTAAACTACAAAACTGAACATTGTTGAGGCGAGTGATAAACACACACAGAATGTTATAACTCGGTAATAAGTGAATTACTTCAGTAAATGCTTAACATATAAACCTTTAGATGTTGTCTGTGATTACCATTACTTTAACTAAGTTGCAAACATATAAAAGAAAATGACATGAACATAGTAGACACCAGGATTTAACAAGGAAACCTAATTTGAAAAAAACCACCAATTGCAACTAGTTACTATTTTTCACTCTTTTGAAGTGAGACCTGTCAAGAGCCAACCTTGTTAAAGGTTGCAAAACACACAGTTAGGTGTGACCCTGTTAAAATATTTAATCACCCTATTAAGAGTGGCCTTGTTAGAGGTCTTGAGACAATTGAATAGAATTGCCACCTTGTTAGAGGATTTACAAATAGTTGTTAAGCCAACTCTGTTAAGAGATTTACATCACTGTTGCAATAGGTAGAGAGTAACAATGAGATGACCTGATTTGAATCGAACTGATTTGCCGATTACATATCTCTATTCTGGCTTGTACTTGATCCTTCTAGGTTGAATATAATTTTGCTTGTCCACAAGGATATTTTGCTTATCCTTCAAATTCGCCTCCTCTTTTCACCACTAGCTCTTTAATCATATCATCATGAAAATACTCACTTTGAAATCACAACTTGACCTTATACTTATATCTTCCACTTCATCAAGTCAGCTCAAATACAACTTAGAATAATCAATATTCATCACCTTAGTCAGTTGGAATCAATAGATAAATTAATTAAGCTTAATACAACAAAATAAGAAAATCCTTCATTAGCTGACCCAACTTAGTAGACACTGACTCGGAAAAGATTTCCTTTCTTAACCAACAAAATTTTGATTAACACTACAAACAAGTGAAAATCCTTGGGCAACTGAGTGAGCTCGGTTAGCACTGGTTCCATCAAACTTCCCTTCATTAACTGAGTGAGCTCGGTTAACACTCACTACATCTTTTCCTTTGATGCTCGAGTGAACTCAGTAGACACTGCCTTTTGAACTAGTAAAACAAAGGAATGCTCAGTAGACACTAATAACTGTCTTCACTGCCTGAGTAACTTCAACATATACTGACAGATAATGATTATAACATTTGTATGACATTAAAGACAACACACAATTAATGAATTGTATCCAAAGAATAATCAATTGTGCTTCTGTAACTTCATCTCCATCACCTCCTTCATAATACTCTATCAAATCTGAACTATTAAATACCAGTGAAATATTCAATTCAGCCGGAAACTACACTTCATAACCATTTCTAGAATCATGTCTTTTCACTATCTTTCGCGGTCCAAACTTTGTTATCATTAGCTTATTATATGTACCCACTGAAAAATGCTCCTTTCGCAAATGAACCATGAATTCATCCCCATTCCAAAATTTTTAATACATTCTTTTTACATCTACCTTAGCCTTGTACTATGTATTCATCTTTATGATGTGCTTCCTCACCTCCTTATGGATGTTCTTCAAATGTTTAGTAAATTCTTCTACTTCAACACTACTTATCTCTCCTTTATCCAACTGTTAGAATTCAGAAGCATTTCTAGGATTGCTCCTGTATACAATCTAGAATGGTGATTTACTAGTATTCATATTGACAAAATTATTATATGAAAATTTTGTCTGTGGTAACATCAGATCCCATCCTTTTGGCTTTTCACCAACCAAACATCTCAGCAAATATTCCAAACTGCGATGCACAACATTTGTTTGTCCATCAGTCTATGGATGATGTGATGAACTGAATTTCAACTCTGTCTTCAATTTCTTCCATAATGTACACCATAAATACCCACCAAATTTGGTATCTCGGTTTGAAACTATACTCTTTGGAAGGACATGTAGTGTCACAACTTCTTTAAAAAACAACTCTCCTATGAACAATATCACTAGTCTTCTTACAAGGAATAAAATGTGCCATCTTTGAAAAGCTTTCAACCACCACAAAAATTGAATCATGCCCTCACTAAGTCCTTGATAATCAAAGAACAAAATTCATGCTAACATCCTCTCACTACTTCTCTGGTTTAGGTAGTGGTTGATACAACCCTGTATTCTACTTCACTCCTTTTGCCATCTGACATACTTTGCAACTTTGTACAAACTTCTTCACATCTTGTTGCAACTATGGCCAGTAATAATTCTCATCAACTAAGACTATGGTTTTATCTCTGCCAAAATATCCAACCAATCCTCCACTATGCTTCTCCTTCATGAGATTCTCTCACATTGAACTTCTAGGAATGCACAAATGGCTTCATTTGAACAACATACTATCTTGGATCATGAAATCCAACCACTTTGTTGTGTCAAGTATAACAGGTTCTATACAAGCCTTCCATGCTTCACCAAAATCAGGATCATCTGGATACAAAGTATCGAATTGCTTGGATCCAACCACCTCTATCTATATTTCTGTCAGCAAAAGTTGTCTTCTACTAAGAGCATTTGCAACTCTATTAGACTTCCAACTCCTATGTTTCAAAATAAATGTATAACTCTGCAAAAACTCAACCCACTTCAAATCCCTTTGGTTGAATTATCCTTGACTATTTAAATATTACAAAGCTTGATGATTATTATACAAAACAAACTCTTTAGGAAGAATATAGTGTCTCTGCTTCTTCAGTGCTTGAACTACAGCATAAAATTCCTGATCATAAACATAATATTTTTATTTTGCATCATTTTATTTCTCATTGAAATAAGTAATAGATCTACCTTCTTAGCTCAAAATAGCTCCTATTGTAGTACCACTAGCATCACAGTGTACTTGAAACACCTTGCTAAAATTTGGAAGTGCTAAAATACGCTGCTTAGTAAGTTTTTGTTTCAAAAGATTAAAACTTGTATATGCTCTTGCAATCCATTTAAATTCTTCCCTATCCACTCTCATTGTTTAGGTCAAGGGTCCACAAATACTGCTAAAACCTCTTGTGAACTTTCTATAAAAACTAGCTAGTCCATGAAAAGATCTTACATTTGCCGCACTCATTGGAGTAGGCCATTCAAGGATAGCCTTCAGTTTCTTTGGATTCATTTTCAGACCTTCTACTAAGACTAGAAATCCTAGGTACTGTTGGTGTTTGAAAACACTGCAGGGTTTTCAATTATCCCACTAAGAAATTGACATGTCTAGGGGCAGCTAACTCCCATTTTCAAGATGCCATTTCTGACAATAGGCCAACTATAAGGCATGCCCCTTCGTCTACTTTAGGCTTTGCTAGACCTAGGCGGGTAGACTTGAGATTCAATTGATATTGTACCAGTGAAAAAACATATCCCTGAATCAATCAAGCAGATGAAACCCTTATATCTCCTAGTAACACATGAAATGACATGGACCTACAGTAGCTAGGTGCAGATCTATGAGTCTCAAAAGCTGAGTGAGGGTTAAACAATTATGCCCACTTCAAACATGAACAACTAAATTTATTTGAATAAAAGATTTGTGTAAATGCCATTCATATCAACCTACGTTTGATTTAGTGATTAGTGCCTTATCCATTGAAACATGGAGTCATTACCAGCATGATGACCTAACTTGGTTGCCTTACAATCAAGTTGATCAACTAAAATTCCCCAATCCCATACTTATGCAATATCCCCTTCATGTACCCAGAAACCCTATCAGAGCTATGAAGCATTTACTTGATTTCTTCAATTACAAAGTTAATGACACATGATGAATCAGGAGACAGAATTAGAAAGCTTAGATAATTCCTGTAAATCCCCTTTTGTGTATTTATCCATGAAAAGACCGAATACATTAAATTGGTAAGACTAAATGAAGCTCCAGATAATACACATAATCTAGCATCCATTATCATATCTCAGAAACAATGCATGAAATGAAATGAAAATCTGCACACAAACAGGTGTATGGCCTTCACTGCTAGAGCTCAGCTCCATAGTCAGGAAGTAAAACCATCTACAACTGTGGTTTCAACAGTAGAACTGGAACCTTGCTAGTATTACCCAGAGCCAAACTGCCAATAACCCCATACAAAAAGAAGAATAAGAAAGATATAGGAAGGAAACAATTCTTGGATTAAATCTGCAACTGACATGTGTACCCCTAGAATTCCTTTCAAAGAAGCTTGGAAATAATCTTTCTACCTTCTGTTCTTAACTGAAAATTAAATCTTCATTATTTTGGCTCTACCAACACCAAATATCTGAAGCATATGATTAAAAGAAATAACTGATTTGATGCCTGGTCTTTACCCATGGTAAAAGTGAAATTTAGTTAAAAATTGACTTGCACAAGCCAAGAAAACCCTCTAGAATTGATTATCTTCACATACAAATTTTACCAAGCCTCCAAAACTGCCCTACAACTGACTCTTATACTCAATGATGAATTATGCTTGTTCTGTTGGAATGCCCCGAAAAATACAGATTGACCTGTAGCTCAAAATGGTGAAGACCTGTGCATAATCTGACTCCAGAAATAGAAAATTCGGCTCCTCCTGGTTTCGATGGTATATTGGAGTGCCTATTTTGGATTAAAAACGCCCCTTTTATGCTCCTCTGAAGTTTCAGACTTTGTTCATGGCTCCATGGCAAGTAAAAGAATAAATTTGAAAAATTTAAAATATACCCATAACTCAAACTATAGGACATTTATAATTTTGAATCAAATTTATTCTACTTCAAAATGAACGTGCAGTGCAGCAAAGATATATTTTAAAACAAATTTGAAATTACTCTTTCCTTTTCAAACCATTTGAATGGCGCCACTTGTCGTCATCTTACAGGCCTGTCCTCTGAGTGAGTGCCACATGTCATTCACCTCCAGACCTGTGACTGCCGCAACGTCGCAGCTCCCTGCTGGCTCACGAGTTGCCTACTCATCCTGATGAAGTCGCCACGTCAGCAAGGGCACTATGTCGCTATGGTTAACTTCTGAGCAACTTCCATTGGCGACATAGCACCTACCATAGGATCTTCCACGTATCGCAATCTCCTCGTTATGTCTGCAATCTCTCCACATCATCACCTGCTCCGGAGTGCCACATCACCGCTTTGTCACTGTTTTGGCTGCCACTTGTCCTTTTCTATTTGGTTGAGGACCTCAAGCAGGACCCACCTGTCTTCCCACACACTTCGCCAGATTTCAAAGTTTTTCGACAGGGCGTTATGTCGCCATCGGAAAACCTTGCCATTGTTTTCTGACAGGGCGTTGTCGCCATCGAAAAACCTTGCCATTTTTCGATGGCGCCATAGCGCCTTCCCGAATTTTCAACTTTCTAGTCGTTTAGGCAATGATGACATCATCGACCCTTTACTTGCCACTTTGTTCAAAATTTAGTTCTTCCTTCTAATTGGCCGAATGAATGGGACCCACCTGCAAACTAACGACTTTCCCAAAAGTCTCTTTTTTTGGATACATGATATTAGTAAGGATTTGCATTTAAAGATTCAAAATAACTTTCATATAATCAATATGGGATTAAAAACCTAAAGCATATGCTGCCCGCGGATTCCTTTTATTGATTGCGTTCTTTCTTTAAATGCTGCAGCTTGGGAGCTCCTTTGTTTATGCTTTGCACTACTTGAAACATTTTTTAAAGCTCCCCTGTTGTTAGTCGTGTTCCTCTGTTCTGAAAATGCGTGAAGCACTTTCATTTTTTTTTTGTTTCGTGGGCTTACTGCTCCTTGGCGTCTCTTTTTGCTTGCATGGTGTCACCTGCTGTGTTGGCAGCTTCTCCGCTACAGCTTCTACAGAAACTGGCGTCTTCTTCAACATTTTGCCATGTTTGATTACTTACAAATTTGCATGAAAACCTCCTCTTTAATGCGCTAGCTTTCAAATTGATGCGTGGGTGCTCGTTTGTGCCTGGAGCCTTATTTAATGCATTGACTTCTACTCTCTATCTATGCGTGGGATCTTCATTTTGTAGAAAAGCTTGTTCTTGTTAGTTTCTTGGCTCTAGACGGCATGGGAAAAGCTTGATAATGCTTCCTTTATGCATACCAATCAGATCGTCTCTAGTCTACGGCTTCATCTGACTTTCCTTGGCATGTTCCTCTCTTTGTCAATGCAAGGCTTTTTGCCATGGGTGGCTTCCTCTGAATGCATGGGCTGCTCATGATCTCTGGTGCCTTTCTTCTGCAGTGAGAATTTTTAATACCGCTGCCTTGTTCACTCTTGTAATGCAGATCCCTCCTTGCTCAACGTGGAGTGACTTTAATCTACATTGGTGCGTGGATCTCCCTTTGTATTGGGCCGGCTCTATTGCTGAGCGTTAATTATTTTTAAAAGGCGTGCTCCCCTTGTATTGCCATTTGCTTTGTTGCTGATTATTACTCAACATTGTGATCAGGAAGGGTTACATTTTTATGGCATTGAACATCATATCTATTAATTTTGCATCTTCTTACAAAACTGGTTTTTCCATGATATCTTATATTCCTACTTTTCTTGAAGAATGTATTACAGTTGCAAAGAGAGAGGTGTCCTTGAAAGCAAAGGCAGAGAGTGGATTGATTCTAAAGAACATTATCGCTGATCTTTCTCTGTGTCTTCTTCTCCTTCTAATATCTTTTCTAAGGATTTATTGGTGCTCCAATGTAAGGATTTTCGGGTGAAAGCCTTCATCTGTAAGTTTTGGTTATCCATATTTTCTTTGAAAGAGATTTTAGATTGTCTATTTGCAAAATGGGAGGGTGTTATTTGGAAGGAACGTCATCGTATGCCTCCTTTGCATTTGCTCTTTTCAACCATTCATATAAACATGGACGTCCCCTTTTAAACTTTGACTAAACTTTCCCTTCCTCATAAGAACAATACTTTCATAATGGATAGACACATTGTGAACGTGTTATTTTCACCACAATTTGTAAAAACATTTATAAATTTAAAACACTTTCAGGCTCTAATGCAGACCTCCTTCCTTCTTGATGCCATGGGGACAAGTAATCTTTATGTGGAAAAGATGTCATCATCTAATTTTACCTCTTGGCAGATAAATGTTGCCATCCCTACAATGAAACGATGCCTATAAAACCATATCTTGATCATATGAGTCTGGTCACATAGTGGCCTAGCTAAAATAAAATTTCATTTACGGGCAACTAACATTGCAAAGTAACCTATTGATCAATCTGATACTAATTAAACTCAAATTCGAGCATTGATTGATCATTAAAAGGTCATTTCACCACATTTTGCAAACTGTCAAATTGGTGCCAGATGGTCCATTGACTAGCCTTAAAAACTGACACTAACCTTTGATCGGGCACTAAAAACTGGCACACCGACTCTTTGTTCCGCATACTTTCACCCTATCAGATCTTGTCTTATGACGAATTTGGAGTCAAAAGATATTCGCTGTCAAATTTGACCTTTCAGAATTGCCTGCAAACAAACATGTCACAAAACACTAAATTAGGTTCAGAATCAGCTTGAAAACTAGGCAAATGAAAACTGGGGCATTGGTTCTTTATCATGAGGACAATATGAATTTAGGATTTGAGCTCATGACGAATAATAGGACGCAAATGGAGGACGTTCAAAGTGGGCTACTCGGATTTTGCAGTATGAAACAATGACAAGAAATCAATTTTTGCGAATGGAATTGACCTGGAAAAGTGTGCAAATGGATTCATCATGACTTACAAACTGACACACTTGGAGTATTTTCAGAGGAAAATACAAGGATACAATCCATTCAATCTTGCCAATCACAGATTTCAAGTTATAACTCCATGAACAGGGGTACTGACAAATCTGCAAATGCTGACACCAGTAAAAAGATAAAATTTGCATTTGGAATCGCATTTGAAAATTGATCAAACAGATTCGTCATAAGCTAAAACTTGAAACATAACAAGTCCCTGACATCTACAATGCAACGCAAAAGGAAATTTAGCATTTCGGTCAGTTGGTCAAAAGTTATAGCGTGTCAAACAGGGCTACCCAGAATTAGGAATTAATTGCAAAAGCATGAAAATAGTAACTGGCCAACTTTGAGGGATTCAAATCCTAGCCAAACAGACTCAAAATGACTCGAAATCTGAAACATAGGTTCTCAGGTATGGACACTAGATTCTCCCAAAGTGGCAAGTCATGACACAATTCTGGGTGCGAGATATTCAATCACAAACATAGGCTCTTGTCGCTATTTGACACTTGAGGTAAAATGCAGATTTTGCAATTGCTCAAAATGAGACTTCACAAAATGGCTCAAAACGATAATTTATCTTCATGGAACATGTGGATAGGCTGAATGGAAAGTGTTAGAAACATTAAACACCTCATAGGCTTGAAACTGACAGCCGGGTACATAGGCACTTAAAAGCATTTATAGGGCTTAATTTTCTCAATGGACGCTCAAAATTGACCATGCAATTTTTAGCGCCAACAGGTACACCAACTCCTCCTTTACAAAACTGCACTTCTACAGGTTTCTCAACAATTTTTTTTCCCTCAACTTATCAAACACCTTTCAAATATGAATCAAATTCTCCTCCAATGTCTTACTAAAGATTAAAATATCATCTAGGTAGATAATGACAAACTTACCTAGAAACTCCTTCAGTAACTCATTCATGAGCCTCATGAAAGTGCTTGGTGCATTGGTTAGCCAAAAGGGCATGATTAACTACTCATACAGTCCTTCCCTTACCTTGAAAGCAATCTTCCAGTCATCTCATTCTCTAATATGAATCTAATGGTACCCACTCTTTAGAGCTATCTTTGTGAAATACTTAGCCCCACTCAAACAGTCCATAATATCATCCATCCTTGGTAATGGAAATTTGTACTTGACTTTGATCTTGTTGATAGCACGAGAATCTATACACATCCTCCATTCTCCATTGTA
This sequence comes from Cupressus sempervirens, assembly GCA_028749045.1. NCBI lineage: Eukaryota > Viridiplantae > Streptophyta > Pinopsida > Cupressales > Cupressaceae > Cupressus > Cupressus sempervirens. The sequence goes on along the minus strand of CM053784.1, from coordinate 235,697,973 downwards.
CTTTGGTGCTAATATGGTTGGTACAACACAAAGACGTGCAAGTCTAGCCTAACCTTCTATTATTCGATGTATCCTTCCTTGGCACTAGGAACATTCAAATTCTCTATACTCTTCTTCTCCATAGTGAAAACATTTCCCATGGAAGCCTCCTCTTCTAGATCCTTGTGCTCTACATCTTCCTCTTTGATCTCTATTGTTTTGATCATGAAAAATATTGGAATTGTTTCCCTCTAGTTTTGACTGCTACTTCCAGCCTCATCCTTGTTCTTTTGATCATTAGTATGACTTCCATAAGTTTAGTTCATCACATCATCCACAAACTAATGGACAAATAAAATTTGTGAATCGTAGTTTGAAAAATTTGATAAGATGTTTGGCTGGAGACAAGCCAAAAGGATGGGATCTGATTTTACCACAGGAAGATTTTGCATATAATAATTTTGTCAATAGGAGTATTGGTAAATCACCATTCCATATTATATATGGAAGAAATCTTATAAATGCTTTTGAATTGTGACAGTTGGATAAATGATAGATAAGTAGTGTTGAAGCAGAAGAATTTGCTAAACATTTTAAGAACATCCATGAGGAGGTGAGGAAGCACATCATAAAGATAAATACATAGTACAAGGCTAAGACAGATGTAAAAAGGAGGTATAATGATTTTTAGATTGGGGATGAAGTCATGGTTCATTTGCAAAAGGAGCATTTTCTGGTGGGTACATATAATAAGCTAAAGATGAAGAAGTTTGGACCATGCAAGATAGTGAAAAAGTATGATTATAGAAATGTTTATGAAGTGGAGTTGCCTACTAAATTGAATATTTCACTAGTATTTAATATTTTAGATTTGACAAAGTATTATGAAGGAGGTGATGGAGATGGAGTTACAGAAGTGCAATGGAGTATTCTGATAGCTAGTTTGGCTACAAAGAAGATTGAGGAGATACGGGATAGTCATATTGGTAAAATTACAAGGAATAGAACTTATGAGGAATACCTGGTCAAATGGAAAGGCAGACCAGTAGAGGATTCATCATGGTTAGTAAAGGAGGAGGTTAACCATCTTGGTTTTCCTCTGAACACACGAGATGTAATTGGGTTACTTGTCAAATTACCATAGGTGTCTAATGTAGGAGCATCTTGGGTGTAACAGAAATCTTGCATCACCCAAGAATATTTTTATTTTTAGTCTTTCTATTTTAATAAGGACTAGTCGACATGGTGGTTACTATTTATGGGAGCTGACTATTTTTAGTAAATTTGTCATACGAGCTCAAAATGTTCTCATTTTATAAATAGGTTCATTTAGAATTATAAGTCTACCATAAAAATCTCATTGCTCTAGCTTAAGTATCAGAGAAGTTATTGCTAATTTTTGGTGAAAAAAATTTGTAGAAAAATCTTCAAGCTCATCGTTGGAGGCCTAAGTGTGCTCAGATGAGGTCTGAAAACTAGATAGAATGGTGCTTACACCATTCTGAACCTATAGATCAGGAGCTAGCATTTCTTAAAAGTGATTATAATAGCCAATAAGAGCAATAGTTTGAGAGTTATGGCCTTCCGAAGTTGGGCTACACAAAATTTATAAAATAATTTGTCAAAGATGTATTTAGCTAACTCTATATGTATTGTTAGGGTCTGTCAGCCTTAGCTATTAATTTTGAGCATCTAGAACCTTCCTAGGCAGCATAAAATTGCCTATTTAAGAAAAACCTAAATATTGTTTGGAACAACTCTGGGTGGTAGTTTGCGACTTAGTCTTGCAGATTGCTTGCATTTGTACACTAGTTTCATGTATAGTATTCTTAATGAGTAATTGCATTTTGTACATCTAAATTGTATTGGACCTTGTGATGTCCAATTACATTATGCATTAGATTAGTATGCGATCTACTCCTTTCTTGCTTAAATATCTTATGTTTATGCATGTGTTACTATCTAGCAAGATAGGGTGGGTTTGTGGGTACCACATAGTTGGAGGTGTTCCTAACTATACCACTATTGGAGATCAGTGTATAGGGAAAATAATCCTACAACTGTCAGACATTAGATCTTGATATCTCATACTTGTTGGGTATGTATAAGACCATGTTGGGCCAAACTATGGCCTTAATTGGGAATAAAAAATTAGGACATCGATGTTAGTCAATTTGATGTGAAATCTTGAACTAGTTATGAACCTTATATCAAACAATTTTAATAATAAAATTTATAGAAAATTGAATTTATTTTCTAAGATACTAGCCCTTTTTTATATAAAAAAAATTTAATTAGTCAAAAAAATTAATTTCAATGCAAAAGTACAAAAATAATTAAGTTTAAATAAGTAGTAGGTGTATGTCTAACCACCTTAATCCCAATCAAATGATAATATCATTTTTAAGATACTAGATATAAGAGGTACAATCATACCCAAATATGATGCATATCTATTTGTATTTGTATTCCAAGGAAATAATTAATTTTAAATTTTCTGTTGCAAAATTTTTTGGAATAAAAAAAATTCTCATGTCCGACCACCTTAACTCATTCAAAATTATACAAAATTAAAATTTCTTTATGTTTTCCTCATAGTAGGAAAAACATAGAGTGTGATGCATCTTTTTTATTTTCATAAGGTTATACTATTTTAAAGTTATAATTTTTTTCCAATTAGTATGTAAATCAACACTTTATAAGTAATTCCATTAGAAATAAGTAATAATTAGATACTGAACTCGTAATTTGACAGAAATTATATCGATGGAAATAAGATAATATCCTTAACCTTTTTCATTTCATGAAATGTAGATGAAAAGTTATTTTTTCATATCGTCACTCTTTGGCCCATCATGATCCTGCACATACCCTGTTATGGCTTTGATATATTCCTTGCATCTTCATTTTTTGGGGTCTTTAGTATCTTAATTTTCCTTATTCTTTCATTTATGTATATTTGATTCAATTGAGTGACCATGGCCTTGATATTCGTGTATCCAATACTCCTCAGCATGGAGTTCGTTATTTTACAGCCATATGTTGGAGTCAACACTAGACATATTTTATGACTTGTGTGTTTTAACTCAAGTTTCCCAACTGATGTTTGCATCTTATTTTTGGCATCACCATAAGTTCTAATCTCTATTTGGGGATCATTATCTACAACTGCTTGGTATAAGACATTTTTGTCTTTCCATTCTACTAGTTTTTGAATCATTATCGAAAATTTCTTGTCTTTAACTCTAGACTAGGAAATTCTACGCAGGAATTATCCTAGTCACCAATTGACTTCTCCCCAAATTGGAATTTGTACTTTCTAATTAGCATCTATTATTTATTATTAGCATCTCCACCTAGTGAAGGTATTGAGAGAATTTTGAGTTATGAGTTTCATTTGCATTTTGTTGTGTTGGATTCCTAAGGGGTCCTAATTTCTTCGGGTTCCTCATAAATTGTGGATATTTCATTAGCTTTTATTTAGGATTATTTAAAAGATAAAAAAAACTTGTTTGATTAACCATAGTAGGAATATTTCTTTGCAGATTCAAAATAAATATATTTATTGGGGATTCAATATATATGTATCTCCCTTGGATTGTTGTGATTACTTTCTATTTTGGTCTTGTATGCCTTGAGGCATTGTTTAAATTGTTGAAGGACATTTTTTGAAACATGCAAACTCTCTTGCAAGTTTACAAATAGTGGCTTGGGTATCCTTGGAAGTGTTGAAAATATTTTTCTTGTGTTATGTAAATAAATAATGTTATGCCATGTTCCCTTATTTACTATTATGGTTTTATGCTTTTGATTTGCACTTGGTTATTTAATTTTGATGTTATGAAACTTGTTTAAACAAAATTGAATCATATTGAATACTTCTTGTCCAAGGAACATCCAAAATGGCATTATAATAATAAAGGGTTATAATACATAATGTTTTGATATTCTCAATTTGATAGCTTGTTATTTGGAAGGATAAAATAATACCCAAAATATGGATAACATATTGATATTAATTCAAATAATGCATTCTAAGATAGTGTTGTTGAGAAAGTAGCCCACCCAAGATGCAATGCCACAACTGAACCATAACTCCCCAAATCAACTTACACAAAATGATATTACGAATGATTTTTCTTACATAAATATTCTTATTTATGGTTTCAACTATATCAAATATGTGTTTAGGTAGCATAAATCTTAACTATTTTTGCCATTTTTAACAAGTATTATGTGAATGCTTCCTCCATAATATTATCTTCCTTTTTGCTTTGTCTAAAATGTGGATTGAGAAGAAATGTGAATATTGTTTAATTTTAGTCATTAATAAGTTGTAATAATTCTAGTGTTTTACAAAGAGATCTGTTTCTAATGTGAAGTAATTTTTTTGTTTAAATTTTAGGTATCTTGGAAATAATAATTTAACTGGTACATTGGAAAATTGGTTGGGAACAATTAGTCATGTGTAAGTATTTTTACCTCTTATTAAAATAAGAATCTATCTATATGATATTGTTATTAATATCATCAATAATAAAATTAGTAATAGAATATATAACTATACTAAACATTATGTTTGACAATTTTTTGAATAGATTGTGTAATAGTTTTTTCATAAACATTTCAAATCACACTCCATGGTCCATCATCAAGATCTCTCCTTATGCTATCTTTATCATCTTGATAATGGATCATGGAGTGTGATCCAAAACATTTATAGAAAAACTATTACACAATCTACTCGAAAAATCGTCAAACATTATCTATGGATTGTGGAAATTTGTTCTCTTTAATTTTATATTAAACATTGATCTAATGATTAATATTCAAGTAATAGTTAGAAGATAGCAGTAATTATCATATAATTTATAGCTTATGTAGCTATTGGATTTGTAAATTTTGTAATTGTATTTAATTTTATCATTTACTTTTATTTAAAATAATTATTTTGTTGTACCCCTACCATATTTTGTTGTTAAATTTGATGTTAATATTTTATAACTTTAGTTGGTTAAATTGTAAGATGTAAACATATAAGTCATCTCCTTGATTATATATGTGTGTGTGTATGTATGAATTTATATTAATATATAATCTACTAATATTTTTCTTCAATAATCATAAATCAAATTTCTTAAACTCGATAGAAAATTGTCAATGTTAGTTTTGGATTGCAATGAGCTCTGCTAGAGTTTGTATGGTCTATGTCTGAGCCCTTTCTACATTATTGCCTATCATTCCGCATTTAGTGTGGGATTTTATTTTAGCTTATAATGGCCTTGGCCTCTCCAACCCAATAGTTGTTGCTGGTGCTGGAGTTGCTGCTGCATGCAATAATGGCTGGCCGAGAAAATGCCTGCACAAATTTGTGCCCAAGGTATTTCACGAGGTAATTCCTCTTCCGACTTGGTTCTAAATATTTCTATTTTTGAATCTGCTTGCTAATGGCTAGAAACTGAAACCCTTATTGGGTATTTTGTGGGTCGCACTCCATCTAAAAGTGTGTTGCATGAATTGGTATCCAAAGCATAGTCTCCGTAGGGGATTTGTCTTGAAGGGATTGTAAGCCTCACCAAGGGTTTTTTCTTGTTTCATTTTTGTAACGCCTCCCAGGCTGACAATATTTTCAGCCATGAGCCATGTACAGTTCACTCGTCTTTGCTTGTTTTCTAGAGATGGTCTCGAGACTTCTACGTCTCGGATCACTGCAAACTTAGGGTTCTAGTTTGGGTAGAGTTCCCTAGGTTGCCCATCCCTTGCTAGTCTTTTCTCACTAAAATTGCCCAAACTATGGGCAAAGTCATTCGCATGGAATCGAAAAAATCTTTTAATGCCCATCCTCAGCAAAGGGTTTGTGTTGAGGTTGACCTTTCTAGGGACCTTAAAGAGACTATAGAAATTCATATTCATGCTACCACCTTTTCTAAAAAGCTTCTTTGCTTGAATCTCCTGAATACCTATTTTCACTATCAATTTGTGAGTCACAAGATCAAGGATTGTCCTCTTCTTGAGCACAATCGCTCTCCAGTGTAGGGACCCAAGCCGATTTCGGCTGTTAAAAAAGATAAGTGGAAAATGATTGTCAAGAAAGGCAATGGCGCAACAAAGCCAAACCTTGTTTCTCAAGATCCTAGCCATCCTAGCTCTAGTGCAACACCTCTTGTGCCCTTAGCACTAGAGGCTCCTTTGGTTGTGTCGCCACCACCCATTTCAAATCCTGCATTGCAGGGGATAGCTAAGCCAAAGGTACAAGCTACTTGGGGTCATGCACTTCAAGCAGCTTCTATGATTTCTTCTTCGTCTCCCTATCACTCGTGTAGCCCTAAAGGTAATAAGCGAAGAGCCATCACTTTGGGTGACTCTTTGTTTGAACCCTCTGCTTTCTTGCATAATAGTTTTTCCTCACTTGAGGGTGAGGAGAATATACAAGCTAGTTTATGATGAATTTTCTCTCATGGAATGTGTGGGGACTAACATACCTCCCTAGAAAGTATTATGTTTGTGATACCAAGCATAGGCTTGGCAATATTGATGTTCTCTTATTGCAAGAAGTTAAAGTTTCTGGGTTCCTTTTCAACTCAACTTGTTGTGTTATATGGCTAGATGGTGTTAGTTTTGCTTCTTAGCATGAAGCTGGTTGAGGTGGTGTAGTCACTCTCCTCTCCCCTTGGCTTTCTCCTTTTGTTATTTCTAATGGTTCTGACCTTATGCAGAGAGCAGTTTGGATTTTGTTGTCTTTTCAAAATCATTCTTTTGCCATTATCAAATCTATGCTTCTAATGATGTGATTGAGTGCTCAGACTTGTGGAGGTGGCTAGCTGATTCTTTGCCACCTGCCACCTAGTTATTCTATGGGGATTTTAATATGGTTGAGCTGGCTTTTGATAAAGTGGGCTTTGTGCCTTTTTGATTGTAAGCTAGTAAGCGAGAAGCCTAGTTCTACATGTGGAATAAGTTGGGTCTTTTTGATCCCAATGTTCATCGCCACTGGACTGATGGCATCTAGTACACATGGTCGAAATTTCATGAGGGAGCTAACAAGGTCCTTAAAAGGTTGGACCGTGGTATGATTTTTGCTCAGTCATTTTTTCTTTTTCTCACACAAGTTTGCTAGCTGTCACTCTACTCCCTGATGTGACTCTTTCAGACCATTTTCCCATCCACTTCTCCATTACTTGGCATTCTACCCCTCCTCGTAATTGTAAAACTCAATTGTACCTTAATACTTCTGTGTTGTTCCATCTGCCTACTACCGCCCATATTTTACAAACTTGGAACCTTGAACCTAGGCCCCACTCATCTTCTAGGTGGATCTAGTGGTGGAATGATGTCATCACCTGTATTGCGGGGTTTCTTCACATTTATGGGAGACAATTGGCTACATACCGCAAGATATCCTATGAGGCCACTATCAAAGATCTCCATATGGCCACTGATGCTCTTGCCATGAATCTGTTTGATACAGATCTTTAGGTTTGACTTGCCAACCTTCACCATTAGAAACAAGTTGTAGCCAATTATGCTTCCTGGGGAGCTCAACTCAAATCCCACCTTCACTGGCTAGAGGTTGGTGATCAAGCTTCCAAGGAATTCTTTAATGTGTTGAGGGCATGCCATTCTATGGTAGTGATCAAGTGCATTCGGGAGGGTCAACATACCCTCTGTGAAATTCCTTATATTTTTCAAGCATTTGTTTGCCACTATGAAAAAGTTTTCGTAGCTTAGGGTCCCTCGATAGCTAGGGACTAAGCCTTGCAGGCGTGTTTGGCTATCACACCTTAAAAAATTTCTCTAAAACAATATGCATTCTATAAGCAAAAGCTCACTCTAGAGGACCTCAAATACCTAAGGTTTGTATTGAGGCATACAATTCCCATTCTCTAGGTAATCTTATTAACAAAGGGAATATTAAGTTCATACCTAAGGTGGGCAACCTTGAGGACATCTACAATTGGAGTCCCATCACATTGTTGAATATTTCCTATAAGATCATTGCTAAGGCTCTCTTAATCAAAATCCATCATCTTCTTCCTCAGATCATTCGCCCTGAAAAAATGGGTTTTATCAAGTCTCGTTATATCTTGGATAATATAATTACTATGTGGGAAGGGATGAAATGGACTTGTCATTCCAAGCAACATGTCATCTTTCTCAAAATTTATTTTGCTAAATCTTATGATAGGATTGAGTGGTCTTTCATTCTAGCCATGCTTCATGCTCTTGGGTTTGGCCACACCTTTTTGCAGACAATCCAAATGCTCTTTGGAGATGCCTCTGCTTGCATCTCCATTAATGGTCGTCAGTCTCCAACATTTGGGCTTTATCATTCAATTTGCCAAGGTTTCCCATTGGCGCCCTCATTATATGTCTTTGCAGCAGAAGGTTTTGGGTATTTTCTCACAAATGCCATCTCCCAAAGATGGGTTTGAAATATTTCCCTTTCAGATTCCCCTAACTAGCTTGTTAATGGTCATTTTGTAGATGAATCTTTCCTCACTCTCATTGAGGATGAAGAGAATATTTCCTCCACTTTGCAATGTCTCGACACATTCTATCTTGCTTCAGGGTCTGCCATTTAGTGGCACAAAATTCTTTGTTACAGATAGTCTTACCTTCCTCGTCTTGCTTGGCTTGAGCAATACCAATGGAAATGGGTTCAACATGGGGAAGTTTGTCATTTTCTGGGTATCCCCTTTTTCTTCCAAACCTTAGTTGTTGTGCTCTGGAATGTGGTTCTTGCTAGAATAGAGAAGAAGCTAGAGTATTGGATCACCAAACCTCTTTCACTTGTAGGCAAATTCTATATTTGTTTCAAAGTGCTGGCCGCCACCTATGTTTTTTATTCTTCCTCTTGGGCCCCATCAAAGGCCTCATACGTCAAACTTGAATGCCTTTTATACAACTTTGGGCATAATACGCTTCTCACCAGGGCTTTCATAGGGTTCCCTAGGATTTCCTAGGATTTCTACTATCTTCCCAAGGAATCTGGTGGCCTTGGCTTGCTATCCATCCAGAAGAAAGGTATCGCTTGATGTGCCAAATGGGTGATTTGAGCTCTTTCTAGAAATGAAGCCATGAAGATTATGTTAAGGCATTATATTGCTTCAGGCTTTTCGGTTCACTGGCTAGCTTGGAAGGGGATTGGGTTTCAAACCCTTCTAATTACCCTTGAACCTATTCAAATTTAGGGTACATTTGTTGCTAAGAGTATTTGGAAAGCCTAGGAAGCAGTTAAGCCCTGGCTTCACTAGGTTGGCAATGGATTTAGAGATGGGCTTTCCTTGAACTAGCATAATCTCTGGTGGTCACCTTTACTTGCTATTCAAGGTGTTCCCCTAGCTAAGGTGCATGGGGCTAGTGCTCTACATTTTTTTAAATGCATAATTAGGACCCCTAAAGATCTGTTCTCCAGAGACTATGAGCTTGCAGTCATCGGAGGACATGCGAGTGTAATTCTAGCTCACTTGTCTAGATTGACAAACTTTTGATCTTCTAGTTTCTGCGATGCTTTCACATTTATTACACAATGTGGGCATTTAGTCTTCTCATCCTTGGTGGAAAGATTAGAAGTGGTATACAGACACTTCGGTAATCAGCTATAAACCTAGGCTAGGTTACTGATGTTTGGTTCCTCACTTGCCCATGGTTGATGTTCTCAACCAACGTTGGCATTTGCAATCTTTGCATCACACCTAGAGTCATAGGTTGTCCACTGTGTGGCACACCATTACTAAACCCAAAATTGCACACTTTGCCTAGTGTATTATTTTCCAAGGCTTGCCTTTAGGCTCTTGGCTACGACATCTGGGAGTTCCTGAACCCCCTTTGCCCTTTTTTTGGTCAACTAGAGTCCTTTTTGCACATTTTTTTGTTCTATAGATGGGCTCAATGTTACTAATGATGGATCCATGGTTTCTTTCGCCTCTTCTACCTAGAACCTTTTTCTTGGCATATGGTTCTTCTAGGTGGTAATACCTTGATTCCCTTCAAATATGCCCAAATATGGCATGCTTTCAGATTGGAGATCTTATTTACCATTTAGAAAGATCACAATGTAGTCATTTATGCTCGCAACACACTTGACATTAACGTGGCTATGTACTCTAAAGCATGCATTTATTTATATGAGCGGTTGCCATTGAGGGCATAGCAGTTCTGCTCACTGCTCATGCACACCTCACTCTCAACAACACCACTCTCCCATCGGTGGTTCTTTTGGTTGGCACTGTGTTTCTAGAGGCCCTGGTGATCAGCACCGCTCGGCCTTGCCTCCTCGAAGGTCTAGTTCAAGGTGGTCCCCAATAGCTCGTCTTACTCCTCTTGCTATTGGTTTGCCCTCTACTCACTCAGACCCCAAGTGGGTGTTTCCTTGGCTAGATTTGCCATTTCTCCTCTCAGGCTTGAGGGAGAGAAAGACAAAGATAATGCTGCTACTGCGGATGATGTTTGTGCTCCCTCTGAGCCATCTACTCTCCCCACTTTTTGATGGGGCTTTGATGATAAGGATCCTTCTTTCTCTGCTGGCGTTGTGCTAGCAGCTTGAGAATTTCTTAGTTTTTTGTTGTTTTCTAAAGTTTGTTGACAAATAGCTGATTTTCGGAAAGTTGCCGTATGAACTCGTAGGGTGATCCTGTGTCTCTCGGCACTTTTTTTGTGAATATGTAACTTTATTGTATTTTTTTAATATAAGAAAGGGACTATTCATCAAAAAAAAAAAATCTTAAACTCACATTCATGCTCATCTTAGATTATATCTCCTAGTGACCAGGAATGATGCACATGATCGAGTATTACGTATGCAAAGGTGATAGGGGCATTAAGTTGACAAGTTTAATGCCTGCATTGGGAATATCACATATTCATAAGTCATCAGTGATTGTGTTTATTATACTATTCATATCCTTTACATATCAAATTAGATTTCAGCTGTACTTAAGTTTGACCAATAATTCTCCCTCTACCCTATTATTGAACAATGTGTAGTTTTAAGAAGGAATTTATGTGGGGTCACGTTCCCTTATTTTGAATGATATTTAATATGATAAGTAAAAAGGTATACATTCATGACAAATTGAATCTTCTATCTGATATAATAGATTGCATGTGGTATTGTATAGTGAGCAGTGACATGAAGTCTGTAAGTGATAACGTGTATTAGTATATAAACTAGTAGCAATCGAATATACATATACCTAAGTGATTTTATATATATATAGGTAGATTTGTGATCAATATTAATACATATATATATTCAAGTGGATCAATAAGCTATGGTAGATTAATACCTCCAAGTTTTATAATACACATATTGTATAAATTGATATGAAAGTGAATTCCATTATTCGAATCAAAGGATATAGTCTGAAAATTTATATGGTATTAGAGCTAGTTTGAGAAACGATCTTGTTTCAGACATATCTTATAGTACTATCAAATATTTCTATCTATAACCATCAAAATGAGTAATGGTAGGAGACTAGAGGATAGACTTGAAGGAGACTTTAGATTTGTTGGATGGAAAATATAACTAAGATTAACTCTAAAAGAGAATGGTCTAAATAAATGCATCAAAGACTTAAATCCTCCACCTAAGAAAGGTGAAAAACTAGACAAATGGGAGATAGATAACACTAGAGCCATGAAACTGATTGTGGATGGTGTTAAGACTCATTTACTTCCAATCATTTGAGAATTAGACACAATACATGAAATTCTCAAAGTCCTAGAAAAAATATCTCAAATCAACAATACCATGAGGATTGTTGAAAATAATTGGTTAATTGTGTATTGTCTTTGATGTTACACAAAATGTTATACATTTTCCAGTCAGTGTATGCCAAGCTCACTTAGGTGATGAGGATAGTTTCCTGTGTCTGCCAAGCATTCTAGAGTTATCCAAGTTTAGAAGACAGTGTCTACCAAGTTCACTTGGGTGATCAAGAGAAGTTCATGAAAGTTGAGTGTTAACTAAGTTCACTTAATTAATGAAGGACAAGTTGGATGAAACCAGTGTTAACCAAGCTCACTTAGTTACCAAATAAAGTTTGTAAGGATACAATATTAACCAAGCTCACTTGGTTAACACAAGAAAATCATTTATGTATTAGTGTCTACCGAGTAGGGTTGGCTAATGAAGGATTTTCTTGTTTTGGCATATTAAGGTTGATTAATTTGTTTGTTGGTTCTAACTAACTGAGATAATGAATATTAATTATTCTAAGATGTATTCAAGCTAATTTGACAATGCATAAGATAGAAATAGAAGGTCAAGTTGAGGATTGGAAGTGTGAAAGTGTAAAGAAGTAGAGGATGCCAAAAAGATGCAAATTAGAAGGATAAGAGGAATATCCTTGTGGAGCTGCAAAGATACATTTGATTAGAAAGGATCAAGTATATAATCTTAAATTGAGATTTTTAGTCAGAAATTCAGTTGCATCAAAAATTAGGTCATCTCATTGTTACTCTCTAACCATTATAACAGTGATCTAAGTCTCTTAACTGAGGTTGTTTAACAACCATTTGTAAATCCTCTAACCAGGTGGCATTTCTAGATTGAAGTGTCTAAAGACCTCTAGCAAGGTCACTCCTAACAAGGTGATGAAATTCTTTAATAGGGTTACACCTAAAAGTGTGTTTTATAACCTTTAACAAGGTTGGTTCATAACAGGGCTCAATTCAAAAGAGTGAAAATCAGTAACTAGTTTCAATTGGTGATTTTTCTCAAATTGGGTTTCCATTTTAAATCTTGGTGTCACTTGTGTTAATGCTATTTCTTTTATTTGTATGCAACTAAGTTAAGTAAGATTAATTATAGATAACATCTTAAGATTTTGATGATAATTGTCAATTTATTTCAATGTTTGTCGAGTTACAACATTTGCTAATGTAAACTAAGTGACTATGTGTTTACCAAGCATCAGTATTTTTAGTGAAGTTTATGTTTATTCTAATGTCTAAGGGATCTAGGATTTATTTTTGTGGTAAATGATTCACCCCTCCCCTCTTAGTTATTCCTCTTATATTTCCAACAATTGGTATCAGAGCTTCTTGGTGCTTGCAAAAAATGTTTTAATGACCTAAGCTAAAGTTCAGGATGTCTTATAGATGAGAGATTCCCAAGTTGAACAGAGATAACTTTGAAGCATGGCAGGAACTTATGAAGTTGCATCTGGCAGCCATCCGTGATTCAGGTTTGAAATATTTAAATGTTTCTTCCAAAGCTCCTACTGGAACAATAACTGTGGAGGAGATTGATGAAAAGAAATATCATAATATCATGATGATTGACATAGCATTAGCTCTTAACTATGCTGAATTTGATGATGTCAAAGGATGTACTACTACTCATGATATGTGGACCAAAATGAAGGATATCTATGGAGGTGATGATAATGTGAAAATAGCCAACATAGAAAGCTTGAGAGGTCAGTTTGATTGGATGAAGATGACAAAAGATGAAAACATTGTAAAATATGTTGAAAAAATCAAAGTGAGTGTGAGTGCTATCAAAGTCTCTGGAGGAATAATTGAAGATGTAACAGTGGTAAGAAAGGTACTCATAACCCTTCTTCCTTTCAATGCAATCAAAGTATTTTCTATTCAAGAGATGATATGTGATGAAAATAATAAGATAACTTTGGTGCTTTGGTTAGAAGATTGACTACATTTGAACTAGATATCTATGATAATTACACTCCTAGTTCTAGCAATCTTGAGTCTGCATTTGAAGCCAAGGTATCACTCAAGAAGAAAGCTAAAAAGTCTAAAAGAAAATAATTTCAAAGTGAAGAGAAATATTGTTCTGATAGTGATCTCGAAGCCATAGAAGTATTGCTTGCAAGAAGGTATCCTAAAGGAAAATGAAAGTATAAAAGTAAAATCCCTTTAATTTTTTTCTTGTTAAGAAGTTGGACACATTACTACAAGATGTACAAATAAAGAAGAAAAATATGAAAATAAGTATAGAAAATACAAAGTCAAAAAGGATTTCGAGAACTTCAAGGACTACAAGGACAAAGGTAAGAAATCTTGTTTTATGGCTAAAGATTCAGATAGTAGTGACGACGATAAAATGGACTATATTGTTGTAAAAGATGAATCTAATGATGAAGGAGATAAAATGGTACTTATCTCTCATGTTAGAAAAAAATATACATTGATTATTTATAGAGGTTGTTCACATCATGTGACTAGTGACAAAATGAATTTTGAACATATAGAATATTATGATGGAGTATGAAATTTGGAAATAATGAACCATGTTGCATAAAATGAAAAGGTTGTATCTCACTAACCAATGAACTTAGATGTGATAATGCTTATTGGGTTTAAGGACTAAAGCATAATCTACTAAGTGTGGCACAGTTGAATAATATTGGATTCAAGGTAGAATTCATGAATGGGAAGGCCAAACTGCTAGATGGAAAAAGAACATTGGTTGGGTCTGGGAAACAAACCATAGGTAATCTATTCTACCTAGATCTCGGTGAAAGTTCATGTTTCATTTCTCAAGTAGAAGAGAGTTGGTTGTGGTATAAAAGGTTATGTCATGTGAACTTTTGCAATCTGATCAAAATAAGCGAAAGAGAAAGAGTGAGAGTTATTCCTAGCTTGACGAAACCTGATATGGGTCTATGCAAAAATTATTAAATTGGTAAGATAAGCAAGACAAGTTTCAAAAGAAAGAACTATCATTCTGAAGAAGTCTTGGAGTTGGTTCATAAAGACTTATGTGGACCTATTAGAATAGAGAGCTATAGTGGAGATAAGTATATTATCCTTTTTGTTGATGATTATTCTAGAATAATTATAATATACTAAAAAAAAAAATTAGAAGCTTTTCAAAACTTTAAGTAGGAGTAGAAAAAGAAACTAGAAGGAAGTTGAAGTGTTTGAGATTAGATAGAGGTGGTAAATTCATATCTAAAAAATTCAATAAATTTTGCAATGAAAGATGACACAAAAGACAAGTATCAGCCCCTGGTACACCACAATAAAATGGTATAGCTGAGAGAAGGAACATATCCATCATGGAATGTGTAAGAAATTTGATGATAGAAAAGAATGTTGCAATCAAATACTAGAAAGAAATAATTACTACTGTAGCACATATCTTGGACAGAGTACAGCTGAAGAAAGACTCAAATCAAACTCCTTATGAATTATAGAATGGATACAAAGTCAATGTAAGCTACTTGAAAATATTTGGTAGCAAATGTTATATTTTGAAGGAGACTAGGAAAAGTAAATTTGATGTCAAAGGTGATGAAGGTATATTCCTAGGATACTCCAACAGAAGTAAAGAATATAAATATTTGATTTTATCCACTCATAAGATCATAGAAAGTGCACATGTGAGAATTGATGAGTTTGTAGAAAAGAATGAATAAGAGAGCAACAAAGAAGCTAAGGATTACCAAAGGTTTATTTACTATGAACTTGATACATTACCAAATCTAATTAGAAGTCAGGAGGTCCCGAGTCCGCAAAATCTTTAGAAGCACTCAAGTTGGAACTAGTGCAAGCCAAGTCACAATCAGAGGCTACCAAGTTGCAGTTAGGGAAAACTGAGTCTGAAAGACCTGAGTCATAGATATTGGGAGCCAAGCTTGATAAAGAAGATCATGGAGAGGCTAGTGGAACAAGTTCCAAATCCAAAGTACCCATGTTAACAAGATATGTTAGAAGGCATCATGCACCTGATTAGATCATTAGAGACAAGTTAGATGGTACAATGACAAGAAACAAATTGAAAGGTACATGTTTACTTGCTAAATTTGAACCTAGATCAGTAAAAGACACTTTAGATAATGAAAGTTGGATTGAAGCTATGAATGAAGAGATAGAAAAAATATAGAGGAATAAGACCTGGACTCTTGTTCCTAGATCAAAGGATAAAAATGTAATTAGCACAAAGTGGGTTTTCAAAAATAATTTGATTGAAGATGGAGAAGTATTTAGAAAGAAAGCAAGCTTAGTATGCAATGGCTATTCTCAAGAAGAAAGTCTTGATTATGGTGAAAATTTTTCTCTTGTTGCAAGATTAGAAAATGTTAGAACTTTACTTGCTTATGTTGCACATAGAGCATCTAAATTTTATCAAATGGATGTGAAATCTGCATTCTTAAATGGCATTCTTGAAGAATGTAATGCCCCACCAAGGGATCCAAAGAATTAATCTAAAATTTCACTCAATTTGCCCAACAAATTTTTTTTAAACATGAAAGATAAACCATCCACATGATAGCGGAAGCAATAGCAACAATTCGAATAAAAGTAAACATAACATACATAACAGATTACATTCTTCAAAGATCCCTTAACGTTGAATCACATCTAATCATAACTATTCATCTAACATCACATCCTTATGAAATAACAATGATACAACCAACATTCATAAATTACATTTTCAATTGCTCAATCATCCATTGCACATGTCATAAGGTATGAAAGGCTGGAAAGAATAAACATCCATGTAAATAAAGTTCATCATCATCCAATATTAATCCATGATGCAATTAAAGTAAATGAAACCACATATCATACATGATACATCATCACAAAAGATATAAACATCCATCATAAAAGATAACCATATATCACAAACATAAATAACTAAGTGCACGGTTCCTCTCAACCGTTAATATCATCATTAGACCATCGTGGATGCTAGCCATCCCTCCGTGCGTAACATTCCAAATCACCAAAGAGATCATCGGTATTAACATAGTAGGAATGTCACTCCTAAATTATACATCATCATTTGCAGAATGTAATCTAACATGCTACAACATGTACATATGAAATCTAATCTTGTAAAGAAAAGCGTAAGGTATCATCATCTAACATATGCTAATCATCAATGAAAGGATACATATCCACCAACATAAAGGATGCATCGGCCACGATGTCTCAGACGGATACATATCCTAAAAGTATACTAACTCAAAGGTTCCAATCACAAAACTGACATCTACTTCCCAGAGGCACACAATGACATGTAGGAAACCTACTATGCAAGCGGGAAAGTGTCATCGCATATATCATGTAGAAGTTACCCTAGCAATTAGCTAAACTCCACGGGTCTCTACTGATCCTGATGCGGCCATGAGTATCCTCTCATACTAACGAGGCATACTATGGAATGCAAGGTCACAACCAAGCATTCTCTCTACTCCCATCCTAGTCTGTACAAGCACTCGAGGCATGGGTGAGAACATAAACAATTATCTTTTTAGGTTCATTTAATCCCCATTTAGTGTGTAAATGTTATCACTTATTAAAAAAACTTACAATGAGTTACCCTGACAGCCACTTAGGGCCCCGACCCCCATTGCAAGCCACTTTCTGACACTACAAGTAGATAACCTACCCTAAGCTCATGGAATCATAAAATCACCCCAATCCTATACAAGCGACTGGAAAGAAATACCAAAAGATAATCTACAATAAGAATCATCAAATATCCACAATAAAAACATCAAATCTCCATGAGCATATGAAAAGCATCCATAGAAAATCATGACCGTGACAGCTCTCTATTGGCAAATGAAGCATCACTGATAATAACTAATATCCATTGGTTCTCAATAACCAAAATATATCTCAAATCATACTAATCGAAGACTCCAAAATGGTTGAGTCAAAACATGTCACAACATGACATCATCAAAAAATAAATCAACATTTCAGTCCCATCATGGTGACTAGAAATTAATCCAAGGATAACTGGTCGATGACTCAAAAATATGGTTAAGTCAAGTGTCTCATACATAAGAATCTCAACTATAACAATCAGTAATTACAAACATTTGATAGAGCATACGATCACATTACCATGGTTGGGTTTATAAAGATCGAGACCAAATAAGATTAACATGCCATCACATCTCATAACCCCTGAGCCTCTGGTAACAACCTAAGACTGGTCAACACTAGTCAACCCAAAACCCAAAACAAGAAGCATAGAGAAAACACAATGCAAACACATGTTTTGGTTTACTAAAATCACATAGTTGAATTAAGTGTAGAGATCTCAATTTCCGTTTGCAAGTATACTTCAAGTGTCTAAGTTTAATCATTTGACCTACAAGTCAACCTGTTTGTTTCCTTGATAGCATTATCCTTTCCATTATTTAAAATAATATTCTAAGAATAACTTAAGGGTAAATACTATACTCATGAAATTGATAATCATTGACCTTTAATTAAATTGTTCTCTTAATAGAATAATTTTCTTTATTTTGCTAAGATCAATGTTCTAATCGAATAACACTTCCTTAATGTTACTTCATCTTTTCAAGGGATCATTATTCGTTAAATTACAAAAGAACCAATTATCAATCTTCGAGTAAGAAGATTATAACTTTATTAAAATGATCAATTAAATCAATCAGTTAACATAGGTACACAATCCATGACCTTTTAACATTCTAATAGTTCTCAATTAAATATTACTAAGTCTCCAACATTAAAATATTGAAGGTTATTATGAGAGTACGACTTGTCAACTTCGATGTAGATACTTCACAACTTCGCTAGAGGAATCAATATTAACATATCAATTAAAACTCTATTACATAACTTAATTATTAATTAAATCTAATTAACTCTAATTAATTAATTTAATTAATAATTACTTAACCATATCATCGACCGAAATAATAACTAGTTATAATTTGTAAGCTAAGGGCCAACCATAATCTAATATTAATAATGACTTGCTAATATTTAATAACATGTTATAATAAATCCCTAATACCAAATATTATCATCTCAAATAAATTTCCCCTATGTACGTTGATTTATAATTCAATTAATTAATAACTATTTTAACCATTTATACCATTATTTATTAATAGTTTGTTAGAGCCAACAAACATTAATAAATAATAAACTCATCAAAACTATAAATAATCGATTTAGAGAACCTTCCATAAACCTCATTTGTGAATATTTAGCTAACTCTTAACACCATTAAGGTATATCAATAATTTATTTAATAATACATAACGTATTCAAATCGTAGCAATGTTGTTATAATGTAACAATGACTCTTTGTCAATTAGATCTTAATCCCATATCATTAAATTCTCTTAATTTAAAATCATCTTCATTAAACAACTATTATTAACGTAATATAAAATTACCATCTCTTAATTATTTAATATATATTAAATAGTATTTAATATACATCAAATAAATATAAAAAGTCCACTATATAAACTATATTAAAATCTCTTCTCTATTAATAATAATTGGCAAATAATTATTAATCATTTTCAATAAGTCGATTGAGAACATCAAAATAATAGATAACTGAAATATTTAAAACTCATTCTATTATCACTTATTAGAAATCTTCTTGACTTGATTAATTACTTAAACTAAATAACTATATTAAAAACTCCATTATCATTTAAAATAATGCTCTAGAATTTCCACAAATTCATCTTATCTCTATTAAATCAATTTCACATTAATCTCAACAACTTAATCATATTAACTAAGTTGATTAATAATGTACATAGTTTCGCAATCCATCTTTGTTGTTTTAATATTACTTAATTAAATTTTATTAAAGTTTAAATCATTATAATAATTATTTATTATAAATTAAATCTTCACTAACAACTATTACAATATCTAAAATTATTTATTAACATTTATAAATCATCATTTCTTATAAATATTTTAATATATTTTAAATAATGTTTAATATATATTAAATAGTATTAATATATATTAAATAGTACTTAATATAAAATTTATACACACAATTTAAATATTATACATTACAAAAAAGAGCAAGCGATTACAATTGTTGCGGCTCATATGAATATATGTAGCCGCCGGTTTAATAAACCGTTCGGCCTCTGCAACATTTTTCGTCGTCGTGCACTGCATACGCAGTACAGGCATGAATAAAATATGCCATTATAATGTGCGCAACCCATAGTTATTAGTACTGGTCGTCGCCGGAGGTAATAAGGCAGGTGGGGTGTAGTGGGTGATACCTCGCCACCCCAAAATATGTGTTCGTTCTATTATTATTTTTTTAATAAATGTTTTCAAATAACGTTTTATCATATGCGATCCATATTCCGCATTTACACTGTTGCAATTTGGTTTAAAAGCAACTTTTTAAAATAACATATATATATATATATATATATATATATATGTGCATATACGTATATATATATATATATATACATATACATATATATATACATATACATATACATATATACATATACATATATACATATACATATACATATATATATACATATACATATACATATATACATATACATATACATATACATATACATATACATATATATATATATATATATATATATATATATATATATATATAAGTATGCAAATTTAATATGTTTAAAAAGAGATCATATATAACTTTCAAATAACAAACCCTTTAAATTAAGAATTTTTCATTTAAAATAATTGATCTCTAACTTTACCCAAAATTCCACCTAATAGGTTTGACTATAAATTTTGAAACCATTTTCAAATCTATTTCTCAATTTGATTCTAATTCGAACCCAAACCCGATTTAGATCTAATTTCTTTCTTAAATTGAAAACTAGGGTTTTCTAATGTTTTCTTCTCATCCAATTTAAAATTAACATACATATCTAGATTCTAATTCTAAGATTAAAGATTCATTCACAGAGAATATTCAGACACACATAACAGTCACAAAGAAGACAAGAAGAGAAATAGTGCAAATAGATTATGCAAAAATCATGAGTGCACCTGGACACTGATGCTAATTTGCCATGCCTCAGAAGTCCATAGAGGATCCCTTCCTTCTCCAACGTTCGCAATTCTTCCAAGATCTAGGCCAACCGAAATTCTCACATGACTAGAAGTGCTAGAAGAAGCATAGAAGCATGTAGAAGCATATGAGCTTCTCAAATGCATGTAAGCTTTGAAGCTTGTCCAAACACACTAGGAGAGCCTCTATTTAAAGGCCTCTAAGATGCATTTAGAATGTGTCTAGAAAGAACTAGAAGATAAGCATAACAACTAAGCATGAGTCTTCTCCAACCTTCTAGATGAGTCAAAGTTTTGGACACCATGTGCTCAAATAAAATGCTAACTCCTAAGTGTAGACAACTTGTGCATTCTTAGAGTGCAAACTCCTGTGTTGTGTACATGACAACTCTCGAGAATTCACATACTCCTAAGTGAGCAAATATTAAAATAATGCACATTAGTTAATATAATATTTACTTTACTCTTTTCAATTTAATTTATTTATTTATTAAACTGCATGCACAAACTTTAATAATTCCACTTGTTTAACCTTAATATATTTATATTTTAATCACATGCACACATCATGCAATCTAGAATCTTTTAATAATTTTAATATCTTTTCCACTTTTACATTCATTTTTGAGACTTAATTGCTAAAATATTTATAAATATTACCACATTCCAACTTTTTAAAATTATAACTTTTATCTTCACATTTAATTATTTTATCTAATTAATTTCCTAATTAATTAAATAAAATAAATATTAAAATATCATATTAATTTTTCATTAAATTAAACCATTAATTAAATCTTTTAATTAGGCTTAATTAATAGAAAATACTCCAAAGACTCATAAAATAAAATACGAAAACCCATCATAGCAAAACACATACAAAATCAAACCAAAAGGGTTAATATCATGAATTACGTCATCTAACGCATTCAGAGGGTACTCAACTCAGATACTTGTCCTAATTTTCAATTAGGACAAATGGCTTAAAGGGTTGGGATTTGGACTTGAGAATTTATCTCCCCTCTTTTATAATTGAGATAATATGATAAGGTATGCTCATCCTGGCAATTCAGGGAAGTTGATACCCAGTACCTGCAACCTACATAAAAACCATGCATGTACATACAATATATATATATATATATATATATATATATAATGCTAAGTTAAACAGAGAATGGCAGGAAGTGGTGCATCGTGTAGATCCAAACTAGCAGGTGACTACAACTCCCTCCCTTAACCACATCAGATACGCCATACATAAGAACAAACATGCACACCATACACATGCAAGTATGGGGTAAGTATCCTTAAAAAAACACATATGATAATAAATCATTTTACTAATCATCATGAATAACTGCAAACACCGAAAATAATCATCATGCATACATGAAATGTAAAGTCTAAGTAATCTCATCCACATATCAACTGAATTCATAGCACAATATCTGATAGTCTCAAAACAATGTTGCTAACTATCAACATAAAACTAGTCCTAAAAGAGTTCGACAATGATAACAAAAATGTGACCTAGGGGCAGGTACTAGAAAGAAAAAGTCTTCATAGAACAACCTGAAGGTTTTGTGGATTCTGGCAAAATTATATAGTCTAAAAATTGCACAAAGCATTGTATGGTCTCAAGCAAGTTCATAGATCTTGGTATGAAAGACCTCATAACTACTTGATAAAGATTGGTCTTTCAAGAACAAATTATAATAGCAGCTTGTATATCAAAGAAGGACCAGATAAGAAGATTTTGTTGGCTGAAATCTTTGTGGATGACACATTATTTAATGAAAATGATGATTTATGCAAAGCTTTTTTAAAATAGATGAGTAGAGAATTTGAGATGTCCATGTTTGGAGAGATAAAATTCTTTGTCAGATTGCAAATTCAACAGAAGAAAGCTGGTATCTACATTACTTAATCCAAATATATCAAGGAGATACTAACGAAATTTGGAATGGAGGATTCAAGACTATTTGGAACACCTATGTCTATTGGACATAAGCTTTCCAAAAATGATGATTCCAAAGTAGTGGATCAGACAACATGCAGATCAATGATTGGAAAACTGCAATATGTAGTGCACAAAGGGCCTAATATTGCATTAATAGTTTGTATGGTGGCAAGATTCTCAACAAATCCTAAACAAAACCATATGATGAAAATCAAGATAATCATGAGGTATTTTAAGGAAACTGAAGACTATGGTTTATGGTACAAAAAGGGAGGCAATTTAGACTTGAAAGCATTCATAGATGCTAATTAGCTAGGAAGTGTTGATGATAGAAAGAGAACCAGTGGTGGAGCATTATCTCTTTGTAAAGGACTAGTGTCTTAGATAAGTAAGAAGCATAATTGTATTTCTTAGTCTATAGAAAAGGCAAAATATGTGGCAGTAGTAGTTAGTTGCTCCAATGTTGTTTGGTTCAAACAACCAGTTGTAGGTATGAAGGTAGAGATCAAGGATCTAGTTTGTTAGAATTCTATAGAATAACTTTGGGGAGGGGGAGCGGGGGAATAAGTTATCCAAGGTCCAGATGTACAAATAAAACTTTTCACAGCTTTGTCAACCCATATCCATAAAACATTTTCATCATGCATGCATCCATTAGATTATGCAATCACTTAAACTTGTAGGTTATTGTCAAATCAATTTGTAGAAATGTAAACATGAAACATAATAGATTCAATAACACATTTGATACAATGACTTAACATGGAAACCCAATTTGGGAAAAAACATTAGTAACATGCTACTCATTCTCACTTTTATGAACTAATGCCCTATGAAAGGCCAACCTTATTAAAAGTTATAATGAACACTGTTAAATGTGACTTGTTTAAAGGATTTCAATCACCATATTAAGAGTAAGCCTTGTCAGAGGACTTTAGATCATTCACTTGGAATGTCACCTGATTAAAAGATTTACAAACGACTATTAGATCCAGTGTTAACCGAGTTCACTTGGTTAACATAGGAAAATCATTTATATGTTAGTGTCTACTGAACAGGGTCAACTAACGAAGGATTTTCTTATTTTGGCATATTGAGGTTGATTAATTTATTTGTTGGTTCTGGCTTACTGACGTAATGAATATTAATTATTCTAAGATGTATTCAAGCTAACTTGACAATGAATAACATATAAGGTCAAGTTGAGGATTGGAAGTTTGAAAGTGTAAGGAAGTAGAAGATACCGAGAAGAAGCGAATTAGGAGGATAAGAGGAATATCCTTATGGAGCTGCAAAGATACATTTTATAAAAAAGGATCAAGCATACAAGCCAAAATTGAGATCTGTAATCAAGAATTCAATTGCATTAGAAATTAGGTCATCTCATTCTTACTTTGTAACCGTTGTAGTACTGATCTAAATCTCTTAACTAAGTTGGTTTAACAAACATTTTTAAATCCTCTAACAAGGTGGCATTTCTAAATTGAAGTGTCTAAAGACCTCTAAAAATGTCACTTCTAACAAGGTGATTAAATCCTCTAACAGGGTCACATCTAACAATGTTTTTGGTAACCTTTAATAGGGTTGACTCCTAGCAGGGCTCACTTCAGAAGAGTGAAAATTAGCAACTAGTTGCAATTGGTTATTTTAACCAAACTGGGTTTGCACGTTAAATATTTGTGTCACTTGTGTTCATTTTATTTATTTTATGTGTATGCAACTAAGTTAAGTAATATTAATAAAAAATAACATCTAAAGATTTTGATGATAAGCAACTATTGAGTTATTTTAGTGTTTACTGAGTTACAACATTTTCTAGTGTAAATCGAGTGATTGTGTGTTTACCGAGCATCAATATTTTTTGTAAAGTTTATTTTTATTTTGACATCTAATGGATTTTGTATTTATTTTTTTGGTGATTGATTCACCCCTCCACTCTTAGTTACTCTTATATTTCCAACAGAGGATAATAACTCCAAGGGACTATCTCTATGATATCAAAATGAATAAAGGAGAAACCATCTACTTGTATTTCATGAGAATAATTGAGCTAAGAAATCAACTATCTACAATTGGACAATTATGTGAATACAAAGAACTTCCCATAATGGCTTTAAATGAACTACCAAAATCATGGGAAACTTTCAGACAAGGATTCTGCTCTCAATACAAAGTTCCCAAACCCCAAAAAATCAAAGGTTATTATTAACAAGAAGAATGTATGTTAAAATCTTGGAATGTTGATACATTTGATGGAAATATGGGATAGATAGGGCTACTCAGAGGTGAGGGGTGAATAAGGAACCAATAGAAATTCATCTTATTCCACTAATTAATCCTTCATATAATATTTTGATGTAATTGTACACATTAAAGAATGAATGTAAATAAACATTCATAGCAATTTGACACAAGATATGGTGACTCGGAAACCTTCCAAATAGAAAGTAAAACTAGGGTGGGGATAATACCCACAAGCTTTAGTACTGCAGTATAAAGTTGTCCTGTTAAGGCTATTAGAGATATTAAGACAAGCTAAGTTACTGAGAGGAGAGGGGTGAATCAGTAACTTCTAAAACTTTTATCCCAATTAGCAATTAAACCTTTATATGAATTCTAATCTAACGTGATGCATGAGAAACATTACATATATACTAATCCAATTACACAATTACAAAGTTGGCCACAGTACAAGTTTACACAAATATTACAAAGTCTCGCAAAGTGTAAAAACTAGGTCTGAATACTGACTCGGTGAGGTTCTGATACTTGGCATCCATTATCAATGCTTAGCATCATCATAGACTTGGTAAACATAGAAGCTCGGTCCATACTGATCACTTTCAAGTAGTCTTGAACTCAGTCTGCACTGGTGACTTGGAAAGCACTGTGAAACTCAATATATAAACTGAATCACTTGATTCATAGTACATAACTCAATAAACACTATCACCTAGAGCTCGGTATAAATTGAGTAGCTCAGTTAACACTGAGTAGCTCGATCAACACTAGACTCACATCACATTAACTCCAAACTTGGTAAGCATTGCTCAACTTAGTTTGCATTGGTAAACTTGGCATACACTAAAATTCTCAGCTTACAATGCTGTTCATCAACTATATAGTAACTGTTGGGTTCAAACTAAAATCTATCCATAGGACTCAGTAGAAACTATAGAACTCGATAGACACTAAGTAGCTCGATCAACACTAGACTAACATCACATTAACTCCAAACTTGGTAAGTACTGATCAACTTAGTTTGCATTGGTAAACTTGACATACATTGAAATGCTCAGCTTACAGTGTTGTTCATCAACTCTATAGTAATTGTTGAGTTCAAACTAAAATCTATCCATAGGACTCAGTAGCAACTATAGAACTCAATAGCAATTGTAGGACTCAATAGCAACTATTAACTGTACAATATGCTCAATATGAACTCACAATCTAGATAAGTGTGTCACTAATAACAAACATGACTAGAATGTGAACAATCCCCCCATTTGGCATTAGTGACAAAAACACTTATCAGTCAAAACTGAATTATCCATCACCTTATATCTCCAACTCAGTAGAGTATACTATTTTTGAGATTTTTCAAAATTGGTTTTGTAAACGATAATTTTTTTTACATGGTAATGCTTCCTCAGTATACTATACATAATATACATTAGTGCATGATATTTCAAGAGAAATTAAAATAGTAGATAACACTACTTGGTAAATGGAAATCTTTTGAGAAATAAGTTCTAAGACCTTATTCTCAAACTTTTTCTCTACTTTCTGCAATAACTTTTCTTGTCCATCTAAATCTTCATTATACTTCTAAACTACTTCTGCCAACTGATACAAAACTAGTTGAAAAGAATCAAACTCTACAACTAAAGCCTCTGCCAAAATGTTTTTGGCATCCTCAATGATTTTAAATTCTTTGTCTCTTTCCTCTCTTAGCCTCTGTTGCTCAGCTTTCTTTCGGAGTAATTCTTCAAAGGTCTACATTTCATTAGGATTGAGTTTTGAAATATCCTAATTAGGAATCACAATTTCCTTATCAATATATACATCCTCCTCTTTTTCTTTTTCTTTACCCAAAAATTTTGTACTCGGTTGAGGCTTGGTCTCAACTTCCCTTGCACTTATTGCTTGTGAACTCAGAATGGAGACAATAGTTAAAATAGTAGGGCTAGCTACAAAAATTGATATTGTAGTTATTGTAAAAATACTAGTGGAAATAACTGTTGAAGAGAAAATTGATGTATACAAAACTGTTGAAGAGGGAAGAGTCTGTAGCTCGGTAGATGAAGTGTTTTATACTTCAATCAATGATGTGTTGAGTTGAACTGGTGCAAAGATTGATTGGTTGTTTGAGTTTGTAGTGCTAGTGACAATCAATCCTACTGATGTTGTCTCCATGCTTGGTGTTGTCAATATTTTGCTTGGAGAGTGAGGAAGTGAGGCAATAACCGTTGCAACAATCTTGACTAGGTTAGTTTCCTCAACATCCTGTGTACCTTCCTTGGTAGCCTCTTGCTCTTGTTCCTCTTCATTTCCAATATTATCAAAACATGTTACTTCCTCATCATCTTTCTTTTCATCCTTTTGTTGATCATCTTCATCATCTTTGTCACTTATACTAACTGGAAAATCACTGAATTTGTGAAGAAGATAGAAATTTTTCCATGTATTTGTTGCATTCTTCACAACATGCTCTATTTCATTCAACAAAATAAGAGAAGTATTGAATCTTAAAGTTAAATTTTCTTCATATTTCTTTAAAGATTCTTTCACCTCCTTGTCATTTAGATTTGGCATTAAATGTTTCAAGGTTTTCTTATGAATGTCCTTTGTAGTTTGCATTCCATGTTCCCATTTTGGCTTGATTTTGTCCATTAATGCATTGGGAATCTACTGAGTCTTGGATATCAGCATATCTTCTATCTGTGTCTTCTCTTCTATAGTCCTAGATTCATACTTTAGTGCCTTAAAGTTTGCGATGCTAGAACCTGATTCCATCTCTTTCAATTTCTCTTCAAATGTGGGTGGAGACCTTTTGAAAATTATGTCTCACCCTTCTTTATCTACTTTCTTTCTGGAGGATGTCTTGGTGAATACTACAGTGGTTGTCTTGGTAGGTTTAGTAATGATTACCTTGCCTTTTTTCTTCAATGGTTCCTCTTCCTCTAATTCTTCATCCTCCATCAATAGGAGA
This sequence comes from Cupressus sempervirens, assembly GCA_028749045.1. Lineage (NCBI taxonomy): Eukaryota > Viridiplantae > Streptophyta > Pinopsida > Cupressales > Cupressaceae > Cupressus > Cupressus sempervirens. The sequence goes on along the minus strand of CM053784.1, from coordinate 235,670,008 downwards.
GTAGAACTTGTTTTCAACTTGGCAATCCTTTTCTTGCCTTTGTTAACCACCTGAGTGAGCTTGATCTCTAGTTCTATCCAGGCCTTAGCCTCATCACATGTGCCAAAATATGTGGCCTTGGGGTCCACTAGTTCATTTATCAGTGCCTCAATTATATCTTTTGTTTTGTCAATGTTTACCTCATATCCTAGAGGTTTCACCCATGTAATTCTAGGCCTAATTGCCTAAATGTATACCTTATCACTATCCACCATAAAACATACATCATCTTTATAATCCTCAACTAGTTTCTTAGAGATTTGTTATCTGTTATTCATTTTCTCCTTGAATGCATCAAAATAATTAAAAATAATTATCCATAGTATTGGTATAATTTTCTCCCATCTATACAATGTATTCATTTATTTGATAAAGTACTGGCACATTTTTCCTCCACACAACAATACCTTTTGATGGAAAGAATTTTTGAACACAAAAGAATAAACATGTCAATAGTGAGCCAAATTTACATGGGTTGTTCTTTTATGTCTTGATGCTTTGTATGTTCTTGTCGAATTGATTCAATAGTAGCTTGGCAAGGTCAAGAGAAAGGTTATTTTTGACTACCTTCTATGCCAGGTTCACAACTTCACACGACACACTATTCAATTTGCTTGAACTGTAGATCTTGTGTGCAATGATATGAATACCAAACTTCAATTCCATGTCAGTGACACTACTAATTTTCATTCCCCTACCATCCCACTTGACTAGGGTTTTCTTTTCTAGTTTGACCCAACATAGGGTTTTTGGCATTTTAGCTTTTCCCAATATCAGGAGACTAGTGATCCTGTAGATCACCTTCTTGGTAATCAAAATTGATTTCTCCAACCACAACTATCCATTGTGTACATGACTGAGGATAAACCTGATCCATTTCACTTGGAAATCATGGGGCATGTTAGGAATATGGGTTAATCCTTTAGCTTTGAGATGTTGGTGCTCAAGTTTCAAAACACCATCAACGCATAACTCCTTTACACATTCATCCATTTCCAGAGTACCAATATCGTAAATTGCACATTTAAAATGAGGATGGATGTCATTGATCAAAAGTACCTTGGGATGGACTTGCAATGATGCAGGAGCATCCAGAGGTATAACGACAATCCTGTGTCACCCAAAAAAATGTACTTAGACTTAGTTTCTATTTCATGTCTTTACATTTTTGGATACCCATTTGGCTCAAATAAAGGTTCCAACTCTCATAGTTCAACTATCAGTGCATTTGAAAATCCCGAAAAAATAGGAGCATGTATTTGGGCCATCATTTCGGTAAACTAGAAGGTGTGAATTGGCCAGATGAATGTAATCATGATTTAGAGCATTCCAGAAAAAGAATCAGGTGAATAGGCCCCACGGTTTGAAAGTTATTGCAGTTTTTCGGGTTTTGGAGACCTCCTAAGAATGCTTCAAAGTCAGGTTTGGGGCATTAAATGACCTCGAAAAGGATCGAAAAATGGGGGACGAGCGAAGCTTTTTCATAGGGCTATAGAGCGCTTCGAGAGCTTTCCGAAAATGTAAACGGTTCGTTAATCGGAGCTACGGTTCAAAAGTTATGCCTCCCGAAAGTTCGGCTACCGTTTCTAGATTCTTCTAAATTTGCACCGACTTCTAACGCAGCTTCTGGAACTTTCTATTTTGTCGGTGGATGCCTACTAGCACTTTCTAGAATGTACTCCTAGTCCTTAACCCTCCGGGGTCTATTTAAGGAGATTTCTGGCATTGTAAAAGGCAGTTCGGAGTGGAGTTTGAGAGGAAGTGCTAAAAGGAGAAATATTCTCCAGATTTATGCTATTGTAAGCCCTTAGGGCATGTTCTGAAGTTTATTTTCTCTGTACTATTTGTACTAGCTTATTTTCTCAGTTAATATAATTTTCCCTTTTCTGTTGGTTTCATTCTATTCTTGGGTTGTGTCCCCATCAAGTGGTATCAGAGCGGGTTTTCCTGAGTGTGTAGACAGAGCGCCGACTGTGAGGCAGTTTGCACCAAGACTGTGTGGTTGTGGGATCGAGTTAGAAGATACCTCCACGAAGAGAGCGTGGCGGAAGGGCCAGAGCTATTGATACTGAGGAGGTTAGAGCCCTCCAGAGGTAGGTACAAGCATTGCAAGAGGAGCTTCGGCCGCAGGTGACAACAGTGAGGATGACAATGAAGATGAAGTAATGGGACCAGAAGAGGAAGAAGACGGGGAAGTTTTGAATCCTGTAGAGGAAAGGCTTTTTAGGGCCATTACTAAGTTTGGGAAAAGACCTACAATTGAAGTGGGTATATTTTCAGGAAATCTGAAACCAGATGAGTTGATCGATTGGATCAATGAATTGGAAGAATACTTTGAGTATGAGGATATAAGGGACCCAGATAGGGTTAAGTTTGCAAAGGCCAAACTGAAAGGCCATGCCAAAATTTGGTGGCAAGAGGTTCAACTGGAAAGACTTAGAAGAGGAAAGGAGAAGATCACAAGATGGGAGCGCATGGTGGACAAATTGAAGAAGCAATTCATTCTTGTGGACTACAAGCTTGATCTGTTTAAGAAGATGCATGGGTTAAAGCAAGCAGGAAGATCAGTCCAAGAATATACAGAGGAGTTTTACCGACTCTTGATTAGAGTGGGGCATGCAGAAGCAAATAAGGAGAAGGTTGCTCGTTATATCAGTGGGTTGCAACCTAGCATCTAGGAGGAATTAAGTCTGGTAAGAATGACCAGCATTGAAGAGGCATACCAGTTTTCCCTACGAGTTGAAGAGAAGTTGAATAAAAGGTTTGAAGGAAGACAAAGAGGGCGCGGTCAAGGAGGAAGGGGAAGCGGTAGATCATCTGGAGGCTGCAATGAAACCCAAAAGAAAAATGAAGATGTGGGTACTAGCAGAAACCAGAGGAATGAGGGTTTCAACCGTTCCCATGATCAAGACTTTGGAAATCAAAGAGGAAGAGGTAGAGGACGTGGACAAGGAAGAGGAGGCTTCGATGGAACCTGTTTCCATTGCAATGAAGAAGGTCATCGTGCCTTTGAATGCCCTCAACGACAAGGAAGGACAGATAGGAGAGCTGAGGGCCAAGCTAGGGTTGCTCATGTGGATGAGGATGCACAATCCTCACATTCAGAGGATGCAGAAAGAGGAGAGACCTTGGTAAATGAAAGAGTCCTACTAAGTGGTGAGAATGAACCAGGACAACGAAGGAGTTTGTTTCGTACCAGATGCAAGTGTGAGGATAAATGTTGTGATGTGATCATTGATAGTGGTAGCATTGATAACCTGGTATCAGAAGAGATGGTCTCTAAGCTGAAGCTCAAGAGGGAGAAACATCCCCAGCCCTATCGGATTTCTTCTGTAAAAGATGATCATAAGGTCCTGGTAAGTGAACAATGTTTAGTAAAATTCAAAATTGGGAGTTACCATGATGAAGTTCTCTGTGATGTTATTTCGATGGATGTTTGCCATCTATTGTTGGGTAGACCATGGCAGTTTGATAGACATGCAATACATGATGGACATGCAAACACATACTCTCTGACAAAGGATGGAGTTCGCTAAAAATTGAAGCCCATGAAAAAGGAAGGTGAAAAGTTATATAGCAGTGCTAGGATTTGTCTTGTTGATGGAAGGAAGTTTTTAGATGGCATGAAACATCAGCGTATGTGCTATGCTTTGATTCCTAGGAAAGATAAAGAAGGTAGTAGTGAAATACCATTTGAAGTTTCAGATTTACTAGGGGAATTTGGAGATATTATCTCTGATAATGTTCCAGATGGATTGCCACCAGTAAGGCAAATCAGTCATCAGATAGATCTGATTCCAGGAGCTAGTTTGCCTAACAAGGCTGCTCACAGGATGACTCCTACTGAAACAGAGGAGCTAAATAGACAGGTTCAGGAGCTGTTGAGGAAGGGCTTGATTCGAGAGAGCCTAAGTCCATGTGCAGTACCTGCAGTACTTGCACCAAAGAAAGATGGAGAGTGGAGGATGTGTACAGATTCTTGAGCTATAAATAGGATAACCATCAAGTATTGGTTTCCTTTGCCAAGGATGGATGATCTTATGGACTGCTTGAGTGGAGCTCAGTACTTCACAAAGATAGATCTGAAGAGTGACTATCATTAGATACGGACTCGAGAAGGAGATGAGTGGAAAACAGCCTTCAATACCAAGGAGGGTCTTTATGAGTGGTTAGTCATGCCCTTTGGATTGACGAACGCCCCAAGCACCTTCATGCGGCTCATGAATGAGGTACTTAAGAAGTTCTTGGGAAAATTTGTTATTGTCTATTTTGATGATATTTTAATTATCAGCAAGACTTTGGAAGAATATTTACTGCATATTCGTAGTGTCCTTGAAAGGCTAAGGGAAGAGAAACTGTTAATTAATCTAAAGAAATGTGTCTTTGCAAAAAGGGAGTTAGTCTATTTGGGATTTGTTATATCACCTGAAGGTCTCAAAATGGATCCAGAGAAGGTAAAAGCCATCTTGGAATGGCCTACTCCAAGGTCTGCTACTGAGGTAAGATCATTTCATGGTCTGGTTAGTTTTTACAGGAAGTTTATTAAGAATTTTAGTGGCATATGTGCACCCCTAACTGATACAATAAGAGGGGATATAAAATAGTTCAAATGGACTGCAGCAGCTGCAAGAAGTTTTGAATTGCTGAAGAAGAAGGTGATTGAACAGCCTGTGTTGGCACTTCCAGATTTTAGAAAAGTATTCCAGGTGGATTGTGATGCTAGTGGTAGCGCTATTGGGGCTGTATTAAGCCAAGAAGGTAAGCCTATTGCATATTTTAGTGAAAAATGGAATGATGCAAAGAAGAATTATTTTGTTTATGATCAAGAGTTCTATGCAATAGTTCAGGCCTTAAAGAAATGGAGGCATTATTTTTTGCCAAAGGAATTTGTTTTGTATACTGATCATCAGGCATTACAGTACCTAAATAGCCAAGGTAAATTGAATCAGAGGCATATGAAGTGGGTAGAATTCTTGCAGAGTTATACATTTGTGTTGAAGCATAGAAGTGGAAAATCTAACAGGGTTGCAGATGCACTGAGTAGGAGACAGTCACTGCTTACAGTAATGCAGGTTGAAGTAGTTGGGTTTGATGAACTCAAGAATTTGTACCCCGAGGATCCTGATTTTGCTGAAGCATGGAAAGCTTGTAAAGAACCTGTTGCTGTAGATAGAACCAAGTGGTTAGATTATTTGATTCAGGATGGCATGTTGTTCAAAGGTAGTCAATTGTGCATTCCAAGGAGTTCCATGAGGGAAAATCTGATTAAGGAAAAACACAGTGGAGGGATGGCAGGACATTTTGGTCGAGATAAGACCATTTCCATTCTTAGAGAACATTATTTTTGGCCTCAAATTTCATAGGATGTGAAGAAGTTTCTACAGAGTTTCCAGGTTTGTCAAGTTGCCAAGGGGTTTAGTCAAAATACTGGCCTATATCAGCCATTGCCTGTTCCATCAAGGCCATGGGAGGACATAAGTATGGATTTTGTTCTTGGATTGCCAAGTACACAAAGGGGTAATGACTCAGTATTCGTGGTGGTTGATAGGTTCTCCAAAATGGCACATTTTATTCCATGCCACAAAACTCATGATGCTATCCATATTGCAGACTTGTTTTTCAAAGAGGTGGTAAGACTACATGGTCTTCCAAGGAGTATAGTTTCTGACAGAGATACTAAATTTGTGGGGTATTTCTGGAGGACATTGTGGAAGAAGTTGAGAACAGACCTAAAATTCAGTTCCATGCATCATCCACAGACTGATGGTCAAACAGAAGTGGTAAATAGAAGTTTGGGCAATTTGCTGAGATGTTTAGTTGGGGATAAGCCCAAGGGATGTGATTTGATGCTACCACAAGCAGAGTTTGCTTACAATAACTCTATAAATAGGAGTACTGGAAAGTCACCATTCCAAATTGTATATGGGAATAGCCCAAGAACTGCACCAGAATTGAGGAAGATAGAACAAGGGGAGAGGACAAGTGCTGAAGCTGAGGAATTTGTTGAACACATCAAGCATCTACATGAGGAGTTTCAAGCACACATTATCAAGATGAATCAAGAGTATAAAGCTAGGGCTGATCAAAGGAGAAGACATAAGGAATTCGAAGTAGGGGATCTAGTCATGGTGCACTTACGAAAAGAAAGATTTCCAGTTGGTACTTACAACAAGCTGAAAATGAAGAAATTTGGCCCTTGCAAAGTTTTGAAGAAACATGACTTAGGAAATGCATATGAGGTGGAGCTGCCAGATGGTAGTCACATTTCTCCCATTTTCAACATTGCAGATTTAACAGAATATCATGATGATGGTGCAGATGAGGAGCTGATTTTAGAGCCATGTCCAATTCCTGCTTCTAAGAAGGAGGAGATAGAAGACATTCTAGATCATCGTGTGGGTAGGAGTACCAGAAACAGGTACTCAACTTGGATTTCAGCAGCTGAGGTTTCCCATTTGGGATTTCCTCTACCATCCATAAAGTGACAGGGTCACTTTTCAATCTACCCTGGGTGTCTGATGCAGGAGCATCCAGAGGTATAAGGGCAATCCTGTGTCACCCAAAAAAATGTACTTAGACATAGTTTCTATTTCATGTCTTTACATTTTTGGATACCCATTTGGCTCAAATAAAGGTTCCAACTCTCATAGTTCAACTATCAGTGCATTTGAAAATCCCGAAAAAATAGGAGCATGTATTTGGGCCATCATTTCGGTAAACTAGAAGGTGTGAATTGGCCAGATGAATGTAATCATGATTTAGAGCATTCCAGAAAAAGAATCAGGTGAATAGGCCCCACGGTTTGAAAGTTATTGCAGTTTTTCGGGTTTTGGAGACCTCCTAAGAATGCTTCGAAGTCAGGTTTGGGGCATTAAATGACCTCAAAAAGGATCGAAAAATGGGGGACGAGCGAAGCTTTTTCATAGGGCTATAGAGCGCTTCGAGAGCTTTCCAAAAATGTAAACGGTTCGTCAATCGGAGCTACGGTTCAAAAGTTATGCCTCCCGGAAGTTCGGCTACCGTTTTTGGATTCTTCTAGATTTGCACCGACTTCTAATGCAGCTTCTGGAACCTTCTATTTTGTCGGTGGATGCCTACTAGCACTTTCTAGAGTGTACTCCTAGTCCTTAACCCTCCGGGGTCTATTTAAGGAGATTTTTGGCATTGTAAAAGGCAGTTCAGAGTGGAGTTTGAGAGGAGGTGCTAAAAGGAGAAATATTCTCTAGATTTATGCTATTGTAAGCCCTTAGGGCATGTTCTGAAGTTTATTTTCTTTGTACTATTTGTACTAGCTTATTTTCTCAGTTAATATAATTTTCCCTTTTCTGTTGGTTCCATTCTATTCTTGGGTTGTGTCCCCATCATGCAACTATGCTCCACTCAGAGCCAGTGTTTTAGCAACTACAAGAGTGAGTTTAAAATTTGGCGCCTTTCATTCTATACGATGAGCCAACATGTCTAATTCTCATTTTTCTTTACTGCTAGTAGCTACCATCTTCACTCAGTAGGGTTTTGAGAGAATTGAAAAAACTTTGGTAACAATTCACTTAAATCGCTTGAGTGCTCTTGAAGATCTCTCTACAAAAATAGCTCTTGAAAATTCATGGTAAAAATGACTATTATTTCATTCCTTTTATCAAATTTCATCATAAATGCTTGGTACAAATGTTAGATCAAGTTGATAGACTATCATCCACTTTGGTTGCATGGATTACTTGATAGAATCTTCCATCATTCAGTAGCCACATAAGATTTAGTTACTCCCGACCTCGCTCGGTAGAGTCTGTGACTTGACCTCACTTGGTAAGGAAGGTAACTTGGTAGAAAATGGTACCTCAGTTATCCCTTTGTATCTTGAATGTTGATATAGATCTTTTTGTCCTGATAATTGGAACTTATTTAGATGTCTTCTTTAGTAGCCTAGTTCTAGTTCTCCTTTGAGAAATTAAGTGGAAGTAGTGGAGTCATCCAATTCTTGAGTGACTTGATCAGCATTGCTTAGACTTGCATTTTCAGTAGACTTTGGAATCCATTGTTGTCTCATTTGTTTTCTAATGTTATCAGCTTTTGCCTTCTTTTCATCTTCAATTCTTTCAGTATTCATATAGTTCTTGGCAAGATGACCAAGTTTTGTACAAATGAAACATACATCTTTTTGTAGTATCTCTTTTTCTCATGTGATAATTTATACAATTCATTCCAATGTGTCCAAATTCTCCACAATAATGACATCTACACTAAGTTTTATTGTCCCAACCAAATATAGCTTTTACAATTTGTTTTGCTAGATTCAATACCTTGGTTTTTCATTATGATGGCTTGTGTCCATGCTTCTTACATTTATGACATCTACCTTCAAATTTTGGTTTCTCTTTGCATTCATTTGCTCTGTGACCATTTTAATTACAATTGTAGCATTTTCTATTGAATTTTGCTTTCCCATTGCTCCAACATTTGTTTGAAGTATGACCTATCTTACCATAGTGACGACAAGTAGGTTAATTCCTTTGAACTCCTTGCTTGGATGATTCTCCTTCTTTTGTATATCTAATTCCTGCATTTCCTTTTTGTCTGTAATGACTTTGCTCATTCAACTGATTCATTTCTACTTGGGATTTCATCATTCTGCCATTGGTTTGCCTTTCAGTGTTTAGATCATTCTGCAATCTTCCATTCTCTGATCTTAGGTTCATGCATGAGAAACTGAAAACATGAAAGCATACAGAACACTTTAAGACAAGATTTGGTGACCCAAAAACCTTCCAAATAGAAAGTAAAATTGGGGTAGGGATGATACTCGCAAGCTTTAGTACTATAGTATAAAGTTGGTCTATTAAGGCTTACATTTATCACTTTTGATGATCTACCCTGTTAGGAGCAATAAGGACTGCTAGGTCCAACTTGCAAAAAGATTTACAAATATACAATGAAGTATGCACTCGACAAAGATATTTACATACGACTGTTAAGTCTTCCTTGTTAAAGGATTTGACTAATCCATGTATTATGATGAAACAGTAGCTGATCTCTGATCTGCAACTTGGTTCGCTAAATGAGATTCCTCTGAGTGTACAAGTCACCTTACTACGATGGATGAATCTTTTCTTCTCCATATATTGTTATAACCTTTGTAATTTTCTTTTCTGCTCTTCTCTGATAATTACATTACTTCACTTTGATATATTATTTGAATGTGATACAATACATTACATATATACCAACCCAATTACACAATTACAAAGTCGGCCACAATAAAAGTTTACACAAATATTTCAAAGTCGGCCAAAGTGTAGAAACTTGGGCTCTGAAGACTGACTCAATGAGGTTCTGATACTCAACATCCACTATCAATGCTCAGCATCATCATGCACTCGATAGAGATAGAAGCTCGCTCCATACTAATCACTTTTAAGTATTCTTGAACTCAATCTAGACTTGTGACTTGATAAATATTGTGAAACTCAACATATAAACTAATCACTTGATTCACACTGCATAGCTCAAGAAGCATTGTCACCTCAAGCTTAGTATAAACTAAGTAGCTTAGTTAACACTTAGTAGCTCAATCAACACTAGACTCACATCACATCAAATGCAAACTCGGTAAGCACCGCACATGTGAGTTTGTAATGGTAAACTGGGCATACACTAAAATGCTCAATTTAAACTGTTGTTCATCAACTCTATAGTAACTGCTTGGTTGAAACTGAAATCTATCCATAGGACTCGGTAGCAACTGTAGAACTCAGTAGCAACTGTAGGACTCAGTAGCAACTGTTAACTATACAATATGCTCTGTATGAACTCACAATCTGAATAAGTGTATGTCACTAATAACAAACATGACTAGAATGTGAACAAAGGTTTACAATTGATCACTTCTGATAACCTTCCCTATTAGGAGCAATAAGGACTATGAAGGCCACCTTGTAAAATGATTTACAAAACATACAATGAAGTATACACTCAATTAAGAGATTTATCAATGATTTTTAAGTCTACCCCCATTAAAGGATTTAACTAATACACCTGTTAGAATGAACTAGTTGCTGATCTCTGATCTACAAATTTGATTTTCTATTTGAGATTCCTTGAATTGTAATGATCACCTTATTGTGATAGATAAACCCTTATACTTCTTGTAGCCTTTTTAATTCATACTTCTACTCGACATTTCTTCATAGACTCACATACTTGGACATGATACAATACTTAACATATATACCAATCCAAATCATAACTTTCTAAAGTCACCTGCAATATAGGTTTCAACATAATTCACAAATTTAGCCCAATTGCTATAACTGTGGTCTTGGAGACAAACTTGGTGATGTTCGGATACTCAGCAACCACTTTCAACACTCGACATCATCTGACACTCAGTTGATGAAGAGGCTTAGTTCATATTGATCACTTCCAAGTAGCTTGAACTCAGTCAACACTATGTGACTTGGTGAACATTATAAAACTGGGAATATACTGAATCACTCAGTTGACACTCCATGGCTCAGTCAACTCTAGATTCACATCGCTAACACTATTAACTTGATAGACACTAGATAACATGGTTAACACTATGTAACTCAATTAACACTGTGTAACTTGGTTCACATTGTGGAGCTCAGTTAAAACTAGATTTTCCATCACTTGTGCTGAACAACTTAGTGGAAACTACTACACTTGGCATGCACTAAGATTTCTGCAAGTGTGGCCCTAATCCTGGCTTCTTCCCTTAATAATTTTTCTTGCAAATTTGTCAAAAATTTGATCTTTGAATAATAAGAAGAACTATAGCTTGGGTCAAGTGACAACTGGTGCACACGTTCCTTCATGTCTTCATCTATCTTTGATAATTTATCTTTAATTTCTTGAGTGAAGACAGATGTATCACACAACTTAACAAATAATGAAGTGACATTATTTATAGATGTCACCAATGAAACAAGAATAGTAGACAATTCTACTTGGTTTATTGCAATTTTTTATGCCACTTGTTCCAATACCTTCTTCTCAAACTTTATTTCTACTCTTTGGAGAAACTTATCATATCCATCAAGGTCTTCATTGAATTTCTAGACAACTTCTGCTAACTAGTCCAAGATTGGTTGTGTACTATCAACCTCAATACTCAATACATTTATAAATATGTCCTTTATATCTTCAAACACTTGGTTTTCCTTTCTCTTTTCTTCTCTAAGTTTCTGTTGCTTAGCTCTCTTTTGCAATAATTCTCCTAGGGTATTCATTTGATCCAGGTTGAGGGTAGAGATATCCCAATTTGGAATAATTATATCCTCATCTAAATCAATTTCCTCTTCTTTACTCTTTTCTTTCAACATAGTGGATATAATTTGTTTACCCTTATCTGAAACTTCAATACTCGGTTGAGACTTGTTAATGGATACATTCAGAATAAAAACAATAGTAGAAATTGAGGGGCTAGAAACAAATGTAGATTTGGAAGTAATAGTAGAATTACCTTGCTACTACATTATTAAACTTGATGATGAAGGAATGTGTAGCTTGGTAGATGAAATGCTCAACTGAACAGGTCCAGAGCTTGGTTGGGTGCTTGGAGTTGTAGTACTAGCCACAACCAAGTCGGTAGAAGCTTTCTTTAAGCTAGATTGCACTGACACTTTGCTTGAAGAATGAGGAAATGAGGCCATTACTACTTCTACAATCTTCTTTGTATCAGTTTCCTCTATGCTTTGACTCTCTAGAATACTTCCTCCAGTAGCTTCCTATTCTTTCTCTTCACCATCCAGTTCATCTTCCACATCCTCTTCCTTATTATCATTATCATCTTTTTTATTAACATGAACAACAAAATTACTAGGTTAATGTAGGTGATAGATATTTTTCCATGGATATGTTGATGCCTTCACTACATATTCAACGTCTTTTATCAATATCATAAATGTGTTTAATTTGAGAGTGAACTTCTGTTCATTATTCTTCAAATATTATTTCACCTCCTTTCCACTGAGACTCGGCATGAGTTGCCTCAGAGTCTACTCAAATTTGTCTTTATTGGTTTTCCTTACAGTTTCCCATCTAGGCTTAATTGTCTACATAAGCTCATTAGGAATCTATTATGCAAGCTCATTAGGTGAGTACTACTATTTACCTAGTTTTGACATAAGCATCTCCTTAATCTTCCTTTTCTCTTCTGGATTCCTAGTTTCATACTTGAGTGCTCTAAAATTTTCCATCCAAGATCCTTCTTCCATCTTCTTTAATCTCTCCTAAAGTGTAGGATCTATCTTCTAAAAGATAATTTGTTCAACTTCTTCTTCTTCTCCTAAGTTCAACTTTCTTTTGGTCTTAACTAACCTTCTTGTAAACACAGTAGGGGATGATTTGGTATATCTAGTTATGATAACCTTTCCTATCTTATTGGGGGGCTCTTTCTCCCTAGATTCTACTTCTTCATTCTCTACATTATCCTGTTCAATGTCATCTACTTTCCCTTCTGTTAGAACGAGAGTAGAACTTGTCTTAGTTTTTCTATCCCCTTTCTTCGTTTGACAACTGCTTGAGGAAGCTTAATTTCAAGTTTTATTCTTGCCTTTGCCTCATCATAGGTTCCAAAATATGTGGCTTTAGGATCCATAGGCTCATTCAACGGTGCCTCAATGATATCTTTGGTGTCATCAATATTAACCTCATACTCTAGAGGTTTAAGCCATGCTACTATTAGTCTGACTACCTAAAGATACACTTCGTCATAGTCCACTATGAAACAAATATCATCCTTGTAGTCTTTAACAAGTTTCTTGGGGGGGTAAAAGCACAAACCTGTGTCACCTTTTTATAAAGAAACGGGATATCAAAATGTGACCATTCAACATTAATGACAAAAAAAATGTTATTTGTGTTTAAAATATGAAGATGATGTAAACTGATGAAATGTGTAGAATTGGATGAATTTTATGCCTATATTTTTTATAATTTTTTTGAGTAAGAATTTATTCATTTTATTTTATTTTGAAGTCCCTGTTTTAATTGTAAAAAATATAGGGTGTAGTTCCCGTCAAACAAGTATATGCAAATCATATTTTTTTGTTCTGATTTGATAATATCTTATAGATGACATGTATAGCTAGTGAGCGAAAAAAGAAATAATTTTTTTTGATGGATATTTTATTTGTTATAAGTACTCAAATTCGACCTTATCAGAATCCAATAGTTTTTTCCTCCTGTCAAAACTTCCATATCAAATCTATACCTTCTTGAAAAAAAATTACATATTCGTGAAGAGGATTCTCTCCTCTAGAGATAAATTTAATTTTTTAATTTTTTTTTATATGATTTAGTATTTTTTTCCCTTTTCTGAGGGAGCATCTTCTGAAATATCAACTTATAATATTTTGAGATTATAACATATTATAACTAATCAAAACATTCAATAATTTATATAATGATGATATTGAATTAGAGATCTATAAAAGGGTATTTTTAGTTTTTGAAAAAACTGAGTTTTGATAGAGAAATGAGATTTTCCCAAAATAGGTTTTGGTATCATAAACGGTGACATAGATCTGTGCTTTTACCCGAGGATCCTATATCTATTATTTATCTTCTTTTTGAGTGTTTCAAAGTAATTGTCTATGATACTTTCAAAATTTTCACCCATCTCTACTATATACTCATTAATTTGATATAATACAGGCATACCCTTTCTCCATACTATTGATCCTTTTGAAGGAAGAATTTTTGCACAAAGAAGAATAAACAAGTCAAGACTGAACGAAAGTTACACAAATTGTTCTTGGAACCTCTGATGCTCTCCATGTTCTTATCGAATTGATTCAATAACAACTCGGCAAGGTCCAATGCTATGTTATTCTTTACTACTTTGAGAGCCATATCAACTGCCTCACATAACACACTATTAAGATGAATGGATCTATAGATCTTATGAGCGATCACGTGGATTCTAGACTATAGTTCCATGTCTATGGCTCTACGTATTTATATTCCTTTTCCATCTCACTCGATAAGAGTTCCCTTCTCCAGTTCAAACTGACCTAGGGTTTTGGTAGCTCTGGCTTTGTCCAATATTGGAAGACTAGTGATTTTTTGAATCATCTTCCTTGTGATTAGAATGGGTTGATCTAACCATAAATTCCCATTATGAACTTGGCTTAGGGTAAATCTTATCCACTTTGACTAAAATTCCCTTGGCATATGTGAAATATGTGTCAAGCCCTTGGCTTCCAATTGTTGATGCTTAGGTTTTAGAATGCCATTCACACATAACTTATTCAATCCCTCATTCATCTCATGAGTGCCTAGCTCCTGAATAAAACAACATTAATATGAACAAATATGGTGCATGAGAAATACCTCGGGTAGAATTTTTGATTGTGCACCAGCTGGGTCAAGTGCTTCTACAATCGTCAGACTTATCTTGAAGTTGGGTTCCTTGCAATCGACTCCTTGAACCAACATTTCTAACCCTTTCTTTTCTTTACTACTTAAAGACACCATGCTTGGTAGGGTTTCTGAAAAATCAAAATTTCTTCAACAACAAACACTTAAATCACTTGGGGGCTCTAAAATTACTTTACTCAACTAGCTCTGGAAATTTGCTATGAAATAATCCCTTCAATTTCTTCCTTTTAACAAATTTCCCTTTTACAATTGCCATTAATGCATAGTACGTATAATTGCTCGGTCATACGCTATCTTCCACTTTGTTAAGCCTTTAATGCTTATAAGATATTGATAGCTTGGAAAAATCATTATCACTCGATAGAGTCTTCAACAACTCAGTGTCCATATATAATATTTTAGTGTATCCCAACCTTTCTCTGTATAGTCTTACGACCCTACCTAGCTCAGTAAGGTCTTGAATTTTTGCAACCATTCGATGATCCTTGTGCATCTTGAATGTTGATATGGATCTTTTCTTCTTACTAGTTGGAATGGATGAGGGATGTCTACTTCAGAATGTCAGTTCTAGTTATTCCCATAGGGATTCAAGTTGAAATGCTTAAGTCACCCAACTCTTGAGTGACATCTGCTTCATGACTTGGGCTTGCATTCTTAGGAGATTTTGGTATCCATTGTTGCTTCATCTACTTTCTAATATTGTTAGCTCTAGCTTTCTTTTCATCTTCAACTCTTCTTGTGTTCATGTATTTCTTGGAAAGATGTCCAAGTTCTTTACAAATGAAAGATCTTCTAGTGGTGTCTTTTTTCCTCATGTGATGTTTCACACAGTTTTCTCCAATATGCCCAAATTCACCACAGTAGTGGCATCTACACCATGTGTTGTATTTCCATCCAAATATTGCTTTCATAATCTGTTCTGCTGGATTGAATTTCTTGGTTTTGCAATCAGAAGATTTGTGTCCTTGTTTATTGTAACTATAACATTTTCCTTCAAACTTAGATTTCTCCTTGCATTCACTTGCTCTATGTCCGTGCTTCTTATAGTTGTAGCATTTTCATTGAGTTTTTCTTTACCATTACTCGAACGTTTGTTTCATGTATGACCTATCTTACCACAATGATTTCATATAGGCCTTTGATTCTTTTGATTCTTGGGATGATTCACCTTCTTCTATGTATCCTATTTCAGCTTTGCCTTTGTTCATTCAACTAATTCATGCTTTCTTGAGATTTCATCAGTTTTCTTTTTAGTGTTGAGATCATTTTATAGTTTTTCATTCTCTGATCGTAGATTCATAAGTTCTTCATTTGCATTAGTGAGTTGATCAATGAATTTTGTTTGCTAAAGGGATAGATGTTGAATTTCATTGTTCTTTACTTCTATCTCCTCTTTGGCTTTGTCTTTGTCTTCCATGTCTTCACACAATCTCAGTAATTGGATGTATTGTTCTCTTTTCAGCTTACTATCTTCTTCTTGAAGATTCGATATCTTTTCTAATAAGTCTTTGATTGCTTCATCAGCTTCATTTGAATTTCTTTCTGGATAGACATCTTCAATTCTTTCTTTAGTGTAGAGATTTTCATTCATTTTTACTACAAGATCTTTCCTTCTTTTCAATGATTGAGAGAGTGTCTCCTTCGCTTTCTTCATTTTCCCAATGGCCAATTCAAGATCTAACTTTTCATTTTCAATAGCCTTATCTAGCCTGTATACCTCCATTGCCTCTAATCTTTGCTCAATCAGTTAAACTTCTTCTATGAGAACCACAAAGCTCTAATACCAATTGTTGAAAATATTAGATAGATAGGGTTACTCAGAGGGGAGGGGTAAATCATAAACCAATAAAACTTAATTTTATTTCACCAATTAATCCTTCATATAATATTTTGATCTAATTGCATGCATGAAAGAATGGAAGTAAATAAACATTCATAGCAATTTGACACAAGATATGGTGACCCATAAACCTTCCAAATAGAAAGTAAAACTAGAGTGGGGATGATTCCCACAAACTTTAGTAGTACAATATAAAGTTAGCTTATCAAGGCTTATAATTGATCGCTTCTAATGATCTGCCCTATTAGGAGAAATAAGGACTATGAAGTCCACCTTGTAAAAGGATTTACAAAACATACAATGAAGTATGCACTTAGTTAAGAGATTTATCAAAGACTCTTAATTCTAACCTATTAAAGAATTTAACTGATACACCTGTTAGAATGAACTAGTGGCTAATCTTTGATTTGCAACTTTGATTTGATGGTTAAGATTTCTTGAATTATAATGATCTCCTTGCTGTGATAGATAAATCTTTGTTGTCCCTTATACTTCTTGTAGCTTTCTTAATTCACACTTCTTCTCATCATATCTTCACACACTTACATACTTGAACATAATACAATGATTTACATATATACCAATCCAAATCATAACTTATTGAAGTTGGCTAGAATATAGGTTTCAACATATGTCACAAAGTCGGTCCAATTGCTGTAACTTAGGTCTTGAAGACAAACTCAGTGATGTTCTGATAATCAACAACCACTGTCAACACTCGGCATCGTCTAGCAGTCGGTTGATGAAGAGGCTTGGTTCATACTAATCACTTCCAAGTAGCTTGAACTCATTCAGTACTGTGTGACTCGGTGAACACTGTAAAACTCAGCATATACTAAATCACTCGGTTGACACTCCATGGCTAGGTCAGCACTAGATTCATATTGCTAACATTGCGAGCTCAGTAGACACTAGAGAACATGGTTAACACTAATTAACTCAGTTAACACTATGTAACTCGGTTGACACTGTGAAGCTTAGTTAACACTAGAGTTTCCATCACTTATATTGAACAACCCAATAGACACTACTACACTCGACATGCATTGTACATTGGTTATGAAGCTCGGTAGCAACTATGAAACTTGGTAGCAATGTAACCAATTGACTAAGTGTAAGTCACTAATAGAAAAGTTGACCTTAATGTCAACATACAAAAGGAGGAAACCGAAATTCAAAAGAAAACCATGATACTACTCCAAATTGCAATGTTATACATGTGATTAGTATGGAGACCTTGCATACCAATGTCCTGATAGACTCAAGCAACATGCATATGGTTTTTTAAGGCAAGTAGTCCTACTCCATAGTCATAAAATAATGCCTTCTATTCAGCACTATCTATTGAAGTGCCAAATAGATCAAACACTTGGGTAGTAGATAGTGGAGCATCTAGAAATATTATTAGGTTCCAAGAAAAACTTGACACAATAATGGAGACTATGTTGATGATGTAACCATTGGAGATGAATCCAGATATCCACTATGAGGGATTGGTACATGTACTATCAATATTAAATTTAGAATCACACTCATACTCACCAAAGTAATCTATGGTCCTAACATAAAAGAGGAGTTTAGTTTCAATAGCTACAGTTGAAGATGAAGGTTACAAGGTCACATTTATGGAAGGAAAAGTATTAGCTTTCCCTAAGTGTTAGAATATTTAGAATAATTGAGAGGGGGGTGAATCGCTCATCCAAGGTCTAGATGTACTAGTTTAAGAAACAAAAATTTAAACAAATTCAAATCTCATCATTCATTAGCTTAGTCTCTATAATATACTTTTAGTAACATTGTTTGGCAATATAATAGATTTGCAGGATGTAAACATTAATAATAAATCATCACATATAACATCCACACAAGTTTTATACTAGGATTTATCGTAGAAACCCAATTTGGGAAAAGCCAGTAGTAACATGTCACCAATATTTTCACTCTTCTAAAGTGAGATTTGCTAGGAGCCAACCCTATTAAAGGTTACAAAACACATTTTTAAATGTGACCTTGTTAAATGATTTAATCACCCTATTATCAATGGCCTTGTTAAAGGACTTTAGAACATTTGATTAGAATGCCACCTTGACTAAAGGATTTATATATGACTGTTAGATCAACCTTGATTAAAGGATTTCAAATTGATATAATGGTTATAAAGTAATAGAAAACTTTGATTTGACAAACACAACTCACTTTGTTATTCAAATCTTAGTTCAACTCAAATATTGATTCATTGACTGGCCTTAATTGTCATCTCAGTCTCTAATTTTCTTGGCAACCCTCAAAAAAATGACTCTTCACCTCATCTTAGCCTTCTTCTTAAGTTCACCAATCAACAAAATCAACACTGGTCCAACCTTCAACCATTTTGAAAGTTAGCCCTTGTTTCTCCTTAAATAGGCAATTCTAATCTTTTGTTGCTTAAACATAATTGTATATCATAGGGTTAATTTGGATTCATCAAATCCTTCCAATATTTCAACTTCTCCTTTATGCTCTAGAAACTTTTCCAATCTTCTCCTTGAATTCTTACATAGAAACATAGCAACATTGTGTCCCTTGATCTAAATTTTTTAGGTCCTCTATCCTTATCTTCAACATGCTTTCCATATCCCAAGAAATCAACTCTATCAGCTCGAAATTATGATTTTTCATAAACTATTAAAATGTTGTCCCTCGGCCAACACTATGTTTTGACACTCAATCAACATTGGATCAATCATTCTCTACTATATTTCTTATTTGCAACATACACTATCACTCAGTCAATACTAATTCGTGGTGAACATTATTTCTTCTCAACATCTACTATAGCTCAATCGACACTAGCATCAGTCAACATGTATTTCAAGTTCCTTAATCTTATTCTTTGTTATTCAATCAAGCTTGTGCATTTGATATATCTTAGATCACTTCTTCAAAACTCCAGTATAAATGTCTTCTTCACTCCTAGTATGATGAAACAATCACTTTATCTTGTCAAATTCTAACTAATCAAGTGCCCATTTGTAGTTTCCTCTTCATAACTCAACCTTTCCTCTAGGTATTTTTGTTATGACCAACTTCTGAAATCCTCTTCAATCAAATTTATATGATACTCACTATTGGTGTTTGAAAACGTTACCGGTTTCCAATTACCCTGATGAGAAAAAAACACATCTAGGGGCAGCTAACTCCCATTTTCAACATGCCCATTCAGACACCAGGCCAACTATAAGGCTAGACCCTTCTTCTTCTTCAGGCTCTGCAAAACCTAGGCAGGTAGACCTATAGATTCTTTATATGGTACCAGTTATCAAAGCATGCATTGGATCTATTATGAAGCAGATAAAACCCTTATTTCTCCTAATAACTCATGAAATAACATCAATATACAGTAGCTAAATGCAGATCTAAAAACCTCATAAGCTGAGTGAGGGCATTCTATTATAGCTCTTCAACATGAAAGGGAAAAGCGTTGATTATCGATGTTGATGTTCAACAAATCCTCAAACATGCAGCAAAACCTAATGATCTTGTTACTGATCAGTGCCTAATCCATTGGGCAATTTCATGAATCCAAAACATACATATGTGACATCAGGACATATTCTATATACCCAGACATCAGATCTATCTAATCACCTTGTGATTCAAACATTAATGTTCATTCAAATCTCATTCTCACAAAATATCCTTCTCAACATAACCAGTAACCCTTTCAAACACATTAAGCATTTACTTGGCACTTTGTTCCAATAGAAAAATATATCAGACATACAACCTTAAGGGATGCAAATGGGTCTCAAATCTTTGTTCCAAGACCACATAAGACTACAGATTACTCAGACAGGAGACAAGACCCAGAATGAAACTAGTGAAATTACAGTTCATATGTATTCATTTCTTTGAAAATATACATCAGATGCATGAAATCAAAACATGAAACAACCTAACATCTCATAACTATCTGTATTATCTTTACACTTGTTGTTCACATAAGAGAAAAATGCTGAAGAATGAAGGTGGAATCATAGATCTGGATTCAACAAAGTGGTCTCATAGAATGGCTGCAAATTTCCTACCAACAATGGTTTTTCAGTAACAAAAACTGGAACCCCTCAAATGAGAAAGAAAGGGAAAGATATAGATAAGGAAAGATTCCCGGATTGAATCTGAAACCGACATTTGTCCACTGGGAATTCAATCTCTCTCAACTAAGTCACCTCTTTCATCTCTCTACCCGTCTGATCTGATCTTGTTTCATCATTACACTCTAATTGATTGGAAAATATCTCTGTTCAAATGATGAAAGCCTTTTGATTCACTAAAATATCTGATTTGCCTCAATGAAATATTGATAAAATTGAGATTCAACTGATTCGAAAATGGTTAAAATCGCCTCAAACCTCATTTTCAGTACCTTTTAACTGTATTCAGGTCATTTACATACTAGGAATCAAATCTGAACTTCCATACCTGAATATTGTTGCAATTCAGGTACCTGAGACAAATCCTCCTGTAGCTCAAATAGACTGCTACTTGTGCAAAATTTGACTCTAGAATCGGAAAATTCAACTCTTCCCAGTTTCGACGGTATACTACACTGCACATTTTGGACAAAAATGCCCCTGATATGGCTATTTGAATAATTCAGGTCTGAATTGTGGCAGAGCTTTAAAATGGAAAAATTTAAAAATTTACATAGTGAAGACTATATAAAACTTTTAAATTTATTTGAATTTTTCATTCTATGTGTTTGAAACCTCTGAATTTCCATTTGAAAATCAATTCTTTGCCCCTTTGCCACTTGTCCCATGTTGATTGGCTCTCAACAATATAGAATATTAATTAATTAATTAATTAATATCAATTAATTAATCATTTAATTTCATTACTTGTAGCATCAGGACTCCCTTAACAACTTCATTTCTACCTATACACTGAATGCTACCTTTAACATCTTTACGCTCACGAGTGTACCACCAGAAGCCTTTATTTTGTGCCTTTCGCTCATACGAGCCGCGCATAATCCCGGAGTCACTTAAAAATTTGCTTACGCTCTTTCGCGCGCATTAACTTGTGAAGAGTATGAGCATAAGATTTTAAATTTCTTCTCCCGACCATCCGCTAAAGACTCTCCCCGTAACATTGGGAAGCCTTACAAATATACCTCCCGATCTCACGGGAAATCGGAGAAACGTAGGTCTTTTCAAACCAAGTTTCGCTCATACGCGAGCGTAACCCCGTAGAGCTTTTCAAATTGGGTTTCGTTCTTACGCTGTGGTCAAGCATTTTACGGGTCAAAATAGTTTGACTCAAGACACGCAGGCCCCTCCACTAGTCACGGCTTTAAAAACTGTGTGGCTTTGAGACAAGTCTTATATTAAGCGCTTTTGTATTTAACTGTCATAAGAAACCCTTGTATTCCCAATGTGGGATAAAAGGTTCTAACCATGCTTTCCTTTTACAGCGTTCATCTTCTAGCTTTGACCTATGTTTTTAAACTCTGAGTGTGAGGTGCCTTCCTCCTTCATTTTACTGGCGTCGACTAAGGCTCTTTCCTCTTAATATGCTAATTCTATCTCCTCTGGTGGCATGTGAACTTCATCTTTATCATAGCCAGCTGCTTGCTTCTCAAGTGCCTCCTCTGCTATTGGACGCCAAGTCCCTCAACTATGACGTGGGCTATTGTTGTGCACTTGACGTGCCCTCCCCTACTGCTAGGCGTCACTCACCTGCAGCTCTTCTTAGCTCATTCACATGGTGCAATGCATCTTTTATGGCACCTATGTACATATTTCCTTGCATCTTAATTTTCTCAAGTCGTGGGTTTGCATTTCTAAATGCGTGGGAGATTCTTTGTTTTTTGCTACTCTATTTCCCTTCACGCTGACTACCTAGTCTTGTGAGGCAGTTTTTTGTTCTCAATTGGCTTCCTTGCCTTTTAACATGCGGGGGTTTTTGGCTATAATCATCAATTTAAATAAAAAGTGCCTCCCCTATCCTTGCATTCGTGAGCTCCCTTTGTTGAAATTCAATTTGATCAAGTTAAACAAAAAGATAGAAATTCCATTTGGAATCACGTTTGAAAATTGATCAAATGGATTCGTCAAGAGCTGAAACTTGAAACATAACAAGTCTCTGACGTCTACAATGTAACGCAAAAGGAATTTCACTATTTCTATCTACTGGTCAAAAATTACAACACGTCAAACAGGGCTTCCCAGAATTATGTGTAAAGTGCATCAACATGAAAACAATAACTGACCAACTTTGAAGGATTCAAAACCTAGTCAAACAAGCTCGAAACGACTCGAAATCTAAAACATAGGTTCTCGAGTATGGACACTGAACAATCCCAAAGTGGTGAGTCACAAAACCTTTCTGGGTGCAAGATATTCAAATGCAAACATAGCCTCCTGTCGCTGTTTGATACTTGGGGTAAAATGCAAATTTGA
This sequence comes from Cupressus sempervirens, assembly GCA_028749045.1. NCBI lineage: Eukaryota > Viridiplantae > Streptophyta > Pinopsida > Cupressales > Cupressaceae > Cupressus > Cupressus sempervirens. Next base: position 235,647,286 of record CM053784.1, on the reverse strand, counting down.
AACTAGCTCGAAACAGGACTTCGCCAAATAGCTCAGAATGATGATTTATCTTCATAGAATAGGACATGCTGAATGGAGGGTGTTAGAAACATTGAACACCTCTGGGGCCTTATAGGTACAGCCAGGTACATTTGCATTTATGAGGCGTTTAAAGGCTTGATTTTCTCAATGGACGCTCAAAATTGACGATGTGATTTTTAGCGCCAACACTCACATCAGATATAAAACTATCTCACCAATAAGGTTTGACATCAATGACAACATAACAATCATTCCAATTGTAGTTTTCAATTATCTCCCTCTTTGACATTGATGGAAATAGCTCTAGTTATCATAAAATCCAAAACTAAAATTGTACTAAATTGGGAAAACTCCCACTATGTTTAGTATTAGATCTTCATTAATATCCTTAATTTTATTAAGATTCTCATTTGTAATGCCTCGCCAAGGGATCCAAAAAATTAGCCTAAAGTTTCACTAAGTTTGGTAGCATTTTTATTTTTTTTGAAACATGAAAGTAAAACCATTCATAACATAGTAGCGAAAGCAATTACAACATTCCCCTGAAAGTAAACATACATAACATGTTACATTCTTCAAGGATCCCTTAACGTTGAATCACATATAACATAACTAATTATAAATAATTGGTCTTCTGTATTTGATTGTGCGCGCTTTTTTAGCATCAATGTTTCGGATCATACTACATGATCCATCATCAGGATGAGAAAGTGCAGGAGTAGAGATTGTGCGCGCTTTTTTAGCATCAATGTTTCGGATCATACTACATGATCCATCATCAGGATGAGAAAGTGCAGGAGTAGAGATCATTGATGATCTCTACTCCTGCACTTTCTCATCCTGATGATGGATCATGTAGTATGATCCGAAACATTGATGCTAAAAAAGCGCGCACAATCAAATACAGAAGACCAATTATTTACAAATGGATTCTGGAAATCTGTTAATGTTAAATAACTTATTATGTTTCCATCTAATACTACATCCACATGAAATAATAATGAAAAGTCCGACGTTCTTAAATTACATTTCTGAATGCTCAATCATCCACTGCACATGTCACATGGTATGAAAGGCTTAAAAGAATATACATCCGTGTAAATAAAGTACATCATCATACTAACTCTAATCCATGATGCAACCACAAATCATACATGATACATCATCATAGAAGATATAAACATTCATCATAAAAGATAACCATATGATCAAACATAATTAACTAAGTGCATGGTTCCTCCCAACCGTAAATAGCATCATTAGACCATTGTGGATCCTAGCCATCCCTATGTGCATAACATTCTAAATCACCGAAGAGATCATCAGTATTAACACAGTAGAAATGTCACTCTTAAATCATACAACATCATATGCAGAAAGATATCTAACACACAAAATAAAGCATAAGATAACATCATCTAACATATGCAAATCATCAATGTGAGGATACATGTCCACCATTATAATCCATGAAGATAGATGCCAACAAAGAATGCATCAGCCATGGTGTCTCAGATGGATCTCAAATGATAAGAGTGAAAAAGCACTACCACCCGACCGCGTGGAACCTAAATGGTCCACTCCAACCGCGCTGAAGAGATAATCTCAAGTCCCAAACAGGATATCAAATCACATATCACAAGATAAAAAATCACATATCATAAGTACTCTCTAAGTTTAGGAATCCTAAAACTATACTAACTCAAAGGTTCCAACAAAAATCCACATCTACTCCCAGAGGCACAAAAAAGACATGTAGGAAACCTACTATGCAAGCGGGAAAGTGTCATCGCACCGATCATGCTAGAGTTACCTTTGTAGTCTCTCAATAGACCCCGACCCCCTAGTGATCCTTGTGCGGCCACTAGTATCCTCTCATACAGACGGGGCATACTACGAAATGCAAGGTCGCAACCAAGCATTCTCTCTACTCCCATCCTAGTCTGTACTAGCACTCGAGGCATGAGCGAGAACATACAATTATCTTATTAGGTTCATTTAATCCCCATTTAGTGTAAATGTTTTCACTTATTAAATAACTTACAATGAGTTACCCTGGTAGCCAATTAGGGCCCCGACCCCACTTGCAAGTGACTTCCCGACACTACAAGTAGATAACCTACCCTAAGCTCATGGAATCATAAATCAAAAAATCACCACAATCCTATAGAAGCGACTAGAAAAATAAATACCAAAAGAATAATCCATAATAAGAGCATTAAATCTCCATGAGCACACGAAAAGCATTCATAGATAATCATGACCACAACAGTTCTCTATTGGCAACTGATGGTATCATTAATAATCAAAAGTATCCATTGGTTCTCAATAACCAAAATATATCTCAAAATCATACTGATTGAAGACTCCAAAATGGTTGAGTCAAAACATGTCACAACATGACATCATCAAGAAATAAATCAACATTTCAGTCCCATCATGGTCATTGGAAAATAACCCAAGTATAACTGATCGATGACTAAAAAATGGTTAAGTCAAGTGTCTCAAATACATATACCTTAGCTTCACACAAGAAGACTGGAAGCAATAATAAGCAGTAAATACAAACATCTCATAGAGCATGCCATCACATTACCATGGGTTTTAAAAGGAATCGAGATCAAAAGACATCATCATGACATCACAATCATAACCCCCTGAGCCTCTGGTAGACATCCTAAGACTGGTCAACAATCTAGTCAACTCAAAAACCCAAAATAGAAGCATAGAGAAAACACAATGCAAACACATGTTTTTGGTTTGCTAAAACCACATAGTTGAATTGAGTATGGAGGTTTCAGTTTCTGTTTGCAAGTATATTTCAAGTATATAAGATTAATCATTTGAGCTACAAGTCAACCCGTTTTTTCCGTCGATAACATTATCCTTCCATTATTTAAAATTACATTCCACGAGATAATCACTTACTTATCTACGTCATTGAACTAGTTCCTATTTAATCAAAACATTCACATGATTTCACTAGAATCAATTAAATAAAGCTTTCTTAATTCTAAGAAGCGTCTTCCATTGTTCATGTCATTAGAAAAACACTTAACAATTTTGATGTAAATAACTTACAATTTCCTTAAAATCAATATAATGATACCAACTTAAACTCCATTGCATAATGTAATTATCAAATAAATTAATTACATTTCACGATTAATTACATTAATAGTATCCATATCGTTGTCTCAATAACCATCAGTTATTAATAATTAATAAAATTCTCAATGTTATTAATAATTAATAAAATTTCCAATTTTATTAATTAAAAATGAACTATAATTACATACTTTGATTAATTAAAATCATTAAATAATGCTTGAAGATTTACAAGAGTTCGATCAAAGTCAAGTTTTTTTTTTTTTAATGGATTCAAGACTTAAAAAAAACTTCTCTTCAAATTCGATCTCAACTAAACTCCATTTATTTAAATTATAACTTGTTACAACACATTAATTATTACTCTCCAAGGCAATCATTTATTAAAAATAATCTTCATTGGTCATAAATCAATCTCGTAAATTACCTCCAACTATAATCTACTCCATTAACATTCAAATTAATAATCAAGTTAAATTTATAAAATCTTATTAATAAATCTACAATTCTAAAATCCTCATTGCTCAAAATTAATAACATTTATTTATTTCTTTCAATTTAATAATAGTTAACAAACTATTATTAAATTAGTAATTTATAATTAACAATAATACCTTAAATACATATATAATATTTATAAAATAACAAATAATAATGTTAATTGATGAATATATATAAAACTTCTTAATAAATATATTTCAATTAATATTTAATAAAATTTAACTTAATACAAAATAAATAAAATTAATTCATATATCAAGTTCGCTGAAAAGTGAATTGCGCATGATAAACTAAGAAGGGGGCGCTTAAAAAGTTGCCATCCATTTTAAGCCGTGCAGCCTCCTGACAAGGTGTCACAAGCTTTAGTACATAGGCCATGCAGCCCCCTACGTCAGCAGGTCCGCTGGCGGAAGGAAGTAAATGGGGATGGGGTGGGGTAAACCCCCCCCCCCAAACAGGCCATGCAGCCCCCTGCGTCAGCAGGTCTGCAATGATTGCTTTATGCAGTGTAAGTTCAGAGCCATACAGCGGACTAGAGAGTAGGGGTAGGGTAAGTGTAATTTTATTTATTTATTTATTTATTATTATTATTTTTTTAAAATTTGTTTTATTAACATTTTACATATGTTATAAACCTTGTTCTATGACAAATTTCTCTCCTTTAATAAATATTAATTTCATCTCTATTAAGTCTATAATTATACTTTTGTTTAATTAAAAACCAATCCTTCTCTCAAATACTAATAATGTTTTTATATACATGTATATATTCATTTATCATTTGTAAATATGAACTAGTAGAAAAATTACAACCAACCATTCAAATTCCTTAGAATTTCCATATTTAAAAGTCATTCAATCCCTTGTCAAATTAAATTCTCAATTCTATTACAATTCGAACTCGAACCCGATTTAGAACTAATTTCTCTTCATGAATGGAAGCTAGGGTTTTCTAATTTTTCTTTGCAACCAAATAAAAATTAACATACATATCTAGATTCCAATTCCAAGATTGAAGATTTGTTCATGGAGTATATTCAAACACATATAACAAACACAATGAACACATGAAGAGAAAGAGTGCAAATAGAATATGCGAAAATATCGAGTGCGCCTGGACACTAATGCTAATTTGCTATGCCTTAGAAGTCCGTAGAAAAATCCCTTCCTTCTCCAACATTCGCCATTCCTCTAAGAATCAAACCAACCAAACCCCCAGGTGACTAGAAGTGCTTGAAGAAGCATATGAGGATGTGGAAGCATCTAAGAATGTCGAGGCATACGAGCTTGTAGAAGCATATGAGCTTGTAGAAGCCTCTTCGGATGTCCATACACACTAGGAGAGCCTCTATATAAAGGCCTCTAAGATGCATCTAGAATGTGTCTAGAAGAACTAGGAGATAAGCATGACAACCAAGCACATAACTTCCACGATAAAAAAATGAGCATGATGAGTGTCTAGAATGTTGTAGACACCATGTGCTCAAATAATATGCTAACTCCTAAGTGTAGACAACACATGCATAATTAGAGTGCAAACTCTTGTGCTGTCAACATGACAACTCCCAAGAGGCATACTCCTATGTGAATGCACATTAATTTATTTAATTAAATTTCTTTATTTAATATTCACTTTACTCTTTCTAATTTAATTTATTAATTTTTTAAATCTCATGCACTCAATAAATCCACTTGTTTTATCTTAATATATTTATATTTTTATCACATGCACACATCATGCAATCTAGAATCTTTTAATAATTTAATATTTTTTTCCACTTTTAAATTCATTTTTGAAACATAATTGCTAAAATATTTATTAACTTAAATAGATATTATAACATTCCAACTTTAAAATTATAACTTTTATCTTCAAATTTAATTATTTTATTTAATTAATTTTATAATTAATTAAATAAAATAAATATTTAAATACCATATTAATTTTCCATTAAATCAAACCATTAATGAAATCTTTTAATTAGGCTTAATTAATAGAAAATACACCAAAGACTCATAAAATAAAATACGAGAAATCCACTATAGCAAAACACATACAAAATCAAATCAAAAGGGTTAATATCATGAATTACGTCATCTAACGCATTCAAAGAGTACTCAACTCAGATACTTGTCCTAATTTCCAATTGGGACAAATGGCTTAAAGGGTTGGGATTTGGACTTGAGAATTTATCTCCCCTCTCTAACCATTGAGATAATGCGATAGGGTACGCTCATCCTGGAAATTCAGGGAAGTCGATACCCAGTACCTGCAACTTGCATAAAAACCATGCATGTACATATATATATATATATATATATATATATATATATATATATATATATATATTCTAATATATATATTCAAAGCTAAATAGGCAATGGCAGAAAGTGGTGCATCGTGTGGATTCTAACTAGCAGGTGACTACGACTCCCTTCCTTAACCACATCAGAAATGCCATCCAAGAACAAACACACACACCATACACATGCAAGTATGGGATAAGTATCCATAAGAAAACACATGTGATAATAAACCAACTAAGTAATAAATAACTGAAAATAATGTAATAATCATCATGCATACATGAAATGTAGAGTCTAAGTAATCTCATCACATATCAACTGAATCCATAGCACAATATCTAATAGTCTCAAAACAATGCTGCTGACCATCAACATAAAACTAGCCCTAAAAGAGTTCAACAATGATAACAAAAACACGACCTAGGGGCAAGCACTATATCATCTATGCAACACCTTTAGTTCTTTCATCTTCTCCCTCTTTACTTAGGAATATCTCCATCTTCCATTTGCTCTAGCTATCTTATGGTAACTTCTATCAATATAATATCCATCTTCTATAACAATGGCAAAGACAATATTTATCTCATGCATCTCAATTATGTAGATATCTTGAGTTCAATTAAAAATTCATCTTCTGCCATCTGTATATAATGTTCGCATGAATTTTGATGTTACTACTTTGGGGCAGTATCCTAACCATTACCAAAATATGTGGTAGATTGATAGCATGATTGACATGTTTCATTCATGATTTATTTGTCATTGATGTCAACATGGTAGTATTTCTATGAAGACTAGCAAAGTAGCAGACAAAGATTGAGGTTGTATAGACAGAGAATTGATGGTTAGGACAAGCATGATTAAGGATATATTCTACATCATTTCTTGATGATGAGGTTTAGTGTGCATCAAGTAAGAAGATAATATGCTTAATTTATAGAGTGGTATATAGACAGCGGATCTGAGAAGTAGTTTCTGATGAATAGGTTATATCTCCTAATAGAGATAGAATCATGATATGCAAAGTCATATAGCAATAGAGGACATGTTGATGGTGATGTCAGTGAATGCGCAAAGTTTGGAGTCACGCATGTGAGAATTTGTAAATATTGTGAGTTGATAGTGATATGTAATTGTAATATAATTAATTATCTTAATGTGGTCATATTATAATTAATTAGGAAAGCCTCAAGGTCAACTCAAAGAATTGTTTTGTGGATATGGTATAAATAAAGGATATTTTCCTTATTTAGAAGAGTGTCAAGTGTGTGAATTTGTGAAGATATATGTGAATTATTTGAAAAATATGAGTAAGTGATACAAGGGATTATTGGATGTGAAATTGGTGATTTGGTATGAAGAACAAAAGAAGAAGAGTAGTCCAGTTCACAAGATAGAGAAAGAAGAATTACAAGAACTGATCATTTCTATTATTCTATAAGGAATAATATAGAGATCAATTGGATAGTGAGTTCAATGATCTTGCCCCTGAAGTTGTTTTGACAATAGGTCCATCTTCATTCTACAACTCTTAACAAGGTTGGAATCTCCTAATAGGGATTCACAGTCTCCTAACAAGGAAAAATATATACTAAATATATTTCATTGACTCCTAATAGGGTCCATCCTTTAACAAGAAACTTTTATACTAGTACAACATTTTGTGAGTACCATACCCACTCGGGTTTTCCCTATGATCAAAGGTTTCCCTAGTTAACATATGTGGTGTTATTGTGTATGAGTATCTTATTATGGTTGTTGATTATATTTCTCATATGGTTAAAGGTTATTAAGGTTGATATTTTTAATAACTCTTGAATAATTGATTCAAAATGACCCCCCCCCCCCAACCTCAGTTATATTGGAAAAATTAATTTCTAATGATTGGTATCAAAGCCTTAGTTCCTTGAAGAGAAAGATTAACAATTTTTTGAGATCAATGGTGAGTCACTTTAGAAAAGAAAGCCCTAAGGTTTCTGGAGCTATATATGATAGCTAGAAGAAAAATATGAAGACTAATTTTCTATGTATGGGTCTAAAATATTGTCTTTGACAAAAAGTAGCAAGAAGATTGTGGAAGAAAGCAAGCTTGAGGAATGTAGCAAAGAAGAAAGTGATTTTTTGTGTAATATGTGAGCAAGAGAAGCATTGTTGATAGCTCTTCCTAAAAAGGAATATAGTTAGGTAAGATCTCTGGAGACATCTCATAAAATTTGGAAAGTTTTAGAATCTACTTTTGAAGGAGATAAGCATGCTAAAAGAAAGAGATTAAAGAATTGGATATGTTTGCTTCAATATGCTAAAATGATGGAAGATGAATCTGTGAGAAGCTATACTGGTAGAATATCTAAGATTTTTCTAGGGATTAAGTCTTGTGAAGGATATAAAGAGGAAGATGATATTGTATGGAAGATTTTAAAAACTTTGACACCACCATTCAAGAAAGTAGCATAGATGATTGACTTTTTGATACCCTGCATTGAGAAGTTCACCAAGGAAACTTTTCTTGGAAGATTAGAAGTAGCAGAATCAAGTTTGAGGCAATCTAGAGAATTAACAAGAGTGAAGACAAATTTAAGTGCATTAAGTGTTCATCCTTATTTATCCAAGAGTACAAGCACTAATGGAGATTATGTTAGAAGCAATAGATCCAAATTTGAAGAAGAGAAAAAGATTGAAGAAGGTATAGTCTTTCTTGTGAGAAGAGAACCAGATGGAAAGAAAATATTTAAATGTTGTACTTGTTATCAGATCTAATCCTAGAATTCGTTTGTCAATTCTTAGTCATCCTATGTATATATAAAATAATATTTCTCTTTCTAGCCCTACATCTTGCATTTCTTTATCATATTTTCATAATCAACCAATTAAATTTGAAAAGGATCGTTGCACCCACTCAATTCTTAAAGTCTTATTTAGCCTAGTTAGACATCTTTCTTCTAGTGAAATATAATAAATGGGCCTAAATTCACTAGTTTTTCCTTCTAAACTAGTGGTTCTTATTTCTTAAAATTATATTAACATAAAAAATTCAAACAAACTTGAGCCATGTTTAAATCCATCCAATAAATAATTTCAATAATTTTTTAACCATTCAATTGAAGTGTAAAGAAGAAGTGACAATAATTTTATCTCAAGAGAGAAAACCCAAAATATAAAGAAGTGGCAAGCGAAAAATAAAATTGGAAGACGAGATGATTTCAACAAGAGAAATACAATGATTCAATACCCATAAAATATCTCCAATCCAAACTCCATTTCTAAGAAAATTCAAAATTGAGAAGAAGAAGAGGGTTTGAACACTAATCAATTAGAAAAATAACCATACAATCAAAAAATTAACTTTGGAATAAAAAAAGACCTATTTTAAAAACAATCTAGTAAAGTCATTAAAGTCAAATTAGAAAATAAACTTTTAAAATCTAAAAACTCATCAAAACATAAACTCCTACTTGAGTTAAATAAGTTCATACAACATATTTGTTAGTAAATAATAACAAATTGGTAAGCAATGCATTTTAATAAGTTTAATTAATTATTTCATTTTGGAAACCTAACTATGAAAATTGTAAATAATTAACAATGCATAGCCACTCATTGTTGGTCTATCACAATATGCAAGGATAGTTGGACATTATCATGTGATAACAACATAGGCGGATAAATGTGACAGTCATTTTTACCCAAGAATATGAGCAAAAACTTGGATGATAGCATGAATTGGCCATATGACTAACTACAATCAACCATAGTTCACTATAAAGACAAGTTGATTTAGTATCTTGTATTATTGTCACTCAAACATTCAAATGTCAAGTATACTTTGTCATATATGCACATTTATTAATACACACACACACACACACGTATATACATATATGTATATATGTATAAACATATATATATATATATTAACATATATATATATATATACACACACACACATTTATAATATATATATGTGTGTGTGTGTATATGTATATACATATATGTATATATGTATAAACATATATCTATATACATATACATACATATATATATATATATATATATATATATATATATGTATACATATATACATGTATATATGTATATATATGTATATATGTAAAGTTATTTTAAAGGATAAAGATTTTATAGATCCCAATTCACCCCCTTGCAGTATCTTAGTTTTCCAATTGGCATCCCAACACACATATTTGTGTGTGTGTCTCTATACATATATGTACACATTTATAGATATGTATATGTATGAATATGTATATATGTATATGTCTATATATGTATGCATGTATATATGTATATCTATCTATCTATGCATACATATATACATATATACATGTATATGTATATGTACATATATGTGTATATGTACATACATATAAACATATATAAATGTGTATATATATGTATATATGTGTATATGTACACACACACATAGATGTGTGTATTGGTATTCCAATTGGGAAACTAAGATACTATGAGAGGGTGAATCAAGATCTATAAAAAATTTATCACTTAAAATAACTTTACTCTATTCACCATATTTTCATCTCACGTCTAATTCATGCCCACTATAACTTGTAAATTAAAATATTGTAATAGATCTAACTATCAATCACACCCATGAAATGTAAACACTTGACAGAAGAGATTTGGTTACGCAGAAACCCACAAAGGTGAAGGTAAAACTAGGGTGGGAATGACACCCAAAAATCTTCAATATTGCAGTAGTAAAGTTAACCTGTTAGGGTTACAATTTTGATTACTTTTGATAATATACCCTGTGAGGGGTCTACTCTATTAAAGGTTGTTAAGACTATTATGTCTTGTTGAAAATAGTTGGTTAATTGTCTATTGTCTTTGATGTTACACAAAATGTCATATCATTGATAGTCAGTGTATGTTGAGCTCATTTAGGTAGTGAAGACAGTTTCTTGTGTTTGTCGAGCATTCCTGTGTATACCAAGTACATAAATTAGTATTTGTCAAGTTTACTCAGGCATCAAAGGAAAGTTAACAAAAGTTGAGTCTTAACTGAGTTCACTTGGTTAATTAAGGAAATGTTGGATGGAATCAGTGTTAACTAAGCTCACTTAGTTACCAAAGGAATTCTGACAATATGCAGTGTTAACCAAGTTCACTTGGTTAACGAGAAAAAATCAATTTTTGTTAGTGTCTACCGAGCAAGGTTGGCCAACAAAGGATTTTTTATTTTGAGTCCAATTGATTTATTTATTGGTTCTAGCTGACTGAGGAGATGAATGTTAAGTATTCTAAGTTGTATTGAAGCTAACTTGATAATGTGTAAGATATAAATGTAAGGTCAAGTTGAGGAATTTAAGTAGAAGAAAATAGAAGAATTTAAGATACTTAGAGGAAGTGAATTAGAAGGATAAGAAGAATACCCTTGTGGAGCTGCAAAGATACATTTGATTAGGAAGGATTAAGTATACAAGCTAGAAAAGAGATTTGTAATCAACAATTTAGTTGCATAAAAAATTAGGTCATTTCATTTTTACTTTCTAACCATTGTACCAGTGATCTAAATCTTTTAACAAAGCTGTCTTAATAGCTATTTGTAAATCCTCTAACAAGGTGGCATTTCTAGATTGAAGTGTCTAAAGACCTCTAACAAGGCCACTCCTAATAGGGTGATCAAATCCTCTAATAGGGTCACATCTAACAATGTGATTTGTAACCTTTAATAGGGTTGGCTCCTAATAGGACTCACATCAAAAGAGTGAAATTTAGTAACTAGTTGCAATTAGTGGTTTTTTCAAAATTGGGTTTCCACATTAAATCTTGGTGTCAATTGTGTTCTTGTTATTTCTTCTATGTGTATACAACTAAGTTAAATAAAGATAATCACATATAATATCTTAAGATTTTATGTTAAGCATTTACAGAGTTATTTCAGTATAATTGAGAATAGTTATTGGAAGTGTAAATCGAGTTCCTATATGTTTGCCGAGTAATAGCACAATTTAGTTTAATCAAACTTTTGATTTGTATTGATATCTAAGGGATATAGATTTATTTTTGTAGTAATTGATTCACCCCTCCCCTCTCAGTTACTCCTCTTATATTTCCTACAATTGGTATCAGAGTGTGTTGGTGCTTGCAGAAAAAGGTTTCAAGGACCTAAGCTAAGGGGAAGGATGTCTTATAGAAAGGAAATTCCTAAACTTAATAGAGATAACTTCAAGGCATGGCAAGAACTCATGAGGCTAGACTTGGCAATCATTGGAGATTTAGGGTTAAAGTATCTAGATACCAAATATACAGTATCTACTAGAACTATGATTGTTGAAGAAATTGCAGAGAAAAAGAGTCATAACATCATCATGATTGATACTACTTTATCCCTCAACTATGCTGAATTTGATGACGTAAAAGACTATGGAACTGCTCATGAAATGTGGATGAAGTTAAAAACCATCTATGGAGGAGATAATAATGTAAGAAGAGCTAAAGTCAAAAGTCTCAGAGGACAATTGCATGAAATAAAGATGGGAGAAGATTAGTTCCAAAATATAGTGAAAGAATCAAAGCTAGTGTTTGTGCTATCAAATCTTCTAGAGGAAAGATTGAAGATTAAATAGTGGTAAGTAAATTTCTTAGAAAACTTCTTCCTATATATGAAATCAGAGTATTAGCAATTCAAGAAATGAGATGCAATCCAAAGAATGACATAACATTGGATGTAGTAGTTGGAAGATTGACAACATTAGAGCTGGATAACTATGATAATTATGTTCCTAGTTCAAGCAATCTTTAATCTGAATTTGGAGACAAGTTGTCACTCAAGAGGAAAGCCAAAAATTCAAAAGCCAAATAATTTGAAAGTGAAGAGGAAGATAGTTGTGACAGTGATATTGAAACTATTGTGGCATTACCTACAAAAATATATCCCAAAGGCAAAGGAAAGTTCAAAGGAAAATTTTCTTTAATATGTTTCTCTTGTGAAGAAGTTGGACACATTGCTACAAGGTGTCCAAACAAAGAAGACAAAGATGAAAAGAAGCACAACAAGTACAAAGGCAAGAAAGATTTCAAAAACTACTATGACTTCAAGAACAAAGGTAAGAAATCTTATTTTATGGCTAAAGATTTAAATAGTAGTGAAAATGATGAAATGGTATATATTGTTGTTAAAGATGAATCTGATGAAGGAAATAAAATGACACTCATCTCTCATATTAGCAAAAAAAATACATGGATTATTGATAGTGGTTGCTCACATCATATGACTAGTGACAAAACAAAGTTTGAACATATGGAACATTATGATTGTGGTAGTGTGAGATTTGGAAATAATGAACATTGTCGAATAAAGGGAAAAGGATGTATCTCACTAACTAGTGAACTTAGATGTGATAATGCTTATTGGGTTGAAGGACTAAAACATAATCTAATGAGTGTGGTACAGTTGAATAACAGTGGATTCAAGGTAGAATTCATGAATGGGAAGGGCAAGCTGCTATATGGAAAAAGAAATCTAGGTGGGTCTAAAAAATAAACAAAAGGTAACCTATTCTACCTAGATCTCAGTGAAAGTTCATGTTTTATTGCTCAAGTAAAAGAAAGCCAGTTATGGCACAAAAGGTTATGTCATGTGAACTTTGATAACCTAATAAAAATTAGCAAAGAAAAAAGAGTAAGAGGTATTCCTAGCCTAAGGAAACTAGATATGGGCCTATGCAAAAAGTGTCAAATTGGTAAGATGGAAAAGACAAGTTTCAAAAGTAAGGACTATCATTCTGAAGAAGTCTTGGAACTGGTTCATATAAATTTATGTGGACCTATTGTAATCAAAAGTTACAATGGAGATAAGTACTTTATTCTTTTTGTTGATGATTATTCTAGAATGATGACTATAATGTATCTAAAGGAAAAGTTTGAAGCATCTCAAAAATTTAAATGGTATCTAGCAAGAGTAGAGAAAGAAACTAGAAAGAAGATGAAGTGTTTAAGATTAGACAGAGGTGGTGAATTCATTTCCAATGAGTTCAATAAAGTTTTCATTGAAAGAGGAATTAAGAGACAAGAACCAACCCCCGGTACACCACAACAAAATGGTATAGCTGAAAGAAGGAATAGATCAATAATGGATTGTGCAAGAACTTTGATGATAGAAAACAATGTTGTAATCAAAAATAGGAAGGAAGAAATCAACACTGCAGTACATACCTTGAAGAGAGTATAGTTGAAGAAAGACTTAAATCAAACTTCTTATGAACTATGGTATGGCTACAAACCTAATGTAAGTTACTTGAAAATATTTGGTAGCAAATGGTATATCTTGAACGAATCTAGGAAAGGTAAATTTGATATCAAAGGCAATGAAGACATATTCATAGGATACTCCTGCAGAAGTAAAGCATACAAATGTTTGAATTTGTCCACTCATAAAATCATAGAAAGTACACATGTGAGAATTGACGAGTTTTCTAAAAAGAGTGAAGAAGAAAGAAACAAAGAACTTGAGGATTACATAAGGTTTGTATACTATGAACCTTATATGTTTCCAAATCTACTTGGAAGTCTGGAGACCTCACCTCCTGATTCTCCAAAATTTGCAAAAGTTATAGATTTGCAACCAGTGCAACTCAAGTCACAATCTAAAGGACTCGAGTCGCAATCAAAAACTACTAAGCAGTTTCCATATCAAACTAAGCCTGATGGACCTGACTCACAGTCAATGGGATCTGAGCTTGATATAGAAGATCATGAAGAGGTTAGTAGAACAAATTATAAATCAAAAGTACCTGTGTTGGAAAGATAAGTCATAAGGCACCATGCACTTGATCAGAGCATTGGAGATAAATTGGATAAAACAATGACAAGAAACAAATTGAAAGGTACATGTTTGCTTTTTGAATTTGAACCTAAAAATGTTAAAGATGCTTTGGATAATGAAAGTTAGATTAAAGCTATGAATAAAGAAATTCATTAGATAGAGAGGAATAAGACTTGGACTCTTGTTCCTAGACACAAGGATAAAATTTAATTGGCAAAAAATGGGTTTCTAGATATAAGTTAAATGAAGATGGAGAAGTTTTCAGAAACAAAGCAAGGTTAATATGTGAAAGTTATTCTCAAGAAGAAAGTATTGATTATGGTGAAAAAATTTCTCCTATTGAAAGATTAGAAGGTGTTAGAACTTTATTTTCTTATGCTTCACATAAAGGATTTAAAGTTTATCAAATGGATGTAAAATTTGCATTCTTGAATGAAATTCTTGAAGAGGAAGTTTACATAGAACAACTTGAAGGTTTTGTGGATCCTACCAAAAAGGATATGGTCTATAAATTACACAAAGCATTATATGGTCTCAAGAATGCTCTTAGAGCTTGGTATGAAAAACTTTATAACTACTTGATAAAGATTGGTTTTCAAAGAACAAATGATAACAACAATCTGTATATCAAAGAAGGACCACAAAAGAAAATTGTATAGGAAAAAATCTTTGTGGATGACACTTTATTTATAAGAAATGATGACTTATTCAAGGCACTTTTAAAAGAGATGAGTAAAGAATTTGAGGTTTACATATTTGGAGAGATAAAATTCTTTGTTGGACTGTAGATCCAGTAGAAGAAAGATTGTATCTACATTACTCAATCTAAATATATCAATGAGATACTAAAAAAGTTTGGAATGGAAGATTCAAGACAAGTTCGAACACCTATGTTTACTGTATATAAGATTTTCAAAAATGATGATTCCAAAGAGGTAGATCAAACCACATGTAGGTCAATGATTGGAAAATTTCAATATGTAGTACAAACAAGGCCTGATATTGCATTAGTAGTTGGTATGGCGGCAAGATTCTCGACAAACCACAAAGAAAATTATATGATGGAAATCAAGAGAATCTTGAGGTATCTGAAAGGTACTAAAGAATATGCATTATGGTACAAAAAAGGAGGCAATTTGGATTTGAAAGCATTCACATATGTTGATTGGGCAGGAAGTGTTGATGACAGAAATAGCACTAGTGGTGGAGCATTCTCTCTTCATAAAAGACTTGTGTCTTGGTAAATCAAGAAGCAAAATTGTATTTTTCTGTCCACAAAAAAGGCAGAATATGTATTAGTTGTAGTTAATTGTTCAAATTATTTTTGGTTCAAACAACCATTGGCAGATATGAAGATAGAAATCAAAGGTCCAATAGTTATTTTTCTGATAACACTAGTGCAATTAATATATCAAGAAATCCTATGATGCATACCAAAACCAAACACATTGCTATAAATTATCATTTTTCGAGAGAATTGATGCAAGATAAAGAGGTAAGATTGGAATATGTGAATACTAAAGAAAAAATTGCAAACATATTCACTAAGCCATTACCTAAAGAGGCATTTTTGTATCTAATAGGTAAGTTAGGGGTCATTCCCCTATCTGAAGCTCACTAAATGAAGTTTAGTAATGCATCAACTAATGCATGTTGAAGATTAGTTAGTTGATGCAACATTAAATAGGGAACATTGTGTATGAATCAATACAGAAGTTACACTGATATTATTTGAATATTGTCTATGGCATGAGATGTCAAAGAGGGAGAGTTTACTATCATTTAAGAGAAATTTTCTATAGAGGGAGAGTATATATTCAAAGCGGAAGAACTTGGTCTGATATCAAAGCAGGAAAGTTTTCTATCAGAATAAGATTTTGAAAATAGAGTTTTGATAATAGAGAGAGAAACTGAAGGCAGAGGGAGCTCACACTGATAGAGGTTATTCTCATGGATGAGAGTCGTAATCAAACTAAGGATATGTTCCTTATTTTATTCTTCTTTAAAATTTTATTGTATTATGACATGTTGTGTTGCCATCAATGCCAAAGATGGAGATTGTTGAAAATAGTTAGTTAATTGTGTATTATCTTTGATGTTACACAAAATGTCATATAATTGCTAGTCAGTGTATGTCGAGCTCACTCAGGTAGTGAAAATAGTTTCTTGTGTCTGTTGAGTATTCCTGTGTATGCCAAGTATAGAAGTTAGTATCTGCTAAGTTCACTCTAGAATCAAAGGAAAGTTAATAGAAGTTGAGTGTTAACCGAGTTCACTTGATTAATGAAGGAAATGTTGGATATAACTAGTGTTAATGGAGCTCACTCGGTTACCAAAGGAACTCTGAGAATATGCATTGTTAACCGAGTTCACTTAATCAATAAGGGAAAATTAGTTTTGGTTAGTGTCTACCGAGCAGAGTCGGCTAACAAAGCATTTTCTTGTTTTGAGTTCAATTGATTAATTTGTTGGTTCTATCTAAATGAGGAGATGAATGTTAAGAATTCTAAGTTGTATTCAAGCCAACTTGACAATGTGTAAGATATAAATGTAAGGTCAAGTTGGGGAAGTGAAGTAGAAGAAAATAGAAGATTTGAAGATGCTTAGAGGAAGCAAATTAGAAGGATGAGCAGAATATCCATGTGGAGCTGAAAATATGCATTCAATCAAGAAGGATCAAGTATGCAAGTCAGAACAAATATTTGCAATCAATAATTCAGTTGCATTAGAAATCAGGTCATCTCATTGTTACTTTCTAACCATTGTAGCTATGATCTTAATCTGTTAACAGAGTTAGCTTAACAACTATTTGTAAATCCTCTAACAAGGTGGAATTTCTAGATTGAAGTGTCTAAAGACCTCTAACAGGGCCACTCCTAATAAGGTGATCAAATCCTCTAATAGGGTCACACCTAAAAGTGTCCTTTGTAACCTTTAATAGGGTTGGCTCCTAACAGCGCTTACTTTAGAAGAGTAAAAATTAGTAACTAGTTGCAATTAGTGGTTGTTTTCAAATTAGGTTTGCACGTTAAATCGTGGTGTCGATTGTGTTCATGGTATTTCTCTTATGTGTATGTGACTAAGTTGAATAAGGATAACCACAGATAATATCTTAATATTTTCATGTTAAGCATTTACCAAGTTATTTCAGTATTTACCAAGTAATAGTATTTTAGAAACCTAAAGGATCTCCAAGGTCTTTAGCCCCCAAGTTGTTCATACAGTACGACCTACAAAGGTGCCTAATATCAGGGTTTTAAGGCTTTTTGAGCCTATTTAACAAGATCTTCCACCAACACCTCCCATTGAATTTGGTACTTCAACATGTGCATATCCACCATTCTCCATTCTTTGATTGAAGCTATCAATGCCTTCAACCCACCTTAACACCTTTGCAATTCACTGTGATCCCTAGCCATACAACTTTGGCTCGCATAGGGAATCACCTAAAAAATGACTTGCTTTCTTCCTTGGACTTATCCTTCATTATATAATATATACGTGGATTCATCTCCCTAATCCCAAAATCCCATGCAAATACCATGGTGGCGAGAGGACTTATGACCCTATCTTCACCACTTGCCTAGTTCAGAACAACAAACTGCCAGAACACAAAAGAATTTAACAAACTAACTAAAAGTCTAGAAAATCACAATCTAACGCCACAAAAAATATTGAAATGAGTTATCTTAACAGATCAAATAGCTACAACACTTAATTCAATCCATTCAAATATCAAATGCTTAGAAAAACTCAAACTAGGACTGCATTTTTTGTTGTCTAGTCTGTACATACTGTTCACAAATTATGCCACAACTTTGATTAGGTCAAGCATAGCCTTAAATAGTTTTCCAAGGCTTAAAACCAATGGTTTTATATAGTTATGAAACCCATTTCCTAGAATTGCACTTTTGCAAGAAATGTTATCAATGTTGTTAATGACAACATTCACAACTTTTACATCCTTTTGGATTTTCTATCCAAACTTGATCATTAGTCCATCGAACTTCACCAAATTCCTATATAAGGTCTTAAAGCATTGGAAAAATGCCCTCAAGTCCTTTTCTTATCCAATTTCCCACCAAAAGCACAAAAACACCCTATTTGACTGATTGTGGGCATTCTTGCAACTAAGGTCATTAAGGACTTATTAAGGCTACCTATTCTAATACACCTCACACTAGGAATAGGCTAGTCCCCTTATTAGTCTAGTGGTGTAGCTAGCAATACTACAAGACAAAACAAAATAGGAACCCTAGGCCTACCATGAGCCCTACCTAGGTGTTCCTGCACTAGACTGACTCTGCCTCATATATGACTAAGTGTTTGACACTACTAGACAACTAGATTTATAGATACCAACAATCTGCCCCTTTGAGATTAGTGGAAAAAACATTTTGTAATAATTGCATCTTTATAATAAAAATAATAAGAGTGCTCCCCCTAAGCCTATGGCTGAGTTCTCATGGAACTTCAAAACTTTTTCGAATTGAACAATATACACATATTACATGACTCTAAGTACTCAGATTGTGTGTTTGGCATACCATGTCTCTCTTATGAGCTCTAATTTTCTATAAAATCCTTGATGTGATCATTTTATCATTCTATCCCATTATATATGTGATAATCAGTATTGCATTCTCCCTTGTTTTTGTCACTCATGGTTGTTGTTGGGGTTAAGTGGGTGGAATCAAACTGTATTTGTAAATAAATGATTTGTGGATTTGATTGACCAAGGAAAGACCATGATCCCTTGTTGTTCTTGTTGATTCCAAGACATGAATTTCCAATTCTAATTGTTCTTCCCCAGTCTAAATTGTCAACAATTGAAAGATTATGATCTATTTGGATTAGATCCTTTGTTGAATTTAGTTCCCATTGCATAACCTCTAGATGAGGTATCAACATTAACTAGATAGAGATCAGTTTGGCCCTCATGTTGCTATCAGTTATTTTTAGTTCAGCCAATTGTTGTTGTGCAAACAATAGTTTATTTTAATACATTGTGATGGATTATGATAATTATGAGATTAAGCTTCTTAATTACTTCATTTCAGCCTAAATCTGTTGTATGTTTTCCTAAAAAATCATTTGTAAACCTTGCACATCACATAAGATATTATACAAATCTTCTATCTTGTGTACAAGTTCCTTTGTATTCTATACACGTGCCTATAACTCTACCTTCTTCTTGATAATGGTTGAAGAGAATTTCTCTATAACATTATTTTCAGATTTTCTTTGTTGACCATCCCATTAATTCCTCATTCACTTCAATATCTCCAACATTTACATGCTCAAAAATTTGCAATAGGGGCTTGCCCATCAAAATTTTGTACATAAAAAGCATCAACAAATATATCTTTTATGTCATGCTACACTTGGTTTTGTTTCTTTTCTCTTTTCTTTTCTCTTTTCATCTTTTATGTCCATGTTTGATGCATGTTTCTGATAAAGGGTGCTCCCCTTAATACCACAAACACATAACTGAAATAAAGAAATAATAGCAAATGATAGAACAAAATATGGACTTTTTATTATGACCACAAATGTGGAATTACAGAATTGTCAATTACAATATGCTAACCCAAATCGGTGTTGGAAATACAATAGCGAAAGTAAACTCGTAGAGGAGGTGGGGTGGTGAATTAGCACTTAAAACTTCAATCTTAAAACCATTCACTACACATCCATCTTACCAATTATGCATGTAAACTAAAATATCAAATTAAACATATACATCCATAACTTGAAACTAAATAACATTCAAGACATGTATGACACAAGATATTTTGTTACCCAGAAACCCTCCAAGGAGAAGATAAGAATGGGGTGGGGATGACACCCACAAATCTTCACTACTACAGCAATAAAATGTATTGAATGAAAGTTATAATGTTTGATCATAAAACATGATCTACCCTGTGAAAGGTCTGCCCTGTTAAAGGTTTACAAGATTGTTAGATCTTACGCTATTAAAGGATTTCAAGACCCTGTTAGAAGTGTGCCTGGTAAAAGGAATTTAACTTACAATGAAGTAAGCACCCTGATAAAAGATTTGCAATAGCCTATTAAGACTACTCTATTAAGAGATTTAACTAATTCACATGTTAGAATGTCTCAACAATGATCCTTTGATTAGCACTCTATTGCTTGATGATAGATCACCTCATTTCTTGATGTATACTTGATCGTTCCTAATTAAATGTATCTTTGTTGTCTTTTAATTCCTTTCCTCTATTCTCCTCTAACTAATTCTGCAATGTATCTCAATTCACAATTCATTAGCCACCATGCATATTTTCTTACACATACCAACTTCTCTCTTTTCTCCTTTTTACACACACATAAAAAGTTTAGGGTTTGTCCTCCTTAAGATGACCTAGGTGACTTAGGGTTTGGTATGAATCAATGAATGTGATTCACCCATATTGTCACTTAATCCTTCTCTTTTTTTGATTGGCTACATGTATTGCATAGGGATTCATAATAAAAATTCATCCTTATCATCTAAGATTGTAAAACAATCCATAAGTCAGCTCCAAAATCGTTTACATAGTAGTTTGTGCCATTACAAACAATTATGTTAAAACTGTATTACTCGGCACTTGAAGTTCCTAATGCTTGGCATTAACTACAACTTCAATGTTGTAACTCGGCCTCTGAATGACTCAAAATCCATTGATCACCAGGCATCTGAATGACTTGGCAATTACTATCTACTTGGTACTTCAGTGACTTGACAGTTACTAGTTACTCGACATATAGTAAATATTTTTTGCTTGGCATATGCTATCTGACAAAATACTCTGGGCATGCATTACTTGTTTGGAATGAACTAAGTAAATGACTCAAGTATATTGTCACTCATATGTCAAAACCAATATGAGATTAACAATCTCCCCCTTTGACATGAGTGTAAAAATACTTGGTCATGCATGAATAACCTTAGCCTTTCAAGCATAACTTAGATAATATCTACTTACATACAAAATTTCAAAACTTCAAAACTTTGCAAAACTTACAACTCATTAGTCATACCTCAAAATTCGATAACTCCACCTGAGTTGATTGTTCCATTCTGAACCAAAAAACTAAATACCCGTTTTGAGTAGATTCTACATATCTTTACTTGCTAACTCGATCGTGTCTTCCCCAAAACTTATCTCTTTGTCCATGCATACTCCCTCTTTAGTTATTCTCCCCCTTACTTTATTCTCCCCCTTTTGACACTTATGTTAGGGGTTGTAATCTTATGGTGTGTTTTTCCAAGAAAGTTTTATTGACTTAAAGTATTATTTTCAGTGATGCATCCCAGTTATCACAAGCTATCTCCAATGATTTGATTTGGATGGCTAACTTGATAGCAAGATGAACTAAGCCTTCATGTGTTGAAAGATAGGGATCTTTCTTTAGTAATTTCTCTACAAAGGCTATCTCCTTGTGAAATATTTCCATGTGTGGGGTCAACATGGATTGGATATTGATTAATGTAGCTCAAATATTTGCATCTTGAGCATGCAAAGCTGTCAATTGACCCAAGGAATTCATCAAATTCCTGAAGTGCCTCTGACTCTAAGTGGGAGAATGAGGTAGAGTAATACTTGTTACCTTCATATTGCTCTCCAAATTGTCAATATGGCACTGCACTTCTTGTGTGAACAGAGTTGTATCACACAACTTGGTGTAAAGTGGGAAAGTATTCTCTAATACTTTATTTACACTTTCAATCTTGGTTTCTAACTCAACCTGACTAAGTACAAGAGTACTTGATATATTTTCATTGACTTTACCTTGAAATTTTCTTTCAAACCATTCAAGTAATTTAAGATTTGAATCTAGGTCTGCATCGTTGATCTGTTCTACAATATTTACCAATTGCTCCATGATAGGCTTTTCTTCTTCAAGCGCTGGTAGGATGAATGCATCAAGAAATATGTCCTTGATGTCTTGCAATGCTTGCTTCTACCTAAGCTCCCTTCTGAGTAGTTCTTGTTTCTTTTTCCTTGCAAGTGCATCCTATAGTATGCCCATTTGTTGAATAGTGATAGTTGCAAGGTTAAACTTTGGTAGAACAATCACTTCATCCAAGTTTACATCATCGATTGATGTAACTTCATCTATCTTGGATGTACTATGACTAGGCCTTGATGACTCCAGTGGTGTATCTTCTACACTTGGCTTGTGAAGTGCTTGACTTGGAGAAGTAGTAGTTGTTGACAAAGCAACTAGTGTTTGTATAGCCAATTTCTCCTCGGGCTATGTAGTAATGTCTAAATCTTCAATCCTCTTCTCTTCTTGTTTAGTAGTTTTAGTTGTATCTTGAACTTGTGTTGTAGGTATACGAGTATTTACTTGACCTGTTGGAAATTGTGTTGTATCCTATGCTTCTATAGTAACTTCTGGTACTGAAACGGTGTGTACCAATTTGTTGATGTCGATCATGGATAGCCCTTTTCTTTGATATACTACAAGGGGTAATGTAGGTTGTATCACAATAAATTGAGGGGTTTTTTATATGTCTTGTGTTTCCACCTCTACAGATGTCTTCTCTGCCTCTTAATTGTTAGAAATAATAGTCCACGAAGATAACTGGGGGGGCGAGGGGGTGTTGAATCAGTTATCCAATTAAAACATTTATCAACCTTAATTAATCTTAGCCATTCAATCAAAGTAAATAATAACCATAACAAGATGCACATACACAATTACACCAAATTTGTTAACTAGGGAAACCCTTGATCAGAGGGAAAACCCCAGTGGGAATGATGCCCACAAAGATATACTGATATATATATTCCTTGTTAGAGGATGGACCTTGTTAGGAGTCTATAAACACATTCAATACATAAGAGTCCTTGTTAGGAGAGTTTGAATTCATGTTAGGAGATTCCAACCCTATTAGGAGTTGTGCCAATTCTATTTGAAGTAGTAGAATGTAGAAGGACCCACTATCCAAACAGCTTTTGGGGAAAGACCACTGAATTTCACTGTTCAACTGAACTCTCAACTATTCTTTGCAGAATAACTGTTTGTACTATGCTTGATCCTCTTTCCTCTATCCTAACAACTGGACCAATCACTATTAGACCTTCTAGACTAGGTTACAAACCTCAGATCCAAATATCAAACCTTGGATCTCTAAATAAAACCTCAGCAATGAAGTTCTCTCCAACTATTCTCTGGTTTGCTTATTCTCGCATTTAATTTTTTTCTCTTCTATTCCACTCTTCATGCTTCATGCAATAATCCATACATAAAAAAGGTGAATATCCTTCCTTTATACTAAATCCATAAAACAATTCCTTGAGTCGGCTATTACACCTTCTCAATTAATTATTATAGGACCTCATTAAGAACATGTTATACTTAGCGATGACATCAATTTTTTGCCTTGTAACTTGAATAGTTTTCTGCACATGTAATCATGTCATGAATGAGCTTAGCCACACCATATCCAATATGTCTTCTACATGCCTTTAACCTTGATTCTTAAAATAACAACTCTTGTAAGAGATATAACAAGTTTATCAGAATATGCTTCTATAAACTCTATCTCAGAATAGTCTTCACCAAAACTTGCATAACTTCTTCCAAACTTAATATCTTTTTCTCTTGAGGTTAGCTACATATGATAGATACTTAGTAGTATCTCCCATTAACCTCGCTAGTGGAAATACTCAATAATCTATTCGTGCCAACTTGATCGTTACCACTATTCTTCTATCAGATACCATAGATAACTACTATGTTAACATCAATGACAAACACAGTCATGAATATAACATATCATCATGATAATCATCTAATCATATTTCTACAATACTCCCCCATATGAATATCATCAACATTCATATTTCCAACAATCTCCCACTTCGGCATTGATGGCGACACAGATGAAAAACATTTGGTTACAAGAATACCAACAATTAGAGACTGTTATGCTTTCTTTTCAAATCCTCTTCATTAATTATTCTCCCCCATTGGTATACCTAATTGTTCTTTGTAACTTTTCCATGTATCAAAATTTTTTTCATGTTGTAATCTCTCCTGCATTGACATCAATGCCAAAGGTTTCAATAAACATCTATCTTTATAACAATTGTCTTGGACCTGCTCAAGTTTCCAAAGACATTATTTAAAAACAACATCTATCAAGAGTCCTAGAGGAATCTATCCATCACAAATACTCTCCCATATAGGGAGCATCATCATTCAGTCTAGATAAACAATAGTGCACTATAACACTAAACTAATGCACTCTTGGATCATCTACTCTGATGTAGGTAGGGGCATTACCCCTAGCATATCTTGCAAATACTCAAAACTTTCTTTGGGAAGAGGCTTGGTGAAAATATCTGCAATCTATTTTTTGGTGCTTACATACTCTAATTTGATTTCCTTTTCTGCAACTTTCTCTTTCAAAATATGATATTTGATAGAAATGTGCTTAGTCTTAGAATGCAATATTGGATTCGTTGAGATATTTATTGTGCTTGTCTTATCACAATGTATGACAATAGGTTCACTAAAATCTATCCTTATATCCTTCAGCATCTGCTTCATCCAAACAACTTGATTGCAATTCTTTGTTGTTGAAACATATTATGCCTCTACTGCACTCTGTGAGATATAATCTTATATAATCTTTCTTCTTGCTTAACCGAAAAACCAATCTTCCTCCAAAATAAAATGCTCCACCGCTGGTGGTCTTTCTATCATCCATATTGCTTTCCCAATTAGCATCAATATAAGCATATAAAGTGAAATTTAGATCTGTCATACCACAATCCAAACTCTGGTGTTCTCTTCAGATATCTAAATATCCTTTTAACTACTACATAATGTGCTTCTTTGGGACCAGTTTAAAATCTTTCAACAATTCCAACTGCATTTTGTATATCTGGCCTTGTGTGAGTCAGATATTGCAATCCTCTAATCATAGATCTATACTTCTTCTGTTCAACAATTGGTGTCCCATCCATTATAGATAACTTGTGTCGAATTATCATAAGTGTTCCAACTAGTTTACATGTTTCCAAACCAAACCTTTTCAATAGATCTTTCGAATGCTTAGCCTAAGAAATAAAATTCCTTCTTTATCATACACAATCTGTAATCCTACAAAGTATTTCATTCCCCTATCATATTGATTTCAAATTCCTTCTTGATTTCTTCTCCAAACTGGTCACTTTAATTATCATCTCCTCCAAATATGATATCATAAACAAATATTACCAAAATCATCAATCCATCGTCTATTTCTTTCTAGTATAGATTGTTGTCTACCATACCTTTCCTAAATTCAAGTTTTGTCTAATGCTTGTCCAACCTTGCATACCAGGTTTTGGGTGCTTGTTTTAATCCATACAATGCTTTCTTCAATTTGCATACCATGTCCTTGTCATTTGTTAAAGGAAAACCTTCAAGATATTCTATGTATACTTATTCTTTAAGCTTTCCATTCAAAAATGTTGACTTGACATCCATCTGATATACTTTGAATTTCTTATGTGTTACATAGGCTAAGAATAGCCTTACTGCTTTAATTCTTTCCATAGGAGCATAGGTTTAGTCAAAGTCTATTCCTTCTTGTTGTGAGTAACCTTTACATACCAATCTTTCTTTTTTCCTTGCAACTTCACTTTATTCATTCATCTTGTTCCTAAATACCCATTTTGTTCCTAACACATTTGTGTTTGCTGGTCTAAGGACCAATTCCCATGTTTCATTCTTTACTTCCTGGTCAAATTCTTTTTCCATAGCTTGCTTCCAATTGTCATCTTTGTATGCCTCATCTACATTCTTTTATTCTACTTGAGATATCAAATATATTTCTTCATTGATTCTACTTGTCATCACACCTTTATCTTTGCTATCAATGATCTTCTCTAGTGGATGATTCTTTGTCATATTCTTAATAGAAGTAGGAGTTCTTGTTCTTGTCTTAGCTCTCCTTCATTCTACAAATCATTGTTAGTCTCAAAGAATACTTCAACATTCCTTGGTTTAGTAACAACATTCTCATCATCAAAATTATAGTCAACTATTCTTTCTTGTATCCTGAATTTCTCATCAACTCTTGGATTTTCACTTTCAAAAATAGTCTTATTTCTTAGATTATAACATCTATAAGCTCTTCTTTTCAATGAATAACCAAAAAACATGCCTTCATCACTTCTAGCATCAAATTTACCAACATCATCATCTCTTTTGATATAATATTTTTTACCAAAAATTCTAAAATACTTAACCATAGGTGAGTGACCAAACCATAGTTCATAAGGGGTCTCATTTGTGTCTTTCCTTACTTGCAGTTTGTGCATAGTGTAGACTCTTGTATTCATAGATTCTCTCCAAAATTTCTTGGACACATCATTCTTAGCTAACATATCTCTTGTTGCTTCTACTACTGACCTATTTCTTCTCTTTAGAATGCCATTTTGTTTAGGGGTTCTCATAGTGGAAAACTATCTTTTGATTCCATTAGCTTCACAAAAGATGTTAAACTCATTTGAATTAAATTCTCCTCTATCTGATCTTAAACATTTAATCTTAATTCATAATTCATTCTCAACTATGTTCTTGAATATCTTGAACTTGTCAAATGCCAAAGATTTTTTTGAAAGAAATGCAACCCACATCATTCTAGAAAAGTCATCAACAATAATCATGAAGTACATTTCACCATAGAATCCTTTAGTCTTTGTGGGACCACTAATATTTGTGTGTGCAATCTCCAACTTTGTTTTAGTAGTAAACTTCTTGCTAGGAAATGAAGCTCTATTATGCTTTGCCAGTACACACTCCTTGCAAATTGTGTTAGTGGGCTTTACAATCTTAGGCAAATCTCTAACTACAAACATATTGCTAGTTTTCACAATGCTATCAAAATTTATATGACAAAATCTCTGATGCCATAACCATTTGTCAACTACCTTAGCTACTAAACATGTCATTTCAGTGGGATTCAGCTAAAATACATTACCTCTAGATCCGGTTCATGTTCCAATTACCTTTCCATCTTTCTCTCTAATCATGCATGTCTTCTTTATGAACTGTAATTGATAACCTTTATCCACTTGTTGTCCAACATTCAAAAGATTTTGTTTCAAACCATCAACAAAATATACATCCTCAGTGTTAGTCTTACCATAAAAAGTTATAGATCCAATACTTTTATCCTGGCAAGCTACATTGTTTCCAACTCTAACAATGCCTCCAAAATAACTTTTGAAGTTAGTAAACTTGTTTGTATCACCATTCATATGATGTGAACAACCACTATCAATTATCCAATCAGATTTCTTTTCAACCTATGATACAAAAGCCACTTTCTCTAGATTTTCTTCTTTAATAGCTAAAATTCATATTTCATCATCACTAGCACTTACTTCTTGTTTATCATAATCATCTTTTTCATTGGCATACAAACAATCTCTATCTCTTCTAGGTTTGAACTTTCATCTATATTTTTTCTCTCTTTTAGGACACTTAGATGCATAATAACCAAACTCATTACAAGTCCAACATTTAAGGATTTTCTTACCATCTTTTTCTCTCTTTACCAAAAGGGATACTTCTTCTTCTATCATTTTGTCCTCATCAGATTTGCTACTACTATCAAAATATCCTCTGGTACTTGTGCTCTTTGATAGATTACGTCAAATGTTTAGGGCACTGAAGGTTGTCTCTATTCTAGACAATTGTCTAGACTGTCTAAGCTCACTCTCAACTGCTTCAAGTCTCCCTAGCAATGTTTCTTTGGTGAAATCTTTGGTACAAGAGATGAACACCTTAAATTTGGATTGACTGCTTAAATGGTAGTGTTAAACTCTTCAATATCTTCCTGATCACCTCATCATCTTCCTTGGTTACTCCTTGAGATCTAATACCTACAGTAATTTTTGATATTCTACCTACATATGTTCTTATAGATTAATCTTCCATCATTTCAGAATCTTGAAATGCACAAATCCAACTTTGTAGCCTTAATTTCTTAGAATGATCATCACCTTCAAAACTATTTTTCAAATATTTTCAAATTTTATGAGATGTATCAAGTGTTTTTACCTAGTTTTACTCTATTTTAGGAAGTGAAGAAAATAGTGCTTCTTTGGCTCTCATGTTGCACATGAAAAGTTCTCTCTCATTCTCAATACAAGTTTCCAACACACTTTTATAAATAATTGTCTTATTTGATTTTGTCTAGATCCAATATGCTGGACCCATACACAACAGATGTTTCTTCATATTTTCCTTCCAGCTGTCATAATTTGTACCATCAAACTTCAGACTATCCTTTCTAAATATGTTTGCCATGGATCTCCCAAAGATGTTAAACTTTATCTTCAAGGACCTGATGCTCTAATACCAATTATTAGAAATAAGAGTCCACCAAGAGAACTAAGAGGGGGGAGTGAATCAGTTATCTAATTAAAACATTTATCAACCTTAATTAATCTTAACCATTCAATTAAAGTAACAACAACCATAACAAGATGCATATACAGAATTACACTAGATTTGTTAACTAGGGAAACCGTTGATCAAAGAGAAAACCATGGTGGGAATGATGCCCACAAAGATAAACTGATATATATATTCCTTGTTAGAGGATGGACCCTGTTAGGAGTCTATAAACACATTCAATACATAAGAGTCCCTATTAGGAGACTTTGAATCCATGTTAGGATATTCCAACCCTATTAGGTGTTGTGCCAACCTTGTTAGGAGTTGTAGAAGGTAGAAGGACCCACTATTCAAATAGCTTCTGGGGCAAGGCCACTGAACTTCATTGTCCAATTGATCTCTCAACTATTCCTTGCAGACTAATCTTTCATATTGTGTTTTATCCTCTTTCCTCTATCCTATCAACTAGACCAATCACCTCTTAGACCTTGTAGACTAGGTCATGAACCTTGGATCCAAATACCAAACTTCGTATCTCAAAATAAATGTTTAGCAACAAAGTTCTCTAGAACTTTGCTCTATTCTACTTATCCTTGTATTTAACTTGTTTCTCTTCTATTGCGCTCTCCATGCTTCATGCAATCATCCATACATAACAAAGGAAAATGTCCTTCCTTTATACCAAATCCATAAAATAATTGCTTGAGTCAGCTATTACACCTTCTCAATTAATTATTATAGGACCTCATTAAGAACATGTTATACTTAGCGATAACATCAATCTATCACCTTGTAACTTGAATAGCTTTCCGCACATGCAATATTATGACTAGCGAGTTTAGCCACATCATATACAATATGTCTTCTACACGCCTTTAACCTTGATTCTCAAAATAACATCTATGCTAAGAGATATAACAAGTTTACCAGAACATACTTCTGTAAACTCTATCTCAGAATAGTCTTCAGCAAAACTTGCACAACTTATTCCAAACTTAATATCTTTTGCTCTTGAGGCTAGCTGCATATGATATATACTTAGTAGTATCTCCTATTAATCTCGCTAGTGAAAATACTCAAGGATCTATCTGTACCAACGTGATCTTTACCATTGTTCTTCTGTCAGATGCCATAGAAAACCGCTATGTTGACATCAATGAAAAAAAGAGTCATGAATGTAACATATCATCATGATAATTATCTAATCATGTTTCTATATTATTCCCCCATAGGAATATCATTAGCATTCATGTTTTTAAACATTAAGTTCATCTATACTCAGCAATATAGGATGACTACATAGTTGTACCTTGGTGGTGGTGTCTCGCAATATTTTCTACATCTCCTCCTCTATTAGGGGATTCATGTTCTGAGTCATATTCTCAGAAAAATACTTGACCTTTATAGTTTCAATGTCTACATTTGTCACATGTAGTGGACTAGCACTGGGCATCTATATATCTAGTATACTCTATTTTGTCTGCTACTCATTTTTAGTTATTGCCTATATATCTACATTTACCTCAATGCCTTCCACATGTGTATCTTTCTCAGTATCAACTGTAGTAACCTAACTTACTTCTTGTTCATATTTTTCATCACCTACCTCAATAGGTGTCTTCTCAATTGCCTTAGGTGTTTTCAGCCGATAAATTACCTTCCATATTTGGGTACTCTACTAAACAACATCTTCAATTTTATTCTACAAAATATGGAATGCTCTGTACTTTGGAGAAAATTTCCTTGCATACTTCTTAATGGTCTTTGTCATTTTAAATTTATCTAAATCTGGCATCACTCTTGCAAGTGTAGTTTCTCTTATATTTCTCTCTATTGTGAGACTATATTTCCATCTTTTCTCAAATCTATCATATGAGTTCTTTGGTAGAGAGTTGGCAACGTCAATTGGAGTCATCTTAAATGTAGCTATCATGGCACATATTGACCCTTCTACCTTTTCAAGATCATCAAATTTAATTTGTGAAAATGCACTCAAATCTACGTTATTTCTTATATTTTCACATAGATTATCCAAATCAGAAGGATTGTGACTTACCACTTGGAATTAGTTGTTATCATCAGATTCTATCCTCTTCTCATCTGATTTGGCTAGAGAAACATACTTTCTCCTTGGTCTCTTCACAGGCCCATCATCTTGTGTAGCTTTTTTGGCCTTCATTTCTTTTGGCTTTGCCACTTCTTGAGCTTTCTTACCAGTAACTCTTGTGTTAGTTTGAATAGCTGGTACTGCAGGCTTAGGTTTTACAACCTTCTTTGGTTTACTAACTACTAGAGCTTTAGCTTTCCTCTTCTTCTTCTTCTTTGTGGCTATAGGTGCTTTAGTGGCTTCTTCTCCCTTGGAAACTTCTTCAAGCTCGACTTCCTCTTCATCTTGATCTTCTCCTTGACCTTATGTTAGGGTTAGTGGTGCTTGAGTAGGAACTTCTTTTTCTTCATCATCTTTATTGTCTTCCTCTTCTTCATCTTCCTCTACTCCTTTACCAAATTTTTCTTTTAGCTTCTTAACAATTTTTTTTTTCTTTCTTATCACTGATGTTTTCTTCAAGTCCATAGTTATCTTTGATTTTGCAACACCATAATTTCCAAAGGCAATAGCCTTAGTAACTACTTCTTCTGCAAGAAAAGTTGTAATTGTTGTAGATGCCTCATCTACATTGATCTCATATCCTAGAGGTCTTAACCATCTTACCCTTGGATCTAAAGCCTGTACATATGTGAACTTAGTATCAACTAGAAAGAAAACATCATTAAAATTTTTCTCAACTAGTGACATTGGAATCATGTATCTTTGTTTCATAGACTTCTTAAAGTTCTCAAAATAACTAGTCATAATAGACTCAAAGTTTTCTCCCATCTGCTCAATTAATTCACCTATTTGTACTACAATGGATCTATTTGTCTTCCATGTAATTTTACCAAAGGAAAGAAATGTGTTCTACACAGAAGAATATACATTCAAATATTGATCCAAATTTGCATTGTGCACTCTTGGTTTTCCTTATTGCTCCCAAGTTTTCTTATAATTGTTGCAACTGTAGCTTGGAAAGGTCATAAGTATGATTCTTCTTCACTATTTTGTAACCTATGTCAACAGCAATATAAGGTACACTATTCAACCCACTTGATTGAAAGAATTTGTGTGACATAATCGTTACTGAAAAATAATTAGGGGATCAATGATTGTATCAATTGTCATTCCTCTTTTGTTCCACAGTGCCCTTGTATTTTTGTCAATGACCTCTTTTGCATCACTCCTCATTGTTTTGGGTTTGTCTAGTGTTGGATACCTAGTTAACCTCTGCACAATCTTTTTAGTGGTCTTGATCGGTCCATTCTCTAACCATATAGAACTATCATGAATTTTGCTCAAGAGAATCTTTATGCACTCTATCTTAAATACGTTTGTAAATTCTAGTGCATGGGTTAACCCTTTTCTCTCTACAATCTTGTATTCCTCCCTTAGTACTCAATTTTCACACAATTCTTCATATAGGTCTTTGATTTTCATACCTCCTATGCTACTCACCTTACATGTGTAACAACATCTCACATCTTGAATCATTACGACTTCTAGTGGTATAATGGATAATGCACTAGAAATGTCATGTTTATAAGCAATGTTAAGAGTTGGCTTTAAATTTGGTTGTCTAATCTCATTGCTGATAAGTTAAACACTTAAAACTTATTTTCCCTCTTTGACCTTAGTAGCAGAAGAGCTAGATGTCATATTTAATATCTAGGGTTTGCACAAATTCAAACAGTGTAGCTCGGCACACGATAAATACCTTCTCAAATCTATTGAATGGTGTCAAAAAATGGTTAAATTCACTTTGCAAATGCATGGAATGATCTCTTCAATTCACCTTTAGCTCTTTGTGCTTTCTCCAATTTGAAATAATGTCAAATGAGTTGAAAATCAATCAAATGGACCTTAAAACTTCGTAGTTAATGCTTAATGCTTACACAACTATAAGCTCAACTTGAATAATTTTTTAACTCACTTGACTTCCATGAAGTTTTCTCTAAGCTTGGCAACCACTACGAGCTCAGTCAACACTATCATTTGAGATAGCTCAGCATTAACTAGATTTCACTCGCTAACCATAGTGAAACTTTTCATGCTCAACAATAACATGAAAACTAACAAAGCTCAAAAATTTCTTCCAAATTCTAAACAACACTTTACATATTCCTTCATGCAAATATAATCTTTTTAGAACTAAATCCTTGGAACTGATGTATAGTATATCTTTTAAATATCAGTTCCACACATACCTCTTGATTGCTTTATTGGAGGTGGTGTGATCACCTGACCCATTGGGTGAAGTGGTCGATATGAACTTGATGTGTTGTAGTCTTCCTTTCTCTTCCATGTCTTTTTCATTTCATCTCTAACATTCTCAACATCTGCCTTTCCTTTGCCTTTGTTGAATTCACTGCTAGGTGCCTTTGACATTGTTGGACAATTCTTGCTTATGTGACTAGTCTTCAAATAGCTAAAACATGTAGTTTGACTCAACTATCTTTCGTAGTCACTTCTGAAGTATGTTCTTATGCAATTTCTAGCAACATGTCCATATTCTTGACAATAGTGACAACTATACCTAGTATTATAATCCTAATTGTAAGAGATGTCATTAAGCTTTAACTTTGTCTGTTTGTTTGATAACTATCTAAGATTAGATATGCATTCATATTCTCTATGTCCATACTTTTGACAATTATATCAGTAACCTTCAAATCTTTGTGTGCTTATGGTCTTGGTTCTGCATTCATGTGCTTGATGTCCTTGTTTGTTGCATTTGTGATAGTAACCCATGAACTTCTACTTAGGATTCTAATTTGTAGTCTTGCTCTTGCAAACATTGGCAATATGACCTATCTTACTACAATTATGACAAGTAGGTTTTGATTTCCTACCTTTGTTACTTCTTTCTTCACCACTTTCGGACAATTCTCCTTTTTCAGTACTAGTGTTACATAATCCAGTAGTATCACTATTGGATCTAGGAGATCTCATCAGTTGCTCAAATGACCTTATAGCTTCACTAGGTCTATTGAAGTTGTTAGCAAACTCTTTTTCTCCTTTCAAATCATTTCTTAGTTTTCCATTTTGTAACTTTAGTCTTGTGATCTCAATATCTTTTCTATTCAGTTCATGATTTGCAATCATCATTTGATTTAATGTTTCTAATTGTATGTGAGCAATCCTATTCATCTTAGATGATTTCTCTTCCATTATTTTGGTCAATATCCTTGTTTCATCTTCAATCATAACTTTTTCTTCTTTAACTCTATTTTTCTACTCAGTCACTTCACATAGAAATACTGATTGGAGTTCTTGTTCTATCTTGAGATTTATGACCTCTTTAGTTAGGACTACCCTATGAAAGGTTACAATGTTTGATCATAAAACATGATCTACACTATGAAAGGTCTACCCTATTAAAGACTTAGAAGATTCTTAGATCTTACCTTATTAAAACATTTCAACACCCTATTAGAAGTGTGCCTGGTAAAAGGACTTTAACTTACAATGATGTAAGCACCCTATTAAAGGATTTACAACAACCTATTAAGACTACTTTATTAAGAGATTTAACTAATTCACCTATTAGAGTGTCTCAGCAATGATCCTTCAGTTAGCACTATGTTTCTTGATGATAGATCACCTCTTTTCCTAATGTGTACTTGATCTTTCCTGATCAGATGTATCTCAGTTGTCTTCTAATTCCTTTCCTCTATTCTCCTCTAACTAGTTCTACAATGTATCTCAATTTACAATTCTCTTGCCACTGTGAATACTCTATTTGCACATGCAAACTTCTCTCTTTTCTTTTTTTTACACACACACAAAATGTTTAGGGTTTGTCCTCCTTAAGAAGACCTAGGTGACTTAGGGTTAGGTATGAATCAACAAATGTGATTCATCCATATTATCACTTAATCCTTCTTTTTTTCTAATTAGCTACATGTATTGCATAGGGATTCACAATAAAGATTCATCCTTATCATCTAAGATTGTTAAATAATCCATAAGTTAGCTCCAAAATGGTTTACATATTAGTTTGTGTCATTACAAACAACTATGTCAAAACTGTATTACTCGCACTTGAAGTCCCTGATGCTCGACATCAACTGCAACTTCAATTTTGTAACTTGGACTCTAAATGACTCAGCATCTATTGGTCACTTGGCATTCGAATGACTTGCAACTTACTATCTGCTCAGTTCTTGAGTGACTCAGCACTTACTAGTTACTCGACACATACTGAATATTTTTTTCTTGGCATATACTATCTAACAACTTATGCTCGATATGTATTACTTATTAGCATGAATTAAGTATATTATCACTCATATGTCAAAACCAATCTAAGATTAACAATGGGCACCTTCATTATAGTAATCTGCAAGACTAAGCTGCGAACTACCACCCAGAGTTGTTTTAGACAATGTTTCACTACTTCTTAAATAGGCAATTTTATGCTGCCTAGGAAAGTTATAGATGCTCAAACTTAATACTTAAGGCCAACAGACACTAACAATACATATAGAGTTGACCAAATACATCTTTGACATTTATTTTAGAAATTTCAGGTAGCTCAACTTTGGAAGGCCATAACTCTCAAACTGTTTTTCTAATTGGCTATTATAACCACTTTTTAGAAATGCTAGCTCCTAATCTACAAGCTCAAAACTAAAGTAGTGCCCTTCCATCAAGTTTTCAGACATCATCCAAGCACTCTAAAGCCTCCAACTATGAGCCTAAAGATTTTTCTGCAAATTTTTCCACAGAATATCTGTAATAACTCCTCTAATACTTAACCTAGAGATATGAGATTTTTATGGCAAGCTTATAATTATTATGAACCTTCATGTAGAAAATGAGAACATTTCTAGCTCATATGAAAAAATTACTAAAAATAGTTAGTTTCCATAAATAGTAACCACCCTATCTACTACTCCTTATTAAAATAGAAAAGACTGAAAATAAAAATATTTTTGGGTGATGCAAGATTCTTCTTACACCCAGATGCTCCTGTATCAAACACCTAGGGTAATTTGAGAAGTGACCCCATCACGTCTCAGGTTTTCAAAAGAAAACCAAGATCATTAACCTCCTCCCTTGCTAGCTATGATGAATCATCTACTCGCCTCCCTTTTGATTTGACCAAGTATTCCTCATAAGTTATGTTCACTGTACTTTTTTCAATATGATTGTCCAGTATCTCCTCAATCTCTTTTGTAGTTGAACTAGCTGCTAGAATACTCCATTGCACTTCTATAACTTCATCTCCATCACCTCCTACATAATACTTTGTCAAATCTAAAATATTAAATCTTGGTGAAATATTCAATTCAATAGGCAACTCCACTTCATAAGCATTTCCAAAATCATGCCTTTTTACTATTTTGCATAGTCCAAACTTCTTCATCTTCATCTTATTATATGTACCCATTGAAAAATGTTTCTTTTACAAATGAACCATAACTTCATCCCCAATCTGAGATTCCTTATACCTCATTTTTACATCTTCTATAGCCTTGTACTATGTATACATCTTAATGGTGTGCTTTCTCACCTCCATATGGATGTTCTTCAAATGTTCAACAAATTCTTCTTCGTCAGCACTACTTATCTCTCCTTTATCCAACCATCGCAATTCAAAAGCATTTCTAGGATAGTTCCTATATACAATCTAGAATACTGATTTACCGATACTCCTATGGACAAAATTATTATATGCAAATTTTTCCTATGGTAAAATTAGATCTATTACTTTTGGCTTATCTCCAATCAAACATCTCAGCGAATTTCTCAAACTATGATTCACAACTTCTATCTGTCCATCAGTCTATGGAT
Organism: Cupressus sempervirens; assembly: GCA_028749045.1. Classification (NCBI taxonomy): domain Eukaryota; kingdom Viridiplantae; phylum Streptophyta; class Pinopsida; order Cupressales; family Cupressaceae; genus Cupressus; species Cupressus sempervirens. Next base: position 235,610,243 of record CM053784.1, on the reverse strand, counting down.
GAAGTGATGAACTGAACTTCAATTCTATCTTCATTTTCTTCCATAATGTACTCTAGAAATACCCAACAAATTTGGTATTTTGATTTGAAACTATACTCTTCAGCATACCACGTAGTCTCACCACTTCTCTGAAAAAGAACTCTGTTGCATGAATAACATCACTAGTCTTCTTGTGAGGAATAAAATGTGTCATCTTTGAAGACCTGACAACCACCACAAAAATAGAATCGTGCCCATGCTGAGTCTTGGGGAATCCAAGAACAAAATCTATGCTAACATCCTCCCATGACTTCTCTAATATAGGTAATGACTGATACAACCCTATATTCTTCTTCATTCCGTTTTCCATCTAACATACTCTACAACTCTATACAAACTTTTTTACATCTTGTTGTAACTATGGCTAGTAATAATTCTCAGCAACCAAAGCTATGGTTTTATCTCTGCCAAAATATTTAGCCAATCCTCCACTATGCTTCTTCTGGATGAGATTATCTCTCATTGAACTTCTAGGAATGCACAAATGGCTTCCTTTGAACAACATACTATCCTAGATCATGAAATCCAACTACTTTTTCCTATCAAGTGTAGCAATTCTTGTATAAGCCTTCCATGCTTCACCAAAATTAGGATCATCTAGATACAAAGTACTGAGTTCCTTGAACCCAACCACCTCTATCTTCTTTTTTGTCAACCAAAGTTGTGTTCCACTAAAAGAATCTATAACTCTATTAGACTTTTCACTCCTTTGTTTCAAATCAAATGTATAACTCTGCAAAAACTCAACCCACTTCAAATTCCTTTCGTTCAATTTTTCTCGATTGTTTAAATATTGCAAAGCTTGATGATCAATATACAAAACAAACTCTTTAGGAAGAAGATAGTGTCTCTACTTCTTCAATGCTTAAACTGTAGAATAAAATTCTTGACCATGAACATAATATTTTCCTTTTGCATTATTCAATTTATCACCTAAATAAGCAACAGGTCGACCTTCTTGGATTAAAACAACTCTTATTGCGAGACCACTAGCATAATAGTCTACTTGAAACACCTTGTTAATATTTGGAAGTGCTAAAATAGGTTGCTTAGTAACTTTCTATTTCAACAGATTAAAACTCTTATCGGCTCCTATAGTCCATGTAAATTGTTTCCTATCCCCTCTCATTATTTCAGTCAGGGGTCCACAAATATTTCTAAAACCTCTTACGAGCTTTCTATAAAAACTAGCCAGTCCATGAAAAGTTCTTATCTCTATCACACTTCTTGGAGTAGGCCATTCAAGGAGCCATTCAAGGATAGTCTTCGCTTTGTCTGGGTCCATTTTTAAACATTCTGTCAAGACTACAAATCCCAGGTACACCAACTCCTTTTTTTCAAAATTGCACTTCTTTAGGTTTATCAACAACTTTTCTTCCCTCAACTTATCAAACACCCTTCGAATATGAATCAAGTGCTCCTCTAATGTCTTACTAAAGATTAGAATAAATTTTAGGTAAATAATGACAAACTTACCTAGAAACTCCTTCAGTACCTCATTCATGAGCCTCATGAAAGTGCTTGGTGTAAAGTGCTTGGTTAGCCCAAAAGTCATGACTAACCACTCATACAGTCCTTCTCTTGTCTTGAAAGCAATCTTCCATTCATCTCCTTCTCTGATGTGAATATGATAGTACCCACTCTTCACATCTATCTTTGTGAAATACTCAACCCCACTCAAATAGTCCATAATATAATCCATCCTTGGTAATGGAAATCTATACTTGATTGTGATTGTGTTGATAGTGCAAGAATCTGTGCACATCCTCCATTCTCCATTCTTCTTTGGTGCTAATATGACTGGTACATCACATGGACTCAGATTCTCTCGAATCAACCCCTTCTGCAACAACTTATGAACTTGTATATTCAACTCTTTATTTTCTGCTAGTGTCATTCTGTGTACTGCCTTGTTTGGCAAACTAGCTCCTAGAACCAAATCTATCTAGTGACTAATCTTCCTCATTGGGGGTAATCCATTAAGTACATTATCCAACACAATATTAGAAAATGTTTCCAACATATTTGCAACTTTTGCAGGTACCTCCTCTACTTCTTCCTTACTATCTTTAGGAATTATAACAAAACACATATGCTCACACTTCATACCTTTGAGAAACTCTTTTCCATCAAAAATAACTTATTCTAGTAGCACTAAATACATTTTCTTCTTTATCCTTCAATGGCTTCAACTTATGCTTCACTCCATCCTTGGTCAGAGTGTAGGTATTTTCTTGCCCATCGTGTATAGCATACTTGTCAAACTATCATAGCCTTCCCAGCAGTATATGACATGTGTCCATTGGTATGATATCACAAAGTAGCTCATCTTGGTAGCTTCCAATCTTGAACTTCACTAAGCACTTCTCATTGACCATGGCCTTGTGATCATCTTGCACCAAAGCAATATGTTATGGATGAAGTGTTTCTATCTTTTCAGCTATAACTTTGTGACCATCATTTCTGACACCAGATTGTCAACACTTTCACCATCAATGATCACATCACAACACTTATCTTCACATTTGCATCTTGTGCAAAACAAGCTCTTTCTTTGATCAAGTTCATTCTCACCACTTAACATGACTCTTCTATTAACTAAGACTTCTCTTTCAACACCTTCATCAACATGTGTAACTCTGAATTGACCTTCTATTCTTTGATGTTTCCTTCCTTGGCACTAGGAATATTCAAATGATGTATGCCCTTCTTTGTAGTGAAAGCATTTCCCATGGAAGCATCCTCTCCTAGGTCTTTGTCCTCTGCCTCTTCCTCTTTGATCTCTATTGTTCTGATTGTGAAAACAATTGGAATTGCTTTTCCTTTGGTTCTGACTTCTACTTTGAGCCTTATTCTAGTTTTTTTTATCATCATTATGGCCTCCATAAGATCGTTGGCCAGATCTTTCATCGCGACCTCTTCCACTATTCCTATTGTCAAACCTTTTGCTCTGATGTTTCCTTCCTTGGCACTAGGAATATTCAAATGATGTATGCCCTTCTTCTTTGTAGTGAAAGCATTTCCCATGGAAGCATCCTCTCCTAGGTCTTTGTCCTTTGCCTCTTCCTCTTTGATCTCTATTGTTCTGATCGTGAAAACAATTGGAATTGTTTTTCCTTTGGTTCTGACTTCTACTTTGAGCCTTATTCTAGTTTTTTTTATCATCATTATGGCCTCCATAAAATCGTTGGCCAGATCTTTCATCGTGACCTCTTCCACTATTCCTCAATTCTTAGGGAAAACTAGTATGCCTCCTCAATATTATTCATTTAAACCAGACTTAGTTCATCTTGAATACTTAGCCTTAACCCATTAAGATAATGGGCCACTTTCTCCTTATCAACTTCTACATGGTCGGTTCTAATGAGAACTCGATAGAACTCTTTGGTATACTCTTGAAAAAAAATTCTTGTTTGCTTCAACCCTTACATTTTCTTCAATAGATCAAGCTCATAATCCATGGGAATGAATTGTTGCTTTAGTTTCACTATCATCTAATCCCATTTGGTGATTTTGTCATTTCCCTTTCTATTTTGATCCAACTAAACCTCTTGCTACTAGATCTTTGTGTGTCCCTTTAATTTTGCCTTTGCAAACTTGACCCTATCAGGATTCTCAATATCTTGATACTCAAAGTACTCCTTCAATTCATTGATTCAATTGATTAGCTCCTTTGGGTTAAGATTTACCAAAAATGCGAGAACCCCAAGCTTAGGTCTTTTTCCAATCTTGGAGATGGCCTTAAAAACCCTCTCTTCTTTTGGGTTTAGAACTGCCTCTGCTACAATATTTTCTTCTACTTTGTCCTTATCCTCACTTTCATCTCTTACGAGAAGATTTATTCCTCTACGCATTTGTTCTTCCAATGCTTTCATTTTTCTTTGGAGGTATTTTTGCGCTTCCCTTGAAACCTGAGTGCAAACTACCTCACAATTGGCGATCTATCTACATGCTCAGCCCAAACTACAGTCCTGGTGTGAACTTCCTCACAATCAATGATCTGTCCACACACTCAAGAACTCTAGCTCTAATACCACTTGATGAAGGGTGTTTCCTTTAATACCATAAACACATAACTGGAACAAAGAAATAATAGCAAATTTGAGAAAAAAATATGGACTTCTTATTATCACCACAAATATGGAATTATAAAATTCTCAATTACAATATGATAACCCAAATGGGCGCCTTCATTACAGTAATCTACAAGACTAAGATGTGAACTACCACCTAGAGTTGTTCTAGACAATGTTCGATCATTTCTTAAGTAGGCAATTTTATGCTACTTGAGAAGGTTCTAGATGCTCAAACTTAATACCTAAGTCCAATAGACCCTAATAACATATAGAGTCAGCCAAATACATCTTTCACATTTATTTTGAAAATTTTGAGTAGCCCAACTTTGGAAGGCCACAACTCTTGAACAGTTGACTTGATTGGCTATTATAACCACTTTTCAGAAATGCTAGCTCCTAATCTACGAGCTTGGAATGACACTAGTGCCCTTCCATCTATTTTTCAGACCTCATATGGGAACTCTAAGGTCTCCAATGGTGAGCCTAAAGATTTTTCTACAAATATTTCCACCAAAAATCTGCAATAACTTCTTTGATCCTTAAGTTGGAGTAATGAGATTTTTATGGTAGGCTTATAATTCTAAAATGAACCTTCATGTAGAAAATGAGAACATTCCGAGGTCGTATGAAAAACTTACTAAAAATAGTAAGCTCTCATAAATAGTAACCACCATGTCGACTAGTCCTTATTAAAATAGAAAAGACTAAAAGTAAAAATATTTTTGGGTGATGCAAGGTTGCTCTTACACTCAAGATGCTCTTGCATCAGTTTCCATCTTCTTTCTAATATACTATAAAAATAAATTGCGATCTTCTTGTCCAATTCAGTAGGAGCCAATTTATTGTTATTCATCATAACTATCATATCCTCTTCTACTTTGGATTTGTCATCATTATTCAGTTTATCATGTTTTAGGAATCTAAAACTTGATAATCTTGTAGAGCTTCTAATGTTAGCACATACCTCATCAATTTTCTTTGATCTTTTAGGTACTACGACTCGGTGATGTCTCAATTCATCTGACTTGATCCTCTCTGCATCTTTCTCTTCAATTTAATTCTTCTTGACTAGCCTTATTCTCTTTGTATGGCTCTGAGTTGCTTGTCTTTTCTTCTTCTCTATATTGGATTCACTTGGTTTAGTAATAATAACTATCACTTTACTTAAAGATGACTTGGCATTAGTTGTTGGTTCGCTTGTTATTTTCTTTGTTAGTGCAAGAGAAGAGAGGGATGCCACTATTGACTTCTTTGTAACCTTCTTTGCTTTAAATTTTTTGATTTTCACAATATTAGCTTTCTTTGTTGGTGGAGTGACAACTATTAATGGTTTACTCTAAGCTCCTCCGCCTTCCTCTTTCTAACTTATTTTGACTTTATCTTCATCTTCCCTAAGACCTTGTATAAGTCTCAAAGGTTTGTTTCCTTTTCTTTGGGTGCGTAGCTTCGCTTCTAGGTCTTCAATCATTTTCTTTTTCTTTTTCTCTTTTGAAGCTGTTTTGATGTCAACTATAATTCTTTCCTTAGCTTCTTCATATTTCCAAAAAGGTTTTTCTTTTGCATAAATTTCTTTTTTGAGTAGTGCATGTATGTTTGCAGTTACATTCTCATTATCAACTTCATAATAAAATGGTTTAAGCCATGTTTTTCTACACTTAACTACTTGAACAAATGAATTATATGTGTCGACCAAAAAACATACATCATTGTAATGTTTCATGATTAAAGCTTCTCAGATTATCATCCTTTTTCTCATCTTTTGTTTGAACTCCTCCAAATACTTGTCTATAAAATTCTCAAAATTTTCTTCCAATTAAGTTATATATTAGGTAATCTATCTTTTAACAAGTTTTCCTTCCTCCTAAACAATATTGCCAATAGCAAGAAAATAATTCTGAACATAAAGAAAATGCACATAATCAATGCCAAACTTTCACATTGACTTCTTTATCTTCCTAATAGATGTCAGGTTCTCTGCCAATTGTGACCTTTGCAACTCAGCAAGATCATATTCATAATCCTTTACAATAATATTTTGCACTTGGCTGACTGCCATACATGGCACACTGTTTAGTCTACTTGACTAAAAGAATTTGGAGAAATGGCTCTCACTGGAAACTCAATCAATTTATCTATGATGGTAGAAATAGACAACCCTCGTCCATTCTATTTGGCTTTTGTGTTATTCTTAATTTCTTCTTAGCTTAGACAATGCATAGTCTTCTTTTTATCCAATGTTAGATACCTAGTAACCTTGTGAATTATTTTCTGTATGATATCAATAGATCCATTTTCTAGCCACAAGTTCATATCATGGATTCTACTTAGCACTGCCTTAATCCATTCAATTTTGAAATTCTTGGGAAAATCTAGGGAACAATTTAACCCTTTCCTTTCAACAATTTTGAATTCATCCTTTAATACTCCTTCATCACATAATTTCTCATATGCCTCACAAATCTCATAATCACCAACTTCTCCAATTTTATACATGTAACAACTTTGTACATCATGATCATAATGACTTTAGGTTGTATCAATAATAATGAACCCACTGGATCACCTGTCATACAAATCTCAGGAATAGCACAAAATTTTGGTGGAGGACAAGTGTCATTTTTCACCAATTGAACATTACTTACCTCTACTCCTTGATTCTTCATTGCAGATGATGAAGATGCCATATTTTCTCATTAGGGTTTTAAATCTTTGTCCTCTAAACAAATCAATACAACTTCAATCTTCACTTGATCAATCTTTCACCTTAAAATCACTTTTGCAAATTGCCCAATTTTTTTTGTGCTCTCAAAATCATAATTCAAGGTGTGTAAAATACCTTCAAACTTTAAATATATGCTCCCATCCATTTTCCCAAATTAAGGTCTCCATTAAAGTTGAGTTCTCTATTAGGTGAATCTAGCTATTTTGGTCAATATTATGCCTTTGAACTCAGTCCTCACTCTACAACTTGGTCTATACATCAGTTTAACATTAAGGTACTTGGTCTATATGTAAATGCTCAGTCAATATAGACAATTTTTACTAACGTTCGACACCCATCATGTAAATGATTCTTTTGCACTATTATTTCCATAGATTTTTTCTATTGCATGTTCTCTTATGCAGATATGAACTTTTGTACATCTTACATTAGGATCTAATGTTAGATGAATCATTGTGTATACAATTCCTTACATACTTTTGTTTATCAGTTTGAAGTGGTGTAATCACCTTCTCCATTGGATTGGGTGACCTTGACTTCATTTATTCCATTGTTTCCAATTTCCACCTTTTTCTTCTAGGTTTGATTCATCTCCTTCTTTGTTTTTTTAGTGTCCACTTATCCTTTACCCTTATTGTGTTCATTTTTTACTATTGGTGCTTGGGTCTTATAATTTTTATTCACATGTCCAATCTTGTGATAATTAGAACAAAATGTCTTAGGTACATTCTTGTGTATCTAGTAGGGTTTTGCCTATACCTTGCATTCATATGCTCTATGTCCTAACTTTTAACATTTATAACAATAACCTTCAAGTTTAGGTGTAGTAGATGTATAATTTATTCTTGATCTACACTCATGTATTTGACATCCTTGCTTCTTCCAGTGCAAACAATAACCAGGAAACTTAGGTTTGGGGTTTTGCATACCATTCTTGCTTCTGCAAATATTTGCAATGTGTCTAATTTTACCACAATGATAGCATGTAGATTTTCCTTTTGAATTTTAATTTCTTAACTCTCCACTCTTATATGATTCTCCTTCTTTAAGAGATGAATGTTTCTTTATATGTTCCTATCCATAAGTGTTCCTAGATGACCTAGGTGATTTCATTAGTTCTTCAAGGTACTTTATTGCTTCAATGGGCTTGTTCATTATTTCCACAAGTTCTTTTTCTGATCCTAACTCATTGCTTAGTAGATCACTTTATGATCTCAGATTTTCTATTTCTTTGTCCTTCCTATTTAACTCTTAATTTGTAAGCATCAATTATATCATCATGTCTACCTAAGCTTTTGTAAGCTTTTTCACATCAGATGACCTTTCTTCAAGTTTGATAGTCATTTTTATTTTGTCTTCCTCAACCACAACATTGTCTTCTTTTGTTGGAAATATTCAAGATATGATAAGTTACTGAGAGGGGAGGGGTGAATCAGTAACTTCTAAAATTTTAAACAATAAAACTGTATGCTGATATATTCACCATTCATCCAAGTAACCTACTGTAAGCATGAAACAAAATCATTTGCAACACTTGAACACACAAATTTGGTGACCCAGAAACCTTCCAAATAGAAAGTAAAACTGGGGTGGGGATGAAACCCACAAGCTTCGTTACTGCAGTATGAAGTTGGCCGGTTAAGGCTTACAATGACCACTTCTGGTGATCTGCCCTGTTAGGAGCACAAAGGATCGCTAGATCCACCTTGTTAGAGGATTTCCAAACATACAATAAAGTATGCACTCTGTTAGGAGATTTTCAAAAGACTGTTAAGTCTACCTTGTTAAAGGATTTACAAAAACTGATTCACCTGTTAGAATGAAACAGTGGATCTGATTACAACTGATTGCTGATAAGATCCGCTATGCTCTTATTCACCTTGATGTGATAGATAAAACTTTTCTGCTCCAAAACTCGACCTTGCTGAATATCTTCACAACTCAGCACACATACTTTCGCACGCATGTATTTCTTTCACACTTTCGCAGTTTCATTAATCACAATTTCTATTGCCATTGCAATTGCTTTTCATCTCATTTCTTACTTCATTACATCTGAATGATACAATACATTACATATATATACCATCCAAATAAACAATGCATGCAAGGTCGGCCAAAACAACAAGTGCAAATCTCTATACAAAGTCGGCCCAAGGTAAAAACTCGGGTTCACTGAATTGACTCGGTGTCCTTCTGATACTCGGCATCCACTGTGTTACTCAGCATCGTCATGCACTCGGTAGAAGTGAAGGCATGGTCCATACTAAACACTTCGAGTAGTTCTGAACTCGGTAACCACTGGAGACTCGGTAGAAGAGATGTCACTCGGTGAATACTTCTATCTGAATTGTAGCTCGGTGATCAAAGGAAACACTTGATAGAACCTTGTGACTCGGTGATAGTTAGTTTCCTTGATATCCGTCTGAGCTCGGTAAAAATTAATTTCCTTGATAACCTCAGGAGCTCGGTTATCATGAAGTTCTCGGTTACATCTTAGTACATCTTCACTCAGTCAAAACTGATTCCTTTCTTTACCTTGAACACTCGGTAAACACTGGCTGCTTTGTTCACCTTGATCACTTGGTAAACACTGACTTCTTTGTTCACCTTGATTACTCGGTAAACACTGACTTCTTTGTTCACCTTGATTACTCGGTAAGCACTGACTTCCAATAAGTGTTGTAACTAATGACAAAAATGTATCATAATGCCAACAATACATTGTCTTCTTTATCTTTCTTCTTTTGTTTAGTCACTTCACATAACCTTACTAATTGGATTTCATGTTCTCTTTTTAATCCTCTAACCTCTTCATTTAGGGTACCATTCTTCTCCAGTAGATTTTTAATTACTTTATTACTCATTACAATTTCTAGTGTCAAGTAGTCCTTGAGTATTGACTTTTTCATAATTTGTGTCATTTAGTTGAATGGCCATATCCTTTCTCTTTCTCATAGATTTCCTAAGTTCCTCTATTGCTACTTGAAGTTGCTAAAGTATGAGTTGGATGTCAATCACTTGATTGTCAATAATCTTTCCCAATTTGTAAGCCTCAATCTCCAAGATATAAACTCCCAAGATATTAGACTTCCCCAAGAAAACCAATGCTTTGATACAAATTATTGGGAGGTTAATTGGGAAACTAAGATACTGAGAGGGTGGTGAATCAAGATCTATAAAAATTTAATCCCTTAAAATACTTTAATGTGTTCACTATATTTTCATCTCATATTTAATTTATACATAATAGAACTTATAAAATAAAATATTGTAATAGATCTAACTATCAATCACACCCATGAAATGTAAACACTTGACACAAGAGATTTGGTTACCCAGAAACCCTCCAAGGTGAAGATAAAACTGTGGTAGGGATGACACCCACAAATCTTGGCTACTATAGTAATAAAGTTAACTTGTTAGGGTTACAATTTTTATCACTTCTAATGATCTAACCTATGAGGGATCTTCCTTGTTAAAGGTTGCTAAGACTAGTAGGTCTTACCTTGTTAAAGACTTTTACACTTACAATAAAGTAAAGACTCTGTTACTATTGGAAGATTGTTGGAAGCATGAATATTGATGATATTCCTGTGGGGGAGTATTGTAGATATGTGACTATGATGATATGTTATATTCATGACTGAGTTTGTCATTGATGTCAACATAGAAGTCTTCTATGGTATCTAACAGAAGAACAACAGAAAGATCAAGTTGGTACGGATGGCTAGTTGAGTATTCTCACTATCCAAAGTTATGGGAGATATTTATGAGTATCTAGTTTATGCAATTAACATCGTATGAAGAAATGTTAAGTCTAAAAGAAGTTATGTAAGTTTTGGTGATGTATGTTATGAGATAAAGTTTATAAAGGCATGTTCTGGTAAACTTGTTATACCATTTAGCAGAATTGTTATTTTGATAATTGAGGTTGATGATGTGTAGAAGACATGTTGATGATGACATGCTTGAGCTCGCTTGTCATAATATTACATGTACGAAAATTCATTCAAGTTGCAAAGTAGAAGATTAATGTTATTACTAAATGTAACATTTTCTTAACTTGGTCCTATAATGATTAATTGAGAAGGTCTAACAGCTGATGAAGGGAATTGTTTTATGGATTTGGTATAAAGGAAGGACATTTTCCTTTATTATGTATATCGAAGAGAAGTGATTGTAAGCAACAAAGAGAGAGAGAGAGAGCAAAATGGAATGTTGAGAAGAGCATAGCGGAAGTGAAAGAAACTTCATTGTCGAGGTTTCATTATGTGATTTGAGGTTTGATATTTGGATCTAACATTTGTAATCTGATCTACAATGTTTTACAATGATTGGTTTAGTTGATAGAATAAAGGAAAGCAGAACATAATAGTAAATTGCATGTTTGATCAATGAGCTCTTCTTTTAGTTGAAATTGCATATTTAGGGAGTGGGCTCTTCTTGCATACATTGTACTACAACTCCTAATAGGGTTGGCACCACTCTTAACAAGGTTGGAATCTCCTAACAAGGATTCAAAGTCTCCTAATAGGGACTCTATGTACTAAATATTGTAATAGACTCCTAATAGGATTGACATCTCCTAACAAGGATTCAAAGTCTCCTAACAGGGACTCTATGTACCAAATATTGTAATAGACTCTTAACAGGGTTCATCCTCTAACAAAGAATTTTTATATTAGTAGATCATCTTGTGGGCATCATTCCCACTGAGGTTTTCCCTCTGATCAAGGGTTTCCCTAGTTAGTATATCTGATGTAATTATCTATGTGCATCTTATTATGGTTGTTGTTTACTTTGGTTGAATGGTTAAGTTTGTTTAAAGAAGATAAATATTTTAATTGTTGGATAACTAATTCACCCCCCACCCCTCTCAATTATCTCGGTGGACTATTGTTTCTAACTGTTACAAGATTTACAAAGGTCTATTAAAACCACTTCGTTAAAAGATTATCCTTGACTCAATTATAATTTAGTACCCTATTCTTTGGTCTACACTATAATTGTTGATTACTGATCTCCTCCCAATCTTTGATTTTATCTCCAATCTAGTATATCTTTACTTAGTCCTTCAGTGCTTCTTATGGTTGTTGTACATTGTTCTTCTTAACTCTCTCATGCATGTGTCATGCAAAACTTAACTTCTTCACTTCCTTTGCACACTTAGCAATTTCTTCTATGATAGCACATTCTACACATAAAAATAAGGTTTGGATATGCCTATTTAAAGACTTCTAAAGAATTTTCTAGATGTTCCTCTTTTGCCTCTTCATCTGATTGGTTGTTCACCTCTCATAGGGATTGTTGATCCACATCAAAACGTATAACAACATGTGTAACAAACTTTGCACTCATTAAATATCATGTCCATGTCATCTTAAAAATATTTTACCTCAAAGTTTGTAACATTTTAGATGTTTATGTGCTCTCTATGTTACTCAACACTTACTATCTTTGATGTTTGGTTATTATTGTTCTTCATTCTTTTGTTTGACCTTAATTATACTCGACATCTTTTGTATAACTCATCATCAATGTTCTCTGTTTTCTTGGCATTCACTAGGCTCAATTGTACTGATTATACTTGGCCAAGGTTGATTGAGTGAGACAAGTCCAAAATCCAAAAGGTAGCCTAGACATGCTAGATATGTCAAGTAAAAAATTAAAAGGTACATGTTTTCTTACTGAGTTTGAACCTAAAACTATTAAAGATGCATTAGAAAATGAAATTTTGATTAAGGAAATGAATGAAGAGATTGATTAGATTGAAAGGAAAAAAACTTGGACTATTGTTCCTAAACCCAAGGACAAAAATGTAATTGGCACAAAATGGGTATACAAAAATAAGTTGAATAAAAATGGAGAAGTTTCAAGAAACAAGGCAAGGTTAGTTTTCAAGCATAATGCTCAAGAAGAAGGTATTGATTATGAAGAGACTTTTGCTCCTATTGTGAGACTAGAAGGTGTTAGAACACTACTTGCATATGTAGTACCTAAAGGATTCAAAGATCTAAAATCAACATTCCTATGTAGAATCTTAGAAGAGGAACTCTACATTGAGCAACTAGAAGGTTTCATAGATCCTAACATAAGGGATATAGTTTGTAGATTACACAAAGCATTGTATGGTCTCAAAAAAGCCCCTAGAGCTTGGTATGAAAGATTACATAATTATCTAATAAAGATTGGTTTTCAAAGGAATAATGATAACAGAAGCCTATACATTAAAGGACTAGATAAGAAGATAGTGTTCACATATATCTTTGTGGATGATACATTATTTACTATAAATGATAACTTGTGTAAATCCTTTTCTGTGGAAATGAGTAAAGAATTTGAAATGTCAATGTTTGGAGAGATTAGATTCTTTGTTGGCTTGCAAATTCAATAGATGAATGATGGTATCTACATTACTTATTCAAAATAATTCAAGGAGATATTAAAGAAATTTGGAATAGAAGATTATAGACCAGTTGGAGCACCTATATCTACTAGACATAGGCTTTCCAAAAATGATGATTCCAAGGAGATAGACTAGACTAAATATAGATCAATGATTGGAAAAATTCAATATGTAGTGGACACAAGACTTAATATTATATTACTAGTGAGTATGGTGGCTAGATTTTCTGTTAATCATACAAAAAATCATATGATGGAAATAAAAAGAATCATGTGATATTTGAAAGGTACTAAAGATTATGGTTTGTTGTATAAGAAAGGAGATGATTTTGAATTGAAAGTATTCACTAATGCTAATTGAGTAGGAAGTGTTGATGATAGGAAGACCATTAGTGGTGGAGCATTGTTTCTTGGAAAAAGGCTAGTATCTTGGACAAGCAAGAAGCATAATTGTATCTCTTAGTCTACAACATGAGCAAAATATGTTGTAGTAGGAGTCACCAACATTTTTTGGTTCAAATAATTGTTGTCATGTATGAAGGAGGAGATTCAAGACCCAATTGCTATCTTCTGTGATAACAATAGTGCAATCAACATATCTCTGAATTTAGTGATGCATACCAAGACCAACCACATTGCAATAAAATATATTTTCTTGAGAGAATTGGTACAATACAAGGAGGTGAGATTGCAATATGTGAATACAAAAGAATAGATTGTAGACATATTCACCAAGCCATTACCTAAGGATTCATTTTTGTATCTAAGAGGTAAGCTAGGGGTCATTTCCCTATGTGAAGCTCACTAAATAATGTTTAGTAATGCATCAACAAAGAATTTTGAAGATCAATCAAGTTGATGCAGTATTTATAGGGTAGATTACATATGAATCAATACATTAGGTACATGGAAAATATATTGATTGTTGTCTTTGGCATAAGATGTTAAAGAGGGAGAGTTTGTCATATTAGAAATTAGAAATTTTGAGTTAGATTGCAAAGAGGAGAGTTTTTTGTCAGAAGGAGAAATTACAATTAGAAAAGTCAGAGAAATTAGAGAGATTGATGCAAGAGGGAGTTCACACTGATAGAGGGAGTTCTCATGGATGAGAATGAAAACGAAACTAAGGATATTATCCTTTCATTTATGCCCTAAAAAATAATATATGTCATGACATTTTGTGTTGCCATCAATACCAAAGAGGGGGAGTTTTTCATATAATCATTCAATTGTATGTTGTCTTTGATGTTACATATATGTTAAGTCTTTACCAAGTAATTAATGTCAGCTAAGCTCACTTGGGCATTGAAAAAAGTTTCCTGTGTATGTCGAGCATTCCAAGAAAGTTTGTAGGTAAATAGTGTTAACCAAGTTAACTTGGTTACCAAAGGAAAGTTGGCATGGAACTAGTGTTAATCGAGCTCACTCGATTAAGAAAGGAAGTTTGAAGGAAAGTCTTTAATGAGTTAGTGGTGATTGAGTTAGGTCAGCTAATGAAGGATTTTCCTATATTAGAATATTGGATCTTACACTTTTGTTAGTTAGTTATAGCTGACTCAAAGGATGAATATTATTTGTTTGAAAGTGTATTCAAGCTGAATTGATAAGGTTGATTATATAAATATAAGGTCAAGTTGAGGATTGAATTGAGAAGCATAGAATTCAAGAAGATTAATAAGCAAGTGAATTGGAAGGATATCAGAGTATCCAGAGTTGACCGAGATGCAAAGAACATTCTAATCAAGGAGGATCAAGTATTCAAGCCAGAATAGAGATCTAAAATTAGAAAGGATAGTTGCATCAGCAATTAGGTCAAGTCATTGTTACTCTCTAATAATTGTAGTAGTGAATCAAATCTCTTAACAGAGTTAGCCTAATAGCTATTTTGCAAATCCTCTAACAAGATGACATTTATAGATTGAAGTGTTTAAATAGTTCTAACAAGGCCACTTCTAATAGGGTGGATTAAATCCTTTAATAGGGTCACACCTAACAGTGTGTTTTTAACCTTTAGTAGGGTTGGCTCCTAATAACACTCACTTCAGAAGAGTGAAAAATAGTAACTATTTGCAATTGGTGGTTTTCCCAAATTGGGTTTCCACGTTAAATATTGGTGTCTTTTGTATTCATATTATTTATGTTTCTACAACCAAGTTTAAGGTTAAACATGCTAAACATCTTAAAACATGATTATTTTAGTATTTATTGAGTGATAGTAATTCTTAGTCTAAACTAATTATTTCTATGTTAACTGAGTTACAATAGTATTTCATTTTGTAGAAATTTTTTGTTTTGTATTGTATTGACATCTTAAGGGATCTTGGATTTATTTTTGTGGTAATTGATTCACCCCTCTCCTATCAATTACTCCTCTTATATTTGCAATAATTGTTATTAGAGATTTTGTTTGTTGCAGAGAAGGTTTCAAAGACCTAAGCTAAAGATGAAGATGTCTTACAAAAGGGAGATTCCTAAGCTAAACAAAGATAATTTCCAATGATGGCAAGAACTCATAAAGCTCCATTTGGTAACTATTGGTGACATAGGCCCAAAATATCTTGAGAAAAAATATGTGGCACCTATAGGAACTTTTACTGTGGATCAGATTGTGGAAAAGAAGAAACATAACATGATGATTAACATTGCTTCTACTCTTAATTAGCTTGAATTTGATGGAGTCAAAGATTGTGCTATTGCTCATGAAATGTGGTACAAGCTAAAATATATCTATGGAGGTGATGACAATGTAAGGAGAGCTAAGGCAAAAAGTCTTAGAGGTAAGTTTGATCAAATGAAGATGAAAGAAGATGAGAACATTGCATAGTACAGTGAAAGAATCAAAGCTAGTGTGAGTGCAATCATAGCCTCCGTTGAGAAAAATGATGATGTAATAGTCGTCAGCAAGGTACCTAGAACTCTTCTTCCTATTTATGAAATTAGAGTTTTAGTTATTCAATAAATGAAATGTGCTCCTAAAAATGATATAAATTTGGATGCATTAGTGGGAAGGTTGGCAACCTTTGAGCTAGATAACTTTGATAACTATGTTCCTAACTCTGGTAACATTGAGTTTGCATTTCAAGCAAAACTATCACTCAAAAAGAAAGTTGCAAAATCTTTAAAAAAAAAGTCTGATAGTGAAGATGAAGATGGTTTTGATGATGATCTTGAATCATTGCTTGCAAAAGGATTTCCCAAAGGCAAGAAGTATTTCAAAAGGTATAAAGGCTACAAATATAAAGGTAAGAAATCTTATTACATGGCTAAAGATTCTGACAGTAGTGATGAAGATGAAATGGTTTACATTGCTATTAAGGATGAATTAGATGATGAAAATGATAAGATGGCTCTCATTTATCATGTTAACAAGAATGACACATGGATTATTGATAGTGATTTTTCTCACCACATGACTGGTGATAAATTTAAATTTGAGCACTTGAGTACTATGATGGTGGGAGTGTAAAATTTGGAAATGATGAACCTTGTTATGTGAAAGAAAAAGGTTGTATTGAACTAACCAATGAATTCAGATGTGACAATGCTTATTGGGTTGAAGGACTGAAACATAAACTATGTTGGATACAATTGTTAAATTGTGTGTTGTCTTTGATGTCACACAAATTTCATATCAGTCACTAGACCGAGTCTACCGAGCTTAGTTGGTTAGCAAGGCAAAAGACAGAGTCTACTGAGCTCAGTTGGTCAGCAAGGCAAAGGGTAGAGTCTACCGAGCTTAGTTGGTCAACAAGGCAAATGACAGAGCCTACTGAGCTCAGTTGGTTAGCAAGGCAAAGGATAGAGTCTACCGAGCTCAGAAGGTTAGTAAAGAAAGTAGATAGTAGTTACTGAACTTTCAAGGAATTTAGTTGTTATCGAGCTCACTCAGTCATCAAAGGGTAATATAGAAGAAACAATTCTTACCGAGCTCTCACGAATAGGGAAGGAATTCAGTTCTTACCAAGTCAACTCGGTAACCAAAGGATTTTGCAGAAGTTGTAATGTTAACCGAGTCAAGATGGTTAACACAGGGAATTTCTGGAAGTAGTATCTACTGAGTAGGGTTGGCCAGTGAAGGATTTCATTGATTTTTGAAATAACATCTATTTGTCTAAAGTAATATTTGTAGCCGATTGATGTATGGTTTATTGGTAAATGTAACATGTGAATGAGCTGACTTGATTATCTAAATGGTATAAATAAGAAGTCAAGTTGCGAATTCTAAGTGTGTGTGGTGGACTAGATGTGATGTGAAGACTGATTACTGTGGAAGCAAATTTTGAAGATGATAAGAGATCATTGAGGAACAACAAAGCTATATTTGATCAAGGAGGATCTAATGATGATGAACAGAGACCTGTAGTTAGCAAAACCAGTTGCATGTTAATTCAAGTCAATTCATTGTTACTTTCTAACAATTGTAGCAATGATTTCAAATCTCTTAATAGAGTTGGTTTAATAGCCATTTTGTAAATCCTCTAACAAGGTGACAGTTCAGTGGAATTGTTCTAAAGATCTCTAGCAAGGCCACTCCTAACAGGGTGATTAAATCCTCTAACAGGGTCACACCTAACAATGTGTATTGTAACCTTTAATAGAGTTGGCTCCTAACAAGGCTCACTTCAGAAGAGTGAAAAATTGGTAGCTAGTTACTTGGTGGTTTTTCCCATATTGAGTTTCCACATTAAATCTAGTGTCTTTTGTTCATTTTATTTAACTTTAATAATTATGAATGCTAGATGATCAATAACTAGTTAATCTACTGAGTTACAACATTCTTACAGTGTTTACCGAGTATTAGCAGTAAATAAGTATTAAAGACATCTAAGGGATTTGTGGATTTGTTTTTGTGGTAACTGATTCACCCCCCCTTTCACTTACTCCATCTATAATTCCAACAATTGGTATCAAAGCTTGTGGTGCTTGCAGGAAAAGATTTCAAGGATCTAAGCCAAAGGTCAGGATGTCTTATAAGAGAAAAATTTCAAGACTTAACAGGGACAACTTCTCAACATGGCAAGGGTTGATGAGACTTCATCTAGCTTCTATTAGGGATACAAGACTGAAGTACTTTGATGAAAAATATGCAAAACCTGCTGGTACATTATCTGCCAATGATATTGCTAAACAGAAGACCTACAACAATATGATGATAGATATACCATCTGCTCTGAGTTATGAAGAATTTGATGACATCAAGGATTGCAAAACCACCTTCGAAATGTGGAACAAGCTGAAAGAAATCTATGAAGGAGATGATAATGTGAGAAGAGCCAAAGCAGAAAGTTTGAGAGGACAATTTTATCAAACGAGGATGAGAGAGAATGAAAACATTGCAAAATATGTTGAAAGAGTTAAAGCATGTGTTAGTGCAATCAAGGCATCTGGAGGAGATATCAAGAAGACAGTTATAAGTAAAGTTCTTAGAACTCTATTTCCCATTTATGCAATCAGAGTCTCTGCAATTCAAGAAAGAAGATGTGAAGCAAATCATAAGATAAATCTAGAAGCCATAGTTGGAAGATTGACTGCATTTAAGCTAGACAACTATGATAATTATGTTCCAACTGCCAAAAACATTGAATCGGCATTTGAAGCCAAGCTTTCACTCAAAACAAAATTCAGATAGTGATCTTGATGTGGTTAAAGCTATGCTAGCAGGGAAATATTCAAGAGGCAAAGGAAAATACAAAGGTAAGGTTCCTTTAATCTATTTTTCTTGTGAATAAATTGGACATATTGCTGCTAGGTGGCCAAATAAGCAAAAAAAGGATGAGAAAAAGGGTCACAAGTGCAATGGCAAAAAAGACTTCAAATCATTCAAGGACAAAGGTAGGAAAATATGTTTCATGGCCAAAGATTCTAATGATTCTGATGATGAAGAAGAAGATGAAATTGTTTACATAGCTGTAAAGGATGAATCTGATAATGATGAAGAAATGACACTTATTTCTCATGTAAGAAAAATGATACATGGATTATAGATAGTGTTTGTTCTCATCACATGACTGGTGATAAAACTAAGTTTGAACACTTTGAAGACTATGATGGTGGCAGTGTAAGATTTTGTAACAATGAACCTTGTTGTATAAAAGAAAAAAGAAGAATCTCACTGACCAAAGAACTTGTATGTGATAATGCATATTGGGTAGAAGGACTAAAGCATAATTTGTTGAGTGTGGCACAACTACTCAATAATGGATTCAAAGTGGAATTTATGCATGGAAAAGCAAGACTGTTGGATGGCAAAGGAAAGCTGATTGGATCAAGCACTCAAACTAAAGGTAACTTGTTTTCTCTTGAACTTGGTGAGTGTTCATGTTTTATTGCTCAAGTTGAAGAAAGTTGGTTATGGCATAGAAGGTTGTGTCATGTAAACTTTGACAACTTAGTAAAAATAAGTAAATTCAAAAAAGTAAGAGGCATTCCTAACATAAAGAAACCTGAGGTTGGTCTATGCAAGAATTGTCAAATTGGTAAAATGGGAAAAACTAGCTTTAAAAGCAAGAACTATCGGTCTGAAGAAGTTCTAGAAATTGTGTATACTGATTTGTGCGGACCTATTGGCATTGAAAGTTATACTGGTGAGAAATTTTTCATTCTTTTTGTTGATGATTATTCAAGAATGATGACTGTCATGTATCTAAGAGAAAAATCAGAAGCATTTGAAAAATTCAAATGGTATCTGGCCAGAGTGGAAAAGGAAATAGGCGAAAGACTAAAATTTTTAAGGTCTGACAGAGGTGGTGAATTTATTTCACATGAATTCAATAACTTTTGCATTGAAAGGGGATTCAAAAGACGAGTTTCAACACTAGGAACTCCTGAACAAAATGGAATAGCTAAAAGAAAGAACATATCTATCATGGACTATGCAAGAACCTTAATGATTGAAAAGAGCATTGCTATCAAATACTAGAAGGGAGCTATCAGCACTGCAGTTCATACCTTAAACTGAGTACAGCTGAAAAAGGACTCATTCAAAACTCCCTATGAGTTATGGTATGGCTACAAACCCAATGTAAGTTACCTAAAACTATTTGGAAGCAAATGTTACATTTTGAAAGAATCTAGAAAAGGTATATTTGATGTAAAGGGTGATGAATGAATTTTTTTGGGATATTCTTGCAAAATAAAGCATATAGGTGTTTGAATCTATCTACTCACAAAGTCATAGAAAGTGCACATGTGAAAGTTGACGAGTTTGCAGAAAGATCTGAAGAAGAAAGCAAAAAGGAACCTGAAGACTACAAGAAGTTTTTTTACATTGAACCTGATACAATGCCAAGTATACCTATTAATCAGGAATCCTCAACTCTAGAGTCTTCAGTAACCGAGTCACAAGAAGTTCAAACCAAGCTAATGCCTACTGACTTGCAAAAACTCAAGTTGCAAGAACCCGAGTTGCAAACAGAAGCTACTGAATCAACATCTACCAAGCCTGAGCAACCAGATCCAGAACCAGAAGTTGAGACATAGAAGGATAACAATGGAAGTCTTTCAAAAGGCAAGGAGCCTATGTTAGCTAAGTATGTCAGGAAGCATCATGCACCAGATCAGATCATTGGAGATAAATCAGAAAGAACAATGACAAGAAGTAAGTTGAAAGGCACTTGTTTACTTGCTGATTTTGAACTTAGAAATGTCAAAGATGCATTAGAAAATGAAAGTTGGATTGAAGCCATGAATGAAGAAATAAAACAAATAGAGAAAAACAAAACATTGACTCTTCTACCTAGACGTAAAGACAAAAATGTGATTGGAATAAAGTGGGTATTCAGAAACAAGTTAAATGAAGATGGCAAGGTGTCAAGGAACAGAGCTAGACCGGTATGCAAAGGATACTCTCAAGAAGAAGGTGTAGACTATGGAGAAACTTTTGCTCCTGTTGCAAGATTGGAAAGTGTCGAAACCTTACTTGCATATGCTGCATACAAAGGATTCAAAGTTTATCAAATGGATGTCAAGTTAGCATTTCTCAATGGCATATTGGATGAAGAGGTTTACATTGAACAGTTTGAAGTTTTTGTTGATCAAAACAAAAAGGACATGGTTTGAAAACTGCATAAGCATTATATGGTCTGAAACAAGCCCCTAGAGCATGGTAAGAAAGATTGCATAACTATCTTATTCAGATTGGTTTTCAAAGAACTAATGATAATAGTAGTTTGTACATAAAGGAAGGACCAGATAATAAGATTGTTTTAGTAGAGATATTTGTAGATGATACTTTGTTCACAGGAAATGATGATCTTTGCAAAGAATTTTCAGAACAAATGAACAAGGAATTTGAAATGTCAATGTTTGGTGAAATCAAATTCTTTGTTGGTCTTCAAATTCAACAGAATAAGAATGGCATCTACATCACTCAATCTAAATACATCAAGGAGATATTGAAAAAAATTGGTATGGAAGACTGCAAACCAGTTGGGACTCCTATGTGTACTGGATTGAAACTTACCAAAGATAATGAATCGAAGGAAGTGGATCAGACATTGTATAGATCTATGATTGCAAAGTTGCAATATGTAGTGCATACAAGACCAGACATTTCCCTGGCAGTAGGAATTGAGGCAAGATTCTCAACAAAACCAAAAGAAAATCACATGATGGCAGTCAAAAGATTATGAGATACTTGAAAAGAATTAAAGATTATGGATTATGGTATAAACTTGGAGGAAATCTAGATTTAAAAGTGTTCACCGATGTAGATTGGGAAAGGAATGTTGATGACAAAAAGAGCACAAGTGGAGGAGCTTTCTTTCTTGGAAAAAGATTGGTTTCTTGGACAAGTAAAAAGTAGAATTGTACATCCCAATTCACAGCAGAGGCTAAATATGTTGTAACAGTAGTAAATTGTTCAAACATTGTGTGGTTCAAACAATTATTGGAACGCATGAAGCAAAAAATTAAAGAACCTGTTGTTATGTTTTGTGATAACACAAGTGCAATGAATATCTCCAAGAATCCAATGATGCATTCAAAAACCAAGCATATTGCCATAAAGTATCACATTGTTAAAGAATTGGTACAAGAAAAGAAAATTAGATTGGAATGTCCATAAAAAAGAACAAATTACTAACATATTCACAAAGCCTTTACCTAAGGATGCATTCTTGTATCTTAGAGGTAAGTTATGGGTCACACCCCTATCTAAAGCTCACTAAAATACAGTTTTAGTGATGTATCAACAAAAAGAAAACTAAAGATCTATCAGTTGATGTAGCAATGTAATGAAGACATTGCATATGAATTAGTGCATCAAGTACAATGCTATTTAGTTGATTTATGTTAGTCTTTGGCATGTGCTATCAAAGAGGGAGAATATACTATCATATCTTTTTGAAATTTTGCAATATAATAAGAATTTTTGTAAGAGGGAGAGATTATTATGAAGGAGGGAGTTTTTTGTGTTTGAAGAAGAATGTGAAGTATTTTGTCAGTAAAGACTTGTTTTCAAATTTTATTCTGCTATGTCATGTTGTGTTGCCATCAATGCCAAAGAGGGAGATTGTTGCATACAATTGTTCAATTGTGTGTTGTCTTTGATGTCACACAAATGTCATATCAGTCATTAGACCAAGTCTACCAAGCTCAATTGGTCAACAAGGAAAATGACAGAGTCTACCGAGCTCAGTTGGTCAGCAAGGCAAAGGACAGAGTCTATCGAGCTCAGTTGGTCAACAAGGCAAAGGACAGAGTCTACCCAGCTCAGTTGGTTAGCAAGGCAAAGGATAGATTCTACCGAGCTTAGAAGGTTAGTAAAGAAAGAAGATAGTTGTTATCGAGCTTTCAAAGAATTTAGTTGTTACCAAGCTCACTCGGTCATCAAAGGGTAATATGGAAGAAAAAGTTCTTACCGAGCTATCACAAACAGTGAAGGAATTTAGTTCTTACCGAGTCAACTTGGTAACCAAAGGATTTTGTAGAAGTTGTAATATTAACCGAGTCAAGATGGTTAACACAAGAAATTTTTGGAAGCAGTATCTACTGAGCAGGGTCAACCAGTGAAGTATTTCATTGATTTTTGAAATAACATATATTTGTCTAAAGTAATATTTGTAGCCGACTGATGTATGGTTTATTGGTAAATGTAACATGTGAATGAGCCGACTTGATAATCTGATTGGTATAAATAAGAAGTCAAGTTGCGAATTCTAAGTCTGTGTGGTGGACTAGATGTGATGTGAAGACGGATTACTGGGGAAGCAAATTTTGAAGAATGATCAGAGATCATTGAGGAACAGAAAAGCTATATTTGATCAAGGAGGATCTAATGATGATGAACAGAGACCTGTAGTCAGAAAAACTAGTAGCATGTTAATTCAGGTCAATTCATTGTTACTTTCTCACAGTTGTAAATGTGATTCCAAATCTCTTAACAGAGTTGGTTTAATAGCTATTTTGTAAATCCTCTAACAAGGTGACAGTTCAGTTGAATTGTTCTAAAGACCTCTAGCAAGGCCACTCCTTACAAGGTGATTAAATCCTCTAACAGGTTCACACCTAACAGTGTGTATTGTAACATTTAATAGGGTTGGGTCCTAACAGGGCTCACTTCAGAAGAGTGAAAAATTGATAGCTAGTTACTTGGTGGTTTTTCCCATATTGGGTTTCCATGTTAAATCTGGTGTCTTTTCTTCATTTTATTTAACTTTAATAATTATGAATGCTAGATGATTAGTAACCAATTAATCTACCAAGTTACAGCATTCTTACAGTGTTTACCGAGTATCAGCAGTAAATAAGTATTAAAGACATCCAAGGGATCTGTGGATTTGTTTTTGTGGTAACTAATTCACCCCCCTCTCAGTTACTCCATCTATAATTCCAACAATATGTTTAGTATGGCTTTGTTGAATAACATTGGATTCAAGATAGATTTCATGAATAGGAAAGCCAAGCTACTAGATGGAAAAGAAAATCTAATTGGGACTGACAATCAAATAAGAGGTAATATATTTTATTTAGATCTAATTGAAAATTAATATGTTTTATAGTTCAATTAGAAGAAAGTTGGTTATGGCATAAAATGTTGTGTCATGTGAATTTTGATAATTTGGTCAATATAAGAAATTATAAAAGTGTTAGAGGCATTCCAAGCCTAAAGAAACTTGATATTGGCATGTGCAAAACTTGCCAAATTGGAAAAATGGGAAAGACATGTTTCAAAAAAAAAGAATTATCATTCTGAAAAAGTTTTGGAGTTGGTTCATACAGACCTTTGTAGACGTATAGGCATACAAAGATAATATAGAGATAAGTACTTTATTTTGTTTGTTGATGATTATTCTAGGATAATGATAGCTATGTATTTAAAGGATAAATCGAAAGATTTTCAAAAGTTCAAGTGGTATCTAGCTAGAGTTGAGAAAGAAACAAGAAAGAAAAGGTCAAAATGAGGAGGTGAATTCATTCAAATGAATTCAATTAATTATGCAATTAAAGAGGAATCAAAAGAAAAGTATATACACCTGGTACATCTTAGTAGAATGGCATAGTAGAGAGAAGGAATAGATCAATTATGGAGTGTGCAAGGATACTGATGATAGAGAAAAATGTTGCTATCAAATACTGGAAGGAAGAAATCAGCATAGCAGTTCATACCTTGAACTAAGTTTAGTTGAAGAAGAACTCAAATCAAACACCTTATAAATTAGTGTATGGCTATAAACCCAATGTTTTTTATTTCAAAGTATTTGGAAGCAAATTTCATATCTTGAAGGAGTCAAGAAAAGGAAAATTTGATGTGAAAAGTGATGAAGGCATATTCTTGGGGTATCCAATAAGAGGAAAGAATAAAAATGTTTGAATCTATCTACTCACAAAGTCATAGAAACTGTACATGTAAAGATTGATGAATTTGCAGAAGAGTTTGAAAAAAAAAGTTGTAAATAACTTGAAAATAATAGAAACTTTGTTTACTATGACTTGACACCTAACTAGATGTTCATGGAAAAATAATTGGAAACTAGTAATCTTTACCACCCTTGTCCCCTAAATCCCTAGTTCAACCTGAGTCACAGTTTGAAGGACTCGAGTCTTAGTCAGAAGAACCTAAGTTTCAACTAGAGAAAATCGAGTCATCTAATGGACCCGAGTCATAGACAATGGAACCTGAGGATCATTCAAAAGATCATTTTGAGCAAGGTGGAGCGAGTGAAACAAGTCCAAAATCCAAAAAGAAGGATCCTAGACCTACTAGATATATCAGAAGGCATCATGCACCTGAGAAAATCATTGGAGATCAGTCAAAAGGCACAATGATAAGGAACAAATTAAAAGGTATATTTTTTCTTACTGAGTTTGAACCTAGACCTATTAAAGATGCATTAGAAAATGAAAGTTGGATTGAGGCAATGAATAAAGAGATTTATTAGATTGAAAGGAACACAACTTGGACTGTTATTCATAGACCCAAGGAAAAAAATGTAATTAGCACAAAATGGGTATTCAGAAATAAGCTAAATGAAAATAGAGAAATTTTACCAAATAAGGCAAGGTTACTTTGCAAGGGTTAGTCTCAAGAAGAAGGTATTGATTACGGAGAGACTTTTTCTCCTATTGGGAGACTAGAAGATGTTAGAATACTACTTGCATATGCAACACACAAAGGATTCTAAGTATATCAGATGGATGTGAAATTAGCATTCCTGAATGGAATCTTAGAAGAGGAAGTCTACATTGAGCAACCAGAAGGTTTCATAGATCCTTAAAAAGGGGATATGGTTTGTATATTACACAAAGTATTATATGGTCTCAAACAAGCCCCCAAAGCCGAGTATGAAAGATTACATAATTATCTCAAAAAGATTAATTTTTAAAAGACTAATGATAACATCAACCTATACATCAAAGAAGGAGTAGATAAGAAGATAGCGTTGCAAGAAATCTTTGTGGTTGATACATTATTTACTGTAAATGATGACTTGTATAAATATTTTCCTATGAAAATGAGTAAAGAATTTGAAATGTCAATGTTTAGAGAGATTAAATTAATTGTTAACTTGCAAATTCAACAGATGAAGGATGGTCTCTACATTACTCAATCAAAATACATCAAGGAGATATTGAAGAAATTTGGAATGGAATATTTTAGACCAGTTGGAACACTTATGTCTATTGGACATCAGCTTTTCCAAAAATGATGATTCCAAGGAGGTAGACTTGATGACATATAGATCAATGATTGAAAAACTTTAGTATGTAGTCCACACAAGAACTAATTTTGCATTAGTAGCTAGTATGATGGCTAGATTCTCTATTAATCCTAAAGAAAATTATATGATGACACTAAAAAGAATCATGAGATATATGAAAGGTACTGAAGATTATGGTTTGTGGTATAAGAAAGGAGGCAACTTTTAATTGAAAGCATTCACAAATGATGATTACGCATGAAGTGTTGATGATAGGAAGAACACTAGTGGTAGAGCATTCTTTCTTGGAAATAGGCTAGTATCTTGGACAAGCAAGAAGTGTAATTGCATTATAAAAGTGTACTTATTGTGATGTTGTAGTCATGATGGTGAGAACCGTATGTTGATATGACTATGAAGATATGTAATGCTTTTTCAAGGCTACATTTATACCAAATGTGTTGCTAATCTAATATTTTTTTGTTATAGAAGAAATTATTTTGTGCTAGTATCAAATAGTTGATAGTTGCTAATGGTTGAATATTTTGTTTTGTGGATGTCCACCTATTAGATATCAAATTATACATCATTGTGTGAAAATTATTGTATTAAATTATTGTTGTTATGTGTTTTATAGAAGTGTTGTAGTAGGAATTATGTATGTTGGTGACAAGAGTTAGAATTAAGATTAGGATTAGAAACATGGCATTGTCGAGATAAGCACTAGAAGCATAATAGTATCGGGATGAGGATTAGAAGAATGACATTGTTTAGATAATTTTTAGAGGATTTCTATTATTGACATGAGGATTAGACAGATGACATTGCCAAGATGATAATTATAAGCATGACACTAGCATAGATGGAAGAATAATATTAATGAGAAATTGAGTTATTTTGATCAGTGTAGAATTTTTTGTAGATATTTTATTTGGTCATTTCTTGGTAGAACACTTTGTATTACTTGATATTTGATGATATGGTCTTGCAGTTTGGAACATGGAAAATTTATGCTCTATATATATTGGTGTTACGAGTATGGTTGTTGGTACACCAAAAGATTTCTCTATCAATGCTCGATACAACCACTAAAATTAGAGAATATACAAGAGGTGATTAAACCATGTAAAAAATTTCATGAGGGATGTTAGCACACTCCAAAAATCCCCTCCAATGTCACTCGCTATAGTTTTGTATTACTTACAGAGGAGATTTAAATGTGTGACCAATATCTGATGCCATTTATTATAAGTATGGTTTTCGTTGCAACAAAAAATTTACCTCTCAATGCTTGATGCAACTAGTAGACTTATAGAATCCACCCAAGATCACAAATCCCATGAGGGACTTTTTTGAACTACAAACAATTGAGCTAGTATCATTCTAGGTCCCTAGTTTTTTTCAAATATTTTAAATTTATGCAATGTTCTAGTAGTTTGGGTTCATGTCATGACTTGTCCAAAAAAAAATTGTATTTCTTTGCGTTGATGTTTCCTTGGTTGCAATTGGGAGCCTCTGGATAGCATATAACGTGTGTTTAGTGTCTTATCATATTTTTCTAGTAAAGAGGTATACCACAAGTATGTTTTAAGATTATGCTTCATAAATATGGTTTCCTCACCTTCTAATTATTAATAATTTTTTATCATATTGGTTTTTGTAGCTTGGATCATTGACGAAATATAAGAACATATTTTTGGGAATGATTTTGGATATTTAAGGAGTATCCATATCTAACCTTTCTAGCAATAATTGAGTTCTTTGGTATTTCATTTTTATCTCAAGTTATTTTATAGATGTCTATCTAGAATACATGGTTCATTCCCTTTCTTAAGTCATATTCTTGATTGTAGAGGGCGTTGTGTTGATTTTTCTTTGGGTCTAACATTTATTTTAAAGTATAAATTCAGTGGTTTTATGTTGAAGATGTGTTCTTGGCTAACTAATTATTGCTACGTGTTACCTTGTACTTAAATTTGGAGGATGTGTGTCAAGTATGTATGATGTTTGGAGTTTCCTTGGATATTATTTATGATTTTTAAGGCCCTCTCTATCTCCAAGATAGGACCACTTTCACTACAATTATGTTTTTGCAGATGACTTTTGGGATTACATTGTGTCCCTAGTTCTAGTTGACCTAATTAATATTTTGAATTCATTTGAATAAGTACAAATAGAATAACCAATTATTTGAAAGGAGTATAGATTATCTGCAAGATGTAGGAGATGTGAGTATAAATATGTGGTAAAAATTATGGGGCTAAATCTAAAATGGTTTATTGAGATGTGTTAAAAGTTTCCTTTTTGAGCATATTTAACTATACATCATTTCATGTATCCCATTTGAGACATTAAGTTTCCTTTTAGGTCCTCATGTATCTTTCTGTGAGGAAGTGATTTTCAATGTTCATGTCTTTTATACTTTGTCCTAAGACAATGTATCTCTAACAAGTCTGACAAGTGAGCTTCTTTTAATACTTCACCTAAATTGTGAGTTGTTTGTCACTATGGTTTATCCCTCATTTGATTTTTTACATGAATTTTGTATTCTCTTGTATATTGGTGTTAAAAAAAAAATCTTAATTTTTACTATTTAAATTTATAATTTACATGTTTAGAATCAAAGTAAAGTCCCCCCCCCTCCAATTTCCCCCTCTAGTCTTTCAATATGTTCAACATTAATATGTTTATCTATAACTTTCCCATTTTCAAAACTAGACACAAACACACAAAATATTGAAAATGGATTGTGTTGTCTAGAAGCTTTCCTAAGTCAAACCATGCGTTGGTGTTCCCACCTCCACAACAATGATGATTAGAAAAAAAGTATAAAAAGTTGAAAATATTGATGCTATGGGTAAATTGAAATGAAAAGATTACCCTAGGTATGAAAAACTCTCAAGTAGTTACACATAAAGGTGTTGACATTCTAGTCATGTTTGTTATTAGTGACATACACTTATTTAGATTATAAGTTCATACCGAGCATCTTGTATAGTTAACAGTGTTAACCAACCATTTCAGTTGTTACCAAGCTCTATAGTTGCTACCAAGTCCTTTGGATAGATTTGAGTTTGCACCAAGCAGTTACTACAAAGTTGAAGATCAGTAGTGTAAACCGATAATCTTAGTGTATACCGAGTTTACCAGTACAAACTGAGCTGTACAGTAGTCACCAAGTTCGCAATTGGTATGATATAAGTCCAATGTTAACCAAGCTACTTAGTGTTAACCAAGTACCTCAATTTATACCAAGCTCATAGAGAATCAAATGTTGACCGAGCTATGTAGCAAGAATCAAGTGATTCAGTTTATATATCAAGTTTTACAGTACTCACCAGGTCACTAGTGCAGACCGTGTTAAAGACTAGTTGGAAGTGATCAGTATGGATCGAGCTTCTAGGTCTACCAAGTGCATGATGATTCTAAGCATTGACAGTGGATGCCAAGTATCGGAACCTCGCTGAGTCAATCTTTAGAGCCCAAGTTTCTACACTTTGGCCGACTTTGTAATATTTGTGAAATCTTGTATTGTGGCCAACTTTGTAATTGTGTAATTGTGTAATTGTATTGGTAGCAACAAGAGTAGAAGAGTGAATAATTGTGTAATAATATATGGAGAAGTAATGTAATCATTAGAGAAGAGTAGAAGAGTGAATTACAAAGCTTACAACAGTATAAGTAGCAACAAAGATTCATCTATCACAGAAGGTGATTTGTACACTTAGAAGAATCTCATTCAGTAGACCAAGTTGCAGTTCAGAGATTAGCTACTACTTCATCCTAATAGGTGGATCAATCAAATCATTTAACAAGGTAGACCTTACAGTCTTACATAAATCTTTTCACCTAGTGCATACTTCATTATATGTTTATAATTTTTTTTGCAAGGTGGACCTAGCAGTCCTTATTGCTCCTAATAGGGTAGATCATCAAAAGTGATCAATGTAAGCCTTAATAGGCCAACTTTATACTGTAGTACTAAAGCTTGTAGGTATCATCCCCACCCCAGTTTTACTTTCTATTTGGAAGGTTTCTAAGTCAAGAAATCTAGTGCGTTAATGTGTTGAATGCTTTCATGTTTTCAATTTCTCATGCATGTAGTTAGATCAAGAATTCACATAAAGAATTAATTGCTAATCAAGTTAAAGTTTTATTGGTTACTAATTCGCCCCTCCCCTCTTAGTAACTTATCCTATTATTATATTTCCAACAATTGGTATCAGAGCATTGTGGTTCTTAGAGGAAAGTTTAATAGCTTGAGCAAAGATCAAAGGCTCTGGAGGTATTCACACTTGATAAGGCTATTGACAATGAGAAGCTAAATTTGGAAGTGGCCATTGGACAACTCAAGAAAGCAAAAGAGCAACTCTCTGAATCCCTAAAATGAAGAAAAGATCTTGCAATCTAGATGAATGATTCAGTGTATATTGAAGAAAAAATTGAAGACATCTATTCAAACAATTTAGACGAAGCCGATGAAGCAATCAAAGAACTATTGGAAAAGAATAGTACTCTTCAAGAAGAAGTAAGAAAACTAAGAAGAGAGCTAGAAATTCAGTCAATAAGATTGTGTGAAGTCATGGAAGAGAAAAATAGGATAAGAGAATAGATAGAAGGAAAGAACAATGAAATTTAGCACCTATCCCTTCAACAAGCAGACTTCATTGATTAGATCACCAATGCAAATGGAGAAATCATGAACCTAAGATCAAAAAATGAAAGATTACAAAATGA
The DNA here is from genome assembly GCA_028749045.1 of Cupressus sempervirens. Classification (NCBI taxonomy): domain Eukaryota; kingdom Viridiplantae; phylum Streptophyta; class Pinopsida; order Cupressales; family Cupressaceae; genus Cupressus; species Cupressus sempervirens. The sequence continues at coordinate 235,579,122 of CM053784.1, read as the reverse complement.
TCTAAATATTGAAAGATGAACCAATGAAAAAATGATGAAATCCAAAGCAGACATGAATTAGTTGAATGAGCAAAGTCACCTCAGACAAAAAGGAAAAGTAGGAATTGGATATATAGAAGATGGTGAATCATCCAAGTAAGGAGCTCAAAAGAATAAACCTACTTACAGTCACTGTGGTAAGATAGATCATACTTCAAACAGATGACAGAGCAATGGGAAAGCAACATTTAATAGAAAATGCTACAATTGTAATCAGCATGGTCATAGAGCTAATGAATTCAAAGAGAAACCAAGATTTGAAGGAAAATGTCACAAATGTAAGAAGCATGGACACAAGTCATAAGAATGCAAAACAAAGATATTAAATTCAACAGAGCAAATTGTAAAAGCTATATTTGGTTGGGACTATAACACTTGGTGCAAATGTCACTACTGTGGAGAATTTAGACACATTGGATTGAATTGTGTAAAGCATCACATGAGAAAAATAGATACTACCAAAAGATGCTTCATTTGTACAGAACTTGGTCATCTTGCTAAGAACTATATGAATACAGGAAGAATTGTAGATGAAAAGAACGCAAAAGTTGATAATATCATAAAAAACATGAGATAACAATGGGTTCCAAAGTCTACCAAGAATGTAAGCCCAAGTAATGATGATCAAGTCACTCAAGAACTGGGTGACTCCACTATTTCCAGTCAATTTCTCAATGGAGGACTAGAACTAGGCTACTAAAGAAGACATCTAAATTAGTTCCAATTGACAAGACAAAACATCCATATCAGCATTCAAGATGCAAAGGGATCATCGAGTAAGAAGTACAAGTTACTACTGAGTTACCTTCCTTACCGAGTGAGGTCGGGTCATAGACTCTACCGAGTGAGGCCAGGAGTAACTTAGTCTTATGTGGTTACCGAGCCACGAAAGACTCCATCGAGTAATAAATGCAAGTGAAGTGGATGATACTATGTCAATTTGATCTAATAAATATACCAGGTATTTATGACAAATTTTTATAAAAGGAAAGAAATTGAAGTCATTTTTCACTGTGTATTTTCGAGAATTATTTGCGCAGAGTGATCTTGAAGAGCATTCAAGTGATTTGAGTGAATTGTTACCAAAAATTTTTCAGATTCTCTCAAACCCTACCAAGGGAAGATGGCAACTCCTAGCAGCAAAATGAAATGAGGTTCAGATATGTTGGTTTGTGGTGCAGAATGGAAGGCACCGGATTTTAAGCTCACTGCTACTGTTACGAAAGCCCTAGATTCAAGTGGAGCACAGTGAAAAATCCCTCCCAAGGTACTATTGATTAGTGACACCTATTCTCATTTCAAATCTGCTATACAAGATATAGAAACACTAGAGATGGATGAATGTTTAAGGGAGTTATGTGTTGATGGTGTATTGAAACTTGAGCATCAACATCTTGAGGCTAAAGGTTTGACTCATATTCCTCACATGCCATAAAATTTCCAAGTGAAATGGATAAGATACATCCTCAGTCATGTGCATAATGGTTAGTTGTGGTTAGAGCAACTAATTTTGATCACAAAGAAGATGATACACAAGATCATTAGTCTCTCAATGTTGGCTAAAGCTAAAACAACTAAAACCCTAGCCGAGTGGGATGGAAGGGGAATGAAAATTAGCAATGTGACAAACATGGGATTGAAGTTTAGCATTCACATCATAGCACATAAGATCTATAGTCCTGGCAGGTTGAACAGTGTGTCATGTGAAGCTGTAGACTTAGCTTACAAGGTAGTCAAGAATAACCTTTCTCTTGACCTTGCCGAGCTACTATTGAATCAATTCAACAAGAACATTGAGAGCATCAGGACATCAAAGAAAAATCCATGTAAGTTTGGCTCACTATTGACATGTTTATTTTTCTATGTTCAAAATTTCTTTCCATCAAAAGGTAGGAGGAAAGATGCGCTAGTACTCTTTAAGATTAATGAATTTACAATGCTGAGATGGGAGAAAATGAACAATAGATTCTGGATCCCTAGGAAACTAGTCGAGGACTATAAAGACAATGTTTGTTTCATGGTAGATAGTGACAAGGTGTATATTAAGGCAATAAGGCCTAGAATTGAATGGGTGAAACCTCTAGGATATGAGGTGAACATTAATAAAACAAAAGATATAATTGAGGCATTCATAAATGAGCTAGTGGCCATCAAAGCAACCTATTCTGGCACATATGATGAGGCTAAGGCTAGGATAGAACTAAAGATTAAGCTCCCTTAGGTGCTTAACAAAGGCAAGAAGAGGATTGCCAAGTTGAAAACAAGTTGCACTCTCCTGTTAACCGTGGGTAAAGGTGAAGATGTAGAAGTAGAGGATGGAGAATCAAAGGAAGAGGAGCCACTAAAGAAAAAGTGTAAGGTAATCATTACCAAGCCTGCCAAAAAATCCACTGTAGTGTTCACCAGGAGATCCTCTAGGAAGAAAATAGACAAAGAAGGAGGAGACATATTTTTCAAGAGGTCTCCACCCACATTTGAAGAAAGGATGAAAGACTTGGAAATAGGGTCTGGAATAACAAACTTCAAGTCACTAAAGTATGAGACCAAAATAATTGATAAGCAAAAGCAGATTGAAGATATGTTAATATCTAAGATGGGTAAGTGGAAATACTCACCTAATAAGCTTACTTAGCAAATTCCTGATATATTGATGAACAAAATCAAACCAAGATGGGAACATGTAATGTAAATTGCAAAGGATATTCATGAGCAGACCTTGAGACAGCTTATGCCAAATTAGAATGACAAGGAAGTGAAAGGATCTTTAAAGAAAAATGAAGAAAATTTAACATTAAAATTCAATACTTGTCTTATTTTGTTGAAAGACTTAGAGCATGTTGTGAAGAATGCAAAAAATACATAGAAAAATGTTTATCTTCTTCACAAACTGCATGATTTTCTAGTTATTGTGAGTGATAAGGATGATGATGATCAAGAGAAAGATGAAGAAGATGTAACTCATTTTGATAATATTGATGATGAAGAGGAGCAGGAGCAAGAGGCTACTGAGGAAGATGCACAAAATGTTGAGGAAACTGACCCAGTTAAGATTGTTGCAGTGGTTATAGCCTCAGTTCCTAAGTCTCCAAGGAAATCATTGATAACATCAAGTATAGAGATAGCCTCAGTAGGATTGATTGTGACCAACACTACAAGCACAAGCATCCAATCAATCTTTGCACGAGTCCAGCTTAGCACATCATTGACTAAAGTGTCAAACACTTCATCTAACAAGCTACAAGTTCTACCCTCTACATTAGTTTTTGCTACTTTAGGTATTTCTACTGATATTTCTTCTAGCATGGTAACAATTTGTATTTCAACAATAATTGCAGTATCTATTTTTGCAGAAAGTCTTACTATTTCAACTATTGTTTCTATTCCTAGCACACAAGCAATAAGTGCAAGGATAGTTGAGACCAAGCCTCAACCGAGCACAAAATTTTTGAGTAAAGGTAAAGAAAAGGAGGAGGATATAGATCTTGATGAGGAGATTGTCATTCCAAAATGGGACATCTCAAATCTAACTCCAAATTAGATGCAAACCTTTGGTGAACTTCTACAAAAGAAAGCCAAGTAGAAAAGGATAAGAGAAGAAATAAATAAGGAGTTCAAGATCATTGAGGATGCCAAGAACATTCTAGTAGAAGCTATAGACATAGAGGTTGATACTTCTCAACCAATTTTGTATTAGTTGGCAGAGGCAATCTGGCAATATAATGAAGATTTGAATAGACAGGATAAATTATTACAGAGAGTTGAGAAAAAGTTTGAGAATAAAGTTTGAGAAATTATTGCTCAATAGATTGTCATTCACCAAGTAGAGGTATCTACTATTTTGGCCTCTCTAGAAACCTCTTGTACTAATGTATCATTACTTTTTAGAAAGTTATGTGACACATCAATTTTGACAATGTTAGCTTGACCTAAGTTCTAGCTCTGCTCACTTCAATAGGATCAAATTTTTGATAGATAAGTAAGCAAAATTACTCAGAGAAGAAGCAAGAATTTGATCTACTTTGATAGATATCTAGAATATGATCCTCCCTAACATGGATGCACTGCGGAAGCATATTGCACATTCAAAAACCCTCATCCATGATAATAATTTCTCTATTGTAGACCACATGATTGAATTGTCAGCAAACGTGTAGGTGGTATTGCACACATGTAGGTTCTTGCAAGAAAATTGGGACAAGACTTTAGCGCTCATACTGAAGGTACATTTAGACTTCTTGTCTCATTACTATGTAAATATAAGCATAAATATCTGGCATTAATGTCAAAAAGGAGGAGAAGATATGAGAAACTATAGGAAATTTTATAAGGAGATAAAAGGAGGAAAAGATGTGAAAAGATTAGAGAAGATGTGATATGAAAAAGTGGAGAATTTTTTTTTAAATTGCAGATTGTAGAAAAATGTACATTGTATGTATAGTATACTATATATTATGTATGGGGGAGCATTATTACCATGTACAGAAATGTATCCTTCACAAAACCAATTTTGAAAAATCTCAAAAATAGTATACTCTACCGAATTGGAGACAAAGTGATGGATGATTCAGTTTTGACTGATAAGTGTTTTTGTCACTAATGCCAAAAGGGGAGATTGTTGACATTCCAGTCATGTTTGTTATTAGTGACATATACTTATTCAGATCATAAGTTCATATCGAGCATATTGTATAGTTAATAGTGTTAATCAAGCATTTCAGTTGTTACCAAGCTCTATAGTTGCTACTGAGTAGTTACTGCAAAGTTGAAATTCGGTAATGTAAACTGAGCACATTAGTATATGTCGAGTTTACCAGTGCAAACTAAGTTGTGCAGTAGTCACTAAGTTTGCAGTTAATATGATGCGAGTCTAGTGTTAACCAAGTGACTTAGTTTATACTGAGCTCACATATAATCTAGTGTTGACTAAGCTATGCAACAAGAATCAAGTGATTTAGTTTATATGTTGAGTTTCACAATACTCACTGAGTCACTAGTGCAGACCGAGTTAAAGACTACTTGGAAGTGATCAGTATGGACCAAGCTTCTACATCTACCGAGTGCATGATGATATCGAGCATTAACAGTGGATGTCAAGTATCAGAACCTCACCAAGTCAGTCTTTAGAACCTGAATTTCTACACTTTAGCTGACTTTGTAATATTTGTGAAATCTTTTATTGTGGCCAACTTTTTAATTGTGTAATTGGATTGGTATATACATGTAATGTATTATATCCCATCCAAATAATATATGGAGAAGTAATGTAATCATTAAAGAAGAGCAGAAGAGCGAATTACAAAGGCTACAACAGTATAAGGAGCAGCAAAGATTCATCTATCATAGAAGGTGATTTGTAGACTTAGAAGAATCTCATTTAGCAATCCAAGTTGCAAATTAGAGATCAAATATTGCTTCATCCTAACAGGTGGATTAGTGAAATCCTTTAACAAGGTAGACCTAATACTCTTATATAAATCTCTTTACCGAGTGCATACTTCATTGTATGTTTGTAAATCCTTTTGCAAGGTGGACCTAGCAGTCCTTATTGCTCCTAATAGGGCAGATCATCAAAAGTGATCATTGTAAGCCTTAACAAGCCAACTTTATACTGCACTACTAAAGCTTGTGGGTATCATCCCCACCTTAGTTTTACTTTCTATTTGGAAGGTTTCTAGGTCACCAAATCTTGTGTGTTAAAGTGTCATGTATGCTTTCATGTTTTCAGTTTCTCGTGCATGCAATTAGATCAAGAATTCACATAAAGGATTAATTGCTAATCAAGTCAAAGTTTTATTGGTTATTGATTCACCCCTCCCCTCTTAGTAACTTAGCCTATTATTATATTTCCAACAAAAGAAAGGGAAGTAATTTTCTTTGCAAGTTTGCAATGGTTAGTGCAATAACAATGATAGTAATAAAATAAAAACATAAATGAACACTTTATCCTATCTTTTCTTTATTTATTTATCTACATTTGAGAACCCATTCCTTCTATGATTTTTCTCTATTCCTATTAGATATTATAAAAGAGGATCTACATACAAAGGTCAAAATGTTAGGTTTAGGATAGAAAATAATAATTAAATGAAAATATTGGGACAAGCTCATTAAAGAAATCTTTGATTCTCAACAGCCTAATTCCCAACACCCTTTGGTGAGATGAGGGCATTAGGAGCTTCATACCACCCAAAAAGGACCTTTGAGAGACATAACCAATCCTAAGGTCCTTATCATTTATTATATTTACAAATTCAATGCTTGATAAATAGTTTAGGGTAGTACCATCAATAAATGTTAAGAGTGGCATATGACCTAAATGATCTTTAAATGAACCAAGGGAATACACCCTAATGAAAGTACCAAATAGATTATAAAATTGTTAAGGTAAATAATTTATTCTATGCTAGAAAACTAAATAGGAACCAAATAAGGTGAGAAGTGTAGAGATAAGGGAGTTCAAGAGATAACACACATTAAGTAAACCATACCAACAATACAAAGTGAATACAATCATGTATAATCAAATGATAACTCATTCTAAGATATTGTACGATCAAAGTGTTATATTATTCATTTTATGAGTGAATCTACATAAACATCTAAAATAATTAATTATGATTATTCTTCAAATATTAGGGTTCCTAGGTTGACCCAAAAGACTCTAGATGATAATGAAAATATAAAATATAAAGAGTGTTTGGATATGAAAGTATGGGGACTTGATATAGTGAACTTGGGTAATATCACATGCATTCATGACATACTAAAGAATGATCTTTTTTAAAATCTTTTTGCCCCAAATCCTATTTTCTACCCATTTTTAAACCCTCCAATATAAACACACATGATAGGGTATTACCACTTTAGTGAAGTCCCTATATATGAAAGATACCTTCTAAAAAGCTTAATATACTCAAAAGAGGTGATTTGCATAGAATTTTTAAATCAATTTTCTAATTTCATAGACTCAATGAAAAAATAACTTGAGTTACTTCAAAAACCATTCGTAATGCTTGGAGATCATATTTTCCATTTTGCCTTATAGTCAAGTCCTTTTTTATCAAATATATTAGTGTACATATCTTTCAAGATAGGCATAGAAGTTGGAATCTTGAATGAAAGACATATTTCTAATTTAACATGAGATTAGAAAAAAATGGTTAAATTGAATAGTTTGAAAAGAAGGTTAAATATATCATTCAAAAGTGTAATTATATTGTAGGATGTTGTTACAACTAGAAGCTAGTATTTCTATATTATAGCTTATTATTTAAAAATATCTATTAATTTTCAAGGAAGACTTATTCACATGTATCTAGTATTTTGTGCTAGGAGATAATTATACCTACCTTACCTCATTATTTTTCCCCTTTTCACACTTGCATGTATAAGAAAACTTCATTATAAATATTATTCATCTCAAATACATTCATTTATTTTGTGAAATATTGTTTTCTCCATGTGAAAGTTTGTAGTAGGTTGCAAGTTATAGAGTGGAGTTTATTATCCAACAAAATTGATGTATATAAATGTAGTTATTTGCTAGTTTTGTGTATTTTCATTCTTTTAATTAGTAGAATATAACTAATTAAAATTGGAATCAATATAACTAATTAGTAGAATATAACTAATTATGTTGCTAAATCTTTGCTAATACCTTTTAAAATTAGAAAGAAATTATTAGAAAATAAAATAATTTTTAAAAATGTTGAAATCTACATTATATGCATTTGTTTCATACATTGAGACTCTCTGAAAACATTTATTTTGTAGGGATCTATCATACAATAACTTCTCGGGAGAGTCATCGTGGATGGCAAATTCTATAAATGAAATGTAAGCATATCAAATAATTTACAAATGAAAGTAAGGAATCTAATATGTAGTATGTTTATGTTTAGAAGAATAGATGAAAATAAAAAATAGTAATTAGACCTCCTTTTTAGACTTCTATATGTTTTTCATTTTTCATTTAATGTGAATTGTATCTTCTATATGTTTTATGCTTAACTATTATAGTCATCACATTTCACAGAAATTGGATATATAACTTATTCGACAACAACGTTTCTAATGCAAGGTTTGCTTCTAATCTATTTTATTTTTTAATTAGTTAATGTATACATTTATTTTATTCTAAGGTAATATGAATATAATTGACTTTTGTGTAAACATAAGATTCAATATCTATTAGTAATTACTAAAACATTCATGTTTGTGTTGAAAATGAATTGACTCCAGAGATCAATCTTATCTTCAAAGAAGATTTAGTTGCACATCTACACAATGTGAGTTCTTAGATACTAGTGTTAATATTTCATTTTTATTATCTATTTGTATATATAGTTATGGAAAATGAACTAATGGTCTCAAATAAGATGATGTTGCATGGGGGAGGGCTTACGGTAACAATGATTCCTATGCAAGTGAACCCTTTGCTTCACTTAATTATGGTAGTGTTCATAAACATTATAACCCCCCCAACCATAAGTAGTATTCCTACTTATGCATGTCTTATAGAATAGTAGGGCTAATTTATGAGTGTCTTTCTAGTTCTACTCTAGTTCAACTATATACTTACTCTCTTAGCTAACTCTATCCAAATGAGTTGGTAGATCTGAGTCAACCCTTATCAATTGATGAATGCCTCTATCCATATCTACTTGAATAAAGCATTACTTGTCAACCACTACCTTTAGAACAATAAGGGAAGGGTGGGAGGGAATCATGTTTTTGAGGAGGGGCTCCAAAAGCATTATTTTATGTCAATGTTAATGGAACAGGATAGATAAATTTGAATACAAGTATACTTTGTGTTTGTTAAATAAACTGATATAAGTGGAGGGGGGTTGAACAATAGTGCTCCCTAAGTTGGCATATTGGTTTCAATGATTTATCCTTGGTCGACTTAATTCCCTACTTATCAGGTAAAGGCAATTGATCAATTACCAACCAACAACAAGAATTATTTGGGTAGACTCCTTTTCATTAAACTAATTCTTGCAAGCAATTAGAGAAAGGAGATGGCTATTGGTAAAGCCTTGTAGGTTCACTCATACCCAATGTTGTCCTCAAGAAAGAGTGCTTTCAAGGGATGCTTCACTGGGTGATAGGATTGGGTGGATCATAACAAGCAACAACAAGACTTAGTGTGGGATCATATAGAGATAAGTCTCAAGCTTGTTACTAATGAATAGGACTTGTTCTATCTTTTGTTCTTGGAATATGCCAACTATCCAATGACACATTGAAGGAAATACCTTTGAAGAAGTGGAGTTAGCTCCTTTGACCATCACTCCAACAAATTTAGTAGAAATAAAGGTTATGGCCCTTTGTTACAACAAAACCTGGAGGCTAAACAAACAACTATGATGAAATTATTAATGGAATCAAATACAGGCACAAGAGCCAAAAAGATTATTAAAAAGATAGTAGATCTAATGTGCCTTGTAATTTGAAATTAAGTTGTTCTAGCATGAAGTATTCCCTCTTATTATAAGAGATTTGTTCAAGGCCCCAACGAAGTTGATGAGGCACAACTTGAGAAAAAATGAACACATCAGAAAATAAATTATTTATTATCTGATATGAGAAGCTACAACATGTGTTACAGCAAATATAGACCCAACTACATGCGCTATGGGCTACAATATTATCAAACTCTTGAGAAAAAACCCCTTCTAATAGTACTTGCTCCTAAACTCCACCAAAAAATGCCTTTACACTTCAAGAATGGGCTTTAAGTGTTTCTTCATAGGCTTAGGTTTAGGAATACATTTTACATTTTGACATTTGGTAGTCAACACCAAAATAGAGCTTCTAGAAGTCAAATTAGAAGTTGGTGCAAAAATAGAAGGTTCCAAAAAAGGTGATCCAAGTTTTGGGAGGCATAACTTTTAATCCAGGACTCTGCTTGACGAATAGTTTACATTTTGAAAAAGATCTATGGGGGCTTTATAACTTTGTGAGTGGTCATCCCCCATTCTTGAGGCTCGTATGAGGCTATTTAGTGCCTCAAACTGAGCTCCTAAGTGTTTCTAGGAGGTCTTTGAGAAACTTAGAAGTGTCATAATTCTGGAGCACTTGGAATTTTATGCCAACCTTCCCTCTAACTTACACCATCTAACTCTTCATACTTAAGGCTCTATAACAAAATAACTCATTTTTGTCTTTGTCATGCACAAAAACACCAACCTAGAAAAGTAGCACTAGAAATCTGAGATTCGAAATCTCTATTTTGCCCAAATAGGTATCCGAAAATACAAACACATGAAACAAGAACTATCACTAAACATATTTTTGGGTGATATAGGATTGCCCTTACACTACTGGATACTCTTGCATTAGAAGTGGTGACAGTAAATCTATAAAGAGAAAACCTTGATGAATAAAAAGCTCATGTTCTTGCTAGTACATGAAAATAAAATCCCTTAGTGAATAGTAGCCCCCCCTCTCTCCATTCTTCCTCCTCCTAACTCATCCACACCTCACTATTCCTCTTCGCTATATCTTTCCCTTAGAATAGTAGGGGTGTCAAGGATCAATTTATACTCAAAATAAATACTATCACTATCAAAAATACACATTCATTCAAGCGCATTGTGCAATTCTCAAAACCACCTGACAAGTGTCATTATTATCGTGGGCCCCCCTAGCTAGTGCAAAGTTTTCAACTCTCTCATTAGCCTCTTAGACACTCTACTATAGAGGGATAAAAGAATATAAAAAGTAAGTGTGGTAGTTCATTAAAGTCATGATTGATAGATCAACAAAATCAACCATTGGTAGTCTAAAATAACCTTTTAATAATATGTTAGAAGTATATCAGCCCACCCTTGATATAACACCCAAAAAAACATCACAAAGTTGATAGGATTATAAAAACAAACAAGGCTTTAAAAAGCCACATTAGAAAAGTACATACATAAAATCTTCTTGAGTCTCATAATTATAGTTGCTAAAATAGTAGTGCCAAAAACTCACAAGCATATAACTATCATGTAATAGAAAACTTTATTCCGTAGAGTCTTTTATTTAACAAGGAGCTAACTGTATGTCCTTTTGCTTTGCAGACACTTCTTTGGACATTAATTGTGGGGGTGATGAATGGAGTACTTACGAGGGAGATGTCAATCCACTAGGCCCTTCCTCGTACTTTGCAAGCCCTGATGGGAAATGGGCAGTCAGTAATACAGGAGTTTTCATGGATGCTGAAGACCATCCATTTAAAGTGGAAGCCGACCAATCTCTATTTACCAAAGGAATGGACAGAGAACTGTATAGAACAGCACGTTGTTCATCTAGCTCCTTGAGATACTATGCATTATGCCTTCAAAATGGACAATATACAGTACAACTCCACTTTGCTGAGATAGTTATATCCAATGGAATGATCTTTCCAAGTCTAGGAAGGCGCATCTTCGATGTTTATATTCAGGTATCTGCCTTTTTCTCCTAATCTTGATGGTAATTGTTTACTAGACTGTAACATAAAGCTGTTTGACAACATTTCATATACTGATTTTTCAAAGGTACATTTTTCGCTTTTGAAATTTATGTAGGGAAGTAGAAGATTGAAAGATTTTAACATCAAGGACGCTGCTGGAGGTTCGTCATACAAGGTGGTAATTAGAAATTTCACTGTGAATGTGACTGAAAATTATCTGGAAATCCACTTTTTTTGGGCTGGAAAGGGAACATATGACATACCAAAGAGGGGAACGTATGGACCTTTGGTATCAGCTATTAAAATCAGTCCAAGTAAGATTCCTATGCAAATTTATTTCAGGGCTATGAACATGAAATGTCCTTTTACTGATTTTGTATGATATTTCAAGCCTCTAATCAGATCTTTAAGATCAAACAACCAATCTTTCAAAGATCCACCAATTTCTCAATAAACCCCAAATCGGGTATGCCAGAAATAGTGCCAAAAACTTCACAGCTTCACATATTATTAGTAAATCTAAAAGTGGACATTTTTATAGAAATTTCAGCAGCATAACAGCCTACAAAATGACATTTTCAGATTTGTATAACATTTACACAACAGCTCCCAAACGGAGGATAAAAACAATGCTCATCGGGCTCTCGAAAACAACATAGAATAGTCCAGAAACACCACAAAAACACTAATAATCTATCACAGAAGCATAATCACAACCAAATACATGTATTCAGCTCTATTTAACATTTAAAAGTCTGAAATACAGCAACAACCCAAACTGATATGAAATACTCAACCGGAAACACCAAACTCTTACAAAAAACACACCCGAAAAAATCACAAATCTGCGCTGTTCAGCACAAAGGCAAACTCTGCATAAGCATGCACATGGAATGGCTTCAAACTCCTGTCCTTAGCCTTCCTCGAAACCTGCAAACTCTCGTTCTTGGGTCTCCTTCTCCACAGGTTTGGCAGCCTCTGAAGAATATCAAAGAAATGAGCAAAAATCAAGTTTTGGAATGAGGCCAAAATGCCTCCAAACCCCTTAGATGAGGGCATAACCCTAACTGATGTCCAAGAGGGGTTAATAAAACATATTTTAATAATAATTTTCATTTATTAGTCCATTAGCTTCCAAAGATTATCCCCTTTTTCCGAAACTTCACCTTTTTGGGCCTGCCTGCCTTGGCAAAGATTATTATTTTTAATTATTTGAAAAAGGGACATGACAAGTCCTCCCCTTCCAAATATTGCTTGTCCTCAAGCAATGGTTGAACAATAAACCAATCAATCCACCTAGATCCCAAATGTAGTCATGAACTATACTATTGTCAATTAACACAAGCTCCTGCAATATCCTCTACAATATAACCAAGAGGAAACCATAGTCAAACTGACAATTACTGCTCAACCAAACTCCAAAGTCACAACTTCCACAATCAGAAACCCACGAGAAACAAACTCTTAGAACATCAAAACCCAAGTAAAGTGGATAAATCAAATTGCCAACACAGTAAATACCATTAACGCATCGCACTGGCCTATACGGAATGTACAATCCAACTCTGCAACAATGGTGAATACTCCCGAATGAAACTATACCATGTATGGAGAATCCACACACTGTACAACTCCTGCAGTCAACACAACTCTGCAGATCACTGGCCACTATCTCATAACCATAACTCCCATGCACCCCTGATGGTGAAAAGCCATCACAAGATAAATAGCAAGAAATGGAACCCAAACTAAATTTGCCTGCCATCAACTCCTCAACACAAGGATCAAATGCTAACTGATGTACATACCCTACAATATAATGTTGATAAAAAAAACCAACCTCAGTCAACAGCTCATCATGAACAAGTGATACAACCCACTGTGACTGATCACCAGCTAAGTCAGGAGATGTCATAGCCAAAGGAGTAAAATCAATAACAACACCCGCTGAAGCATCACTCCAAAAGTCCTGCTTTAAGTCATGTATTATCAAGCTGTCAACTGCAAAATCTATCGCCATGTCGTGCCCATCACATCTCTCATCCCGAGGCGTCAAACTATCCCATAACTGATGATAAGCACTAGGAACCAAAGTACATCTCTGTATCATCATCTCATCAACATGGTCATCAAAGGTGAATTGATGAGCATACCTCACAATGTAATGTTGATAGAATGAGCCAATCTTAGTCAGTGGCTCAGACTGCAATCCAGATGTAACTAACTGCAATTGATCACTAACCAAGTTGGAACTAACTACTACCTCTGAAGATATCACCAAGGGAGTAGTATTACTAGAAGGAACCATGCCAACTGCCGGCTCACCAACATCACACATGGTCTTTGATACAACATCTCTAATTTTCGTGCCATTAGTACTAGAGGTCACCACCATGTCAGGCATACCACAACAATCTGCTGCAGCACCCAACTCAACTGAACCTGACTTTAGTGGGGATGAACCCAATATGCCAATGTTAGTATCAAGGATGGATGCATCCCCATCTCCATTGTCTTTGACAATCTCGACCATGGACATCCTTAGATCACCAAACACCACAGCTTGTGACTGTACAGAATCTGGTAAAGACTATAGTTGCTCTAAGTCCATGGTCACCTTAGCCAAATGAAACTGTGACTCCTTGAAAGCCAACTGTGTACTCTCAAGAATCTCAGAAGTCACCTCAAGTTGCTGAGTAAGCTCACTCACCTCATCTTCCTTGGCCAATAATGCATCATATGTTGTACTCCCCCACTCCGTAAGATAATCTTTGTCGGCTACCAACTGCATATAATTCTGTCTCAAAATCCGAATAGCCTCCTATAAAGAGTGGATCTCTGTCAAGGAAAGATAACTTCCTTCCTGCTCATCACTAGTAGGAGAACCCCATCCATAAACTACTAACAACTGACGAGCAGCATCGAAATGTTAGCAAGTGATAGCAATGTCTCGGTCACTAACTCTCAACTGATTAGACACATGATGGCATTGGCTTGACTGTCTCCTACAAACCTCCTCTGATGCACTGTCTAAAGGAGTATCCTCAAAGTTACTAGTCTCTAGAGTATTACCATCCATATCCTGTGAATCAACCCTAAAGCTCATATCAACATACGGAGTATAAAAAATTGTAGCACTGCTGTCCAACTCCTCTGTACCCAAGGAAACTAAGTCTTCAAAACTGCCCACTGCATCCTCCTGGATGTCATCAATGCCAATATGATCCTGGGACTCATCTGTACACACTGCCAAATATGAAAGATCATCAACACATTCCAGCAAGTATGGTCGACTCGATATAAGAACAAAGCCCAACATCGGTGTATAAAAGCTAATACCAACATCGAACAAGCTGCTAGCACAAGAAAAGACAACACCGTGCAATCTGCTAATCAAATCCATGATAGCACCCAAACAAACACTGCTACCAAAAAGTGTTAAAGATCTCCAGTCAACTGAATCCCAAATGCCAATATAACAATCTCGAGTCCATATCTGTAAACTAGAATCAGCTGGTAACTCAAGCAAAATCTTCACTTGAGTAATATGACCAATACCAACTAACTCCACATACCTGTCATGATGAGATAATGAAGTCACAATACTGTCTTTGTTCACTTTCAATTGGCTAGACAAATCATGTGAAGTACTACCAGCCTCAACCTCATGTGACGAAGCATCTAACTGTGCCTGGTACTCTTTCTCAGCAAAGTCATGAATGCTCAATGTTTGCTCATCTCTACCACGTATCTCACCATCATGCACAACAACATCCTCATAATCATCATCTGAACCCACTACGCTGTAGTCACTACCTGTTGTAACTATACCATCCTGAATACCTGTGATATCACCTTTTAACGACCTGTATACAATTGTCTCAATTTGAGTATCAAGTTGACCATTACTATCAATCTGCGTAATATCCTTTCTCACTACCTCCTGTGGCGGAGTAGAATCTGAGACCTCTGCCTGGCTATAAGCTAGTTTCTCAAACTCCTCATGCAAGTTCTTAGTAATTGTGTCATCTGCTCTGTGAGAAAATCTACCAAATAGAAATCCAGTCAACTTATCCACCTTAGCTGGGTCGGACAACATGTCATTCATTATACGGTGGTGCTCAACCAACTGTTCAAACATGTCATGGCTTATTTTCCTAAGTTTATCTTGAATGTCTAAATAACCATCCTTCTACTGTTCTGACTCTGGAAATCAATTGTCCAAGATCGTGTCCTCTGAGACTCTATGCTATACTTGTCCATTCTAGATAAAGTAGAGTGTAACTCCAATAGGTTATAACTTCTTCAAACACCAAGAACTAACATGCAATTGATTAGAAGTAACATGCAACCATAGATTTTCACATGCAGCTAATTAGAAGCAACATGCAACCACCAAATTCACCATGAACTAACATGCAACCATAGATTTTCACATGCAGCTAATTAAAAGCAACATGCAACCACCAAATTCACCAGGAACTAACATGCAAATGATTAGAACTAGCATGCGACCATAGATTTTGACATGCATCTGATTAGAAGCAACATGCAACCACCAAATTCACCAAGAACTAACATGCAAATGATTAGAAGTAGCATGCAATCATAAATTTTGACATGCAAGATTTGGGTAGTTGTCAAAACTGACATGCAAACTTCTACAAACCCTCAAGCTGGCAAGATCATAACTCTGATACCATTGAAATGTCCCTTTACTGATTTTGTATGATATTTCAAGCCTCTAATCAGATCTTTAAGATCAAACAACCAATCTTTCAAAGATCCACCAATTTCTCAATAAACCCCAAATCGGGTATGCCAAAAATAGTGTCAAAAACTTAACAGCTTCACATATTATTAGTAAATCTGAAAGTGGACATTTTTATAGAAATTTCAGCAGCATAACAGCCTACAAAATGACATTTTCAGATCTGTATAACATTTACACAACAACTCCGTATAACATTTACACAACTACTCCAAAACGGAGGATAAAAACAATGCTCATCGGGCTTCCGAAAACAACATAGAATAGCCCAAAAACACCACAAAAACACTAATAATCTATCACAGAAGTATAATCACGACCAAATACATATATTCAGCTCTATTTAACATCTAAAAGTGTGAAATACAGCAGCAACTCAAACTGATATGAAATACTCAATCAGAAACACCAAACTTTTACAAAAAACACATCCGAAAAAACCACAAATCTGCGTTGTTCAGCACAAAGGCAAACTCCGCATGAGCATGCACATGGAATGGTTTCAAACTCCCGTCCTTAGCCTTCCTGGAAACCTGCAAACTCTCGTTCTTGGGTCTCCTTCTCTACAGGTTTGGCAGCCTCTGAAGAATAACAAAGAAATGAGCAAAAATCAAGTTCTGGAATGAGCTCAAAATGCCTCCAAACCCCTTAAAAGAGGGCATAACCCTAACTCATGTCCCAGAGGGGTTAATAAAACATATTTTAATAATAATTTTCATTTATTAGTCCATTAGCTTCCAAAGATTATCCCCTTTTTCCGAAACTTCACCTTTTTGGGCCTGCCTGCCTTAGCAAAAATTATTATTTTTAATTATTTGAAAAGAGACATGACAAAACAACTTCCTTTGTATTTATTTTTTCTGGATAATGATATAGCAAAGTTTCATTAAGACATTGTTCTCTGTTCACTTTAGTAATAGATGACGTAACTGATAGTAAACCTGTAGAATCCTCTTTGTGTCTAAAACAGTTCCCATAAACTTGAGGTTCAGCAAGATCTTTTTTTTATACCTCAGATGAAAATATTATACTTTGGTTATGCCCAAATCCACCGTTCTGTTGAGTGCATATATTGTTTATCTTATATTAAAATAATGATCTTGATTTGTTTTCACAGATTTCAAAGTCAAGAATATTACCACTAGCAATGGCAGAAATAAAAGCAACAAAGGTATTGTTATCGGCATAGTTTCTGGGTCAGTAATTGCTCTAGGTTTTATGGTGTGCTTGGCATTCATCATTATTCGAAAAAGAAAGGGAACAAGGAGTAGACCTTTCAAAGCCAATGATGATATGGGTAATGAGAAATGTTTATTTCTGGTCATACACTATCATACTCCATTTTTAAATTTTTTTTTTGGTGAATAGTCCTTTTCTGGTCATACACTATCACACTCCAGTGTAATCTGTGAAAATGTCGATGAGTGCACTGACACAAGTTTATCTGAATGCTGTCTACAGAACTGATAAACGTGGACACGATTTCAAATACATTCAGCCTAGAGATTATTAAAAATGCCACAGGTGACTTTAACCCTGAAAACAAGATAGGAGAAGGCGGATTTGGTGCTGTTTTCAAGGTATATCAAAACCCACATTGATATTACTTCAGTTGCTCTGTCTAGTATTAACTCAGATGGGCTTGAATTGATGTAATTTCTTTAATGTTTCCTTTTTTATCAGGGAATTCTGCCAGATGGGAAAATGGTTGCAGTCAAGCAGATGTTTCACAATTCAAGACAAGGCGTTCGGGAGTTTCTTAATGAACTGGGTACAATATCTGCAATGCAGCATCCCAATCTTGTGGAATTGTATGGTTGTTGCATAGAAGGAAAACAGCTCTTCTTGGTCTATGAGTACTTGGAGAACAACAGTTTAGATCGCGGGTTGTTTGGTACGTCCTGATAAATTGTCCTCGATTAATGAAATTTTTAATGGATCACAGTTTAAATCTCTTCCATTGATGAAATTTTATATAGATCACAGTTCCAATTTTTTCTCGCTAATAAATTAGTTTATAATGCAAGTGTCCAGTCACAGAATAATGAATTCATCAAAGTATGCAATTGGAAACTTGAAATCGTCTGCTGAAAGAGTTTGTAATTCAATTTCAATCTATAGGTCCTGAGGAATTCAGGCTCAAGCTTGACTGGCCTCAAAGGTACAATATTTGCCTTGGAGTTGCACATGGCCTTGCATATTTGCATGAAGGATCCAGACTGAAAATTATACATCGCGATATCAAGACAAGAAACATCCTTCTAGATCAACATTTGAATCCGAAAATCTCAGATTTCGGATTGGCCAAGTTATTTGACCCTGACAAAACTCATGTCAATACCGGAGTGGCAGGAACAATGTAAGCTTCACCAAGAGAATCATTTCTTGGAATAAAATGTAGACACTCAGTACGATTAAAACCGGGGTTGTGCAATGGCATATGAAGTTTACACCTCTAAATTTCTTTTATTAATGTTGCAGAGGATATACGGCTCCGGAATATGCTTTGAAAGGTCATCTCACAGAGAAGGCAGATGTGTATAGTTTCGGAGTGCTAGTCCTTGAAGTTGTGAGTGGCAGAACTCACACAGAGAAGACAATGCAGGCAGATATGGTTTATCTTCTGGAATGGGTAACAATACCACCCTTCCTTTAAGTATAAGCATACTGCAATGCATAGTCTCAAATTTGAAGTATACACATGTTTTAGTTTGTTTGTTGGAGTTGAAAATCAAATTTAGCATATGCTTAGTGTGTGAAAAATGTTTTTTAAATTATAAATTATTGAATAAGTTAAGACACAAAAGATCAAAATGTGCAGAAAACACCACAGAGAATTTGAACATGTCTCCACCATTAAAGCCTTAATGTTTAAGAATTCCTCTCATCCTCCTTGTCATCTGCACAACCCAGTTTTAACTTTGTACCAAATTGTTGGTATTGGAAATTCAAATTAGATGAACTACCAGATACCTGAATTTTGGTTTCATAATTACTACAATCAATAAGTTTTGGTGTGTTTTTGAATTACCATAAATCTTGATTTATCAATATAAGTTATTTACGAGCAAACATAAAGAATCACTTATGAAAGATCAAAGATCAACTCATTACTTAGAAATCTACTTCTATGTAAATAGAAACTGCCTCCAAAGTTAGAAATCATCTTAATATTAGACACCAACTAAAAAAGACTACAATTCACAACTTGAGATTATACTTTAAATGTTTTTACAATGAAAATACGACACTTCAATAAATTCTTGAAGTAACAAGCAATCAATGAATATCAAATAATAGTAAAATACAAACTCCAAAGAAGAATTTTTCATAATGCTTAGAGAACAATTGCAAAAGATGCATTCTTTTGATAATCAATAATTCAGAAAAGAACCTGCAACAGAAATGTTCTATTTTTATGTGAAAAAATTATGATGATAGTAAGGAAACAAAAAGATGCTCTTGGATTACTTACGATATTTTTTCTTTTGGATTATGTTATAGGCTTGGCACTTGTATGAGAAGAAAAGGTTGCTCGATTTGGTTGATGTGAATCTGAAAAACTCAAGCTACTCTGAGGAACAAGTTCTAAGGGTGATCAATGTGGGTCTGTTATGCACCAACGGAACTCATTTGCAAAGACCTTCCATGTCCACAGTTGTTGAAATGCTGGAAGGGAAAATAGAAGCCTATGTTTCACATTCTCGACCATCAGATCTGGGGAACATGAAGCCCAATATATTTACAGAAGAGAAAGCGCCTTCACACAGAGAGAGCTTTAGCGCTGGAGGACCATCAAACGATAGTTCATCTGCCTAATCAAGTTCTGCAAATAAGAACCAAACTATATTACAGAGTGTATGCTAATTTCTATGTAGTCTCACTCTCTGCTACCTTTGACAAACAAAACAATGATTATGCTATGGTGAAGATTGACCCACTTCTAACAAACACTTCATATCTTTTAAGCATTTCTTAAGAAACACACTCATAAATTAGCACTTGTTAAAGAGATTTCTGCAATGACAGACTATGTAAAGTACAGATGTTTTCAAAAATTTGAATTATACTTTCTTTGAAGAGACTATCTCATGTTTCGCTTTTTCTCAATCGTTTTATTGTCATACTAAGGTGATAGGAAAGCAGTTCTCATATGTTTGCATAAAATAATAAATTAAGCAGCTTCAACCTTAAACCCCAACAAATGTAAAACTTGTTGGAATTTATTTATATTCCTTAGCCACCTGACAGTAGTAATTGTGCAGCCCATTGGAAATCTGACATTTTATATTTCTTTCTCTCCTAACACAACAGTGACGTTTCAGGAAGTTCCAGTGTCTCATCCCTGTGAGCATCACCTAGATCCAATGAGTGCTAAGTGTTCCATTTATTCGCATGAGAGATGGATTCATGTTGAATCACTACTCATGAAACATGGGTCAATGAGGTTGACTCAAAATCACACACTTAAATCCTGATAGCAATATCACAATTTGATTTGCTGTGGAAATTATCTCCTACTCATCAACTGCAGTAGCTGTTATTGTTTTTGACAGAAATGTAACTACCCTTAAGTGATTTTGAAAATGAGAGCAACTCTTTTGAAAAGAAAATGAAAATCTCCGCAATAACATAAAGATAGTTTTGTGATCAGAGAATAGAAGAGGAATGTTGAACCATGTAGCTTTCGACGGATAGAAGATTAGTGTGCAACTCCAAATAGTTGCAAGAATCAGTTGTGGCAACAGTTAAGTTTGTAGTTACAGTCAGTTTGATATGATCATGAATTTATTATTGATTGTAAATCATCATTAGATAAATATTCTTATATATATATGGTTATTTATATTATTAATATATTAACTAATGATGTAGATCTAAATCTGTATTTGGAACATATGAATAACAATGGTAATATAATTACATTTGCAGACATGATCCATGTTACCTAATATGATATTAGAACCTAATTGTAAATGTAAGAAGCATTGAGATTTATTAATATGTTGTGCAAATAAATCAACAGGAAATAAGGTCATTTCTGAATATGATGAAGTTTAATCTCGGGCTATTCGAGTTGATGAGTTTATATTGCAAATGATACCACAGGTCTGCGAAAGGTGTTTGGAAGGAAACAGACCATAGATATGGAAGAGTTTGATACACATCTGGAATGTATTTGATCTTGTCTCAGACGCCAGACGCTCATTGTCACAACAAAGATCAAAGAAAATCTCTTTGGCAGTCGATAGTCCTCCAATAATGCCCATAAGAAGGTCAACCCTTACTCAGCAACAGAACCACATCAGACATAGAACGCCCAACACTGTTACAGTCAGCAGATATTTAAGTAGGCAACTTATGAAATTAATAAGGAAAGGAAGTCTACGGCAGAGTGGCCCAAGACACCACCCCTATACAGTATTCTACTGAACGACTGAAAATTGGCGGGGGTTTTGTCTACTATGAAGCACGATAGATCACTTATCGGGAGAGTCATGAACAACCGTTATTAAATAATCTCAATTCACCAAGATCTCCATTTTGAGCACTAAATCGATGGACCGGTCGGGAGCAATTATGGTATCAAATAGAAAATAAAGAGGCGATGAGCAAGTAATTCACATGGGCACATAAGAATAGTTCATACCAAGAACACAATATGGAAGCTCAGGCATAAATACAAGACAAAAGAATAACAGATATAATAGGATGGTGATTTCTAAGAGACATTGGAAGACGGGGACTCGAGGCATTGGAAGATTTGTCTCGCCCGCAATAGAGGGAATACATACATCGATAGATATCTAACAATGACGCAATGGTTTCTACAAACATGGAGGATGTAATAGTCGCATTGGCATCTATTCAGAGAAGGTTCAAGTTCAGTAAGAGCATGCTGAAGGTTGATGCTTCACAAGAGATTCAAACCATCAGTTTCACCGTCTGTGACGATCAATAATAGTTTAGAGTTTAGATTTGCATTTTTAAGTGCAGTTTATTTATTAACTCATGATTCATAGGGCCCATTAATTTTGGTAGTTCTCACTAGTCAAACAGAAGTTTATTCTGTTCATTAGTTTGCAAAATAATTTGTTCAAATAGTTTACCTCTTCATCATTGAAATTGAACTCCAGTTCTAACTATTGAACTGAGAATAAAGTTTAAGTTTTGCCACAATTAGTGAGTCGTTCAACATGTTTAAAAAGAGATTCATACAATATAATGAGATATGGAATGACGCTACAATAAAAAAGTTGTTTTAACCTCCTGCTTCCAAAATAACTAAGTCTTATTTTTCTGCTCTAAAACAGAGCATACTCTTTTTAATAACAGAGTTCTTTTTCACGTTTCATATATATTGTTTATGTTGTTTGATTCTCTTTCATTAGCTGCTGTCATTCTAATCCTACATTTGGTATCAGAGCTGAAGGTGTTTGAAAAACAGCAGCATGGCAAACAACTTTACATATTCTAGAGTTTGATGGAGTTGATTATCAATATTGGTCAATCAAGATGAAAACTTTTTTAATTGAGAAAGATTATTGGGAGATCATTGAATCTGGATATGTAGAGCCTGCGGACTAGGATACTTTCCAACCTAATGATAGGAGATTGAAGAAAGAAGCTGAGAAGAAGAATGCAATGGCATTGTTTTAAATTTAGATGGCTCTTGAGAAAAGCTTGTTTCCTAGAATTGCTAATGCACAGACAACAAAAGAGGCTTGAAAGACTTTAAAAGATGCTTACCATGGCAATGATCAGATCAAAGTTGTGAAACTACAAACCTTGAAAAGAGAATACAAGAACTTGAAGATAAAGGAAATAGATAATATGAGAGATTGTTGTGTAAGAGTGGAAGATGTGATTCATATTTAAATGACTACTTTGAGTGAACCTATGAGTCAAGAGCATGTGATACAGAAGGTACTAAGATCTCTAACCCCAAGATGGAATACTGTAGCAATTGTTATGGAAGAAAGAAAATATTTAGCTACCATGGAGTATGATGAGTTGATTGGATCTCTCATATCACATGAGAATAGGATAAGGGACACTTCTACCAATGTTAATGAGAAGGCTTTTGCTTCCCAATTGCAAATTTCAAAGAATGATGGTGCTAGCAACAACAATAACAACAACAAAGGCTTAGGAAAGGGTCATAATCATAATTATTCAAGAGGGTCTAGAGGAAGAGGAGGTGTTCAAGGAGGAAGAGGTAGAGGCAGAATTGATAAAAGGAATATCCAATGCTATCATTGCAATAAGTATGCACACTTTGTGAGAGAGTGTAGACCAAAATTAGGTAACAATAATGCAAATTATGCTCAACAAGATGAGGATTCTTCCTCGGGTAATTTCTTTTTGTGTTATGGTATAAGTGAGAGTAATGCAAATAATGTTTGGTATTTGGATTCCGGATGCTCTAACCATGTCTAGTAACAAGGTAATCTTTTCAATGCTTGATGATGGATATAGATCCAATATTACCCTTGGTAATAACAATACAGTGCATGTTGTGGCCAAAGGTGTCATAGATGTTCAGACAAAGGAAGGTAAGAAAAGTGTTCAGGATATTTATTATACTCCTAAATTGAAGCATAATTTATTGAGTGTTGGGCAGCTATGTGAGAAGAATTATAGAGTGATATTCGAGAATATGAAATGTACTATCTATGATAAGAATCAGGACAATAAAGTGATTATAGTAGTTCATATAACAAAGAATAGGATGCTTCCTTTGAAGTTTGGTGACAATGACAATCAACACATCAATATGCCGTATGAGGATAAAAGTTGGTTGTGGCATCTCAGGTATGGCCATTTGAATTTCAATAGTTTGAAGAGTCTAACATCAAATGCATTAGTTCTTTGATTGCCTAATGTTGAAGAGCATAAATGGATTTGTGAAGGGTGTGCAAAAGGGAAGCATGCAAGGGAATCATTTCCAAAAGGCAATGCATGGAGGGCCCAACATCCACTTCAACTTATTTATTCAAATATTTGTGGTCCTATGCAAACACAAAGCTTGGGTAAGTCATCATATTTCATTACTTTTATTGATGATTACTCACACATGTGCTGGGTGTATTTTTTGAAGACTAAGGATGAATCTTTTGATACATTCAAGAGATTTAAAACTTGTGTAGAGAATGAGAAAGGGAACACAATCATATGTTTGAGAACAAATCGTGAAGGAGAGTTTTGCTCAAAAAATTTTTAGAATTTTTGTGAGATGAATGGGATCAAAAGACAAATCACAACTGCATACACACCCTAACAGAATGGAGTGGGTGAAAGGAAGAACCATATTGTGGTAGAATGACGAGGAGCATATTACAAATCAAGGGTTTGAACAATTCTTATTGGGTTGATTCAGTTGCTACAATATTCTCAACATGAGTCCTACAAGTGCCCTACACAAGATGACTCCATATGAAGTAAGGTATGAGAAAAAGCCTAATGTAAATCATTTTAGAGTTTTTGGTTATTTGGCTTATGTTCATATTCTTGATCAGAATAGGCAAAAGCTAGATGCTAAAAGTGAATCATACAATTTTGTGGGTTATATTGAGGGAAGAAAGGCTTACAGATTATTCAACCCTATTACTAATAAGATTATTGTTTCAAGAGATGTGATTTTTGATGAAGGGGGAGTTTATGGTCATCAAAAAGGCCATGTTGAAAAGTCAAAATCAGTTTTGGATGATGATATTATTGTTGATAATGATAATGAACAACTAGCTAATGGATCTATTTCAAGATCACCAAGCCCACTAAGTAGTCTCTCGCCAATTTCAAGAGCAAGTCCATCCTCAAGTTCTCCAAGAAAGGTAAGAAGATTAAGTGATATCTATGACAAGTGTCAAAATTAAGTACATAAAGAAGATCCAATAGGTGAAACAATAAATTTTGCATTACTTGCTAAAGCTGATTTTAAGCCATCATGTTTTTAAGATGCATAATGAGGTTTGGATGCAAGCAATGAATGAATAGATAGATTCGATTCATAGGAATGAGACATTGGAGCTTTTAGAGCTTCCAAATGAGAAGAAGAAAATTGGCACAAAATGGGTCTGCAAGACCAAGTATAAGAGTGATGAGAGTGTTGAAAGATACAAGGCAAGATTGGTTGTTTTAAGGTTTCACTCAAAGGTATGGCATTTATTATATAGATACTTTTGCACAAGTAGCAAGACAAGAAACTATTAGGTTGCTAATCTCTCTTGCAGCTCAAAAGAAATGGAGTATTCATCACATGGATGTGAAAAGTGCTTTCTTGAATAGGTACTTAGAAGAAAAAGTATATGAGGGACAGCCACAAGGTTTTGAGATTCAAAGGAAAAAAGATCATGTCTAAAGTTGAAGGATGTGCATGGCCTCACGAAAGCACCATGTGCAT
Source organism: Cupressus sempervirens (assembly GCA_028749045.1). Classification (NCBI taxonomy): domain Eukaryota; kingdom Viridiplantae; phylum Streptophyta; class Pinopsida; order Cupressales; family Cupressaceae; genus Cupressus; species Cupressus sempervirens. Next base: position 235,553,463 of record CM053784.1, on the reverse strand, counting down.
GATATGCAAGAATTGATGGATATTTTCAGTAGAATGACTTTCAAAAAAGTAAGAATGAACCTACCCTTTACTATAAACAAGAAGGTAATGATATTCTCATTGTGAGTTTGTATATTGATGATATGATATACATGGATAGTAGTTCAAAGATGAAAGATGAAATCAAATTTGTTATGATGAATGAGTTTGAGAGGAAAGATTTAGGTCTCATGAAGTATTTCCTTGGCATGGAGGTTTATCAAGATAAAGATGAAATTTTTATTTGTCAAGCAAAGTATACAAAGGATATGTTGAAGAAATTTGATATGGCTAATTGTAAACCTTTTTCCACTCCAATTGCTCATGGAGTTGCATTGTGTAGAGATGATAGTGCTAAAATTGTTGATGAGACATCATACAGGAGCATTTTTGGGAGTTTGATGTTTTTAACTCTCACAAGGCATGATATAGCTTATTTAGTCTCATTGGTTTCAAGGTATATGAAAAATCCATCAGAGGAACATATGAAGGAAGCCAAGAGAAGTTTGAGGAACATATAAGGAAGCCAAGGCAGCCAAGGGGGAGTATGAAGATTGATGCTTCACAAGAGATTCAAACCATTAGTTTCACCATTTGTGATTCGATCAATAATAGTTTAAAGTTTATATTTGCATTCTTTAAGTACAATCTATTTATTAACATGTGATTCATAGGGCCCATTAATTTTGGTAGTTCTCATTAGTCAAATAAAAGTTTATTATGTTCCTTAGTTTGCAAAATAATTTATTCAAATAGTTTACCTCTTTATCGTTGAAATTGAACTCCAATTCTAACTATTGAACTGAGAATAAACTTTAAGTTTTGTCAGAATTAGGGAGTCATTTAGCATGTTTAAAAAGAGATTAATACAATGTAATGAGATATGGAATGACACTACAGTAATATTTTTTTTTTGGCCTGCTACTCCCCAAAAAAAAACAGGCTCATTTTTCTACTCCAAAACAAAGCATACTTTTTTTAATAACAGAGTTCTTTTTCATGTTTCATATCTATTGTTTATGTTGTTTGATTCTCTTTCATTAGCCACTGTTGTTCTAATCCTACACATGCTACTCGCTTCTAAAAAGACTCCAGACCTCTTCTGAAAGTTCTAGACCATTATCTTCCTTAATTTTTCATCGAACAAGTATCGAAGTGACATTAACATCAAATACAAATGAATAGTGGAATTTGGTAGTTACAAATTGGACACTTGTATTCTTTTAAAGAATACTATATGTAGACTCAAAATGAGTAGAGAAAACATAATGAAAATAACTAAACTAAAATATACAAAACAAGAAGAATAATAAACAAAGACACAAGAAGTTGTAGTGGTTCACCAAAACTTGTGGCTACATCCACTCTTAATAGAGAACCCACTTTATTATTCATTAAGTGATATATCATACATGACTATGCACATGTATATATACAATTACATTCAGCTAGAAGACAAAATAAAGAGAATGCGAAGGGTCATGTTACCATTGGGCTTCACATTTCCAACAATATCCCCCTTGAAGTCAGCATAGCCATGTACTCTGAATCCCTTGTATTCCACTATTGAATTCACAGTAGAACCATGCCTGTTAAAGATCTGAGAATTGCCAAACTTTGTTCACAGACACTACGAAATAGTCTTTGCCAAAATAGGCCTGAGTCAAAAAAAAAAAACAAAAAACTCATCTCCAAATAGTTTACTCACAATATTCACATGCATTAAGTTGCACTCGTGAATAAAGCTTCCAACATGTTCATAATGCACTCCTTCATTTGATTCTAATTTTGGGCTCCCTCTTAACAAGGTATCATAAAACAAATCATTATCCTTATACACCATAAGGTTCATATCCAATGCTAAGACCACGTGGAGCTACCTCAAATAAGATATGACCTTCACTAATTGCATCATGTCATTACAGAGTACCAAATAATAGCAAGCGTATAAGAATTTACAGTCCATAATTAGAACGTTACTAACTCCTACAACCTCCACCATATTTGCAGCATTATCTACATGGGCAATAGCCATTGTAGATGGCATACCTAGTGCTTTGTTGTACTCTACCACAGGTCTATTTGCATGTTGAAGAGTAACGGTTCTTGGACAGACTGACATCTTGTTAGTTGCATAATAAGAAATGAAACTACTGTCCCACATGAGCAATGAACTGTTACATGCCCCATCCTCACTGAGAACCATTCCAAATAGTGTGACTGTGCTGCTAATGTTCTTCAACGAAATCGTTCCTTCTGTAAGCTTCTTAGAAATGGATTCTACCTCAGGAATCCCATTTATTTCATTCCTATGATCGTTAATACAGGTAGGGAAAATAAAACCAATGGGAAAAAATAGCTGTTGATTACTATAGAAAGGTGGTAAGGGATTGTCCACCGTGGACAGTCTGTCTTTGTCTTTTCCATCCAAACTTCTCTCTGCCTCTCTGTCTTTCCATTCACCTTCTGCTACAAAAAACGCCTTGTCTGTCTTCTTATGCACATCAAAATTTTGTATTGTGGGAATTAAATCCCCAAAACTATGATGAAAATTAACAGGTGAAGTACCAAATTTTTTTTTTCCAAATATTGGATGGAACAATCACTTGGCAGATTTTCTGCAATAATAGTTTGCGACTGCACCTCCTCAATGTCAATATCAAGTAATGGATGCAGACGCCTCACTTTCTTGCTCCTGATGGTGGTAACAGCCTTGAGGCATTCCACTTACATAGTGCTAGTTTTCTTGCTCCCACAGACTAGTCTTGGAGCACTCGCTCCTTTCTTTTCAAACTCCTCAAAGACACACATCTCTCCATTTCCTTTTATTTTTCTGTCAAACTCACCGTCATCCATTTATAAAGAAGAATCTAACTCACCGTCAGATCTAGCACTTCGTTCTCTTTGGCCTCTTCTATCTCCAAAATGGACCTCGCTATTTTCAAGATAGAGCCAATATTGCCAAACCTTGTTCCAGCACAATGCTAAGAGTCCAAGTTACATCAAAATTATAAATATTTTCTTTGTATTGCAGCCTGCAGCTCACATAATTTGCATCATTCCAATCCCATTCCTTGTTGAAAAACAAGTGAAAATTATAAAAGTTGTTGGGACTCGTCCATTAACAAAATCAACAAATACATTGATTAAAGAAAGTGAATTCCTCAAATCATGAACATAGGTGCTAATTAATTGCCTCCTCCCATGACTTCCTTTTGAGCCACCAAAGTCCATGGGTATTAAACCATCTTGTGTATTTTCTTTACTAAAGCTAAGATCAATGCCAATTATGTCTTCTCCTTCATTAGTTGTTCCTTTGTCTTCTTTCTCAACAAACCTTTTGTATGCTCCTTTACATTCTTGCATAGAGAAAATTGTAGTTAATCCATTCCATTTTGATTCTACTGCTGCGATCTACAACAATAAATCATTAGAGTCCTTATTCTATGACATGCCAAAAGCATCTGGATCATGCACAATCTTGAGCTTCTAACTCTCCCTAGCCTCCTTGAACTCTATAAATCCCCCACTCCTTCGATCTTCAGTTGCCAGGCACCTAGAATCCTCTTGCGATTTATTTTTACAAAGCGGAAACTTCTCTATGAGCAAGTCATATATTTTTGCAAGAAAAGTGTCCTCTGTCAAGTAAACCTCAACTTCCTCATCTTCATCCTTTCTTGCTTCAGCATCCTCCTCTTCACTCCAATCCAAATTTTCAAGAAATTGTGCAATAATAAAATCAGCATCATCATCCTCTTCCTCCATCTTTGCTCAAGCCAAAATTAGCTCTGATACCAATTGTAGACTCAAAATGAGCAGAGAAAACTTAATGAAAACAACTAAACTAAAATATACAAAACACAAAGAAGAATAAACAAAGACACAAGAAGTTATAATGGTTCAGCACAACTTGTGGCTATGTCCACTCTCAATAGGGAACCCACTTAATTATTCATTAAGAGATATATCATACATGACTATGCACATGTATATATACAATTACATTTAGCTAGAAGACAAAAATGACCGTTGGGCTTCACATTCCCAACACTATATGTGCTCCTAACCAACCAGTGATAACATGTACCAGTCATGAAGATTGAAGTATGGAATATATCGATGACAAACATAAATTATCAAACAATGGTCAAGGTCATTACAAATTAATTGACTAAAAGAATAATATCGGTTATAAAGGGACACATTTTATCATATAATAATAACATCACAACAATGTCCAAAGGGAAGAGAATTACATATTGGTTGGGAGAAAATCACTGATAAAATATGTCGCAGATCACATATTCATCACAGAGGATCAATATTGGGATGATGGCGAATAGTATCACAAGTTACTAGTCATGGGAATTGCCAAGATTTTTTAACACAATGATGGATTTCCATTTGTAGTATTCAAAACCCATGCTACCATTATTGTTCAAACTATAGATATGGACTAAAATCCTTACTTGACCACTAAAAAATCTACCCTATTATGGGCCCTCAACAAAATCATATAATGAGGGGTGTACTTAGCAGTTCGTTTATTCTATAGTGTCAAACATAATAGATTTGGAAATTGAAAGTAGTCTAGTCTCCTCTCTCAACACACATGAAAGAAAAAATGTTGTAACATAAAGGAAACGAGTCATGAAATAATCAAATATCTTTCTTATATGAACATCTTCTTGGAAGATCATCGACCACATGCATGTGTATGATAGAGAATATTTATGTGAATTTATATTATATGCCTTGATCCTTATGAATTCTTTCTTGGAGTGAATCTGCCAATTTATCTTCAGATATATTCCATTTCAATCATGAGATAATAAGTATCACTAAATAGATACTATCACCCAAAGATGTCTCTCATTGAACTTGATAGTAATTGAAAACTCTATAAAATGGAATTAGTGGGAATTTTACATTGTGGGAGGGAATAATAACTGATGTTCCATTCTCATTTGAACCATTTTACAAGGCAAGATGTTAGGGAAGGGACATCATAAGAGTTTTAAATTTGAATCATTCTTTATTTGATGCATATGGCCCTTCATTTGAGTAACTTGTGCAAATAAGTATTCTTACTCTTGATTATTACATGTATATACTTATTGTAGTTTCTCTCTTATTTATAATTTCTATACATACTGTAAGGTTATTTGCCTAGATCCTTTCCTTTAGTTTGAGGATGTTCTTACAAGAAAAGAAAGTTGGTACTTCACACGTGCTACAAGATATTGTGCAAACTCAACCTATGATAGTAACTACAAAGACCCTAATGATCAGGATGGAAACAATAAGGCTCTCATCTTTGATGATTGAGATTATGAGATTCTTCTACATTAAGAGGGAGTATGACCCTTCTTTGAAGGCAACACTGGAGCTTAGAAGATTGATACTTAGTGGGAGTCTAGAAATACATGTGGGTGACTACATGATGTTGATGGGTCTACTCCTACATATATCATGAGGAAGTGGTGACTTATCACCAAAAAAATCAAAAAACTGATATCAGATTCAAAGTGAGTTCGACAGGCATCCTTGGGTGAAGAGAGTTTGTGAGTAAGTAACTAAAAGACCTGACTTCACAGGATCAATGTTCAAAGGGAGAAATTTTGAAACAAATTCTTTGTGGATGATATCTTCTCTATGAGGAGAAGTTCTAAGAGAAATTATTTATAATGTGCTCTCCTTTATGAGAGAGAAGTATGAGATGAAACCCCTTTGTTCCACCCTCTAGTGGTAGCTATGGTACGTCCACCCTCTAACTTGGTTCATGGTGGATACCATGTGCGTTACTACATGATGTTGTTGTGATTATTTCATGGAATTCATGTATATATTTAGAGGGAAGCTATTGAAATATGATGATCTTATCAATAGCTAGACCTACTATCATAATAGACTACATGAAGTTGTTGTATCGATGTGTCGGAAGTTATGATAATGGACATAAGGTAACTATAGTAAGGTGATTTTCTTATCTGTAGTAGACCTGTCTCCTAACACCAAAATGTATTGGAGCTAGCGTTATCATGGTTCTTTGGACCAGATTTCACCGGACACCTTGATAATTTCACTCATCATGATTCTTTGGGTCATATTTTTTCGAGCGTCATGAAATTAAATTGTTTTGGTTCTTTGGGTTGGATCTTGCTAGACACCATAACATAAATTTATTATAGACCAAGCTTAAGGTGGTGTTTAAACTTATACTAAAGTTAATTATAAAATTTTCTTAAATTCCCTCCTTGCTAAAGAAGTGTTGAGAAACTCAATCTCATTGTGAATTGAAGCCAATTCCATCTGTAGTCTATGTTATTACATATATGTATTTGTTGATAGATTTATGTTGATATCCTTAAATATTTCATTCTAGGAATATCATACTGAGATGATATCTCTTCATATACTCAAGAACATAATATGTTCTATATCAATTCTTCCTAACTAAGACGGGGTGTTAAGTTTGTAGTTACAGTCAGTTTGATATGATCATGATTTTATTATTGATGGTAAATCATCATTAGATAAATATTCTTTTATATACATATGTACTATATTATATATAATATATATTACATATATATAATAATGCATCTATTATACATATGGTTATTTATATTATTAATATACTAACTAATGATGTTTAAACCTTGGAGGTTTGATTTATATTAAAGTTATTTTGTAAGTGTTATTTTTTTGATTAATTGAAATTTGTTATTTGCCTCTTGTTGTGTTTATAGTGTTGTGTTGTTTTATATGAGTAGCAGTCTCTATTTTGTGCTTTCGGTTTGAATTTTATTTCAACAAAGTGGTATCAGAGCTCTATCTCTAGTTGTAAGTTGTAAATTGAGGTTTTTGATCCATCATAGTGGTATTAGAGTTAGGTTCATAGAATCCATAGGATTAAATTTTGTTGGGAAATTCAATGTCTGTTTTGGGTTTAAAGTTTTTATGCAAACATGGCTGAAAAAGATAGTAAGAACTAACCATAGCCACTATAGTTCAATCGAGAAAACCATGATGTGTGGATAAAGAAGATGGAGATGATAATGGTTGCAATGATCTACAAGAGAAAGTGGTGAATGGGTCCATAAATTCTATTGACCTATCAACATATGCATCTATTAGAAACAACAAGAAAGATGAATTGAAGGAGACATTGGGAAAATTTACAAAAGCATTGAGTTTGATAGAGTAGCCTTCATAGATGCTATTCTTTTCTAGAATAGTAGTAGATATTATTTTTTTGTGAGGTATATGAAGCTCTCTCATGTCTCTCTATTCTATGATCCTTATATAAACTATCAAATTTTGTTGAATAAAACTCAACATCATTGTGAGTCCACAAACACTTAATTTTCCTACCAATTCAATTTCCAACCAAGGATTTAAATTCCTTAAACTAAATTAAAACCTAAGGTTTATTTCTAAAAAAACACACAAATGTCCTTCTACTATAATCATTTATGAACAAAACAAAGTACATAGATCTAAAATTTGAAGGAACATTAATTGAACCAAACGAATCTCAATGAAGAGAGTCCAATACCTTAAAAGACTTAAATGACAACTAGAATAAAAATAAAGATGATGTTGTTTTCCATAAACACAATGTTCAAAGAACTCAAAATCCATATTACAATCATCAAGGCCTTCAACAAGACTCTTATTTCTTAAGGCTCTAAAAACCTTCTCACCAATATGACCAAGTATCTAGTGCTATAGCATTGTACTCTCACCTCAGATATTTATCCCCAAAGAATTTGAACCCTTAGGTACCTAGAAAGAATTACATCAAATGTAGAAACAAAAATCTTCTTCTTTACTTGATATAGTGGTGAGGATGAAGAATCTAAATGCCTTTTTCTTAGAGTTCATACAAGCACTATTGCATTGAACTATGTATGCATAGAATATAGCCTGTATAAGGTTCTAGTTCAAACACCCTTCACAAGAACCATAGAGCCTCTTATCATCTTGAATACACCACTCTAGAAAATAACATGCACACCCATATCACCAAGCTTGTTGACTTAAAGTACGTTTTGTGCCAAACTAGTGATAGGCAGTGCACCATTAAACCCCTTCAGTCTAACATTAGGGAATTTGACCTTGAGTCTATGATGACCAATAATATTAAGGTAAGATATATCACATAGATCTACCTTCCCACCATCAAACTCTTCATATTTTGAAAACCAATATCTATGAGATATCATGTAGAAAGAAGCACTTTAATCTATCAACCACACATATTTTGATGCACTTTTTGAAAAGATAAGACAAAAGTATCTACTTCATCCTAAGAGGCTTTTACAAAGTTAAAATTAGAAAATATTCATACCATTTCTTTTCCTTCTGCTTCTTGCACTCTTTACCAAGATGACTAGTTCTATTGCAATTACAATATTTTTCCTTAGACTTTTTACCAAGAGATTTAGATCTCCTCAGAGACTTGGATTTTCTCCTCTTATCCTTCTTCTTTCCTTTTTCCATTATTCTACCATCCAAAACTAGGGCCACCTTATCCATCTCAAAAGATATTATTCTCATCTCTTTAGACAATACAAAACCAACCACATTGTCCAACTTGAAATTGGTTGTTGTTTTTCCAATGGCCATTACAAGGTGGTCCTAGAGTCCAACAAAGAACATAATAGAATCATACATTTATCTCGATTCTCAATCTTGTCACCAACAAAATTGAACTGAGGGACTAGCATATTAAATGCATTCAAATAATCAACAACAAACCCTCCTTCATCCATCCTTACAGAATACAACTTCTTTCTTAACAATAACTCATTTACTGAGGATTGATCTAATTTCTAGGATCTAGGACTGTTATAGAGAATGTTAACCAATTACATAAAGTTAATTTTAAAGCTTTAATAAAGCAAATTAACGTAATTGCAATTAAGAAAAACACAAAATGAAATGACAGAAAGAGAGATAGGGAGACAACACGTTTGATTTAGGAGTTCGTCGAGTTAGGACTACATCTCCAAGTCCAGCTCCAATAGGGGGTCCGATCCGATTAACTCCAATAAATCAATACAAATGATCTTGACAATTCCCTTCAAGCACACATAGCAAAAATTCCTCTATGTGCAGGAAAAATCACTAAGTCTCTAGATACACAAACTCTCTCTCTTCATCTGCATAATTTCTCCCTTAATTTCCATGCCTTGAAAATGTCCCTAAACCCTCTTTTTATACAAAATATTTGACTAAAATAAGGCAAAACAAAAAAAAAACTCTAATAATAGGCCTTCACAATAGTCCTCCTTCGAAATTAGGCCTTAGTCATATTAGAAATTTGTCATTATCCCCTTTTAGAGGCTTAGTTTCTAACAAATCCCCTTAATTAGGCAAGGAGGAATCGGCTTGGTTTGACTTTAAATAAATCTCATGACAAATATAGCTAAAGCCACTCACGTGGCATGATGGTAGCAGAGCTTTTTATGAGAAAGGAGGTTGGCAGTTCCAACCCCCACACCAACCTTTAGCCTTTAAACTCAAATTAGCGTCATTAAGACAATAAAATAAACATTTGTCTAATATGTTTCAAAGGCTGCCAGTGGTGTAATGGCCACCGGTCGGACTTTAGGGGCCGATGGTCGCGGGTTCAAAACCTGGCACCGCTAACAATGTATATATATTTTTTCTTTTCTTTTTTTTATTTTTAAAAAAAATTATTTATTTTCCACCTCATCATCTTGAACTTCAATCAAGCATATCTTTCGCATACGAGCTCGATTTTTGACGAAATCAACGCCATTGGAAAGCTCTTGACAAGACCTCTAGTTTGGCACTGAATTTGACCAATTTTGGAGAGTTTGAAATTTTTTCTTTTTGATGACCTCTGGCCCAAGGTTTGACCCAACTTTGACTGGCCATATCTCGAGCGTACAAACTCCTTTTTTGCCCATTTGAATTGCATTGGGTGTAGAATTTTGAAGACTTTAAACTAATGTTGATTTTTGGAGTTTTGGAGATACTTCAATTTTTGGTGAAAATATCCTTAGATCAAGCCTCCCCACTAAGAAGCTTTCGGACCATCAAAAGTTTGATTACTCAAAAAATAGGTGAGGGTATTTCTCCCTCACTTTACCAATCTCCATCCATCTTGCCTTGCTTGGATGCATCCCCTTTAATCCCACTCAGAGGTATTCAACTAGTCCTCTTCGTGAGGTTTTGACATTCTTCTCAAGGATGACATCTTTTGGAAATTCTAACATGTACTCTGGTGAAAGATCATCAACGGAAGGAACCTGAACATTGATGTCTTCATAAAAGATCATCGGAGGCTCATACAACTTCAGATTCTCAACATTGACAATTGAGTAAATTTGCATGTATGGAGGAAAATTAAGGTGGAAGACATTAGTACCAATCTTTTCCAAGATTTCAAAAGGACCATACCTGATAGGCTTGAGCTTCCTTCCTTCACCTTGCATTCTTTCCTTACTAATATGTAACCAAACTCTATCACCAACTTGGAACTAATTATCTATGTGATGCTTATCATGACGAGCCTTGTATTTTACTTGGCTCTGCTCCAATTGTGCTTCTACTACCTAATGGATTGCTTGGACATTCTAAATGAACTTCAAAGCCCCTTCTTCATCATGGCATCCATCGATGATGTTGTCCTTTCCAAAAGAAAAATCCATTGGTGTTTTTGGCAAATAACCGAAGCAAGTCTCAAAAGGAGACTTCTTTGTAGAAGAGTGTGTTGCATGGTTGTAAGCGTACTGCACATAGTGAAGACTTTCATCCCAAAACTTAGGATGTTTGCTGTAGTAACCTCTAAGTAGATGAATCACTATCCTGTTCACCACCTCTGTCTGTCCGTCAGTCTACGGATGGAAGGCTGCACTCTTCTTCAACTTGGTGTCCATGAGTCCCCATAAAGATGACCAAAATTACCCTAAGAATCGAGAATCTTGATCCAATACAATAGAAGTAGGTAACCCAAAATGAATCCATACATTTTGAAAGTACAAATGAGCAGTCAGTTCAGCAGTGACCTATTTTTTACAAGGCATTAAAATACACATTTTGCTGAACCGATCAACTACTACATACAAATAATCATGACCCTTCCTAGACATAGGTAAACCCCCCACAAAGTCCATAGACACACTTTCCCATGGATGGATGGTATAGGTAATGGTGTGTACAAACCTAATTTTCTATTACTTGGTTTGCTGGTTGCTCACATTACACATCCTTTTATATACTTGGTGACAGTTTCCTGCATACGAGGCTAGTAACAATATTTTTGCAATTGAGCTAATGTCTTACTTACCCCGAAATGCCCTACAATCAAAGAGGTGTGTGCTTCATGGATTACATGTGCTTGTTCATCTTTAGGAATGCATAGTTTTCCCAAGTGGTACAACAAATTATCCTACACATAGTAATCTTTCTCTTCCACATGTTTACCCTAGATTAAAGCTGCATAAATATCTCTAAAGTTCTCATCATTAGCATATTGTTCCTAAAAAATTTCATGAACCATATAACTATTCTGAAGGATTATCAAAGCATTCTTAACAGGAGGCCTAGAGAGCATATCTGCTACTTTGTTATGGGAAACCTTTTTATACTTAATTACCAAATGAAACTATTGTAGAAAACCCATCCACCTAAAGTGCCTACTTTGTTGCAACTTAGATTGTGAGTGCAAATATTGTACCAGCTGGTGATCAGTGTGGATTACAATTTCCTTTCCCATTAAGTAGTGCTTCCATTTTTTAACACTGTGAACTAAAGCATAAAGTTCCTTATCATAAGTAGGATAGTTACTTATTGCTCCTTAAAAAGTTTTAGAGTGGTAGCAGACTGGTTTACCTCCTTGCATGAGTATAAATCCCATGGAAAATCCACTCGCAGTTGTCTCAATCTCAAATGGTTGATGTAAATCTGGAAAAGCCAAAATTGGTGCAATGCTCAACTTTTCCTTCAAAGTGTTGAAAGTCTTCTATTGTGGACCTCCCCACTGAAAAGTTTCCTTAGTACTAGTTAATGCATGCAACGACGGTGCAATATACGAGAAGTTTGCAATGAACTTTCTCTAGTATTGAACTGCACCTAAAAAGCTCCTAACTTCTGTAATTGTACTTGGCTTAGGCCATTTTACAATACATTCAACCTTTGCACGATCTACTTTTAATTGACCATTTCCTACGACATAGCCTAAGTACACTAAGGATGTCTTTGCAAATTTGCATTTTGACATCTTTACATAGAGTTTTTCTTTTCTCAATACATCAAGTACTTTCTTTACATGAATTACATGATCATCCCAAGACTTACTAAATACAAGAATATCATCTAGATAGACAATGACAAAATCATCAATAAAAGGATGAAAGACATCATTCATGACTCTAATGAATGTAGCTGGTGCATTGCAAAGCCCGAATGACATAACCGACCACTCATAAAGTCCTTGTTTTGTCTTAAAAGTAGTTTTCCAAATATCATTTTATGCTATTCTTATCTGATGATATCCGCTATGTAAGTCTAGATTAGTGAAATAAATTGCATGTTTCAACTAATCAAGTAAATCATCAATTCTAGGAAGAGGGTACCTGTTCTTTACCATTATCTTGTTCAAAGTCCTGTAGTCAATGCACATTCTCCAAGTCTCATCTTTCTTTGGAACCAACACAATAGGAGAACCACATGGAGAAGTACTAGGATGGATAACTCCTTTCTCCACAAGCTCTTGAACTTGATTCTTGATTTCCTCATTCTGTAAGATTTATAAGCGGTACATGTCGATATTAGGGAGTGGTGCTTCTGGCTGCAACTGAATTTCATGTTGTATCTCTCTTTTAGGAGGCAATCCCTTCGATTCTTGAAACAAGTCATTGTAGGCAAAAATAAATTTGACCATTTCAGCTTTATGTTTTGGATCACATCTCTTAAATGCCTCAGATGTTTCATCTTCTTTGGCTTTTGTAATCATCAACATAAAATTCTTACTAGAGTTTACTAACCTTTTCATCTAACCAGCATTAACTAGTGCCAGATTCGTCTTAACCTTATCTGCTCATACAATGTATTCAATTTTATCTTTAAACAGATGATACTTATTTTCCCCCCTATAGAAGATAGCTTGTCGATCATACAAATAAGGACTCCCAAGTAGAAGACCACAAATATCTAGAGGAATTATATTAGCCTCTACCTCATCTACAAAGTTTGTAGTGATAGCAAATCTTAACTTACATTGCTTGGTTACCTATAATTGCAAACCCATCCAAGAGGATATGGCTTTGGATGAGGTGTTGTAGTTAGATTGAGCTTCTTAACAATTTCCTCAGATATCAAATTAACTTGAGAACCTGTATCAAATAATGTATTGACCTTATTTTGCTTGATGACAACTCGAATGTGAAATAATTCATTCCTTTTCTTTCATTCTTAGGAGAAGAATCTTCACTTGTACTTGCACTTATGCTAGAAGAACTAGTAGCTAATGAAAGAGAAATACCTTTTCCTTTACCTTGGATCCCGGTAGCAATGATCTTTGTTTCATCTCCAGAGTCAGATCTAAGATCCTGTTGAGCTACAACAACAGTCTTTTGTTTTCCTTTATTTCCACCAAATCGCTTCAGCCTCTTTTCAGGATGCAATTTCCAGTAGAGTCATCATGCCCTTCTTTCTTGCAATGTGAGCATGTGGGTTTCTCACCCTCTTTCTTTACTATAGCTATCTTTTTAACCTTTCCTTTGCCTTTGGACTTTTCCTTAGACTTATCAATGAAGGTACCCTCACCTCTTGACTCTAAATGTGTTGCCTAGACACATACTTCATCCAAATTACAAGGATTTAGGATGAGAATAGAGTGCCTTAGGTAAGAATGAAGACCACCTATATACTTGAGTAAAGTGTCCTGGGTATACAATGGGACATTTATTGAAATAATCCTTTTATGAAACTCATGGGTGTACTCTTGGATAGTTTGACCATTCCCTTGCCTAAAATGTTGCCAACTCATCATTAAATGGTGCATATGGCCTAGGGGGTAGAATTGCTTCTTTAAAGCATTAACAAATTCTGACCAAGACATATTGAACTTACCATGTTGTGAAGTTTCATGTTGGGTTCTACTCTTCCACCAAGCTAGAGCTACACCGCCTAATCAAAGAGTGGCTAACTGAATTCTATCAACATCATCTACAAGGTTTTGGACTCTGCAGTAGACTTATACTTGCTGAATCCAGTCATCTAATTTCTCGGCATTTAACTCCCCACAATATTTTAGCAAGTCAAACTTTACATCCAACTTTATTTGAGGCTTATGTCCACCCTTAAAAATATTAGAAGACTCAAAATGTGTAGAAGAAGGAGAAGAGGGAGGAGATGGAGAAGAGGGAGGAGATGGAGGCTCACGATTAGGATCATCATTAGTGCCTTTATTTCTCCCTTTTTCATCACAAGCTGCACGCCTTCGCATCTTCTCTTCTCTTTCTTGTAACAAGAATTCTACCATTGACTGCAAATTTCAGAGAGTCTTCAAGATATTTTGATCTTCTGAACCTTGTCCACAACCTTTATCTTCCATCTAGAATGGTGGATTAGCTCTTCGTTTTTCGATCTCAGGATTATATTCTTCAAGATCACCTTCACCTTGATTCAACCTAGATCTTGTTAAAATTCAAATCTGCAATACTATTCCAACAAAGCTTTGATACCAAATTTGATCCAATTTCTAGGATCTAGGACTATTACAGAGAATGTTAACCAATTACATAAAGTTAATTTTAAAGCTTTAATAAAGCAAATTAATGTAATTGCAATTAAGAAAAACACAGAATGAAATGATAGAAAAAGAGATAGGGAGACATCATGTTTGATTTCAGAGTTCGTCCAATTAGGACTACGTCTCCAAGTCCAGCTCCAATAGGGGGACCGATCTAATTAACTCCAATAAATCAATACAAATGATCTTGACAATTCCCTTCAAGCACACATAGCAAAACTTCCTCTATGTGCAGGAAAAATTACTAAGTCTCTAGATACACAAACTCTCTCTCTTCATCTACATAATTTCTCCCTTAATTTCCATTCCTTAAAAAGGCCCCTAAACCCTCTTTTTATACAAAATATTTGCCTAAAATAAGGCAAAAAAAAATTAAAAAAAATCTAATAATAGGCCTTCACAACAGTCCTCCTTTGAAATCAGGCCTTAGTCATATTAGAAATTTGTCCTTATCCCCTTTTAGAGGGTTAGTTTCTAACAAATCCCCTTAATTAGGCAAGGAGGAATCGGCTTGGTTTGACTTTAAATAAAGCTCATGACAAATATAGCTAAAGCCACTCGTGTGGTGTGATGGTAGCAGAGCTTTTTATGAGAAAGGAGGTTGGTAGTTCCAACCCCCACATTGACCTTTAGCGTTTAACTCAAATTAGTAGTGTTAAAACAATAAAATCAACATTTTTCTTATATGTTTCAAAGGCCGCTAGCGGTGTAACGACCAACAACCGAACTTTAGGGGCCAGTGGTCGTGGGTTCAAAACTCGGCACTACTAACAATGTGTGTGTGTGTGTGTGTGTGTGTGTGTGTGTGTGTGTGTGTGTATGTATATATATATATATAATTTATTTATTTTCCACCTCATCATCTCGAAATTCAATCAAGCATATCATACGAGCTCCATTTTTTATGAAAAAAATGTCGCTAGAAAGCTCTTGACAAGACCTCTGGTTTGGCGCTGACTTCAACCAATTTTGGAGAGTTTGAAATTTTTTCTTTTTGATGACCTCTAACCCAAGGTTTGACCCAACTTTGACTGGCCATATCTCGAGCGTACGAACTCTTTTTCTGCCCATTCAAATTGTGTTGGGTGCAAAATTTTGAAGACTTTAAACTGATGTTGATTGTTGGAGTTTTGAAGATACTTCAATTTTTGGTGAAAATATCCCCTAGATCAAGGATTGACCCAAAATAAATATCACCAAGATTCTTCCAAAGATCAATTGTAGTTTTATCTTCATGGACATTCAAGAGCATTTATTTAGCCAAACAAAGTCTTACAAACCTTTGGATTTTTTATCTATCTTATCCTACTCATACTGTGGTGCATGGTTTGGGGTTTCATTGAAGAAATCACAACCCATAGATCTCTATCTACAAGCATGTCATCCATTTTGAGTTTCCACAACTCAAGGTTACTGTTATATTAAGTTTATTTATATCAATTTGTTGAACATGTTTTCCTTTACTAACCTACAAGGCTATGAAATATTCATCTACAAAACTCCCATTGAAAATATATCATCACACATAACCCTTCCATCCAATGACAATAAAAAAGTTGGTTGGGCTGATATACCAATGAAAAAGGAAGCCAAGTGTAGAATAATGATTTGAAATACTAAATCTAACAGAAGAAATGATGCAAAAAACCTTAAAATCCTTCAACTATTACAAACTATATAAACACATATGAAATCAGATTTAAACAAATAAACTCGCAACAATGGATGTATGTGGGAAAACCCTTTCTGGAAAACACCCATCTTTCAAAAGCCAGACTCAATTCTATTATCAGAGACAATGATATTTACAATATATTTCCTTGAGCCAATGCTCATCAAGAGTAATTATAGAAATGAAAGAATTGTAGAGAATATCTAGCACATAAATGTTCCTTAGAAGATATCTAACTTAAAATTATCAAATGTACCAAGTAGCTACATATTCATAAATATCAACACAAGTGGAGAGAGCCCATTGTTTCCAAAACCTTCTATAATACCTGTATGCACCCTAAAATGGTTGCCTAGACCATAGCCCCTCGTTCTTTAATTTATCAAATGATGGAATCAATTTATCAATTTCCTAAATCAATTACGTACATTATTTTCAATTCAAATCATTTTTCTTGATCAAATCACAATTAGTTTAATTATTTTAATATTTCCTAAAGTTTGATCATTTCATCAATAATCATATTTAATTAAAAGAAAACATTCATTTTAAATAAATAAAATAATCTTATTTAATTAAAAGAAAATCTCTCTTTAAACTAAATAATTTTATCTTATTTAATTAAAATCTCTATCTTAATTGAATAATTTTATCTTATTTAATTAAAATCTCTCTTTTAATTAAATAATCTTATTTTATTTAATTAAATTAGAATCCCTCTTTTAATTAAATAAATAAATCCCCAAAAAGCTCTCTTTTTAAAGAAAAATGGAAATAAATTAAATAAATCAAATAAATCAAATAAAATCTTATAAAGATTCATTTTTTGCACATATTTCTAAGTGGTGGGATTTTTCCTCTCACTTGCCTTTTTAGGAATTTATCCCACATTGCTCTTGAGGATGCATTCCTCTCCACACATTCCTTTATAAGGAGCCCTCTCCTCATTTTTTTATGGAGAGTTCAAGATTTTATTGTTAGGTTGTAGGTTTGGAGAGCAATTTTGGAGGTGAGCTTGAGCACTAGAGCTTAGGCATCACAACTTCTCTTTTCTTGTCTTCTTCTCTCATGCATCCATGACAATCCATTTAGATTACTCTTGCACTTGCATGTTAGATTAAATTTATATTTCCTTTCATAGAATAATCTTGCATTTGTATTTCCTTTCATAGATTAGTTTTCTTTCATGCATTGTTATCATATAGAATATCTTCTATTTTCATTTACATACATATTTGATGATTGTGGAGACTAAAACTCTTTCTTTTCCTCTTTGAATGTCTTATTTTATGGCATACTTGTATGGGCATAAACTAGGTCTAAACTAAGGGCCTCCATTATAAACCCTTGCACTCCATGACTAGAGAGCTATGAGTCACTATTTCAGACCTCATTATTGAGCAATCTTGGATATAATGATTCATAGAAGTGTGCCAACATTTTAACACACAATACCAAAGAGGTATATAGTGTCAACATGCTGAACCAATGATACATTGCACACAGAGACTTAATGCAACAAAGCATAACTCAACCATAACATTTATAATTCCATATGCAACACTTACCTAACACCAATTGTCAATGGTGAAATGCACCATAAGAATTAATTTCCAAACATTAATTGTGTATGACTCTTCCACCAAACTAGTTACTTCGCTAATCATTACCTAGATTCAAGATAGTAACTTATGATACTAGCTCCTAAACATGAGGACTTCCAAAGTGGGTTAATGGAAATAACTAAATAAAATAGTATGTTTAGACTCAAAAGTTGAGATACCTTAATCCTAACAACACTAACTTGAACAATCACTTATATACAAAGAAACTATAATGTTGACGTTGATTTCATAAGTAGATAAATTTGATGGCTTCATCTATATTAGCTACACCACATTACTTGGGAGTGATATAAAACAACTATATAAAGATCATTAGACTATGAACAACATAAGATCATAAGATATTAAAGTTCAAAACTTATCATGGACGAATTAAATTGAATTAAAAAGAGGGGGGAGGATTTAGCCTCAGAGAGCTTAATGCTTGTAACAAATCATGCCTATAGTCTATGAGTCTAAGATTGTAGGTGACTCATAGAGAGCTCTCAACTAGAGTCATGACATTATGTTTTAGGGAAGTGACTTTACTGTTTGAACCATTGTCGGCATAATCAGTGATTAGCAATTAATTGCCAATTTTTCCACCACGACCAATAAAACTCTAAAAAAATCATAACTTGTCGATTTTTTTTGGGTTTAACCAAAGATTAATCACCAAGTTTTTCTTAAAAGTTTATCAAGTATTTACCATTGACTCAGTCGCATGACAAACAATGTTGTTAAAGGCCAAAAAAAAGGTTTTTTTTTTTTTCACCAGATTCATTTTCTACATTTGGAGGTCAAATAAGGTCAAAATCTGCTTGTTTCTTTTGTGTTTTCTTTAACTAACTCATTACGTGCATCTTCTTATTGAATTTCACAAAAAAAAAAAAAATTAAATTTAAGTAGTTTTTTAGATTCCCGAGTTTTTCTTTTAAATGATCAATTTTTTCTTGAATATACTTTTGGGGGCTTGGTGAGTTGTTGCCAAGTCTGGATTTTCCAACTATAGTTTGAACACATTTAATACATGTCCTATTAAAAAATAGAGAATTGATAGAATTCTCTCTAGAAAGTGAAATAGATTGAATGCAAGCTACATCACTAAAAAAAACACTATAAGAAACAACTCCTTTGGATAAGCTAATAAAGGCATCATTTCTATCTGCCAACCTTGAGAAATTTCTAATCTAAACAACAACAAAAGAATAGTAAACATATATATACCTGGATTAGAATAAATTAGCTCCATGAAAATAAATTAACAAGTAACACACATGGTATAAAATTGCATTATCTTTCACTAAGAAAGATTGGAAATAATCCTTAGAACAAATCCCTGACTATTAGACATGAAAGCATAGAGAGCTCTTATTGTGAAGAAGGATAAATTATGTACTTCATTGAGATTCAAAGTGATTTCCAAACTTTTGTTGTGGCATTCTTCCAATATATATGTGTTTATATATATATAGACAAACACACGTGTGTGTATATACATTTGTTGTGGCATTCTTCCAATAAATATGTGTGCATAGTCAATTCTTCCTGATTAGCAAAACTTAAATTAAAAACTTTTTAAAAAAATAATTGAGAAACTATTAAGGTCGATATCTCTCAAGGTAATGGACTGATTTTTCTTTATCGAGATTGTCTAACCTAGTGGGTTGGTCATTCACCTATTGGAAAATCCTCTTAAGTTGCTTTGAAACTGTACTGTCCCTGGTCCTTTGTTATTTTAATCACCTACTCAATCTCTAAAAATTCTTGATCTCTGCATTATTTCTTCAATTATAACGCTATCATTTCTTTTGTTTGTGAGTGATAAAATAAGATAAGATAAATATATTAATGTCCAACAAAAGACCACAACGTGGGTCTATGGGACTAGAAGCTTACAAGAAGGAAAAAAGTAGACAAACGGAGCACCAAATGGTGTCCAAAAAAGAACAAGCACAACAAAGAAGAAGAAAGCAGGAAACATCACGAAAAAGATTAGGTATCCGACTTCATAGGGAAAAAGTCCAATAGTGACTTATCTGTGCGGCTACTAGAAGCCCTATGATGAAGCTGAGTGCCACGAGAGAAGTGTCGCTGGCAAAAAGGTCCCCTGTAGGGTCTCACCGATCTAGAACAACCCGTGTTAGGGAAACTGTATGGTCACTTCACACCCCGAGCTGGAGTTAAGGGTGAGAAGAAGGTCGTAATAGGCTGTGCCTGGGTCTGACTCTTCGGAAATGAATGTTGTAAAGTATGGTCATGAAGCTGTAAGGACATAGAGTGCAATGCAACGCTGATCAGTGTACCTGAAAAAATTTGAGAGGGATCTGCAATCTCTAAACAGACAGTAAAATCTCCCTCTAATCTCGTAGTATATGGGGCATCTAAAAAGAAAATGAATCTCAAATTCTACCTCTGCTAAGGTACAAAGTGTACACACGCGATCCTCTCTAGCAATATGGTGATCGACCTAAATTCGAAGCTTGTGCGAGCCCACCCTAAAGGAGCCAAGGGAGATACACAAGGCGTGAGTCCAGTATATATGTAAGTACTCAAGGTGTACAATAATTCCATCTCGAATAACTAAGAAGTGCTCAGCGTAGAAAGCCATCCTTGGACGTAGTCCCCTTGGAGGATCCACCCAGGTCCATGTGATATACTTCCTATAAATGTCAAGTCTGACATGCCCGTTCAACTCCTGCCGAGGAGGGAGTAGATGAGTAGGGGCATCCAATGAGAATTGCTAGGGAGGAAGATGATCAATGTTGATCCCCACTAAACACAGTAGGATAGTAGCCTGAGCATACCAACCACGGGCTCTAGTGGCAAGATCGACATCAACAATAGCAACTAAGGAGCAGTAGGCTTAATAAGGGTATCTGTGTTGGCCTTCTTTCGAGTCAACAAAGCCATGAAGATGGTGGAGAAACTAGATTAAGCAAAAAATGGCTACAAGTCTGAATAGGTGAGCAGTGAACTTGGCCAAAATAATACTGTGGGGGGTAGAACTGTGACATCTGATAATCCGACGGAGGAGCATAATCTAGGTATGCTTGATCATGGCCCAATCCGAGTCTAAAAGAGAAGGACCCCAAACCACCGAACCATAGAGCACTGTGGGTCTTACTAAGGAATCCAGGAGGGATAGTTTAGATGATGTATCCTGAAAGCGGTGTCTGAAGCACTGTCTCTCGAGCATGGCAAGGGAACCCAACCCTTTACTGATCTGAGGCTAAATAGCTGATCTCAAGCTGAAACAAGATCCAAAAAACTTAACCCCAAGGTATGTGTAAGATGATGTAATCGCAACTTCCCGACCCTGGAAGTGAAAATGGAGATGTGAAGTCTTCAGATCGTTGAAGACCATAACTCGAGTCTTCTCAAGGTTCACAACCAATTATCTCATATCACAAAAAGATGCAAGTCTATCTAAAAGCCTCTGAAGACCATCAGGAGAGGAAGTAAGAAGAACCACATCATCAACAAAGAGAAGGATGGAGATCAATACCTGGTGTAGATGACAACCATCACCTGGAAGCGAGGAGTCACTTAAAAAAGCCTCGAGTTCATCAATGTAGATCTCGAACAAGGTGGGTGAGAGAGGGCATCCCTGCTTCACTCTAATGGTGCTCTGGATAGGATCAGAGAGGCCCTCTATGGTCCTAAGTCTACCAATCACAATCTCATATAACCTCATATTAACCGTCAATAAGATCTCAGAACTACCAATATCTCCTAGTCTCTGAAAAAGGGCTTCTCTGGAGATGGAATCAAAAGCCTTACGAAAATCCACAAAACAACAGTAGACTTTCTTCGAGTGATGTTGAGCCTCCTTGATAGTAGCTCGTAGTGTAAAGATATGATCTATGGTCTAGTAGTCTATCCCGAATCCTGCTTGACCCTTAGCCCTGCAGTTCCTCCTATCAAGCTCACTGGATAAAATAGTATTCAAAGTTGTAGCATAAAGTTTGGCAAATGTATGTCCAATCATGATGGTCATATAGTTTTCGGGATCAAAGGTCAGCCCAGACTTATGGATCGGGTGAATAATGTGTCTCGACCAAGAGTTCGAAAAACCAAAACAAACCACTCTATTAAAGAGAATAGAGAGATAAGGGCCCAAGATCATGGTACTGAGTTTGAAGAGCTTCGCCTAAAAACCCTCCTCATCAGCCGCCCTACTACATCTCATAAGTCTGATGGCCTCGTAAATGCTGGAGGTGGAGAATAAGTGACAATGGGGGAGCGGGTTGGGAAGGGGGGCGAGCTGACCTGGGATGTCATACAACGTGGAGATATGGGAAGCAAGGAGATGAAGGTCAGGGGTGGACTGGGGTTGGCTACACTTGGGGAACATGATGCACCAAAACAATTTGGGATACTGAATAAGCGTGTCTCGGAGGGATTTGCCCTGTGAAGCAATAAATAATTGCTTCTTATGGCAAAGAAAGCATTTGTAAGAGAGTCGTAAATTAGTGAAAGCAGGGGAATGAGTATCAAAAGCCAAGTGCAAGGAACAGTGGAAAGTTTTACAGTCATCATCAAACCACTGATTCATGGGACAAGTATTTTGTCGAGCAGATCTGTGAGTGCTAGAAATGGAGCAGTGAGGGATAGAGAGGAGAGTTGACTCCCAAATTGTGGTAGCTAGTGAGTGAAACATGGTGGACATCTTACTGTGATCCGTGAAGCTAGCTGGGTAGAGGAATCTTCTCAAATAGAAAATGAAGCGGTCTTGATCACTATCCTCGAAACTAAAACGAGTCTGGGGGCGAAACCAAGTAGGGTGAGTAGAGATGGGTGGTAAAGGGTGGGAAGAAATATAGACCGAAAGGCTAAGAAGGGCATGATCAACCAAGGGAAGACGGGAGATAGTCAAATTTTGGATGGAGGGGAGGAAGGAAGCAACAATGAGGATGTAATCCACCACGCTCGCACCCCCACTATGAGGCCAACACGTAAAAAGCTCAGAACCCGGGAAACAAGAGAGGCCATTCAGAATCACCAAGTTGGAGGACTCACAGAGCTAGAGAAGGTGACGACCATAACAAGTTAGAGGTCCACTGTGATCCTCGGATAAATGCTGAAGCCCCATACTAGTAAGATCCCTCTCAATAGTACAAATCAAATCGGACCCACGGTCATATTGGGGGGTCTGGAGATCTTTAGTCTGTGCATTAAAATCTCCTAAGACGATGATGTCGCCCATAGCCCCAAACTTGGAGATGCTCTCAAATAGGTCTGAAAAAGGGTTCCCATCCTCAACACTATGAATGGTGTAAGGTGAGGTAGTCGGCGGGAAGTAACAAACAGCAATGAAGATATCTTTCTAACGGTGATTGGTACCTCCAACTCGGATCCACATAAATTTGGCATAAGTGTCAGAAAGAACCAATGTGGTATTACTAAACAGATAATCTCTAATCAAACAAGCAACTCCACCGGAACCACGCACACCATCCGAAGCTTAGACCTCCTCTTTGCAAACTGAAAGCCACTGATACCCTGTGTAACCTGGAAGGGGCCGAGCAGGATTCTCACGAGTCTCGGTAACAGCTTACAAATCAGCATCCCCAACTGCATCATGAAGTAAGCCTGGCAAAGACCATAGGGAACCATTGCCATTCCAACAGTTGACAAGCAAAGAGCCAATGGATGGCTTAGACTTGCCCAACTGTTGGTGCTCAAACTATCATTTGGCTTGGGTATGTCTCTCATCCCAACCCTTGGGAGGTGAGTCACGAATAACTGCCTTTAGATTCCTTATAACTGCCCATTTCCCATTACTCCTTGCTTCTACCACAAGACTCCTAGAGTGCTTTAGTTCAGCTACTTGTGATTTTGTGAGGTCCTCATCAAGAAATATCTTTGTGGGAAGAAGGAAGAGCTTCTTCTTTGCCCTAAGAGCTTGTAGTCGATCAGCCAGTGAGAGAAACCTAAGAAATAGGGTGCCATCGTGTCCAAACCATGCTCTGTCTAATGTAATATCTGAAATACCCAGTTGCTCGTTGAGAAATGAGTAGCCTGTTGGGAGAGGATCAATGGAGGACGAAGGAATACCTCTAACCCGAAGGTTGAGTTCCCTAAAGCACCTAACTCGGTCTTCTGCCAACTTCTCTTGGACAATTTTTTCAACCACTGGCAGAGTCGTAGTGCTGGAGTTTTTGCAAGTAGAGGCCCAAGTTTTAATTTGCTGTTTTGTTTCAGTCAAAAGAGATGATTGTTTTTTAACAAGCTCGGTCTGCTTATCTTTGAGGTTTTCAATGTCTCCGAAGTCTTCAATAATGGAGCTGATATCTTTTGTAATGCCTACCGTCAGTGTGGTAAAAGTTTTAAAAAGGTCTTGGATGCGAGAAAAATTAGCTACAACCTGTTGGTTCAAATCATTTAATGATTGAGATAGAGAGTGAATAGTATCCTGGAGAGTTTGATTCACTGATTCAAACTTCTGGAGCTGCCCTAAGAGACCTTGGGAAACTGCTGAGAGAGAAAGAGTTGTGACTTTCGGAGCTGCATTATCCTTTTCTAATAATGCTAAGTGGTCAACAATCTGCTGTAATGTTGCTAGATTGGGTGGGGGGTCCATGATTGAAAACAATATTAAACAATATATGAATAAACAATACTAAGTTGTATTTGAATAAAACAAAGCAGAAACGGTACCGGACATTGTGTCAAACAAATCATGTACGAATTGTCTTGTGGGTCATAATCTGTCTTGTGGTGTAGGTACGGACTGATTATGACTTCTCCATACTTTACTTGCACATTCACTGCAGGGGGATATTACTTCACGGATAAATTCACGGCGGAGCATCTACAGTCAAGGGCCTCAAACGTTAGGGCATCAGCAGTCAAACGTTAGGGTCAGGCAGGGATCATGGCGTCAGGTCACTGCACAGGATTAGAGGGCACGGGATGGAACCTGTCTGGTTACAGGATGTTGCCACCGCACGGGGTCACAGAATGCCGCCTCTGCACAGGATGACGCCACTGCACGGAGTTACAGGATGTCGCCTCTGCACGGAGCGCTAGGCGAAACAGACGCGTTGGACTCTGTATTGGGCGGAACAGACGCGCGGAATTCCTCACTCTTGATGGAACCTATTCGGAATTCGCACAACGCACGGCTCACGACGCAGGAACAGGATGTCGTGATGTAACGATACCTTTCTTTGATGTAAAAATGTCCTTCAAAAAGCCTTGACCCTCTCTTTAAATACATTTTATATCAGGGCAAATAATGTGAATACAATGTATTCTGAATATCCTCCTTCCCGTGAACTTGGATTGAATGTGTATAGTTTCCTTTCCTTTTCTTAAAACATTCTTCTAATCTTTGATGGTGATGTTTATACTATTTCCTATAGCAAGCATGAGTGATGCAAGAGGTACTAGTGGATGCCCTTATGTACTTCGTTGCTAATTATATGTGTTGCTAGATATCTTCTCGAGACATTTCTCCAATTATTTCCGTTGATTCCTTCACTATTGTCTCTGTCGACTCATATTTTATGCTCTTATTTCCTTCGTTGGCTATATGTGGTTAGTAGGGATCTCCCTTTTTGCTATATGTTTTCTTTTGCTCTTATTGTTCTTAGATGCGTGATAGATTTATTATTTGATATGTTCAAATATGAACTGAGTGTGTGTGTAAAACCAGTCAGGTCGTCACTTTATTTTAGTCTTTCCTCTAGATGGCCATAACTACCATAACATATTCTACTTGTGGTGCCTGACGTGATCGTATTGTCTTCTAAAAACTTCATTTTTGATTGCTTAGATGCTTGAGTACGTTGCTATCGATTATCATCCTTATATGATGCAAGATGTAAACGATCTGGCCTCCAACTATTAACCCAAATCTCCATATGTTTTAGAATCCTCCTACATGTCTGGAGCGTTCTTCCTCTCTATGGTTGACTAGACTTTCCTTTAATTCTCCGTATATTCTCCCCTACATGATTATCGTGCTCTTAGTTGCAATCAAAAATAGATATTGATACATATATAGCTTGCAATTGCTGCCTTTGTGTTTGTATCACACTCTTTTTTGTTGACTAAATTTTCTTCTGATTTCATATATGGAAGATAAGTCATTCTCCCTCCCTATTCCTCCATTATTCTCCCCCCCCCACCACACACACACACATATATATATATATGGGGGATGAATGGTTCTTTGAAAGGATACAACCAACGAAGATGGCTATGTTATTATATAATCTATCTTTAATATAACGTATTATTGATATGATATTTTCAATAGTTTATACTATAGTATATATAATAGCTATATTATTATATAAACCATAATTATATTAAAAATATTGATTTATGATAGATTATAATATTTTGTTTTTATTATATTCATCATATTAGTAAATTAATAATAGATGATTGATTAAAAAATATTATACTATATGTTATTATTCATGACAGCAACTGCAAATGAAACAAGCATCCATAAATCTAAAGGTACCTATCATGTAAATACTGAAAAATGTAGTCCACAAAGGATTTAAAAGGTACGTTTATCTACATTCTTCTTTTGTGTTGGTGTTAATTTTTCCCTCCATTCTGTATCAAAAATATTGGCAACTAGATAACCCCTGCCATTCAATTCTTTGGTCATTTCAATGTCTCCAGCAGAAGTGGGAGTTTGCAACAAATTCTTAGTGGCCAGATTTTTTTCAATTTCATTCTTTCTATCTTCAAGCAATTGACAAAGTATATCATCAATTTTGAAACACTCATCAGCGATACCCAAGCCTGCAGCAGAAGCCCACAAGAATAGTTCCATTTCTCTTCTCTGGTTATGCATTTCTGTAATAATAAGTTGATCAATTTTCTCTTGTCTCCTTGAGTTTTAGCTTTCACAACATAATGAAGTGCAGTCCGACCATCGCAATCTCGTTCTTCGAATGGATGGGCACCTTCATTTAGAATAATCTCTACTGTATCACACACTCCACAATTCGCAGTCTTATGAAGAGCTGCTTGACCAAGAAAATTGCTTCTCTTCAAATATTTCAAACCAGGTTGTGCAAAGAGACCTCTTCTGTCCCAATATTTTGAGTGAGAGAGAAGGAATCTGACCAAGTCTTTTTTTCCTAGTGAAGCAGCAACGTGCAATAGTGTCAAGTCGTTCTGGTCTATGAAATCATACAGAGAAATATATTTCTTGGAATATACATCAAGCAACTTCTCTATAGTAACCTCCTCATTGTGTTTTCCACTAGCTGCATCATATATAGGGTTTTGGCCATCCATGTCCTCCAAATATACTGCTTTTGGATTTAGGGACATCAAATGATAGCAGACCTTTTTATTTCTATACAGAGCGGCCTCCTAGAGAGCAGTCCTCCCTCTTCTGTCGCACTGGAGCACCATGTTTTCCTTTCCATCATCATCAATATGTAACTGTTGCCATTTTTTTGTCATCAATAATTGTTTTCCCTTCTTCATTACAGCTGACAGTTTTGTTCCCTTCTCTAGCAAAATGTCAACAATATTGTGAGTGTTAGTTTTGGTTAGCTTGGACTACTTCTCATCTGTGAGGAGTTCTTAGTTGTTGTTATTCTTTTTTCTTAGTTCTTTTGTTGTTGTGCTTTCACGTTCTTTCTGTAGACACCATTTGGCACTCTCCCTACTGGCATCTACCCTTTGTATTATTTTCATTCCCTTTAACCCTTGTTGGTCTCTTGTTGGACATTAATAAATCTATCTTATCTTATCTTACCTTATATGTCCTTAATTAGAAAATAATTGTTTTGCTAACCAATGGGTTAGAATAGGGACAAATATTTGTTAATTAATTGACCACTTTTAGAAGTAACTAGAAATCGACATTGTTAGGGTTGTTAAGTTGTTTTAATCTTGACCGTTGATTTAGAATCAATGTTGGCCGTTGGTTTTCCAATAGGAGCATGTTAACAATTGGCTATATATAGTGATGTAATTGTTGTCAATAATGGCAACACATGATGTACATACTTGTAGTAAACCTTAGAAATAAAAATACTTTGCTTTTGGTACTCAGAAAATTGTCTAAGTATGAATTTGGTTTACAATAGTACATTGTTTTATATGTAAAATGTTTCTGACATCATATTATGACTAGCAAAGTTAGATGGAGACAACATACAAGTTGATGATGATGTATATAACCTCGGACATTAGTACGGATCATATGGAAAAGAGATATTCATGATTTACCCAATGAAACAAAACATCGAAATCAAAGGAAATGAATTATTTTGTTTACAAAATAATTACATAACTGATTAGGGCCGACATTTTAGATGTTTACTCTAAGTTGGAAAAGTATATTATGGTCTTAGCTAACTTGACAACAATTTCTGAAAAGACATGGTTTTATGCGAAATATATCTTACAAGAAGAAGTGTGCAATTGTATTGTAATAAGTGATATGTGAGATTTTTGAGAAGCGATATATGTGAAGTTTTGAGAACCTAATTTCAAGACCCAAGATCAAGCTGAGGTCAGAGATCAATCAAGAAATAACGTACAACACCTATACACTTGAGGACTAATTACTTGTTTGGGCAGTGAGCTCCTCTTTTAATTGGAAGTGTTGTTTGGGTAGTGAGCTATTCTTGCATCTACTGTACTACAACTCCTAACACGGATTCAAAGTCTCCTAATAGGGACTCTTTTTACTAAATTTTCTCATTAACTCCTAATAGGGTCCATCTTCTAACAAGGAACATATATATTAGTATATGATCTAGTGGGTATCATCCCCACTGAGGTTTTCCCTTCGCTAGGGTTTCCCTAGTTAACAAAATATGGTGTTATGAGTTCTCTTTATGCATGGTTATTATTACTATTCAATATTACTTGTTTACTTTCTTATGCATGGTTCAAAGTAATTAATAATATCTAGTTGGCGACAAAAGTTTGTAGAATACTGATTCCCCCCCCTCTCAGTATTCCCTATTTCTAACAATTGGTATTAGAACACAATTACTCAGAAGAGGCTTAACATCTTGAGTAAGATCTCTATAGATATGAAATAGTTGATGAAGAACCTTGAAGAGGCACTTGAACAAATTGATCTCCTTACTGAAAAAGAGATGCTGAAAGATAAATATGAATACTCCAAAGTATACATTTGACAATTGAAGGACAAGATTAAACATCTCAAATCCAAGCCTGAATCTACTAAACCTGAAACTAGTGATGATGAATATTTAAAATTGAAAATGGAGTACAAGATCTTGAAGCATGATTTGAAGATTACCAATCTAAAGTTGAGTTTGAAGAATGATCCTAGCAAAGTTGAATCTGATTTAAAGATTGAAAATTTAGATCTAAGAGCGAGTCTAGCAAAGAAGATGTGTGAATTTGAAATATTGAAAGAAGATCATGAAGTTCTTCATAAGTACAACACTATTATGAAAGATGAACTAACTTAGTGCAAGCAACAACTTAAAAAACTTTATACTAGCAAAGAAAAGATTGATGAATTAATGCCAATACAAAGACCTACTTATGATAAAGATCGTCTTGGTTATTTATTTAACATGTCTGCAAAGAAACCTAAAAGTAAATTAGATCTGGAAGAGAAAGATAAATCTAATGATAAGATTGAATCTAGTCAATCTTCTAATAAATTTAAAGTAGTTGGACAAAAGAAGGTAACTGAGAAATTAGATGAACTGAAGCAAGTAGAATCTCTTAAGGTAACCAGGTATGAATTTAGAGGTAAAAAATTTTCATGTTATGAAATTTTACTATCATAATTGTCATGGTATTGATCATAATGAAATTGATTGTAGGAAACCAAAATATGATAATGATAGAAGAAATAGTAGAATGTCTGGAAACACTAACCTTGTAGATAGAAGAAGATCTAATGAGAGGACATCGAGAGAAAGTAGACCTTATAAAGAAAGAAAATAGATCACATGTTATAAGTGTAAAAACTTTGGACACATCGTCCATAATTGTCAAGCTCCTATTGATCAACAAAATCCTAGATGTAGAACCCTAGTATGTTAGGTATGCAACAACTTTAGACACATAGAAAAATATTGCAGAATGGACAAAAGAAATAATGAAAAACTTTGGAAATGACAAAAGGAATCATGGAAGAAACTTTGGAAATGACATAAGGAATCATGAGAGTAACTCTGGAACTAAAAACGACAATGAAGAACAAACAAATGTAGTCAGTGAACTTCAAGAAGAACATAATGAGGCAATTGTAAAAGGATTAGATACTTTAGAGGAAAAGTTAGATGATTTTGAGATAGGAAAATCAAAGTTAGTAATAGAGTTTGATTCAACCAAGTTGAATTAAGCTTGTTCACAACACCATAATTAGAAACTTTATTTAGAGATCGAGGTACTCATAGCGAGGTTGAGAGAAGATGTATTATAATAGTCAAGATCACTTATAATTTGGAGCTTATTGGAACAAGTTAGGAAGGAAATAAGAGCTATTGTTAAAATAGAGAAAGCTTACTCTGCGACAGAAGATGAAATCTATGTTTCTACAACAAATTTCATGAAGCAAAGTTTTGTGGAGCATTTTCATGATGAAAGAAAGCTATGATGAACCTTAGATAGCATTGGGAAATCAGATAATTGATCTTCAGCAAATATTCAATTTCAGAGTGAAATAAATAACTTTTTTGATTTGGCAAAGAATGCAATTAATGCAAGTTCTAGCTGAATAAATAGAGTATGAACTTGATTATTTCTACATTGAGACCATCTTAGAAACCTAGACCATCCAGAAGCAATTTGGCAAGTTGATTTTGAGAAAAAACTTACTCCAAAAAAGGTATTTTATCATTTTTCGCACATAAATTCTTCAATAAATTTATTTTTGGTGTACCATGGATATTTCAATCGTTCAGAATGTTGAGAATATTGAGAGACCCAAATTAAAGGTTGTTCCTATGAAACCCCTAGAGGAAAATTCTAATTTGGCATTATCAGTTACTCCAAACAATGTAGTTTTCCTTGAAGATGTAGGAACCTACCTATGCCATAAGTTTTAAACCATTGAAAGTGAGTTTATGAGTAGAGATATGGAAATTGTTTTCAATCATGATATGAATATTAAGCCTAGATATGAGCATCTGAAATACTTAGACTTAGTTAGATATCATTTCTACCATGAACTTGATACTAAAGAATGGACACATATCATATTAAGCAGAATTCATAACAAAAAGATTTGGATGAGAGACAATGTAGTCGACATCTTTGTGGACCTTATTCATGAGGTCATTGGTCTTAGAAAACAAGGTAGTGTACCTATTGGTGAGAAACTAGTTAAGAAAAAGGTTGAAAATTATACTAAGGTAGTCTACAATGGTAAAGCAATGGTGATCAACACCATCAGACAACATGATGTAAGATTCTTGACCAAAATCATTGCATATTCTATTTGTGCAAGTTCTAAAAGTAATGAGTTGTCAACATGCTTCATTCATGTAGCTTATAAGACATGTGTTGAGAAAGAACAAGTGAATTTAAGTGAGACTCTAAGAATATAACTTATTGAGAATTTGGAGAAAATCAAGAGAACTAATAATGGTGTATTCAAATTCTAGTCTTTGATTAATCACATTTTCTTTCATGTACTTCAGAGATTTCCATTTTTATCAGTTACTGGTATTATGAGTAGTGAAAAATGCACTATGGACAAGATAAAAAATGTATGCAGAAGGCATCCAGTAGAGAAAATATTGGACATCAAAAATCTAATCATGAGAACATTCTAGAATGAGATGAAACAGAGATATAGAATTGCCCCCGCAATTGTTGATAGATTTAAGAATGATATATATTTTATGGTGGACACTGCCCTAACCTATATTGAAGTAATAGAACCTTGGGAAACATTTCTTGATCCCCTAGGTTATGAATTGAGAGATGATATAGTTATTAGTTATATTGATTCATTGTTGAAATCTGATATAGATCAAGCATCATATAGATTTGGAATGTATGAGGAGATAACCTAGTTAGCCTAGCAGGCATCGTTAGAAAAGGCATTTCATAAGAATATTGCATCTGTAATGTAGAAAGCACTAATGGAGGCTGGTATGTCAAAAGAAGAATCACAAGAAGTCAAACAAACTATCTCTAGACTAAAACAAACTAGTGAACAAGGTGTAATGTATATGACACCTCTATCAGTTGGCCAAGCATTTGGTGTATCCATTGCAGAAACCCCTTCAGAACGAAGCATTTCATATGTTTTTGTATCAACCAAGCAACCAAGTGAACCTAAGAGGAAGTCTGAAAGATTAGTAGAGATTCACAAGTCTAAAAGAGTTAAGCAACAAACTAGTGGACCTGAGAAGAGAAATAAAACATTGTTAACAATTGAGGAATATAGTGATGAAGAAGAAGAGGAACTAGAAGAGAAATAGCCAGAGAAAGTCATTGCTTCTAAGCAGCTAGCAAGTAAAACAAGGCAATAATGGAAACCTAAGATAGAGAAAATCAACACAACCATAGTTAATGAAGGAAACTTTGTGGAGATGAACAAGTTCTATGATTTATACAATGACATTGAGAAGGAAAAAATAGATATATCTACTATGAGATATATGATCCTTAATAACTTGAAACTTGATAGTATTAAAGGCATGATGAATCAAAAATTCTAATAGAATTGTGGCTAAGAAGGCACCAGTTCATGAAGAAGACATGGAACTTCAGAATTCAATGCTAAGAACTATGTGTAAGATAGATGATGAAGATGAAATCAAGAAATTGATGAAGAAACTAAGACCTTAGTTGCGAAGTATGATGAGACCATTTTTTTTCATGGGAGGAGAAAAGAATGTTATAAGAAGTGAAACTGTAGCAGCCATCAATCAAATGATGAGTGACTCAAAGGCAGAACCTACTACTATAGAGAAAACCTCAGAAGTATCAGTAAGTGGTGATACTATGCAGATTGATCAAACAAATGTTATTGTTAACATTGATGAAGATCCGTTCAATCAGCCTGAGCCCCATTCCAAAGATATTCATGATTAGTTGAGACTAATAGAAGAAGAGAAAAGACATGTAAGAAACGGTAAGATAGAGCAAGGAACGAGAAACAATCCAAGTAAGTTAAGTGTGAAACAATGTTACCATGAGATAAGAAAAATCCAAGAGCATACACCAATATAGCTCAACAATGGAGACAAGGATTTATAAGGGGAAAGCAAAGAAAACCCCTTGTGAGTATTATGAATGAAGGAAAATCCCTAGAGAAGAGAGAGAGAGTGTTAGAGCAAAATAGCTCAATGCAATAACATCAAAGTGCTGTGTAGAGAAGAAAGAAAGAGGAGCATCTCTTTAAAAGAGATGAGAAAGGAGTTGCATGTGTTCGCATGTGTAACTCCCATTTCTATGAATGCCACATTCATAATAGGTGTGTGCAAAGTGTCAAGATCCTCTTAAGGAGGATAAACTAAATTTCTTAATAAAAGAATTATAAAAATGAGTTGTCCTCACATGTGGAATAAAGGACAAATAATGACATGTCCTCCACATGTGTACAATAGGACAAACTACATTTAGGGATCCTTGGAATATCTCAATTAAATACATCCAAGGGAAGATTAACCTTTCTAACACCCCCCCTTAATCTTTACTTGGGGAGCTTACATCAAAGGGTTGTAAACCCAAATTTTTACAATGAAATTGAAATCTCTCTTTAGAAAGTGGTTTTGTCAAAATATTAGCCACTTGATGTTCACCTTCACAATAAAGAAGAGTAACTTGCTTGTCTTCAACTTGTTCTCGAATGAAGTGATGTTGAAGTGAAATATGTTTGGTCCTTGCATGAAAAATTGGATTCTTTTCCAAGGCAATAACACTTTGATTGCCACAATGTAGAGGGGCAGGTGCTTGTTGAGGTAGACCAAAATCTTCAAGAAGTCTTCTAAGCCATAAATCTTCCTTAGCTGCATTGGTAAAACCTTTGTATTCAGATTCATTTGAGCAAAGAGAAATAGACTGTTCTTTTTTACTTTTTCAAGAAATTGCACCTAAACCAACAAAGAAACAATAGTCACAAGTGGGTTTCCCATCATTGGGATCTCCACCTAGATCAGAATCAGTATAGCCATGTAAAATAAATTCAGAATTGGCATCATAAAATAATCCCATATTAATAGTTCCTTTAATGTACCTTAAGATTCTTTTAGCAACTTTAAAGTGAGTTTGTTGAGGTTTAGACATAAATCTAGAAACTAAACCAACACTATAAGAAATATCAGGTCTAGTAAGAGTTAAGTAATTTAAACTTCCTACCAATTGCCTATACAGTGTTTCATCAACAAAAGGAGTATTCATATCAGCCATTAATTTAGTTCCTAATTCACATGGAATTGAAAGATGGTTAGAATCATTCATCTTAAATTTTTCTAAAAGGTCATGAGCGTACTTTCTTTGAGAAAGAAAGATACCCTTAGGAGTTTTCCAAATTTGAATACCTAAGAAGTAATGTAAAATACCTAAATCAATCATCTAAATTTTTTGTTTTAGTTGAAACTTAATATCAAAAATCAAAGCATCTAAACTAGAAGTGAGAATTAGATCATCTACATAAATAATAACAATGATAATATCATCTTCAGTAAATTTAATATACAAATTAGGACCATTCTTACTTCTAGAAAAACCTTGAGAAATAAAGAATGAATTAATTTTAGAATACCATTCTCTAGGTGATTGTTTGAGACCATAAATAGATTTTTTTAATTTGCAAACCAGATTTTCACTACCTTCCTTAACAAATCTAGGAGGTTGAGCCATATAGATTTTTTCATGTAAATCACCATTTAAGAAGGCACTTTTAACATTCATTTGGTGAATAGGCCAATTCATTTTAGATGCTAAAGCAAGAACTAATTTAATAGAAGACATTTTAGCAACAGGAGCAAAAGTTTGATTATAATCTAATCCTTCTATTTGTGAAAAACCTCTAGCAACTAATCTAGCCTTAAATTTACTAATTTCATTATTAGCATTCAATTTTGTTTTGTATAACCATTTGCATGAAACTATATTCTTTCCATGAGGTAAATTGACTAAGTCCCAAGTTTGATTAGTAATTAAAGAGTCATATTCCTCTTGCATGGCCTTTTGCCAATGAGGTTGAGAGTTAGCTTGATCAAAATACTTAGGATCATTAGAATTCATAATAGTAGTCATCAAAGAAAAATTACAATAATTAATCCTTCTATGTTTAATTCCACCCAATCTAGAAATGTAGTCATCACTTTCATTGATTAAGTTTTGAGCCCATTTAGGTTTACGTTTAGTTGTAATGGAATCATCACTAGAGGAAGAATCATTATCAATAAAAGCATCATTAGTAGCTACTTGAATATAATTACTAGTAGAAGCAGAAATAATAGGTAGTGCTTGAGTTGTAGGGTTAAGAGGAGGAGTAGGGTTAAGAGAAGGAGGTTGGTCCTCCACTAGCACAATTTTAGTGTCACTGAATTCTGCATGATGTGTAGTACAACAATCATGTACACCATTTTTTGCAATGCAAACATCTCTAGCAACTTGAACTTTTTTAGTAGTAGAATCATAAACACGATAACCCTTAGTGTTTTCATCATAACCAACAAAAATATAAGGAGAAGACTTAGCATCTAATTTATATATTTTATGTTTAGAAGTATGAACATAAGAAACAAATCCAAAAATTTGTGAATGATGTAAATCAGGTTTCCTACCAGACCAAGCCTCTTCTGGAGTAATATCCTTGAGAGATTTGGTAGGA
Organism: Cupressus sempervirens; assembly: GCA_028749045.1. NCBI lineage: Eukaryota > Viridiplantae > Streptophyta > Pinopsida > Cupressales > Cupressaceae > Cupressus > Cupressus sempervirens. Next base: position 235,517,593 of record CM053784.1, on the reverse strand, counting down.
GTCCTATTAAGAATATAAGTTTCACAAAACATGGCTTCAGCCCAAAATTTATAATGTAAATTCTTAGCATGTAACATGCATCTAGCCATTTCAACAATGGTCTAATGCTTTCTTTTCGCCACACCAATTTGCTATGGTGTATAAGGAATAGTAAGCTCGTGTTTAATTCCAAATGATTTTAGATAAGAATGAAAAGCATTATTCACATATTCCTTTCCATTATCAGTTATGAGAATTTTAAGTTTAAAACCAGATTTCCTTTCAACATATAACTGAAATTCAATGAGTATATCAAGAACTTGATCCTTTCTATGCAAAAAATAGATCCAAGTTCGTCTAGAAAAATCAATCAACAAAGGTAAGTGCATACCGAGAACCTTGGATGGAGTTATTCTCCATGGGGCCCAAAAGGTCACTATGGACAAGGTGCAACTTATGAGTTGCCCGCCATGATTTACCACTTGGAAAGGGCTCCCTATGCATCTTACCACTCATACAACCAGTACAAGAAATCTTAGAAGGAATAATGTGAGGCAAGCCATCAACTATATTGCTTTTGTGCATTAAAGTAATATAATCTGAATTTAAATGGCGAAGTCTTTCATGCCATATATTGAAATCAATAGAAGTATGTAAAGAATATCATGAACTAGCAAATTCATAGAATTTAAATAAGTTGTCATTATCCATTTTAGCATGAGAAATCATTTGTTTAGTTTGAGGATCTATCACATAACACGTATCTTTATAGAATTCAACTTTATAGTCCTGACATAACTTTGAAACAAAAAGCAAATCAGTTTTCAGATCAGGTACATACAATACATCATGCAATTTACCATTAGGAATAGTGACATCACCTAAACCTTCAACTTTACAAGTCTGATTATTAGCTAACTGAATAGGAATGTTAGCAATATCAAGTTGTAGAGAATCTAAAATTTCTTTATGAGAAGTTACATGTGAGGCACCACTGTCAACAATCCACTCTAAAGGTCTACAAACATTAAAGGTACAAGTAAAAGCATGACGAGAATTGGAACCATTAGAGTTACCTTTTTTATGATTTGATTTTTTATTATGGTTACTGTTGTTCATAGGTTTTTTATCATTTTATTTTTAAAAATAGTTATTGACAACATGACCATCTTTGTCACAATAAGTACAATGAGGTTTGGAATTTGAATGATTCCTTTGATTATTACTATTATGATTGTTATTATGATGATTGTTGTGGTTATTGTTATTATTGTTATATTTGGCATGAGATTTATTATTGAAATTATTAGAATTATTATTATAGTGTTTGTTATTATGATTATTATTATTATTATTATTTGAATGAAAATTATTATTATTTGAATTTTGAGACATAAATGCATGTTCAATTGATTTAAGAGTACCAAACTGAATTAGCTTAGCTTCTTCCTATATTAATAAATTTTGAAAAATAACATAAGTTAACTGAGTAGATAATGTAGGAATAACAAGCTATGCATGAATATTAGTTATAAACTGTTGAAACTGTCTAGGAAGACACTTTTTAAGAATAATATGAATTAGGTGAATGTCATCTAACTAAAGACCTAAAGCAACAAGTTGACTTTTAATAGAATCAATTTTTAACAAAAATTCATCCATGGTCTTAAAATTTGTATACCTGAGATCTTCAAGTTGATCCTGCAATTACATTTTACGGGATTCCTTTGCACTGTCATATTTGGTTTGTAAAATTGACTAGGTGTCATGGGCTTTAGAAAAATGTGCTATTAAAACATATAAATTTAGAATAATGGAAATACCAATTAACCCTAAAGATTCTTCATTTTTAAATTTCCAAGTATCTTTTTCATCTTGGGTAGCCACTGAACCAGGTTCAACAGAAGTATCAGTGGCTATCTCGAACAGGTGTTTAAAATGAAAAATAAATGAAATGTGTGTTTTCCAGGAATGATAATTAGTATGATTAAGTTTTATTTATGGAATTAAGGTTGACATTTTTATGGAAAAAAAATGTCCCCCTTATAGAAATATGAATTAAAAATTAACTAGAATGAATTAAAAAAACTTGCTGAGGAAACAATGATTAAGTTTCTAAAAACAAATGATACAACCCTGTAAAGAAACATTAGACTAATGATTAATTATTATTAATCGGAAAAAAAATGATAGAACCCTACAAGCAGATGTTAGAAATAATTATTAATTTGTAAGAAAAGAATAATGCAGAGGCGTTTGAAGGATTTAATGATAATTACATTAAAAAAATGAATCTAAGTAGCTATAATTAGGATTCCTAATGATTCAGAATGATGAAAAAAAACTTATAAATAATTATTAAAGGTCAAAATTTTAAGTTATAAATTGATTTTATAACTTTGTAATAAGACCAATAAAAAAATATTTAAATGATAAACCGATAAAGTCCTTAATGAAGGAATGATAATGAAAAAAAAAAATTTAAGTACTTATATTAAATCTTGCTAACAAAAATGATTTAAAAATAATAATAATAAGCCTTAATAATGTTTAATACTTTAAAAAACTTGAGACTTTAGAACTTAAAAGACTTGTTAAGGCTTTTTAAAAACTTAACAATTCTAAAACTTTAAAACTCAAGGAAAAGAACCATAATACTACTTTTGAAAAATGTAATACTCTTTTTAAAAAGAATGTCTCTCTCTTTAAAAAAGTCTGAATAAGCTTTCAAATGCTTTTGAAAAATGTAATACTCTTTTTAAAAAGAATGTCTCTTTCTTTAAAAAAGTTTGAATAAGCCTTCAAATGCTTTTATAAAAATGTAATATAGTTTTTTGAAAAAAAACTTAAGAAATATAATAGACTTTAAAAAAAAAAAAAAACCTACTTATTTAAAAACGTAATACACTCATGCAAAACAAAATGATTTAATAAGTCTTTAAGGAAAACACTTATCACTGGGGTTAATGCAACCGCTGCGTTATAGATGGCACCAAAGGTAGAGAAGAAGCCGAATGTAGAGAAGAAGCTCGCGTTTGCTGCGATTGCGAGGAGGCACCAACAATGGAGGAGGTCGAGGGTTAAAGAAAAAGCAAAAGGGTTTTTTAAGCCAAGGGCTATCTGGTCGTGCTGTTATGTTGTTTTCAATTTTTGAGGTTATTGAATGGCAGAAGTGAGGTATGGAGGAAGTGAGGTTAAAAAAGAGGGCTTGCATAGGAGCTAATAGAAATGATGGTTCGAATCCGATAGATCGCATCGAACATAAACACGGGTCTAAGGTTTGGATTCAAATGGACAGACGCAATAAGAAGGAAAAATGAGAAATAAATTTAAAGAATGAAGGTTACACAAGGTTTCAGAAGCAACTATAACAAGATGACAGAGAGGTAAAATAGAAAAAAAGAAAGATGCTAAAAAATGGAAATGCTAAAAAAACTGGAAGTAAAACAAAAAAGGTAAGATAGATTTGGAAAGAAGGAGATGCAAAAAAACATTACAATCTCATAGATTTAGAAAGATTGAATTCAAAAAAAGATATTTAAAATAAAGATTAGGAAATATTTTAATTTTTTTTTTTAAATATGAATAGGATATGTTTTGAATTTGAAAAAAAAGAATAGGAATATATTTTAATTTCAAAATTTTAAAAAACTAATCTATTGTGATTACTAAGATTTTTTAATAATCTCACATAGGATAATTATTTCCTTAATATTATTGAAGAAAAATAATTTTAATTAAATGATAATAATTAATTTACAAAAAATTATACAATTAAATGCTACTGCACCACAAAAAGTAGAATTAATGCTTAAAATATTAAAAATTAAAAATTGCACAATAAATGAGAGTTATGTGAGAAATGCTCCTTATTTTGGTGGCATGCCTTCCAAAACAAGAGCAAAAAAATATTAAAATTTTGATAGGAAAACCCTTTTGTGGCAAGGCTTCCAAAGAGGGTTAGTAAAAGAAATGATAGAAAATGATAAAAATAAATATAAAATAAAAACTGCACACACAAGATGTTAGGATAAGAAAACAACCACAACACAAACTTCTTCTCTCAATAACATCTTCAAATAAGGTGTGCTCCAATGAATGGCAACCATCAACACAAAAACTTAAAATGAGGATTAGTAACCAAGCTCTAATACCATGTAAGAAACGATAAGATAGAGCAAGGAATGAGAAACAATCCAAGTAAGTTAAGTGTGAAACAATGTTACCATGAGATAAGCAAAATCCAAGAGCATACACCAAGATAGTTCAACAATGGAGACAAGGATTTATAAGGGGAAAGCAAAGAAAACCCCTTGTGAGTATTATGAATGAAGGCAAATGCCTAGAGAAAAGAGAGAGAGTGTTGGAGCAAAATAGCTCAATACAATAACATCAAAGTGATGTGTAGAGAAGAAAGAAAGAGGAGCATCTCTTTTAAAAAGATGAGAAAGGAGTTGCATGTGTTTGCATGTGTAACTCCAATTTCTATGAATGCCACATTCATAATAGGTGTGTGCAAAGTGTCAAGATCCTCTTAAGGAGGATAAGCTAAATTTTTTAATAAAGGAATTATAAAAATGAGTTGTCCTCACATGTGGAATAAAGGACAAATAATGACATGTCCTCCACATGTGTACAATAGGACAAACTACATTTAGGGATCCTTGGAATATCCCAATTAAATACATCCAAGGGAAGATTAACCTTTCTAACAAGACAGATAGAAGAAAAGAAGAAGATTGAAGAAGCCAAGCTGAAATTGCTTGGAGAAAAGAAGCAAAAAGAAGATGTAAAGAAGAGAGAAGAAGAAAAAGAGAAAAAGTTGGAAGAAGAAAAGAAAGAAAAAGAAAAGGAAGAAAGAGAAAAGAAAGTGAGAGAAGAGAAGGAAGAAGAAGAGAGAAGATCAAAGAAGGTAGCAAAGAAAAAACAAAAGAAAGATGAGGTGAAAGAATCTAGCTCATCCTTTCTTATATCTCTTGTTAACCTTATAGGTGATGATGATGATCAATCTAACTTGATCTCATCCTTGACAAAATTGTTTAAGAATAACAAAAAGATGAAAAGCCTATAGAGAGCATTAATGGAGGTGACTGATAGATTGCATGACACCCTCACAACCAAACACACTAAAGTAGAACCTGAACATAGAGCTCAAGTAGTTGTAAAATTATTTGATGACAAATTTACAAACTTTTTGAATGTTGCTGAGTCTAAGGCTCAAATTTCACATGATACTAATCTTTTTAGCACCATTTGTCAAAATATTTAGAATGATTTGTTTAGTCTTGATACTTGTATCAATGAACTCCAAAGATGTCAACAAGTTGGCAAGGTACTATACATCAAATGTACTTTATCTCATATGTTGACCAAATATTTGGATAGAAAGATTCAAGGGAAGCTGTGTCAGCTAGAAACTCTAACCAGTTAGTTACAAAAACCCTCTTCTAGAGTTGATGAGTTAGAAGGACAAGTTGCTAGTGTTCACTTAGACATCAAGAAACTGGAACTTGGAAAAGATCTAATTTTGAGAAGACTATTAGAATTTAGAGAATCAATTGCTCTAAAGGTATCAGCCCTTGAAAGACAATTGGAAGAATGTGTCAAAGCAAAGGACACTTATGCAAACTTCACCTATGTCGAGCTTAATCTAGTTGAGATTGCATCATATGCCTTATGTGCAATGTTCACCATTGTTGAAGTAGTAAAGGGAATTTGGGAGAAAGGTATGAATAGTTTGAAAGAAAATTTTGATGATTATATGAAGACTTTAACAACTTAAGGTAGCAAGATAGTGTTTTGACAACCATACAACTTTTTTGACGATTTTTGAACTTTTCGACCTTTTTCATTGATGTCAAAGGGGGAGAAATTGCAAAAGAATATTATGTAGTAAGTAATGGATGTAGCAATCACATCGAAAGGGGTAGAAATTAAGCAATTGAGCATTTGTAATATGAAGTATATGTAATGTATTAGATAATAAGTATTGTAAGTTTTTGTTAAGGTTTTGTCACTTAGCCAATTTTCTTTACTTTTTTGCCATCAATGCCAAAGGGAGAGATTGTTGACAATTGGCTATATGTAGTGATGTAATTTTTGTCATTAATGGCAACACATGATGTACATACTTGTGGGTGAATGCACCAAGTTGTGGTGCCAAAAGGATGACACTTTTTTCCTTCAAAATTTCCAATAGCACACACACCCTATGGCTAGGCATAGGCTTGTTGAGCCTAGGCCATAAGGTGTGCACACTATAGTACATACACGCTATTGAAAAATGAATTTCTCAATAGTGCATGCCCACTAAAGTGCATATGTGCTATGGAGAAATGGAATTCTCACTAATGCATGCATGCTATAGCATGTACACACTATTAGAAATCACATAACTATTAGAAATCACATACAACAATAGAAACCTCTACTCTCTCTCTCCCCCCTCCTCTCTCCCTTCACCCTCTGTCTCTCAATTTCTCCCTCCCTCTCTCCCTACCTCATCCTCTCTCTCTGAATTCTATCCTATACTCTTTCCCTCTTCCCTCTCTCCCCCAACCCTCTCTCTCCCTCCCTCCCTCCCTCCCCCTCTCCCCCCTCTCCCTCCCTCTCTCCCTCCCTCTATCATCCCCTACTCTATGTGCCCCTCTCTCTCTCTCTTTATATACATCCTATCCCACATACTCTTTGAACCCCCATTCCTCTCTCTCTCTCTCTCTCTCTCTCTCTCTCTCTCTCTCTCCCTTTATAATCCACTACTCTATGTCCATCTCTCTCTCTCTCTCTCGCCCTTGCTCTGTCTCTCTCTCTCTCTCTGTCTCTCTCTCTCTCTCTCTCTCTCTCTCTCTCTCTCTCTCTCTCTCTGTGCCCCCCTCTCTCCCTCCCTCCCTCTCCATTCCCTTCTCTTCATTTCTCCCTCACTCTCTCCCTACTTCATCCTCTCTCTCTCTCTCTCTCTCTCTCTCTCTCTCTCTCTCTCTCTCTCTCTCTCTCTCTCCCCCTCCCTACCCCATCCTCTCTCTCTTTCTTTGCATCCTATCTCATACTCTTTCCCTCATCCCCCCCCTCTCTCTCCCACCCCCTAATCTGTGTTACTTTCTCTCTTTCTATGAATCCTATCCCATGTACTCTTTGAGCCCCCATCCTCTACTCCCTATCAATCTCTCTCTCCTATCCACTACTCACTCTCTCGCTCCCTCTCCCTCCTCTCCCTCTCCCTTGCTCCCTCGCTCCCTCCCTATATATATGCATCCTATTCCATGTAACTTTTGAACCACCATTCCTCTCTCTCTCCCTCCCTCTCCCTCTCTCTCTCTCTCGCCTCTCTCTCTCTCTCTATATACATACATACATACATACATACATACATATATATACATACATCTATATATATACATTATATATATATACATACATACATACATATATACATCCTACTCCATGTATGCTTTGAATCACCATTCCTCTCTCTCTCTCTCTCTCCCTCCTAATCTCACCCTCTCACATCCCCTACTATGTGTCCCTCCCTCCCTTTCTATGCATCGTACCCCATGTACCCTTTGATCCCCCATCCTCTACTCTCTCTCCTCTCTCTCCCATCCCATACTCTATGTCCCTCTCTCTCTCTTTCTATGCATCCTATTCCATGTAATATTTGAACCACCATTCCTCTCTCTTTCTCTCTCACTCTCCCTCTCCCATCCCCTACTCTATGTCCCTCTCACTTTCTATGAATCCTATCCCACATATGCTTTGAGCTCCCATCCCCTACTCTCTCTCTCTCTCGCTCACACATGCATGCTCCCTCCCTCCCCTCTCCATTTCTCCCTCCCTCTCTCCCCATTTCTACCTCGCTCCCTCCCTACCCCATCCTCTCTCTCTCTCTCCCTCTCCCATACCCTACTCTATGTCCCTCTTTCTTTCTATGCATCCTATCCCACATATGGTTTGAACTCCCATCCCCTACTCTCTCTCTCTCTCTCTCTCTCTCTCTCTCCCTTGCTCCCTCTCTCCTTCCCTCTCCATTTCTCCCTCCCTCTCCCCCTACCCCATCCTCTCTCTCTCTCTCTCTCTCTCCCTCTCTCCCTCTCTCTCTCTCCCATCCCCTACTCTATGTCCCTCTATGCATCCTATCCCATGTACACTTTGAACTCCCATCCCTCTCTCTCTCTCTCTCTCTCTCTCTCTCTCTCTCTCTCTCTCTCTCTCTCCTTCCCTCTCTCCCTCTCTCCCTCCTTCACTCCCTCCCTTGCTCCCTCCTTCCTTCCCTCTCCATTCTCCTCTCTTCATTTCTCCCTCCCTCTGTCTGTACCCCCCCCTCTCTCTCTCTCTCCCCCTCCCTCCCCTACCTTAATTATTTAATATTTATTTAATTTATGTGAACTCTCTCTCTCTCTCTCTCTCTCTCTCTCTATGCTCTTTCCCTATTCCCTTCTATCTTTCTATTATTCTTTTTCACTCTACATCATATCCCCTACTCTCTCCCCAACCTCTACTCTCTCTCTCACTCTTTACCCTCTCTCCCTCTCTATCTCTCTCCTTCCCTCTCTCCTTATCCATCCTGTCTATCAAAATTGAAGGCTTAAATAGTGCATATAGGCTATTTAAGTCTTCAATTTGAAAAAGGTTTAAATAGCGTACACACACTATAGTGTATATGTGCTATTTAAGCCTTGAATTTAAAAATGCTTTAAATAGTGCACACGCACTATAGCACGTACACACTATTGCATGCATGCGCTATCTAAAGCATTGGATACCACCAAGTCTTAGGCTTGCATTTTCCTTGGGGATCTAACCGAAAGGTTTGGAGGCTCTAAACTAGTCTAAGACGTATTTTGTAGTAAGCATACAAAAATGCTTTTTTTTTTTCTTTTGTGCTCTCCTTCAAATTTTCCTATGGTTGAGAATCAATAAAAGTAGGTTACATAGTATTATAGATGTCTATGTTAGCTATATAACCTTATAATTTATTTCAAATTCATATTATTTCAAGCCTTTCAACCATAATTTCTTTTGAATGTATGTCACATTTCTCTCAAAAACTAACATGTACTAATTCGGGTGTAGATTTTAGCTCGTTCATAGAATTTTGCAAAAAGTTAGTTTCCTAGAAACTAGACTCCATTCTACACACTTTGAAAAAAATAAGTTTTTATTTTGGATTAAGTTTTAATAATTTCTAGGGGGAGCACATAGATATTTCACATTTTTGGGATGTTTCCACTTACAAAATTCATAAAAAAATACACATTATAAAATTACCCAAAATTTTTGGAATAAACTATAGGATGTTAGGTAACTTTTGACTAGAGCAATTAAAGAGTTTCAAAATAAAAGTTAAAATTTCAAGGGGAGTACACTTTGTACTATGTTATGTTTTTTCTGAAAAATTAGTACCTCTTTCTGTGGCTTCCTTTTTTGAGGGTCTAAAACTAAACCATTTTGAAAAAAAAATAGTAGTTTAGAAACTAGATTCAAAAGACTACTACTTTTGTTTTTGTCATATCTTCAAATTTTAAGTGTAACTATCTTCAAATTGTTGTCGAAGTTCAAAAATTGTTGATTTCAAAAAAAAGGTGTCCACTTATAGGTCCCCCTTTTGGCACCACAACTTGGTGCACTTACCCTTGTAGTAAACCTCGAAAATAAAAATACTTAGCTTTTGGTACTCAAAAAATTGTCTAAGTATGAAATTGGTTTACAACAATACATTGTTTTATATGCAAAATGTTTCTGACGTCATACTATGACTAGAAAAGTTTGATGGAGATAGTATACATGTTGATGATGATGTGTATAACCTTGTACATAAGTATAGATAGTACAAAAAAGAGATATTCACTATTTACCCAGTGAAATAGAACAACAAAATTAAAGGAAAGAAATTATTTTGTTTACAAAATAATTACTTGACCAATTAGGGCCAACATCCTAGATGTTTACTCTGAGTTGGAAAAGTATATTATGGTCTTAGCTGACCTAATAACAATTTTTGAAAAGTCATGGTATTTATATGAAATATATCTTGCGAGAAGAAGTATGCAATTGTATTATAGTAAGTGATATGTGGACTTTTTGTGAAGTGATATATGCAAAGTTTTGAGAACATAATTTTGTGGTCAGAGATCTGTAAAGAAAGAAGGTACAACATCTATATACTTGAGGAATAATTATTTATTTGGGTAGTGAGCTCCTATTGTAATTGGAAGTGCATGTTTGGGTAGTGAGCTCTTCTTGCATTTACTGTAATACAACTCCTAATAGGGTTGGAATCTGCTAACAAGGATTCGAATTCTCCTAATAGGGGCTCTCTATACTGAATTTGATCATCAACTCCTAACATGCTCCATTCTCTAACAAGGAACATCTATATTAGTATATCATCTAATGGTAATCATCCCCACTAGGGTCTTCCCTTGGCCAAGGTTTCCCTAGCTAACAAAATATGGTGTTATGAGTTCTCTTTATGCATGGTTATTATTACTATTCAACATTACTTGTTTACTTTCTTATGCATGGTTCAAAGTAATTAATAATATCTAGTTGGTGAAAAAAGTTTGTAGAATACTGATTCATCCCCGCACCACCCACCCCCCGCCCCCCCCCCACTCTCAGTATTCCCTATTTCTAATAGAGTAGTATAAAAGGGGACTAGGTGGCATTTGGAAAAAATAAGTTTGTAGAAGCATTTGTAGTGTTAGAAAATGAATTTGCAATGATAGAAAATAGTCTTGCAATGTTAGCAAGGGTGCACTGATAGCATTGGGGATAGTATGGGAGGAATATCAGTGGGAGAAATTGGTGGGTTGTCAAAGTTCAGCAAGTCAGAGGCAAGAAATTTTGTATCTCTTGATTTGTTGAAGTTAATATAATTTCTTCATCTTTACAACTAGTTTTCCCTTCAGGGTTTTTCAAGAGAAAATTTGTTTGAAAACATTGTGTTCTTTTTCTTGTTTATTTCTTTCCATTTTTTTATAAGTGAAGTTTCACTTGTGTTATTTTTTGATATTAGTTGTGAATTTAGTTTCAATAGTTTAATAATCATTTTAGATAGAAGATTAATAATCAGTGACCACAATAGAATTTTTCACATGGTATCAGAGCAGTGTTGAGGGTAGAAGAGTTTTTCCCTAGGAAAGAAATTGAGGGTTTATTAAAACCTATGTTGATCACTTTAGATTTAACAATACTTTAACCCCTTGAGATGGCTTGAGCTGGTTTGAGAGATTAGGATAGATTGGAGGGTCCCTCGAATTTTGGTGTCTAGAAGCCTAGACTTTCTTTATTGTTGGAAGAAAATTGTATCAAGGATTATGTTACCATTATTGTAGCTATACCTATAGATGTGACACATCTTGCAACATATAAGAAGGATGATGCTATGGCAAGGAGGATAATCCTTGATGGTGTCAAGGATCATATTGTTCCATATATCTTGGAGCTAGATCTATAACAAAGAAGATGTGGGATGCCATTTTAAATTTGTACCAGAATGATACCACTAATAGCAAGATGATTCTCGGAGAGAAGTTGAAGAATAATCAGATGAACCAAGGAGAAGATGTTACAAGTTACCTCACTGGTCTTAGACTTGTCAAGGACAAGTTAGTAGTTGTTGGAGATAGCTGTAGTGATGACGATCTAGTGAGAATAGCCCTAAATGTGTTTACTAAGAAATAGGGTGTCTTTGTTCAAGTTGTCAGTGGATGAGATACCTTACTGATTTAGGATCAACTATCGACTTATTTCACTCAGGAAGAGTTTAGAATAGGTCTTGTCAATGGGGCCAACAAGAGTTAGAAAAGTGAAGTGGAATAGGAAAATGTTGCCCTAGCAATGGAAGGGAAAGTAAAGAAGGGGTCTAGAAAAGGATAAAATTCATAGAGTGAGACAAAGAAGAAGAAGAAGGACCTTTCTAAGATCAAGTGCTTTGGTTGTCACGAGTAAGATTTCCTAGAAAGGAAGAATGCAAAGAAGTAGGTGGCAACTTCAACATGTGCAAAAGAAATCTCCAGTAGATTGGAAAATGAGTTTTCACTTATAGCTTATGTGGTTAACTCAACCTCATAGTGTGTTTAGTAAAGAGATACTGGAGCATCATTTCATACGACAAGAGTTAGCAAGTACTTCTCTAGTTATACATAGGAGAATATCAATATCCAAATTTCTATGGGAAACTTGACCAAACTCAATGATGAGTCTAAAAAATGCCTTTATTTTGTTATGTTTAAATACTTCGTTTATCCTTCTTTTAACACTTATAAGCCTATGTTTGATAAACCTTTGATGCTTTATGGGGTAGAAAAACTATGTCATCTTTTGCCTAAATTATATCTAATATGCAGTATTTCATATAAATATCCAAATGTGCAATCTTATGCTTGAATTTAGTTTGATGGATGTTTATTTGCAAATATGTCTTATATCATAAGTAACCTAATGATAAGGATTAAAGGATGAGCGGAAGAATCCATAAGTTGGTTGCCGACAGCATTCAAGGAGAAATGAGCATCAAGGAACAACCACGAAAAGGAAGTTATAACCACTCTAGGAAACATGTCAGCGAATAAGGAGGAGCTTTTACGAGCCATTGCCTTCTCTGCATTTACATTGTAACAAGTGGATGCCGAGACTTCATTGCTCCCTCCTCAATTTCATTATCCTTCCTTTCCACTTTCAGTTATTCTCCTATATTCTCTCCTGCAGACTTAACTTAGGACAGTTACTTTTCTGTTATGTAATAAAGAGTAGATTCCCTATATATGTCGAGAGCGACTCCTGTGTGAGAAAGTTTTGGTTTTTGATAAGTTTTATCGAGTAAGAGAGAACACTGATTCACAGTTTGTTGTAGTTGTGTTTTACAATTCTGAATCATGTAATGACTGATTAATGAAATGAATTAGTTCTCTTTAGCTTCTATCCTGTGTTGGTAGATTAGAGAAGCCAACCAAGGGGGCCCACTTGGAAGGTGGATTAGATTAGGATAGAATAGATTCATTTTACTAGCATTAGTAATATTTTAAGTAAGATGTAGCTAGTTAATTCCTTCCTGTAGCATCACACTTCATGAACATTCCTGTAGCATCTGCGAGAACAGTCTAGTGGATGAGTCAAGATGGAATCTCTATTATCTTGTCATTGTGTTTTCAACATTCATAGATTCAGTATTTTCCTTTCCACAACAGTAGTGTAGTTTCCTTCCTTTGCATTTTTACTTTCCTACAGCACAAGCATAATGACTCATCAAGGTACCTAGTGCACATACTGTGCCGACCATTTCAAGTATATGTCCTTGGGTTGACAATCTAAATGCACCTCATGGTAGGAGAAAAGTAGTCCTTAGCTTGAATAGATTATTCCTAAGCCAGGCCTAGCGCATGACTATGGAACACCTATTGTGAGGCGGTTCATTTTTGGTGCCATTGCCGGGGATGGTGTCAAGCTAGGAGCATTTTTGAGTCATAGTTTTTAGATTAAGTTCTTTTTACTAGTGTGAAAATTTTAGTTGCATGCATCGAAGAGGAAGATGACGAGATGAATATGGCAAATTTCTTCCACAAGGATTTGTTAATTTGAATGAAGAATTTAAAGAAGAAGTTGAGTTGACCTTTGAAGACACAAGTCCTATTTTCCCCATAGTATCATCATCAAGAGCTAAATCCCTAGATATACCTGGTCTCCAACCTTTCACTGAAATAGTGACCAGTCTTCTTGATAACACTACCTTGAATCCACCATTTGTTAATCATCTAGTGCCTAACATTCCTTTTCAGCAGCAACCTCATAATCCAGTCCCACCAGTCATGGTACAACCCACTTTTCCATTTCCACTTCCAAGTCTCATAACCAATGCAAATCTCAAGAATATACCTCCCACTGCTCTTTCGAAGTTCTATGGCCTTGCAACTGAAGACCCTAATACCTTCTTGTTTGAGTTTGACATCCTTTTTCGTAGTTTTGACTACAACAGTGATGCCCATAAGCTTAAATTATTTCCAGCCACATTGAAAGAATCAGCTTTACGATGGTTCATGGGCTTAGGAGCCAATGTAGCTATGAATTGGGATGAAATGCAAGCCTTGTTTTTGGAAAAATATAAAGAATATTGCAAAGCATCTGGCACAAGAGGAGATGATATTTGTAGGATATCACAGAAGGAGGAAGAGACATTAGAAGACTATGTTTCTCGATTTTTATATACACTACAAAAGAATCCTCAGCACACATTGTCTAAAGATTCCCAAAAACTAGTCTTTCTAAGAGGAGTGAATGAAGACTGTTTGGAAGCATTGGACCTGATGGCCGGTGGAGATGTATATCAAGCTCAATGGGATGACCTCAAAAAGATATGTCAAAACTACTCAAGGTCAACCATGAAGAAAGGTCGAGGACCCCGTTCTACGGTTACAAAAGGAATTAGTCATCGCATTTCAAAACTTGAAATATCCAATTTTTTGTCAGATTTCAAACAAGACATCATTAATGATATCGCTACACAGTTGGATAGAATGATTGCAAAGGAGAAGCAAGAAGAGGCTGAGTTACAACTAGCTGAGTACTATCCTCATTGCCGAAAGCAAAAGAAGGATTGCCACTGTAAATTGGTTGCAAGCATGGAGAACCAACATCTTCCAACTGGATATGTAAAGATAGATGGGGATGATGAGCAAGTATTCTTTGTTGCTCAACGCCGACCATGGGCTCAATGTCAAGGTATGCCTCAAGACCCCTTGCAAAATTCAAATTCATATGGTAATCAATGCCAAAACTACAATACCCAAGGTCCTCCACAAAACCAACCCAATTGGAATAATGCTGGGCAAAATAACCTACAACAGTCTCAATGGTTTCAAAATTCCCAACAACCTTGGCCTAACCAGCAGAATAACCAATGGCCCCAAAACCAGCAGAACCAATGGCAACCACCCCAAGGGAATTGGAAATCTCCAAAATAATGGAAGGGATCTCAACAATGGCCTAACCAAAATACTGGCGCTCCACAATTACCTCCTCTAGCTCAACAACCTGCTTTAATGCCACCACCTACAAATAGTGGACCTCAAAAGAAAACATAGCTACCTACACAGCCTCAGCCAAATCCAAATAGTCAACCAAAACATCCCATGTATAGTGCTGATACCCAGCAGTACCCTGCTTATGCCCTAGATGTCGCAGATATACATTTGAGATCTGGAACGACCTTACTAGCACCAAAGCCACCTCTTATAATTGAAGTATCAGACTCTCCTGCAGCATTAGAACCTTTGGTTGATGAACCTATTGACCCAACTAATGTTACCATACCAATACTAGTTCAACCAGTAGTAGAGTCTCCTTTTCTAGACCAACTAATAATAAAGGAACTTGAACAAAGCAAGGAACAACCCTTTGACATTGTTAACCAGTTG
This sequence comes from Cupressus sempervirens, assembly GCA_028749045.1. Classification (NCBI taxonomy): domain Eukaryota; kingdom Viridiplantae; phylum Streptophyta; class Pinopsida; order Cupressales; family Cupressaceae; genus Cupressus; species Cupressus sempervirens. The sequence continues at coordinate 235,502,204 of CM053784.1, read as the reverse complement.
AAGAATATGCATGTCCAAATACCTTTGTTTGAAGCTATTAAGGACATTCTTGCTTATGGAAAAGCTATAAGGGAAGCTTGTCTAAAGAAACCTGGAAGGAAGAAGAAGGATCCTACCACAGCTCATGTTGTTGGACACTTAGCTGATATCATGTTAGGAAGAGTGATTTCACCAAAATATTCTGACCCAGGGAGTCTAGTAGTAAGTGTCAGCATAAATGGTCAATTTGTTAAAAATGCCTTAATAGATTTGGGAGCTGCTATAAATGTGATGACTAAAGAAACCATGAAGAAGTTAAAAATAGAAGGATTAAGGTCCACACCAACTATTCTGTAGCTTGCAGATAGTTCCACTATCATTCCTGATGGAATGATAGAAAATATTGTTGTGACCTTAGATTCCCTAGAATATCCTGCAGATTCATGATTTTGTCCCCTAAAGTAAACCTATCTGGCTATCCTGTCATTCTAGGTAGACCATGGTTGGCCACAACTGATGCAAACATAAATTGCAAATCAGGGAATATGACCATATCAAATGGCCAAGCAACCAAGCAATTTGATCTATATCCTCCCACACAAGCATTACTAGATTTGAGTACATCCTTTTGGCCAGATTTAGGAGATGAAGAAGAAGAGATAAATTCCATAGTACAACTTATGATGTTACATAGGCAATCTTTTCTAAAGTTGCAAGAAGAAGATTCAGTAATCCAGAGTATCCTTACCAACACTTGTGTGGTAGGAAAAGATGTGTCTGAAAGCTCTGTATTAGAATTGATTACATATGAGGAGTGTGATATAGTTGTACTTTACTTAAGGAACCTAAAAATCTTTATTCACTACTTCCCTGTGAATTAGAAGGAAGCCCAATCTCTGGAATTGCTATGGTAGAATCCACTATTCCTGTTGAACTGAGTAAAGGGTTAACCCCAAATTGACATCTGTACAGATGGAATAATTAAAAGAGTTGCTTCAGAAGCATGAGAAGACTTTTTCTTGGGATTATGGTGATATGAAAGGATTAAGCCCTACACTATGTACCCATAGGATATACATTAATGAAGGTTGTCTACCACTTCATCAACCTTAGAGGAGGATAAATCCAAGCCTCGGAGAAACAGTCAAAACAGAATTGCAAAAACTGCTTGATGCTGGCTTTATCTATCCTATATCTGATAGTAAATGGGTATCACCGCTGGTTATAGTACCTAAGAAAGGAGGAAAATGGAGAATTTGTGTAGATTATAGGGAGTTGAATAAGGCTACTAAAAAGGATCATTTTCCTTTACCCTTCATAGACCAAGTTTTGGATACACTAGCTGGAAAGAAGTACTTCTCCTTTCTAGATGGATACAGTAGATATAATCAAATCAGTATTGCTCCTGAAGACCAAGAAAAAACTACATTTACCTGTCCATGGGGTACTTTTGCATACTCTATTTTACCATTTGGTCTTTGTAACGCTCCTACAATGTTTCAACGGGTTGTAATTAGTATTTTTGTTAATATATCACATGATTGTATGGAAATCTATATGGATGACTTTACAAAATTTGGAGTTACTTTTGAAGAAGCAATGATAAATCTTGAAAAAGTTTTGGTAAGATGTCAAGAACATAATTTGGCACTAAATAGTGAAAAGTGTTTCATGCTCATGCAAGAGGGTGTGGTACTCGGTCATTTCATATCTACTGCAGGTATACAAGTAGACCTAGCTAAAATTGAGGTAATTCAAACATTACCCATACCCACTAAATTAAAAGGTATCAGATCTTTTTTGGGACATGCTAGATATTACAGGCATTTTATAAAAGACTTTAGTAAAATAGCTAGTCCCTTGTACAAGTTGCTCACCAAAGAAGCTGAATTCGATTGGACACCTGAGTGTGATAAAGTTTTCCTGCAGCTTAAGCAACTTTTGACCATAGCCCCAATTTTACAAGGCCCTGATTGGAACCTACCTTTTCACATATATACAGATGCTTCTGATTATGCCATAGGTGCAATTTTAGCATAGAAACAATCAAATCTTGAAAATGCCATTTATTATATCAGTAAGACTCTTCATGGCCCAAAACTGAATTACATAGTGATTGAAAAAGAATTGTTAGCAGTAGTCTATGCTCTAAATAAATTTTGGCATTACATCACAGGTTATCCTATCTATGTCCATACTGATCATGGAGTAATCAAATATCTCATGAACAAACCTGCTATAACTGGTAGGTTAGCAAGATGGTTACTATTGCTACAAGAATTTGACATAACCATAGTGGATAAGCCTAGAAAAACAAATATCATAGCTAATTATTTGTCAAGAATCAATCATCATGATACTGATACTACTCTGGTAGATGATGCATTTCTAGATGAACATTTGTTTCATATTGCTGTTAAAGTTCCATGGTATGCAGATATTGCTAACTACATTGTAGCTAATAAGATACCAGCACATTTTTCTTATAAGGAGAGAAAGCTTCTCATACAGAAAAGCTTCCATTTCTCATGGATAGACAATTTTTTGTTCTATACTGGACCTGATCAAGTTATGCACAAATGTGTAAGAGAAGATGAGACATGTGATATTTTGCATGCATGTCATAATGAGCCCTGTGGAGGACATTTTGTAGCCAAAAGAACAGCTTTCAAAATCTTAGCCACTGGTTACTATTGGCCTACCCTTCATAAAGATGCAATCAATTATACAAGGAAGTGTGACCAATGCCAAAGAATGGGTCACCCAACCAAAACAGATGAAATGCCTCTGAATCCTCAAGTGGTGTTAACACCATTTGACAAATGGGGAATGGACTTCATCAGTCCTATTGATCCTCCATCCAATGGGAAGTCTTATATTCTGGTTTGTACTGACTACCTAACCAAATGGGTTGAGGTTAAGGTTATGAAGCATGCCTATGATGAAAAAGTTGCCGAATTCTTGTATGAAGAGAATTTTACACACTATGGAGTTCCTAAAGAAGTGGTTACTAATCAAGGCACACAGTTTACTTCCAACCTGATTTCAGAGTTGATGAAATAGTATAACATCAGGCATCGCAGATCCAGTCCTTATCATCCACAAGCCAATGGACAAGTAGAAGTTACCAACCATGAGCTGGAAAATATTCTAACTAAAACAGCCTATTTGCATCATCGAGATTGGATCAGCCGATTACAAGAAGCTATTTGGGCTTATAGAACAACTTGGAAAACCACTATCAGATTCACACAATTTGAGCTTTTGTATGGAAAAGTGACAATGCTTCCAATTGAATTTGAACACAAGACTTTAAGAACAACCTTGACCTTAGATATTGATCTTCCTGCAGCACAAAGAGAATGCCTCCTGCATCTTAATTCTTTGGATCAAATGCGCAAGACCACTTTAGAACACACTGAACTGATGCAAAAATAGAGAAAACACTGGCATGATTCTCATATCCTCAACAAACAGTTCAAAGCTGGTGACTAGGCATTATTATATGATTTTCACTTTAAGGATATGCCAGGGAAGCTGCAAACACGATGGTTAGGACCATATCAAATCATCCATGTCTTTGACAATGGAACAGTTCAACTAACCATAATTGATGATGTGCTTTTCAAAATGCTGATCAACGGTCATCGACTTAAGCTTTACAAATAGCCTCAAACAAAAGCCAAATTCATGCAACAGTTCGAACAACCAGATCCAACAACAACTCAAGTATCTCTTCCTGCAGCAGAAGGTGAAAACCTTCTGCCTGCTCCTCTTCAACATTAATTCTAATTTGCATGTCCATAATAATAACTTTATGTTTGCATAAAGTCCATTTTATTTTCATGATATTTATTTCCATTCATATCTTAATCTTCCATCCACCCACCCCACTCCATTTCTTAATCTTCCATCCACTCACTTTCTACATAATTAAGTTTTTGTGTTTTCAATCAAATCTACACATGCTGATGGATGCTGCCATTTACATTATTTTTGCCACCTTTTTTTGGAGCATGTGACAATCCACATGGCAGGTATAAACGTTTTCAAACTATTATTCATTTATAAGTTTGCAGATTTTGTTAATTATATATAATACTGCATAGTCTCTATAATTATGACATATTCCAGTCCCTCACCCATACTAGTCTAACAAGTGAGGACACTTGTCATAAAATTAGCAGGGGGTAGGGGAGTGTCGTACTATCCAATGACATGCCTGATTAACTGTGATGATTTTCTAAATCTTGGCATTACCCCTTATTAATGAGAACTTTTTGCCATAAGTATGCCATGTCAAGTGTTGTACTCCCACTTTTTGAATGAATTTTTTTAATTTTTCGTGCTAAGCCATGATGTGACCCATTTTTTAAAATTTTGGCATTTGACCCATGTTTTTAAATGATTTATATGCAAATTCATGATTTACTTTTACCTAAAGTTTAATTATGGCACATAACAATTGGTTATGGCAATTAATGTTCCCAAAAAGAAGTGGTGAAGCATCTGAGAAATAATGCAGAGTCTTGAAGTTTGCATTCAAAAAGGGAGAGAGAAACGGAGTAGAAGAAGAAGTATCAAGAAATGGGAGCGGGTTTATAGAGAAAAGAGCCAGTTGAGCACATTTTGTTGCTCTTTGACGTAGAAGCAGTAAGAAGATTCAATGCATACGGGTGGTTAGGTTATTGTTTGAATTTAACAGCATATGGTGAAGAAGCAGCTGTAGAATTCACTAGGACATTTGATGAAGGTGAAGCTTCTATGTGGAGTTTGATAGTAATTGCAACAGAAGAACGAATTGCAGAAGTAACAGGGTTACCTTCTGTTGGAGAGCATTATTCGAGCTCGCATGATGCTAGGTCAGCAAGAGCCTAGTTCACTACCCCACATGACCCTCAATTGGATGTTACAAAGTAGGGGTACACGAGATTGTCTTTGCTGCCTCCATACCCTGAGCTAGCAATGCATGTCATCAGGTATTTTACTTGTGAAGGCAGATTTTCTCACTTACATGCACACCATTTTAAGTTGCTTAGTTGTATAAGGCACAATATTGCTGTGAATCTTCCAAATTTTTTGTATAATATGCTCTGTATTAGTGCGGAAGAGACTCAAAAAGGGAAAGATAATTTTGTCACTCACCATGCCTTGATTAAGTTGTTAATAGAAAGGTCTTTTAGGGATGTATCCCCTTTGACATGGGATGACTTTGTGAAATTTAAAACCCCACAACCCCAAGTTGACCTTAGTGAATGACAGGGTGAGGAAAACGTAGTTCCCAGTAGTGAGCTTGCAGAACAAAATATTGAGGGAGCTGAAATAGAAAATGCACAAGGGATTGAACCAGAATTTGCTTCCACTAAAGAGAATGTGCCTCCACCTAAATAGGACATCCCTAAAACCACTACTAGTAAAGCTAAAAGGAAACGGAAGTCACCAGAAGAAACCGCTGCTCAACAAAAACCTAGTCCTGCAATTAAGCAACAGAAGAAAACAAAGAAGGTTCCTATAGCAACTAATCCTGCAGCAGTGATACCGAAACAAAAAAGTAGGCAAAAGACAGTAGTACAAGAAGAGACTCCTTTGTGGAGAAGCCTTAGAATGAGAGGGAAAATTTTTAAAGATCCTATATTGTCTAAAGCACCTGCTCCAGAGTCTCCTGTGCAGATAATTTCTGACCATTCTCCCCTTCACACTGACATGACATAAGCTTATGGTAATCCTCCTGCAACATGTGAGCAAGAAATTAATGAAACCTTAATAGATTTACCAGGTGTTTCAAGCCATGAGAATGAAATAGTTCCTGAATATCATGATTCGAATACTACCTTAGTCCCATATAATTCAACATGGATCAATAGTTTGGCAGAACATCTATGGCAGGAACAGAAAAAGAAAAAGGATTATGAAGAGGATAACAGTGCCATCACCTTGCAAAAACTCTTTTTCCAATTATATGGGCAGCATTTATTTGCTGAAGCACTATGGAAAGAGGAGAAGAAAAGAATGAGCAAGATCATAACATCACAAAATGAGGAGATTGAAGAATTGAAAGAATAGCTAGAAAGATAGAAACAACGCATGGAACATGCACTTAAATTAGCTGATCAAGCTCTTGCTTGTAGACCACCTCCTCGAGTATATGCTTTTTGTTTGGAAGAACAATATCTTTTGTTTTAGTTGATGTTAACCCTCAAAAATGTAAATGCAAAATTCAAAACTGCACAAGAGTTTTATGGGCTGTATCAAACCTTACCACCATGGCAGCAAAATCTATTGTGTGAGTTGTATATTCATAATTTTTTCATTCCTGCAAAAACCGAGTGGAATCCTTTGCTCTATATAGGAGATGTGCATTTGAAAGCTTTTATGTCATGGATGTCTAATGAGGTGAATTATGATAGACAACTAGTTAATTACAGAGATGAAGAGAGAACAAAACCTTTACCCTTGAGGGTAGAAAGTAAACAACCAGAAGAAATGCTTCGAGACTGGTTTACATTAACCTATGGGAAGAGTAATCCAAAAGTTAGAAAGAAGGTATTTGCTGCTAGAGCCAAAGTGTATGCCAAATATGAAAACTTGCCCTACTTTGCATTCCAGAGAGCTATGACCGGAGTAAGAAGTAGATGGGCACGGTTACTTGATTCTCTCAAGAAATTAGAGCCGCACAGTCCTATTAATTTGGAAGCAGCGCTATATAGAGTTCCAAAATATTTAGAACTGGGAAAGCAACTAAGGCTAGAGCTATGATGTCCTTTGACCATGCAACCTCCTATGCTTTTATGGCCGCTATATGATATTGATGCTGACAAACTTGATAAGTTGCAGGAAGACCACAAGAGAGAAGTATGGGAAAGGACCAAAGGATTCTATTATAGCTTCAAGAGCAGTAGGAAGGGAAAGACAGAAGTTGGGGAGCTCAGATCTTTGACAAAGAAGTGTAATGCTTGAGGACAAGCATTAGTTTAACAGGGGGTAGATGATGAGTCTAAAAAATGCCTTTATTTTGTTATGTTTAAATACTCCGTTTATCCTTGTTTTAACACTTATAAGCCTATGTTTGATAAACCTTTGATGATTTATGGGGTAGAAAAACTATGTCATCTTTTTCCTAAATTATATCTAATATACAATATTTCATATAAATATCCAAATGTGCATTCTTATGCTTGAATTTAGTTTGATGGATGTTTATTCGCAAATATGTCTTATATCATAACTAACTTGATGATAAGGATTAAAGGATGAGTGGAAGAATCCAGAAGTTGGTTGCCGACAACATTCAAGGAGAAATGAGCATCAAGGAACAACCACGAAAAGGAAGTTATAACCACTCCAGGAAACATGGCAGCGAATAAAGAGAAGCTTTTATGAGCCATTGCCTTCTCTGCATTTACGTTGTAACAAGTGAATGTCGAGACTTCATTGCTCCCTCCTCAATTCCGTTATCCTTCCTTTCCACTTTCAGTTGTTCTACTATATTCTGTCCTGTAGACTTAACTTAGGATAGTTACTTTTCTATTATGTAATAAAGAGTAGTTTCCCTATATATGTTGGGATCAACTCCTGTGTGAGAAAGTTTTGGTTTTTGATAAGTTTTATCGAGTAAGAGAGAACACTGATTCACAGTTTGTTGCAGTTGTGTTTTACAATTCTGAATCATGTAATGACTGATTAATGAAATGAATTAGTTCTCTTTAGCTTCTATCTTGTGTTGGTAGATTAGAGAAGCCAACCAAGGGGGCCCACTTGGAAGGTGGATTAGATTAGGATAGAATAAATTCATTTTACTAGCATTAGCAGTATTTTAAGTAAGACGTAGCTAGTTAATTCCTTCCTGTAGCATCACACTTCATGAACATTCCTGCAGCATCTGCGAGAATAGTCTAGTGGATGAGTCGAGATGGAATCTCTATTATCTTGTCATTGTGTTTTCAACATTCATAGATTCAATATTTTCCTTTCCATAGCAGTAGTGTAGTTTCTTTCTTTTGCATTTTTACTTTCCTACAACACAAGCATAATGACTCATCAAGGTACCTAGTGCACATACTATTTCAAGTATACGTCCTTGGTTTGAAAATCTAAATGCACCTCATGGTAGGGGAAAATTAGTCCTTATCTTGAATAGATTATTCCTAAGCCAAGCCTAGCGCATGACTATGGAACACCTATTGTGAGGCGGTTCACTCAACCTAGTTGGCAAAGGGATGGTTTAGTTTTAGAGGGAGAATGGAAAGATAATTCCACTTCATGATGTGTTGCACATGTTAGGCTTAGGTATGAATTTTATTTATGTATCTATTCTTCAAGATAGGGGGTATAATGTACTCTCTAGAGGGACAAATCTATTAATTAAGCATAAGGATTGGAAATCACCCATAACTATCAGAGTTAGGAGTGGTCACCTTCATAGGTTGTAGTTTGATAATCTTAAGGCACTCATGAGTAGAAATAATCATAGTGATCTTGGAGAGTTATGGCATAGGAGTATGGTTTATATTCATCATGGAGAACTCAAATTGCTTCATGAGATGGTGGCAGGTGTTCCAGAGGTGAGTATAGAGCATGATGATGAATGCAAGCGATGCATGTTAGGAAAGTTTGTGAAAGCATCTTTTCCAAGGAGTGATACCATATCTAAGGATGTTCTTGATCTTGTACATTCAAATGTTTATGGACCATTTTTGACAAAATCTCTCAGAGGATATGAGTACTATGTTACATTTATTGACAATATCTCTAGGAAGACCTAGATATACTTCTTGAAGACCAAGGATTAGGTTTTCAGTCAATTCCAAGACTTCAAGGCTCTTATGGAGAACTTGATAGGAAGGAAGATAAAGGTTCTTGGGTTAGACAATGGAGGCAAGTACAAACAAAGTAAATTCTAGGAGTTCTATACTAGGAAAGGAATCAAGAGAGAGTGGAGTGTTCTTTACAATCCACAACAAGATGGAGTTGCTAAGAGGAAGAACCATTCTATATTTGAGGTAGAAAGGGCTATGCTACATGATTAGGACATGCTCTGCTATTTATGGGTAGAAGTGTATATATCAAAATAGTATACATTTAGTTTAGGTTTCCATATAAGGTGCTAGGGAAGATGACACTAGAGGAATATTTCAAAGGAAAGAAGCTAGATATTGGTTTCTTTAAAATATTTGGGAGTTTGGCATATTGTCATATTTTAGGTGATACACATATTAAGATTAGATTGCAAAGAGAGGGTACTTTGTTGGGTACATTAAAACCTCAAAGGCATATTGATTTTTTATCCCCGGGACCAAAAGAATTATTGTCAAACATGATATTAAGTTCATGGAAGACAAGGAATTTAGAAGGTCTAGAGATTTTCTAGTAGATGATTAGAGTGAGCAACTAGTAGAAGCTCCAAGGCCTAGTCAAGGGTAGAAAAAATAAGTATAGTTACTAGTACAAGTGTAATCTCAGATGGTGAAGATTCACAGAGCTTGGAGAAACAAGTACAACAAGAAATACATCTAGAAGACTTAGAGGTTGATATTTCATCCTCTATAGTTTGTAGAAATAACCATGAGGTTCAAGATACACAAAGGGATACTCAAAAGTTTGTGGGAGCTCCTAGGAAGAGTACTAGACAATGGAGACAACCAACCATGTTTAATGACTATGTGGCATTAGTTAGTCAGTTGGTAGATAGTGAGCCTTCTAGCTATCAGGAGGATGCAGAGCATCAGGTATGGCGAGATGCTATGGTTGAGGATTATAAATCAATTATTCATAATAATGTGTGGGAGGTAGTTCCTAAAGCAAAAGATAGGGTAGTAGTTTGATCATGTTGGATCTATAAGATAAAGTATGGTGCATATGGTAGCATTGAGAAATACAAGGAAATGTTTATGGAAAAGGGGTTCTCTTAGAATGAGGGAATAGACTATGATGAGACTTTTTCTCTAGTGGCTAGGTATACTTATATATGAGTTGTGATCTCATTTACAACACAGATGGGATGGAAAATCCATCAAATAGATGTCAAGATAGGATTTCTTAATGGTGAATTAAAGGAGGAGGTATAAATAGAGAAACCAGAAGGCATTGTAGCACACAACAAAGAGACCCATGTGTGAAGATCAAAAAGATCCTTGTATAGACTCAAGTAGGCTCCCAAAGCATGGTATGAGCACATTGATACATACTTGTAGAAAATGGGCTTTGTGAAGAGTGAGGCAGATGTTGACCTCTACTACTTGGTGGTGAGGTTCTCATTCTTGTTCTTTATGTGTATGACCTATTTATTATAGACACATTAGGGCTCATTGAGGATTACAAGAGGGATCTTGTAGAAGAGTTTGAGATAAAGGATTTGGAACTTGTGCACTACTTTCTAGGCATGGTGCTATGGTGGATAGATGGAGAGATTTTCCTTGGTCAAGGAAAATATTGCATTTAAATCTTGAAGAGATTTGAGATGGAGGATTGAAAAGCCATGTCTACTCCCATGATCACGAATTAGAGGAAGGTAGATACATCTAGGGAAAAGGATGTAGATCCCACTTTATACATGAAGTTGATTGGTTCAATTATGTATTTGGTAAATAGGAGGCCAAATATTGCATTTGGAGTGAACTCTCTTACTTAGTTCATGGTTGAACCAAAGATAGTGCATTGGATAGTAGCCAAGCATGTGTTGTATTACATGCATGGTACAATTGAGTATGGGATCAGATATGTTCAAGGTGAAGGTATTAGGTTGATAGGTTGTGCCAACATGGATTGGGTAGGTAGTACAATGGACAAAAGGAGCACTTTAGGGTGTTGTTTTAGTTCAAGATTAGGAGTTGTATCTTGGTTTAGTAAGAAGTAGAAGTCTATGGCTCTGAGTTTAGTAGAAGAGGAATAAATAGTAGCTACCATGGTGATTTGTGAAGCTATTTGCATTCAAAAGTTTTTTGTAACCTTATTTGGTCAGAAGGTTGAGACTATTATGATACACTGTAATAATCAGATTTTCATCAAGTTATCTAAGAGTCCAATATTTTATGATAGGTCTAAACATATAGACATCATATATCACTTCATTAGAGATTGTGTACAATGGGGGGTTGTTCATATATAGTACATACCTATAGAGGAGCAAGTAGCAAAAGTTCTGACTAATGCATTAGGGAAGGCAAAATTCACATTCTTCAGAGATAAGTTAGGTGTCATGTAGAACAACTTCCTCACTAAGAGGGAGTGTTAGTTTTGATCATCTTGGATAGTTGTTCATCCATATGTGATTAATTAACAAATAATTGTTTCACTAACTAATGGGTTAGAATAGGGACAAATATTTGTTAATTAACTGACCACTTTTAGAAGCAACTAGAAAATGACTTTGTTAGGGTTGTTTTCTAATAGGAGTACTATAAGAGGAGATCAGGTGGCATTTGGAGAAAAAAGGTTTGTATAAGCATCTACGGTGCTAGCAAATGAATTTTTAGTGATAGAAAATAGTCTTGTAGTGTTAGCAAGGGCATAATGATAGCATTGGGGATAGCAGTAGAAGAATATACACTAGAGAAATTGGAAGGTTATCATACTTTTTCTAGTGAGAGGCAAGAAATTTTGTATATCTTGATTTGTTGAAGTTAATATACCTTCTTTATTTGTGGAACTAGTTTTCCTTTAGGGCTTTTTCTAGGGACAATTTGTCTATAAAATTATTTTTTCTTTGTGTTTGTTATTTCTTTCCATTGTAATACCCCAAAATTGGTACATTGATATCTTGAACCAATTTTTTTGCATCCATCTCACAACATCTATTTGTTGATCAACTAAGTCCTATTGTACTAGGCATTTTTTATTATTATCATCTTTACTCGACCTAAATGTCAAATGTAGAAAATCCCTAATATGTATTAATCACATACTTTATTTAATTCCTAAATATTGATTGAAATTAGCTAAATTAACCTCTTAATTGAATTAATTGATTATAAGTCCTTAGTACTTTAATTAAACTATATCCAGCCCCTTAAGCTAATACACATAAAGAAGGAATCAAAATACATCAATTTAATTATACACAACACACACACACACACACACACACACACACACAGATATATATATATGTATATATGTGTGTGTGTGTATATATATATATATATATATATACATATACATATATATATACACATATATACATATATACATATATATGTATGTATGTAGATACATGTGTGTGTGTGTGTATATATATATATATAAAATGTTGAAACTAATTGTTTAATTAATTAGAATATTCTATTACAATGTCATGTTTGAATGGATCAATATTCTTTTCTATTTCATCTCATATGAAAAAGAAATTAAATATATTGATTAAATAAAAAATCCTTATCATAATTGTTGAAACTAATTATTTAATTAATTAGAAAAATAATTATGAGCACAGGTTTGAATGGATCAAGGTTGTCTCCTATTTTATCTTATTCAACCCCATAAAAAATGGAGGACTCAATCTCTCCTTCAATTGGGACCATACACTTCGTTTAGTTTTGACCATTTATCTGATCCAAGATTTTATAAAAGAAACCTTTGATCTCTTATTTGAAGATGCACATGAAGAGTATTAGATTGTTGTTGGATTGATCACTCAAGTGATTTGCATTCAAATTTCTTTTTCTTTTACATGCTCGTCATCTAGATTATAATGCACTTAATTAGCTTAATTTGATTTCTATTATTCTTGGAATAATTTGGAAATCATTTAGATTAATCCATATATTTGAATTCAAAAATATCAAAAATATAGATTAGATTGTATTTTGCATTCATTAAAAGCCTTTGTACTAGTCTGGTCTGGTTATTGAACTCTCAATTCTGAGAGGGAATAGTAAAATCCCATCTAGTTAGAAGGCAACAGATCGCCTTATGTAGACATACCAAATGGACAATCTCATGTTCATTTTGAGATTTTACTAACAAATAATGATCATGTTGAAGTGTGTGTGGAATTAGAGGACCATATTTAACACTCGCATTTATGGCACCCATCATGGGGCATAAAAGTCAGTTTTCTAGCATGATGTTTTTATTCATTTTTGACATTCTAATTTTTTGTCTATTAAAAACAATGAATATTCAGAAGAAAAGAAGTTTACTCACATGAAGGATTTGAAACTTCAAGCTATTCTCTATACTTTCTCACATGGGAAAGCATAAGGTCATGAGAAGAAAGTATTTTCTCATGCAGCACAAAGTGAATCCTCACGCAATAAGTTGCAGAGTCTCGCATGAGACTTGGCATCAGAATAAGGAAAAATTGCATTTTTAAGCCTATTATTCATGATTCTTTAGTCTAACCCTTTTTTTTGAAGAATTTTATTTATGATTTCTAATTTTTGAAGTAGCTTAATAGTGGTTTACAGATCAATTATCAAAGATACCTTGAAATAAACAAACAAACAATGCTAATGGTTTGATTGTATGAAATTTTGTCAAAGGTCTGCTTGTTGAAGAACAAATTCAAACCTACTCAAACAATGTCTATGCTTTAATGCTTCCTGATACACATAGTTTAATAGGGCTTGTGAACTTCATAGGGCTCTTGAAAAAGGAATATGGGAGTATGTTCTTTTCTACTTAGAAGTGGTGCCCAAGAGTAAATTAGAAACCTAGATACCTTTTGAAGATGGTACACGAGGTAGGAAAGAAAGGTAGTGGTTTTGCCAAGAAAATATTTTTATGAAGAGATGATGATCGTGTCCTTTTAGGAAAATCAAAATCTTGGAAAAAGACAAGTTGGGATTAATAATATAGCTTGGTGATGAATATGTTATGCATTTTTGGGTAAGGTGACAAAGTAGAGGAGTATGCTCTTTTCCCTTTGGTAAAATAATAAACTCAGACCCTTGAATACAAGCTATAGTCTAAACCAACCTTTAGAGGGCCTTCTAGAGTAATCCAACCTCTAGGAATGACCCAAGTGAGCATGCACCTAATGTCAATGATTCCAACTCACTATAATCAAGAATATTTGTTGAGAGAAAGACTCAAAATCCATATAAATTTTATCTTCTTGGTTCTGATATTGCATATCAAGAAGAGGCTTTGTGTGTTGCATTAGGCAGTGCCACCCCTAATATTGCTAGTCAAGTGTGTGTAATTTTAGCTGTCGATGTGGGTTGTTGGCCTTAACCTCATTCATGAGCCCATTGAGGATTGATATGAATGGAAACCTATTAAAAACATTATAGTCGCTAGCCAATTCACCTCCAAGAGGGGCCATAATCTTAATGCAAGGAGGGGGAAGAATCTCCCATGTTGATCCTCACCATATGCATGTACCTAGATGTTAGAAGGTGCTATATTCCCTTGATCCCTACCACAAGGGTTCTCATTGAGAACATATATTATTGAATCCTTGGACTACACCAAAAATACATGCACCCTCTAGTTGGGTGAGATGAGTGTGTGAGGTGTACACATGCACATAAGTTATGAGACAGAGATTTTTTTGCCTCTACCATTTCTAGTTATAGAGATAAAAGAGTTCTTTTTTTGAGTCTACAAATTGTCCAAACTATTTGAACAAAAAAAGGTCAAGAGTCCCTTGTCCCTCCAAGTTTCTTTGTCGTCGATCAGATTGTTTATGGTCCTACTATTTAGATCCCTAGTTTGAAAACCAACTATTCATCTATATAGTCCAACATGATGTCCAAATCTATAAATTATATCTACATCTGACTAGAACCTACAAACATTCTCAGTACTTTGTCCAGAAACTATGAAAACTTATCATAATCTCTTCAAGTACAGTCAAAACTTGTCAATCTATACTTTACTTGCCTTCTATTTTGCACTATTTTGTATGAGTAAATACTTATAGGTTTGTCAATCTACATTTTGTTGTGTGGTACTTTGTACTTCCTCACCCGAGAGGTCGAGTTTCCTCATGTGAGAATCTACCAAAACATTGCCAAATTGGTATAAATCTATCAAAACATTGTCCAAACTGAGAATTTTTCATTTCATCTCATGCCTCAACACAAAAATTTTCATGAGAGAACACCTTTGATATTGTTGTTTTGCTTCCCTGCAAAGGTCTCTGTACTTCCTCGAGCGGTTCTTCTAGAATCTTCATGCAGGATTTGGTTAATCAACTATCAAGATTTGTCTCTAAAAGGTATTTCCCCACTTGGTTCACAATAGTACATCACCTTAATGTCATTTACTCTTGCGATTTTGTAAGGAATTGTCCAAAAAGAATGAGCTATTATGAGATCCCTCATTAAAACTTGATCCAAATCTGGTCTTTTTTAAAACATTAACTCATTCCTCTATCTGTAATAGTTTACATCCCAACCATCTTTCTTAATTGATTACTCATGATCTACACACGAACTAGTCTCCTTACTTTGTTGTCCTATTTTTCTCTCTTGTTTTTTCATACCTCATGCCACGATAGTAAAAAATCTTAGTTGTTCTAGCCATTTCTTTGATTACTTGTACCTGTAGACACCTAAAAACTTTTAGAAAATAAAGTATTTTTATTTTCTAAAAAATTTCTGATGACATCATCATTAATTAATTAATTAGTTAATTTATTTATTTATTTATTTTTATGCCATTAAATCCTTTTATCTTAATTAAAAATATTTAATTAAGGAATTCCTCCCAAAAATGTTTAAATCTTATTTAAACATTATTTCCTTATTTATTAATTATTTAATTAATAAATTGACCAAAGAACCCAAAATAAATAAAAAAATTATTTTTTGCCCAAAACTTGGCCAATTTCCTTAAAACCACTAACCTCTTCCAAAATCTTCTAATCCTTCTTTAATTTTGATTAAAGGCTAATCCCATCATTTCCTACCCCTAATCCCAACTCAAAATATTTAATTAAGATTAAATATTAATCCTCATGTTTATTAAAAAAGTTTTAATAAATATCTCCTCAACCCAAACCCTTGAAATAAATAAAACTTTATTTATTTCCTAAAAATCTAATTTATCCTCATCCTAAGAAGTTCTAGACTCTTCTAGAAAGTCTTCATCCTCATACTACGAAATTCTAGACTATTCTAGAAAGTCTTTATCCTCATCCGAAGTCTAGACTCTTCTAGAAGATGTCTTTAAACCTAATCCTAATCCCCTCCTAACCTTGTCACATTCTCTAAATATGGGTTAAGACTTACTAACCCAAGCCAAAGTTAACAAATATCTCCTCCTTCACCCACCCTCATTAAATGCCATCCACTTGCCTATCCCTAAGCTAATCCTAAACCATCCTAATCCATCCTCTAATCATTTGCACAATCCTAAGAAAGCTTAAAAACCTCCTAATCAAGCCCAAGTTGAAATTGCTCTCATCTCCCTCAAAATATCTCAACCATAAAACTTTATAAAGCCCACTAGGCCATAAATGACTCTTCCAAGCCCTTTTATTGCTCTTACAAGTCGTTATGAGGGTCTTTATGAAGATTTTATCCCTTGAGCCTCCTTTGTTGACTCATCCTTCCCCTTTCCTCCATCCTCTCTCCCTGTGACATGTGTCACTCTTTGATTGGCTGTAAGGAAGCACAATCCATGTGCTCTCCTCTCATGCAATCTGAGCCCTCCATGAGCTTTTTCCCATCCTTGCATCTTAGCCCTCAATCCCCCAAGCCTCTTGCCTATAAATTGGATCCTTCCCCTTTGCAAAATAACACAATCCATGAAGTAAAGTCATAATGCCATTTTAAGAAGCCATTTTACATCAAAATCATACACTCACACCCATATTCTAACTCCATTTGAAGCCTTTTTGAAGCATAAGCTTGAGCATACATCCTATCTATTTAGACAAAGCCACTCCACAAGAGAGCTTCTTATTGAGAGAGTCCATTAATGGCTCCTATTCTCAATTGAGAGCTCATCTTAGTCTATCTTGAAGTTTATGAAATTTTTTTAGTTTGTAGAAGCTTTATTTTAAATTTGGTTTCTATTAGCATACTAACATTGCTCATATACATTTTGGCACGCCCGGTGAGACCCCGCATGGGTCATTTTCATTAGCTTTTTTAGTCAAGTTTTGTATGTCATTTGCTAATTTTGGCTAATTTTTCTTATTTTTGTGATTGGTAGGATTGTATAAATTGGTTTTGTAGGTCCACATGAGCATGAAGAAGACAAAGGAACTCATAGTCTATCTCATAGTATTTGCAGATTTTTCAAGCTTATAGGTGGACAAAGCACTTGGAATTCTTCTTCCTCTTCTTTTCTATATTCTTCTTATTCCATCTACTTCTTCTTCTTCTTCTTGTGGGAGATCTTGGCCATTTTTTTTAAGGAAGCAAAATCATACACACTTCTTTTCAGTGCTTAAAATGAACCCCCAAATAATACTTAAATCTATTAAAAAATTAAAAATTTGCAAAAAAGGAAAAATATTTTAACAAGTGAAACTAAACCAATCCAATCATTTTCATCCTTGCAACATCAAGGTTTTAGATGCATTCATGCAAAGTTAGGAACACTTCATTTTTGGGAATTTAAAAAGAACTTCAAGTTTTCATTTCAAAAGGTTCAAAATCAACACTAAGTGCACACTAAAATCTAAATCAAACTCAAAAGCATCAATCAAGGATAAAATGAACCTCATTTGCAAATATTTTAAAGTTCTTTTAAAAATCTCATGAAAACTAAGAGTCCTAAATGGTTGCCAAAATTGTCCTAAAAAGCTTTGTTATTTGTTCCAAACAAATGTCTTGTTGCAAAATCTTGAATATTTCTTAGGTTTTTCATGCATCAAAACAATCTAGGAATATCATTTTTGGGCTTAAAATATGCAAACTAGAGCACAAAATCTTGAATGAAAACCAAAGTCCAAAGAGTCATTTTCACTTTTGAGTCCAAAACAATCTTGAATGATCTAAGGTTAAAACAAAGCACCTCAAAGTTCTTAAAACAACACACAAAATCTCAATCTTGAATGCTCAAAAGAAAAAACTTGAATGTTTAATCACTTGTCTTTGAATGCATATTGCTAAAATCACTCTTGAGTGCCATAGATTAAAATCAAGTTTGTTTTTTATATGAATGCATGATTAAAACAACAAATCCAATCTTGAATGTCATAGATCAAATTATCATCTTTTGGGGCATAAAAAGAATCTACATTTTTGTAATCTTTTAAGTTATAAAAATAAATAAAAATTCTTTGAGTGAGTTTGTCATTGGAAGTCGTTATGAGGGTCTTTATGAAGATTTTATCCCTTGAGCCTCCTTTGTTGACTCATCCTTCCCCTTTCCTCCATCCTCTCTCCCTGTGACATGTGTCACTCTTTGATTGGCTGTAAGGAAGCACAATCCATGTGCTCTCCTCTCATGCAATCTGAGCCCTCCATGAGCTTTTTCCCATCCTTGCATCTTAGCCCTCAATCCCCCAAGCCTCTTGCCTATAAATTGGATCCTTCCCCTTTGCAAAATAACACAATCCATGAAGTAAAGTCATAATGCCATTTTAAGAAGCCATTTTACATCAAAATCATACACTCACACCCATATTCTAACTCCATTTGAAGCCTTTTTGAAGCATAAGCTTGAGCATACATCCTATCTATTTAGACAAAGCCACTCCACAAGAGAGCTTCTTATTGAGAGAGTCCATTAATGGCTCCTATTCTCAATTGAGAGCTCATCTTAGTCTATCTTGAAGTTTATGAAATTTTTTTAGTTTGTAGAAGCTTTATTTTAAATTTGGTTTCTATTAGCATACTAACATTGCTCTTATACATTTTGGCACGCCCGGTGAGACCCCTGCATGGGTCATCTTCATTAGCTTTTTTAGTCAAGTTTTGTATGTCATTTGCTAATTTTGGCTAATTTTTCTTATTTTTGTGATTGGTAGGATTGTATAAATTGGTTTTGTAGGTCCACATGAGCATGAAGAAGACAAAGGAACTCATAGTCTATCTCATAGTATTTGCAGATTTTTCAAGCTTATAGGTGGACAAAGCACTTGGAATTCTTCTTCCTCTTCTTTTCTATATTCTTCTTATTCCATCTACTTCTTCTTCTTCTTCTTGTGGGAGATCTTGGCCATTTTTTTTAAGGAAGCAAAATCATACACACTTCTTTTCAGTGCTTAAAATGAACCCCCAAATAATACTTAAATCTATTAAAAAATTAAAAATTTGCAAAAAAGGAAAAATATTTTAACAAGTGAAACTAAACCAATCCAATCATTTTCATCCTTGCAACATCAAGGTTTTAGATGCATTCATGCAAAGTTAGGAACACTTCATTTTTGGGAATTTAAAAAGAACTTCAAGTTTTCATTTCAAAAGGTTCAAAATCAACACTAAGTGCACACTAAAATCTAAATCAAACTCAAAAGCATCAATCAAGGATAAAATGAACCTCATTTGCAAATATTTTAAAGTTCTTTTAAAAATCTCATGAAAACTAAGAGTCCTAAATGGTTGCCAAAATTGTCCTAAAAAGCTTTGTTATTTGTTCCAAACAAATGTCTTGTTGCAAAATCTTGAATATTTCTTAGGTTTTTCATGCATCAAAACAATCTAGGAATATCATTTTTGGGCTTAAAATATGCAAACTAGAGCACAAAATCTTGAATGAAAACCAAAGTCCAAAGAGTCATTTTCACTTTTGAGTCCAAAACAATCTTGAATGATCTAAGGTTAAAACAAAGCACCTCAAAGTTCTTAAAACAACACACAAAATCTCAATCTTGAATGCTCAAAAGAAAAAACTTGAATGTTTAATCACTTGTCTTTGAATGCATATTGCTAAAATCACTCTTGAGTGCCATAGATTAAAATCAAGTTTGTTTTTTATATGAATGCATGATTAAAACAACAAATCCAATCTTGAATGCCATAGATCAAATTATCATCTTTTGGGGCATAAAAAGAATCTACATTTTTGTAATCTTTTAAGTTATAAAAATAAATAAAAATTCTTTGAGTGAGTTTGTCATTGGACTCACCCTCTTTAATCACCCATCAATTTAACCATTGGTTGCAATCTTAGCGCCATCTATGGGGATGGGTCCACCTAAGAGGGTCTTAAGTGCTCCACTCAAATCAAACTCCACTCACTTGGATTTTTAGTGGTTTTTCTAAGTTAAATTTTTTTTTGAATGCGCATTAGTCTTGCTAACACTTCATTTGGGCATAAAAATTGAACAACTCTTCACGTGGAGGGCCTCCGGGCACGCGCTTGACAAATCGAGTTTCACATATCTTTGTTTTGGGCTTAAAACAAACTCACACTCAATCTTGAATGCCTAACAATTAATGAACATCGCATGGTTTTGACGCATTTTCAATGACGCTCGCATTTCTTATGTTGACGATCTCTCGACTTCCATTATGCTAACGACGCTGTCAAATTGGAATGAACATTGTATGCCATAATCACAAGTGTCTTCAATCATAGCTTACAAAATCTAAATCATCAATTGGAATAAACGTGTGTCTTTTAAAGCCCAAGATCATGTATGTGGTCTTGTTTTACACTTTTTAGGAGGCCTGCTTGGGGATCTCATCACCCCTTGGGACGACCTCAACTCTAGCATTCCGATGGAGTATAAAAATTGGGAGGTGAATCTAAAGACACCTCTCTTGGAATCAAGATATTGTCACTCGAGCTAAGCCTCAAGGAACTTTATACCCTTGAGAAGTGAAAGAGGAGAAGTGGGTTACCGCTCCTCTCGGCTGTGTGACATCTTTTTGGTTTCATCTGCGGATTTGGGCCTCACGTACCTTGCATATATCAAGGAATCCCTAGCTATAACAAATTTTATCCTTGTAGAAAGCTTCCTAGGATGTTGGTGTGTTTGACGTGCTTGCTCCAAAATTTTGTCTGCTTGTTTGTTCACAGCTTTTGAATGAATGTTTTGCCAACTTTGGTCAAAATCCCAAAAAAGAAAAAATATCCTAGCTTAAGGCATACTTAGCGTAGTCACTGCCTCATCAAAAAATCATCCAAGCTCCCCCGCTGCAACCGAATCTATCTAGTTCCTTGCTTTAGAAAAATCCCAAATCCAAAGTCTCTCCAAATCATCCCCCAGCTAGCTAGCAACCCAATCCAAAATCACACCCAAGCCTTTAGAGAGTTGTTGTCATTTTGCAAGAATTTACTATCCAATCAATCTGACCAATCCACTAGCCTCACCAAGGTTATCCCTTTGACAGAGCTTTGTCTAGGGTAATCTAGCTTTGTCACTTGTTATCCCTCATCACCTTGAGCTAAAGGTTGGGATCCACAAGTGGTCAATCTCATGTCATGCCCATAGGATCATTAGTCTATCCTTAAGTTGACACAATCTCCACCAATCCAGCGCATAGGAAAGCAAAACTCTCACTTTTTGACAGCATGCCCTTGAAGTCTTCCATCCACAGGAAAGCCAAAAATCTCCAGCCAATCCTCCTTAGGTCTGTCATACAGCTTTGAATCTCCCTAGGAAATCCTTCATCAGCCAATCCAAAATCTGCGCTTAATCCAAATCCAACCATGAGCTTCCGTGTTCATCCATATGCAAGACCCCATCCCCATCTGACTGATCATCAAAACATGAAATCAGAAACCTATCATGATGTGTTCGGTCATATTGTCCTTGCTCCCACCACCTCTTATTCCAATGATGATGAAAATATTGTTGACTATGACGGGTATATTGAAAGCCTTAGAAACATTCCACCAACCATCCCCAAAATCCAAGAGTTATTCCAAACTATCTAGTCATGCCATCTGATATCCCAGCTTCTCCTCCATCACCCAATCAACCAAGCTTCCAATCTTCCACCCCCATCACACTAGCTATTCTTGTCAATCCACCTCCACCTTCGACACATGAGTCTCCAAGGAATCTCCTCAAGGAAATACAAGAAAAGCCACCTCCAACAGTCGATAAGCCATGTCATCTAATCCAACCATGTGAAGTAGTCAGTGATGAAGCTTCCCCATCTATAATATCACCCCCATCTCCCATAGCTATCATCCCCATACCATCCATCAAATTGCTTAAAATCCTTCCACTTCCTGCAAGCATCAAATTCCCACCACTCATCGAATCGCTCCAAATCCCATCCACATCTCCTCCTCCAAGCATTATCCAAATCCCATATAATGAACCTCATGCATCCACTCCCATCCATTCCTGTCAAGATCTTGTCCAAAAGCATGTTGAAATATCCTCCGATAGAACAGCAGATCTTGCCATCCCACTTATTCCCCTACATGATCCACTTTTACCATCCCCTCCATATCTAAATCCTACCATCTTACTTACTCCATCTCAAGATCCCTTTCCCTCAGCCCACCCAACTCAAGATCTTATCCTCCCATCTCCTCTGCTTCATGATCATACATCTCCCATAATCCATGATGATAGATCCATCGAAAAAGAACTAATTATCATATCCGAAGCTCCAACTCCTTCAGCTAGTAATGGACTCACATCTTATGTTCCAAATAATGAACATCATATTGAAAAAAGAAATGAAAATGTATTTCTAGATGTTGGTATCCCCGCTATTCCTACATGGTCCCAAGTCCTTCCATCTCCACCCCAAAGTTCCCATCCATCTTATTCTGCATCTATTTTGGGCCCTCATCCTACTCCTTATCTCCAACCCTCCATTTTGGGTCCATATAGCCCTTATCTAAATCCCACACCCTTTCCATCCATTTTGGGTCCTTACATACCTAATATGAATCCTTTATCCCCTCCATCTATTTTGGGACCTACACCTTCCCCGTTTCCATCTATTTTGGGCCCATATCCTTCCTACCCTCCATCCATTTTGGGCAATTATATCCATCCATATCCTATGTTCCAATCTATCCTTCCATCCCCTCAAATCCACCAGCTAGATCATCAAAGGCACTCACCCTTGAATCTCTTCCAACCTTTAAACCCTATCACTCCATCTCCTCATGCTCTTGTTCCCATCCCATGGCTAATAGAAGCATATTGGATGCCAAAATACAAAAGAATAAATCCAAAAATCCACAAAAATCCAAGTCTCAACATGTCCCTTCTAAAATACATGTTCAAAACAAGAAACATTTAATCCCAATCAAAGAAAAAGTCAAGAAGCCACAAAAGCCCAAGCTAAAAAAGTCAAAAATCATGTGGATATCCAAGATGCTCATAAAAGAAATGCATCTCAAAGAAAAATCTCAATTGGCATCCATTCATGCTACTCAAAAAGCCTCATCCATCCATCCTTCATCCAAATCCCCATATAAGCATCCTTCATCCCCCCAATCCACTTTTAGTCCATATGCTTCATATCCTAAATTTCCCATCCTCCATCTTCCAACTCTACTTTTAGTCCTTATCTTTCTCTTCCTCCATTTTCTCCTCAACCTCACTCAAAACCATCTTTCCCACTACTTTATCACCTCTCAAGGTGTGTGCCAATGATGATCTTTCCATTTTCCTCATCCATTTACCCACAAGCCTTCTGTCTTCACATCCATTATCTGTCAAACTCCCACCCACCATTCCACTTGTTTAATCCAATCCTTTTTCATCCATCCTACCAACATTTGTGAGCCAAAAATAGATGAAGAAAGCCAAAATCATTCCAGCTAAGTCCAAAGTCAAAAAGCCAAAAAAAATAATAAAGAAAAATATAGTGTCCACTAGTGAAAACTTGGCAATTCAAGCGCCTTGGAAAAGTACCATGATGAAAACTTGGCAAACAAGCATCATGAGCAATCCTGCCATCCCCAGCTTAGCTTATCACCCTTATGCTTTTGGTCATCTCTTGACATCCAACTCCATCTTCCAATCTATCCACCTATCCTCCACCCTCCATCTTCCATCTCACACCATCCACTTATCTCCTGCAGCTTTAGCCAACCATCTTAGCTATCATCCATCTCCCTAGCCCCTTCAGCTTTTTCCATCCTAGCTTCAATCCTATCACATCCATCATAAGACCTTCTTCCGCATGTTATCTTCTGATTGGGGGCACTATATTCCTTGGAGATCTTGTCTTATCCATCCTCCCTTGTCATTGATATCTAGCTCTAGGCTATCCTCATGCAAACCCAATGTCATCTCTTTATATCCATCATAATCCTAGCTATCTACCATCCTATCCAGCCATCTCATCCTGCTCCTCTAGCTATCCTTGGTCACAAAATCTCTCATCATCATTGGATGCATCTTGCCAACTCCATATCTTTCACTATCACCCCACCCTTAGCTTTCGCATCTTGCACAACATCGAACCATCCCGCTATCCTATCATCCTGAGGTTTTGCCTGCTTGTAACTATCTTGGTCAGCTTCAGCTTGTAAATATCTTGGTCCATCAGCTTGTACATCCTCTTTAGCTTAGTACCATTGTATCTATCCAGTGTTCATGTTAGTTCATCCTTAATCAGCATCTTGCACCCATCGCACATCTTGGTTAGCTATTCCAATGCATCCTTTAGCTAGATCTCCTGTCACCAAAGTGTTATCCTTCTTAGTTAAGCTTGCCAGACTTCTGACTCATCCAGATCCACCAGCTTAGGTGTTCTCCAATAGATCCTTGTAGGATATAGCTTTCCTCATGTCTGATCTTGGTCCGTTAGTACCTTGTCCTACCCATCTCGTTGGCAAATGTTTCTCTTTTGGATTTTCACTTTCTTTTGGTTTGGAATCTTCCCTTTTGGGTCTTGAAGTATCTTTTCCAAACAATCTTTTTGTTCCCTCCTCAAAGTTGCCATGATCTTCCATATCATGGTATACTGCAAATGGGGCAATCTAGGTGTAAGGTCTTGATCAAGTCTTTTGTTTGTTTTTCTTTTCTGCTTGTGGGTTACCCAGTGTCGGTTCCACTCTGATTCTTTCGAGATTCATGTGTGATGATGGGGCAATCCTTGTGTGTTTGTTTTGAGTCAGTCTGTCAGTCCTCTAGACAGTTGGTGAAAAGGCCTTGATATTCTTGGTAACCTTGGCAATTAACCAATAGTCCTATAGCAAATCTAGTGCTCAACTACATGGTGGTACTTCTCTTTGAAGTATCCCCCCGCTCAAAAAGCTTCAATGGTTTTCCTTCATCTCCATTATCCCCCATCCATATCCAACATCTGTCTCTCCTACCCCAGCTTATGCATCAATATCTCTTTGAATCACTCCACAATTCTAGTCTTAGGGATCCACCAATCCAAATCAATCCACCAAGCCTCATCTTTCGAGATCCACAATCCTAGTCCTAGGGATCTCCGAAACCCATCTTCCGCCAATCTGACTCTTTGAAATCCTGTTGCATCAGCTTTTTAATCCCCTCATCCATCTCCCCATCCTAGATTCCTTTTTATAGCGCTCTATTCCTTCATCCTCCACCTTCCCTAAAGTCTTAATCTTGCTTCTTCTTGTGCATCTGATTCTCCTTTATCATTCTCCCATAGTGGGAGTTTGAGCTAATTCAGCCCCTTCTCTTTGCCAATCTGAGTTTCCTTGCTCATCTGAGATTCTTGTACTTTTCAAGAAGCCATCGAGCCTCGCTTTCTCTCCCCGTCGCCTTCTTGAGGGGGCATCTCACAGTCCATTCTCTCCTCTTTTTCTCTAGCCTTGGGCATCTTATTTTCTTATCTTTGATGCCATGCCACTTGCAGCATCACATCAAAGAGAGGCAAAATGTAGACACCTAAAAACCTTTAGAAAATAAAGTATTTTTATTTTTTGAAAAATTCCTGATGACATCATCATTTATTAATTAATTAATTAATTAATTAATTAATTTTTATGCCATTAAATCCCTTTATCTTAATTAAAAATATTTAATTAAGGAATCCCTCCCAAAAATGTTTAAATCTTATTTAAACATTATTTCCTTATTTATTAATTATTTAATTAATAAATTGACCAAAAAACTCAAAATAAATAAAAAATTTATTTTTTGCCCAAAACTTGGCCAATTTCCTTAAGACCACTAACCTCTTCCAAAATCTTCTAATCCTTCTTTAATTTTGATTAAAGGCTAATCCCATCATTTCCTACTGCTAATCCCAACTCAAAATATTTAATTAAGATTAAATATTAATCCTCATGTTTATTAAAAAAGTTTTAATAAATATCTTCTCAACCCAAACCCTTGAAATAAATAAAACTTTATTTATTTCCTAAAAATCTAATTTATCCTCATCCTAAGAAGTTCTAGACTCTTCTAGAAAGTCTTCATCCTCATCCTAGAAAATTCTAGACTATTCTAGAAAGTCTTTATCCTCATCCGAAGTCTAGACTCTTCTAGAAGATGTCTTTAAACCTAATCCTAATCCCCTCCTAACCTTGTCACATTCTCTAAACATGGGTTAAGACTTACTAACCCAAGCCAAAGTAACAAATATCTCCTCCTTCACCCACCCTCATTAAATGCCATCCACTTGCCTATCCCTAAGCTAATCCTAAACCATCCTAATCCATCCTCTAATCATTTGCACAATCCTAAGAAAGCTTAAAACCCTCCTAATCAAGCTCAAGTCAAAATTGCTCTCATCTCCCTCAAAATATCTCAACCATAAAACTTTATGAAGCCCACTAGGCCATAAATGACTCTTCCAAGCCCTTTTATTGCTCTTACAAGTCATTATGAGGGTCTTTATGAAGATTTTATCCCTTGAGCCTCCTTTGTTGACTCATCCTTCCCCTTTCCTCCATCCTCTCACCCTGTGACATGTGTCACTCCTTGATTGGCTATAAGGAAGCACAATCCATGTGCTCTCCTCTCATGCAATCTGAGCCTTCCATGAGCTTTTTCCCATCCTTGCATCTTAGCCCTCAATCCCTCAAGCATCTTGCCTATAAAGTGGATCCTTCCCCTTTGCAAAATAACACAATCCATGAAGTAAAGTCATAATGCCATTTTAAGAAGCCATTTTACATCAAAACCATACACTCACACCCAAATTCCAACTCCATTTGAAGCCCTTTTTGAAGCATAAGCTTGAGCATACATCCTATCTATTTAGACAAAGCCACTCAACAAGAGAGCTTCTTATTGAGAGAGTCCATTAATGGTTCCTATTCTCAATTGAGAGCTCATCTTAGTCTATCTTGAAGTTTATGAATTTTTTTTAGTTTGTAGAAGCTTTATTTTAAATTTGGTTTCTATTAGCATACTAACATTGCTCATATACAGTACCTAGGTATACAACCCACTTACTTACTTTGAGACAACATTCTAGTGTGATCCTTGTTCAAAATTGGTCTTAAGTTATTGCGTATGATAGTTAGAACTAGGAGTGGAGATGTATTTCCTCCCCATAGACCCAGATAAGGTAGAGAAAGAGGTAGAAATCAAGGTGAAGGTGATTCCCAGTTATACATATAGTCCGAGTACAATAAAGGGTCTTCAAGATCTCTTTCTCCTATTGGTCCACCTAGTGCTCAAAGAATATTTTCCATAAACTTGCAACAAGTTAGGAATCTTTTATTCCAAGGACATCCAGACATTGATAAGACACCTACATCTTTGAACAAAATAGCTAAATTTTTAATTGAAATACCTAGACAACCTAAACTAATTGAAAACTACTACACCCCTAGAATGGAAGATCAACATCATGAAGTGAGTGAAAAAAGTAGGAGAACAAATGGAGAGTAATTCCAAATAAATGAAAGGATGAAGTATCCTTACACCTATAAAAATGATTATGGGGACACTAAGAGATACCACTAGAAGACATAGAAAAATGTCATAAAGATAAAAACTTCTAGAAAATGATGGAAATATTACTTCATGATGGGAAATAAAAATACTTCCTCGAACTCACTCAAGAAGGAGCAAAACTACCTCAACACTTCAATGTTGAAACAATTTTTAGACAAGAAGAGGAAATTTAAACCTTCAAGTTATAAAAATAGCTCTAGGTCATGCAATATTAACTAGCCCAAATGTTGCGAGACAAGGATAAACTAGTGAAACAATACACATTAGACACTATTTGTCCATTTCCTTTTGACAAGGACTTGTACATGTCTCATTTCCTTGAGGAGTTGAGTTACCAAAATATGACAAATGCTTATGAACATCTGATCCTAAAGATCACTTGAGGAAGTTTAGTGCTTTGTCTATGGAATTCATGCATAACCAATCAATTTTATGTGGTTGTTTCCACTGAGTCAAGGTGGTCAAGCCATGGAATGGTTTTCAAGATTACCTCTTGGAATTAAAACATTTGATGAGATTGCTAATACTTTTACTCAACAATACTCACACAATATACAACATCTAGTCAACATACAAGATCTAGGTAACCTTAAGAAAAATTGAAGAATCTTTCCTAACATTTCTCCAAATACTCACAAAAAATCCTTGAAACTGAAAAACTTGATATCTTCATGGATAAGCTTTACCCTTATTTTGGGTATATAATACAACTTCAAGGTCCACATACCCTTGAAGATATGATTACACAAGCTATCCAAATAGAGGAGTTCATGGCCAAGAAAGGTGAATTAACCCTTCAAAAGACCATCAAACAAGGGCCTACCTCTGGCAAAGATAAATCCAAGCATGTTAAAAAAATCAATTAGTATATGATGGAGTGGTAGGCAATATCACTCCCAAACCTTCTAAGGTGGATTTTAATCTTACGAATAACATCAATGCATCTAAAACCATCGACAAATCTAATCTGGATAACAAAACACTTGGAAACAAAACAAGGAACTCATCTTGGGTTACTCAACCTAAACATGAATACACACCTCTAGGGGAACCTCTAGATGTGGTCTATATAACCTTACTTCAAAATCAAATTATTACCCCACTTGCTAATTCTTGTCCTTATGTTCCACAACCATGATCTACATGGTGGAATGAGAA
This sequence comes from Cupressus sempervirens, assembly GCA_028749045.1. Lineage (NCBI taxonomy): Eukaryota > Viridiplantae > Streptophyta > Pinopsida > Cupressales > Cupressaceae > Cupressus > Cupressus sempervirens. Next base: position 235,473,409 of record CM053784.1, on the reverse strand, counting down.
TGCATATTATGAATACCATCAAAACAATGGTCACACAAAAAACAATTATATTAACCTACATCATAAGGTTTAGGTACTATTTGATGATGGTGAAATAGTTGTGGGTGGACATAACAAAATTTTAGATCACAAAGCTTTTAAGGAACTATTCTGACATTATGACATTGGAGAAAGTTCTAAATAGAAAAATAATAACAAGGTCAACTATACATATACCAATGATGATAATGTGATCAATATGGTTGAACCTTTGGATTTTTAACATTGTGATATTACCACAATTAAAGGAAAATACAATAACATGAGACCTAGGACTCCATTTGTCTTGAGAGGTGCTACATCTCTTACATCTAATTACGAACAGTCACAATCTTGTGCAAATGTTCTTATGCATTCTTGTACCAAGATAGTACTCAAAGGTCTTGTACTTTCTACTCCTAAGGTAGATCAACATAAACACAAACCTATTCCTGGTCCATCTGGCAAAAATACAAAAATTGCAACATCTTCCACAACTGCAAACTATAGTATCCTTGAACAATTGCAATGAACAAATGCTCAAATAACAATATTTGAACTACTTAAAGTCTTGTCTACTCATAGGAAGATTCTAGACAAAGCCCTCAATGAGGAAAGATCTTGATCTTGATAAGTTTCAATCTATGGTAGGTCACTTGACCTCACCTCATTATTTTTCTTTTTCTGAAGAGGACGAGAGTTCATTGAACATCCTCATAATCAACTATTTCATATTGAAGCCATGATACATCAAAAATGTGTTCATCGCATGCTAATAGACAATAAAGTTGGTCTTATTATTTATTCTATTGCTTTTCTCAAACAACTAGGTTATGATGAAGACTCCATTGACCCTCATCATATAATAATCATCAAAGCATATAATGAAATAGAACACAAATCTCTAGGTCTCTTTCTGTTGCCTCTTCAAGTTGGTCCTATAGAAAGAGATGTTAACTATCAAGTCCTTGATATTCCTTTAGTATACAATATACTATTATGGAGACCATGGATACATGAAATGCAAATAATTCCTTCAACATACCATCAATGCATCAAGTTTTCATTTCAAGGATCAGAAGTTACTATACCTATTAATACTAGTTACACATTCAATATCTCAAGTTTGTTGAAAGTTTTTTTCCTACAAATAGAGAGTCTATAGATATAGCTCAAATAAATGAAGAAGACTCTCAAGTTAATAGAAACTAGAATGGGTGAATATCACATTAAACCATTTTGATCTTTGACATCTCTTTCTAAATCTCCTTGTCATTATGAGAGACCATATGAAGAAAAAAGATGTTTTGTGGTATCACCTCAGACTAGATTCAATTGTGCCTTTGTCAAAGCTACTATACCTCTAGAAGAAAATATGAAAACAGAGCCATGGTTGCATGGTTATACAAAGAGGAAGTTCTAGTTGATCTCACAGACTAGGCTTGTGAGATAACTCTATAAAAGTATGGACTAGGTCTTAAATTGATAAAATCTCTTGCCTACAAAAGTAAGGGTCCTATTGGATGTAACAACCTAATTGATCCAATCAAATAAATATCTAGAAGTCCTCAAGAAACAATAAGCTTAGGTTTTAAGAAGGTTCCCTCTCATTTAGGGATCAATAAATTTATACTAAAATCTGATAGTTTATCTAAACATGAGTCATAAATTGAATTAGATAATCGAGTTGAAAGTTTTAATGATGAGGATATCTTTCCTGATCCCATTCTAATAGATCTTGCTATGTTCTTGGAAGAACTAGATGGCTTTGTACCACATGTTGGTATAGCTAAAGATGACAGTGGTTCCTCTGACAATACTACTGATCCTTCCCAAATTCAATAGGAATAGGGTGAGTCTAGTCATATTATAGTTGTTGAATGACTTTGTAAAAATCAAGATAATAATAAAAGTGGAGAATAGATACCCATCATTGTTGGGGAATTCTATAGTCTTCCTCCATTGAGTACATACTCTTGAGAATATGAATTTGATTCTCTCTTAGGGGAAACTTCTAATAAGGATGTAGATCAAGTTCATAAATATGAAAATCATCTCAACATAGGATAGCAATCTAGTGTTTGGTTAGATGAGTCTCATCCTATTGATGTTGATGTGTCTTCGATTAATGTTGTTATAAATCAAAGGAATTCAAACATTCCTTTGGACAAAATCACTTTAGGTCTTGAATTTCTTGTTTGTACATTTGATGAGTATACTATGAATGCTACTGAACCTACCACTTCTCTTTCACTCATTTATCTTGAGTTAATAGACTAAACTACAATACTGCATCTAGTGAAGTCCCTATGTTTCATAATGACTATGATCTTGCTTTCTATCTACACATTATTGAATCAGTGATGTCTTCTACTAGTAAACATAGTATCAATATGACTAAAGCTGACATCAAGTATCTTAGTCATATAATCAAAAGAAAAAATAATAGATGTTCCAAAACATAGTATCAATATGACTGAAGCTGACATCAAGTATCTTAGTCATATAATCAAAAGAAAAAATAATAGATGTTCCAATGGTGAAAACCACATTATGGAAGTATCAAACCAAAAATAGCAAAAACAATAGATGTATCCAAAGGTGAAAACCTCTCTGAGGCACCTAAGGATGAGATATTTGATGCACTTCTAAGTCACTTATAGGATAGATCACCAATGTTGATAGAGCCAACACAACCAATCAATTAGTGAACTAAGAAACACCCTCATATGATAATGATATCCTGATCTCATAATGAATCATTTATCTAATGCACCAAGAGTAAAACTGGTCAAACAACAACTCAGGAAGATGAATCCTCATATAGCACTACTTGTTAAAGATATAGAAAGGATTTTGAAAGATGGTTTTATCTGTGCTATTGATTATGCCTGAATGGATCTCAAACATATTTCCAATATCAAAACATGACAAGTCCATCAAAGCTTGAATAGATTTTTGAGATCTAAACAAAGTACGTCCCAATGATGAGTTTCCACTACCCAACATTGATATGATAGTCGACATGATAGTGAGATATGAAATGTACTCACTAATGGACATTTTTTCTGGTTACAATCAAATGAAAATTGCACTGAAAGATCAAGAGAAAATGGCAAACACTTTTACATGGGGTAGCTTCTACTAGAATGTAATGTAATTTGGTCTAAAGAATGTTGGTGCCACATATCAATGACTAGTTACAACAATCTTCCATGACATGATGCATAAAATTATGGAGGGCTATGTTGATGACACCTTGGTCAAGAGTACATAGCGAAACACTCATCTTCATGATTTGGGACCTATTCTAGACCATATGGAGAAATTTAGTCTTAGGTTTAATTCTAAGATACTAGGCTACATTGTATTTGCAAAAGGAATTGAGGTGGACCTAGAAAATGTCAAAGATATAATGGAAATGCCTCCACCTAATAACATTAGTCAAATGAGGGGGCTACAAGGAAGGATTCAATCTATTCATAGATTCATCTCACAGTTAGCGGATAAGTCACAACCTTTTACTAAAACTTTGCATAATGGTGTGAAATATGATTGGAACAAAGATTGTGATTAGAGCTTAATGCATATTAAAAAATATCTTGCTAATCCACTAATCTTGATGCCTCCTATTTATAGGAAACCTCTCATTTTGTATATATCTACAACAAAGTCATCTTCAGGCATCTTGCTAGCTCAATAAGATGCCAACAACAAGGAATGAGTTATCTACTTGTTGATCTCAAATTGGTCTTGACAAGTGAGTGTTTATACACTTAAGTCATTTACTTAGTTCATGACAAACAAGTAGTGTATACCAAGCATGATATAGACCATGCCAAGTCCATAGTGAGTGCTAAGTCACTCATGTGCTGAGTCACTCAAGTGCCGAGCAAATAGTGTATCCCAAGTGATATAGGAGCTTAGTAAGTAGTGGATGTCAAGTCCCACTATAGAAAATAGTATATGCCGAGCATCAGAGACTTTAGATTCTGAGTAAGACAATTTTTTCATAGTTATTTGTAATGGTACAAACTACTATGTAAACCATTTTTCAGCCGACTTAAAGATTGAATTACAATATTTTGGAGATAAGGATGAACCTTAAGTTGGAATCCCTATGAATTACATGCATCCAATTAGAAAATGGATGGTTTAAGTGGAAAAATAGATGAATCACAACTGTTGATTCATACCTAAACCTAAGTCACCAAGGTCATCTTAAGGTGGAAAAACCCTAAACTTCATATGCATGTGGAAGAAGCGAAGAGAGAAGGTTGCATGCACAAATAGAGAATTTATGGTGACTAAGGTATAGTGAATTGAAATTACAGAATAGAGGAAGGAAATAGTGAAAAAAGAGAGACATCTAATTAAGAAGGATCAAGAATACATCATTTTAGAGGTTATCTATTATCAAGAAACAAGTGCTAACTGCAGGATCAATGCTGAAACATTCTAACAAGTTAATTAGTTAAATATCTTGATAGAGTAGTCCTAATAGGTTGTATTGAAATCCTTTAATAGGGTGCTTAGTTAATTTTGAGTTGAAGTCCTTTAACAAGGCATACTTCTAATAGGGTGTTGAAATCTTTTAATAGGGTATGACCTAACAGTATTTGTAAGCCTTTAATAGGGTGGACCTTTCATAGAGTAGATCATGTCTCATGATCAAACATTGTAACCTTCATTAGATACATTTTATTACTATAGTAGTGAATATTTGTGGGTGTCATCCCTACCCTAATTTTACCTTCTCATTGGAAGGTTTCTAGGTAATCATATGTGTGTGAATGCTTACTTGTTACACGATTTAGATGTGCGTGCTTTACATGGTATTTTAATTTAATTATTAAATATATGAGATGGATGTGTTGTGAATATTTTATGAGTCAAATTTTAAAATACGGATTCACCCCCCCCCCCCCCAGAAGTTTACCTTTCCTATTGTAATTCCAACAATTGGTATCAGAGATGTGTTCTCTGAAACATAAGCTTTGTAGCTTTGAGGAAAGATCTTGGAAATAGAAGTCTAAAAGTTGGGAAAGATTATTGAGAATCAAGAGATTGAAATACATCTCATTCTACATCAACTAAATCAAGCAAGAGAAGATTTAAATAAATCTTTAAAGAGAAGGAAGGAAATTCCTATTGAGGAGAATGACACACAATATAGAGAAATAGACACTACTAAGCTATTTTCTAATGGAGACTCTAATGAATTTAATGCAACAATTATAGATCTAATGGAAAGGAATAGAGCCCAAGATGAAGAAATCAGAAATCTTAAGTTAGAGCAAGAATCACAAGCCATACTACCATGTGAGGTGACTGAACAAAAAAAGAAAGCTATGGAAGACAAAGACATGATTGAAGATGAAAAAAGAGTTTTGATCAACAGATTGGAGGAGAAATCACCAGAGCTAACTAAGATTTCTAACATGCAATTGGATACTTTGATTCAAATGATGAATGCCAACTATGAGCTAAATGCCAAGGACATTGAGATAACAACATTGAAGTTGCAAAATGAGCAATCACATAATGACCTAAAAAGGGAAAAGGAATTTGGTGAAAGTTTCAATAAACCAAGTGAAGCCATCAAATACTTTGAGCAATTATTGAAATCCCCTAGATCCAATAATGATACATCTAGATTGAGATACATAAGTATTGAAGAAGGAGAGTCATCCAAAAGTGCTAAAGAAAGGAGCAACAAAGGTTAGAATTCCAAACCTACTTGTGATTATTGTGGTGAGAAAGGACATACTACTAATGTGTATAGGAGCAATTCTATAGATCAGGATGTCAAACATAAGAGCATCGTTCATTGTCATAAGTGCAACAAACATGGTCATCAAGCACATGAATGTAAAACTAAGACCATGCACACTCAAAGATTTGAAGGATATTGTTATAACTATCAGAAGTATGGACATAGAAATTTTGAGTGCAGATCCAAACCCATGTGGTCATCAAACAAGAAAACAAAGGTAAAGAACAATGGAAACTCTTATAACTGGGATTATAATACAAGGTATAGTTGTAATTATTGTCAAGAATATGGACATGTTCCTGAGAATTGTATTAGACCTCACTTTAGAAGTGACTACAAAAGGTGGTTGAGTCAAACCAAATGTTTTAGTTGTTTGAAGATTGGTCACATTAGTTGATATTGTCCAACAAGGTCAAAGGTGTAGACGCCTAAAAATCCTTTAGAAAATAAAATATTTTTATTTTCTGAAAAAAGTCCTTGATGACATCATCATTTATTAATTAATTAATTAATTTATTTATTTTTATGCCATTAAATCCCTTTATCTTAATTAAAAATATTTAATTAAGGAATCCCTCCCAAAAATGTTTAAATCTTATTTAAACATTATTTCCTTATTTATTAATTATTTAATTAATAAATTGACCAAAAATCCCAAAATAAATAAATAATTTATTTTTGCCCAAAACTTGGCCAATTTCCTTAAGACCACTAACCTCTTTCAAAATCTTCTAATCCTTCTTTAATTTTGATTAAAGGCTAATCCCATCATTTCCTACCCCTAATCCCAACTCAAAATATTTAATTAAGATTAAATATTAATCCTCATATTTATTAAAAATATTTTAATAAATATCTCCTCAACCCAAACCCTTGAAATAAATAAAACTTTATCTATTTTCTAAAAAAACTTTTTTATCCTTATCATAGGAAGTTCTAGACTCTTCTAGAAAGTCTTCATCCTCATCCAAAGCCTAGACTCTTCTAGAAGATGTCAATCCTTATCTTTAATCCTAATCCTGATCCCCTCCTACCCTTGTCACATTCCCTAAACATGGGTTAATACTTGCTAACCCAAGCCAAAGTTAACAAATATCTCATTTTCATGTGATGGGTGCATTGGCTATGTGGAATTATCAACATGAATTGTATATATTAAATGATGAACAAATATTTTGTTCAAATCATTGAAAATGAAAGGGTTGTGGAAATACACAAGTCAACATGTTGTACATGTAGATTGTCGTGAATCTTCTTGTAAATGACATGCCTCTTGCAAAGTGTCACACTCTTCTAATTTTTTTGATAATTGTCCAAAGGATAAAATGAAAAGAATGCACATAAATGTGAACACAACCAATCATAAATTAAAAAGAAAAAATATATATTTTAATATTAGAATTCCTCTAGACCATAGAATAAGTGAGATTTGTATGAACATTTTCCAGTTTCCCAAGAGTTGATTAATAGAAAAAAGTAGATTGAAAACATTAGTTCCTGCCTTTAGTCCCCACCATAAAGACCAAGACTAATAATAAAGGAAGAGTGGGAGGAAATCATGTGTTTAGGGAGGGGCCCTAAAAACATTAGTGTATGTCAATATTAATGGAACAACATAGGAAAATTTGGATACAAGTGTTGTTTTCATGTCTTTTAAATAAACAAATATAAGAGGAAGGGGTTGAATGACAGTGCTCCCTAAGTTGGCAAATTGTTGTCAAAAACTTATTCTTTAAATTCTCTTAGTTTTCTAGTTAATGGGAAAAAATAGTTGATCAATTACTGGCCAACAATAGGAATTATTTAGGTAGACACCTTTTGATTGAACTAATTCTTACAAAATATTGGACAAAGGAGTTGGTTGCTAGGAAAGCCTAGTACATTCACTCATACCCAATTTTCTCCTTAAGAAAGAGTGCTTTTAAGGGGTCTCTTCTTGTAGAAAAACCTAGAGGTCAAATAAATAAACTATGATAGAATTATCGATGGAATCAAATATAAGCACAAGAGCCAAAAAATAGTATTACAAGGGCAATGGATCTAATGTCCTTTCACATTTGAAAATAAGTTTTTCTAGCATGAAGGATCCCCTCCTATTATAAGGGATTTGTTTAAGGCCCTTGGAGAAGTGATGACAAATCTATAGAGAGAAAACCTTGGTGAATAAAAAAGTTTAGCTCATGCTCTTACTACTACTTGAAAAGCAAGCTCCTTGGTGAGTAGTAGCCCCCAATTCTTCTTTCTAACTCATCCACTCCTCACTATTCCTCTTCAGTGTATCATTCCCTTAGAATAGTATGGGTCCCAAGGATAAATTTATACTCAAAAATAAATACTATCATTATCAGAAATACACATATTCATTCAAGTGCATCATGTGATTCTCAAAACTACCCAAAAAGTGTCATTATTATTATGGTCTCCCCTAGCCACTGCAAGGGTTTCAACTTTCTCATTAGCCTCTTAGGTAGTCTACTCTAGAGGGGTAGAAGGGTCTAGAAAGTAGGCTTGGTGATTCATTGGGGTAATCTGATGCATCAACAAAGTCGACCAATGGTGGGCTAATGTAACCCTTTAATAATATGTTGCAAGGATATCAGCTCACCCTTGATATAGCACCAAAAAAAATCTCAAAGTAATAGGATTATAATGACCAAAAAGACATTACATAAATAAAATGTGTTAAAAAAAATTACATTGAAAAAGTATATAAATAAAAGATTGTATTTGGTAAGTCACATAACTATAATTGTTAATATAGTAGTACATCCTATACAACCAAACGAAAAAAGACATATATTTGTAGACACAAAGAAAAATAGAGTATCTAGTAATTAGAACATATTAGAAAAAAACTTCATGTATTCACCACTTTGATTACTGATTTTGTATATTACAAATCCTATGAAAAGTATAAATCTTTCACAACACTAAACTATAGAGTTAATGATGCATTAGCACTAGTTGACAGTTAACTTAGTATTGATTGACAGTCAACTAAAGTTAAGATGGTGTATCAATTAGAGTTAACATTGCATTAGCCACTTCAATTTGGGCATAAGAAATGATCCAAAATGAATGGATGGTGCATGAAAGGAGTGAATGGTGAATGAAAAGATTAGAGTTTGAATTAATCACTACAACCCCCTTCCCCCCCAAAAAATAAATAAATCAAACTAACCCAATGGAAAGAAACCCCCTCTCAAATTAATCATTTGATGTTGACCAAGGAGATGTGTCCAAAGACACAAGAAAATGAGAATAACATGTCCAAGGTACCCTAGGCTTCAGTTGTAGGAAGCTTAATGTATGCTATGGTATGTACTAGGCCAAATATTGCATATATAGTTGGAGTTGTTAGCAAGTATATGAGTCATCCAAGCTTTGAGCATTGGAATGCAGTTAAATGGATTCTCAAATATTTGAGAGGAACATCTAGTAAGTGTTTGCATTTTGAGGGCTCTACTACTAATTTACAGGGTTATGTTGACTCAGATTTGGCATGGGATATTGATACTAGGTGAAGTACTACAGGTTATGTATTTATTATTGGTGGGACAACAGTGAGTTGGATTTATCAATTGCAGAAGGTTAATGCTTTATCCACTACCGAGGCAAAGTGTGTTGCTGCTACAGAGGCAACCAAGATGATATGGCTTTAGTTCTTCATAGAAGAATTGGAACACCCATAGAGGGATAATTATTTGTTTATAGATAGCCAAAGTGCCATTCATCTTGCGAAGAATTCTACTTTATATTCTAAGAAAAAACACATATAGTTGCCATACCATTTCATTCGGGTAGTCTTGGATGATGGATAGTTAAAGTTGGACAAGATACATATAGATGATAATCCAGTAGATATGTTTATCAAGGCAGTAACAAGAGAGAAGTTGAACTCTTCTTCAGCTTCAGTTGGTCTTCTAGAATGAACATAATAAAAGAATAGCAAAGTCTAGGGTGGTTTGATATTCCAATGGGAGCTACAGGTTTAGCAATGCTATGATCAATCTCCAAGTGAGAGGCTATTATTGTGGAATCTGATTAGTCTCCAAGTGGGAGATTGTTGTGATGTGGAGCCTAATTAGACTCAGAGGTTTATTCGGTGCAATTTCTCCCCATACTATTTCTACGGGGGTTTGGAGGCAACGACTCTTGCGAGGGTCCTAGGGTAGCCCCCAAGTGCATTCCCTGTCGCAATACAAGGTCAGGGCGAGGGGCAACACCCTCAAAACCAAAAATGACCTTATATTGTAAAAGGCATTAGCTACTATTTTTTGTATTGGACAAATTATTCTAGCCCTAATTTTCTAAGCAACAAAAGCTTGTATAAAAGGGCTTAGGGTTAGGGATTTCATAATGCATGGTGATATTGTAGCTTCTTGCGGTGATATTGAGTTGTAAGAGATTGTGGATTGTAATCACTAGATAATAATAATATTGGACTTGTTGTTGGTGGACATAGCCCAAAGATTGGATGACCCACGTTAAATCTTTGTACCTTGTGTTCTCTTTTGTGTGATCTATTAGTTTCTAATATTGGTTATATTTGTGTGTAACTATTATTTCTGTTTGTGGTTAATCCTAACAATTTGATACACAGAAAAAAGATTTACAAAAAGCTTTGGAATATGTAAGACATTTTCAAAACTTCCAATCCCAAGCTCTACCTTTCCTATTGCTATTGTCTCTACAGGAGATCCATCTCCATGAGAATAGGAGAACATGAATATGGTTTCAAAGATGAAAGAGAATCTTTTGTGGCTTTCATATGGTGTGAAGCTCCAGAGTCTATGATCCATGTACCTGAAGAAGAATGAATAGCAATCAATGCATGAGCATTGCTTGTAGTTTTCAGTACTTTTTCTTCTTCCTTCTTCTTGTCAATCTTAGTAATAGGCCACCAAGGTTATGTCATGGAAGTGTTTGTGCTATGAGATCAATAGTTTTCTTCGTGCATGATGGTTCTAGATGGTACCCATAGTTGCAATAAGTGCACTTTAATTTGCCCTTTGTGTCTTTTCGTTTGAGCCTGTAGAACCATCTGAAGGTTTTGAATTGCCTTCCTTTCTTGGATTTAAATCCTTCTTCCATTTGCCTTTGGATTGTTAATTGGATTTAGAATTGTTCTTTCCAGTTGCATGCACAATGAGTGCATGAGCTTTGGAATTCTTCAATGTACTCATCTTAATAAACTTATCCTGCTCATGTATTAGAGACTCAATGAAGGCATTGAGTTTGGGCATCTTCCAACTTACTTTTGTTGTCACCTTGATTGTATGGAAAGAATAAACAAATACTGCATATTCTGGACCCAACATTTGGCAAGTATTAATTTGCTTTCTTCATTGGATTTGCCAATTTCGTAATCTTTCAGGTGAAACAATAAAGCTTTGAACTTTGTGAATTTTTTTGGGATATTATCAAAACTCCTTGGATCTAATGAGATGAGTTCATTTTCAACGATATGATCCCACATTTTATCTTGCTTTCCAAAGAGAATATCCAATGTAATCCAAACTTGGTTTGGAGTTGGGCATGTCTCAACATAGAACAACAACTCTGGAGAGATGGAGAAGCATAGCAGACCAAATGTTTCATCCATGAAGTTGAAGCATTAGATTTTTCTACTCCTGAATTGGGTTCAACCTCTGTATTCTTAACTATCCAATAGAAGCATTTACTTCAGTGTTGAAAAAATATTTAGTCTTCAATCAAAGTAGTTGTATGCTGTGAGAATAATAGAAACTAAGATTCCATTTTCAATTCTGATACAGAAATTTTTTTTCCTTTCCTACAGCTATTGTATGCTGTGAGAATAATAGAAACTAAGATTCCATTTTCAATTCTGATACAGAAAAAAAAAATTCCTTTCCTACAGCTATATTCTGATACCATATGAAATTTGCAGCTATAGCTGCCTAAACAGCAGAAAGCATAAAACTTACACAGAAGTCAACTATAGATTTGATGATGCATGAGCACTGATTGACAGTCAACTGAAGTTAGTTGACGCTGCATTAGCCACTTCAATTTGGGCATAAGCGGCGATCCTAATTAATGGATGGTGCATGAAAGGACTGGACAGTGCATGAAAATACTTAAGTGTGAATTAATCACTAACAGCACCAAAAACCCATAAGCAGAGAACTATAATGTAGTAGAAAACTCTCTGTAATTCTCTTATTTGAAAAAAGATCTGACTCTATGTACTTTAACTTTGCAGACACTTCTTCGGACATTAATTGTGGGGGTGATGAATGGAGTACTTACGAGGGAGATGTCAATCCACTAGGCCCTTCCTCATACTTTGCAAGCCCTGATGGGAAATGGGCAGTTAGTAATACAGGAGTTTTCATGGATGCTGAAGACCATCCATTTAAAGTGGAAGCCGACCAATCTCTATTTACCAAAGGAATAGCCACAGAACTGTATAGAACAGCACGTTGTTCATCTAGCTCCTTGAGATACTATGCATTATGTCTTCAAAATGGACAATATACTGTACAACTCCACTTCGCTGAGATAGTAATATCCAACGGAATGATCTTTCCAAGCCTAGGAAGGCGCGTCTTCGATGTTTATATTCAGGTATCTTTGTTTTTTCCTAATCTTGTTAGTAATTGTCTACTAGACTGTAACATAAAGCCGTTGACAGCATTTCATATACTGATTTTTCATAGTTGCAATTTTTCGCTTTCAAAATATATGCAGGGAAGTAGAAGAGTGAAGGATTTTAACATCAAGGACGCTGCTGGAGGCTCATCGTATAAGGTGGTAATCAGAAATTTCACTGTGAATGTGACTGAAAATTATCTGGAAATCCACTTTTTTTGGGCTGGAAAGGGAACATATGACATACCAGTGAAGGGAACATATGGACCTTTGGTATCAGCTATTAAAATCAGTCCAAGTAAGATTCATGTGCAAATTTGTTTCAGGGATAAGAACAGCGTTCTTGTATATTTATTTTTTCTGGAAGTTTCGTTAAAACGTTGTTCTTTATTCACTTTAGTGCTAGATGACGTAACTGATACCAAACCTGTAGAATCCCGTGTCCTAAACAGTTGCCATAAACGTGAGGTTCAACTAGTTATTTTATTGATGCCTCAGATGAAAATATTATATTCTGGTTATGCCCAAATCCACCGATCTGTTGATCGCATATATTGTATATCTTATATTAAAATAATGATCTTTATTTGTTTTCACAGATTTCAGTGTCAACAATATCAGAAATAAAAGAAACAAAGGTATTATTATCGGGATAGTTTCTGGGTCAGTAATTGCTTTGGGTTTCATGGTGTGCTTGGCATTCTTCATTATTCGAAAAAGAAAGCGAACAAAGAGTACATCTTCCAAAGCCATTGATGATATGGGTAATGAGAAATGTATTTTTCTGGTTGTGCACCATCCATTTCGTACTCCAGTGTAATCTGTGAAAATGTCGATGAGTGCACTGACACAAGTTTTTCTGAATGCTGTCTACAGAACTGATAAACATGGACACAATTTCAAATACATTCAGCCTAGAGATTATTAAAAATGCCACAGGTGACTTTAACCCTGAAAACAAGATAGGAGAAGGCGGATTTGGTGCTGTTTTCAAGGTACATCAAAACCCACATTGATATTACTTCAGTTGCTCTGTCTAGTATTAACTCAGATGGACCTGAATAGATGTAATTTCCTTAATGTTTCCTTTCTTATCAGGGAATACTGCTAGATGGGAAAATGGTTGCAGTCAAGCAGATGTTTCACAATTCAAGACAAGGCGTTCGGGAGTTTCTTAATGAACTGGGTACAATATCTGCACTGCAGCATCCGAATCTTGTGGAGTTGTATGGTTGTTGCATAGAAGGAAAACAGCTCTTCTTGGTCTATGAGTACATGGAGAACAACAGTTTAGATCGCGGGTTATTTGGTACATCCTAATAAATTGTCCTCGATTAATGAAATTTTTAATGGATCACAGTTTAAATCTCCTGCCTTGATGAAATTTTACATAGATCACAGGTCCAATTTTTTCTCGCTGATAAATTAGTTTATTATGCAAGTGTCCAGTCACAGAATAATGAATTCCTCAAATTATAAAATTGGAAACTTGAAAAGCGTCTGCTGAAAGAGTTTGTAATGCAATTTGAGTCTATAGGTCGTGAAGAATTCACGCTCAAGCTTGACTGGCCTCAAAGGTACAATATTTGCCTTGGAGTTGCACATGGCCTTGCATATTTGCATGAAGGATCCAGACTGAAAATTATACATCGCGATATCAAGACAAGAAACATCCTCCTAGATCAACATTTGAATCCGAAAATCTCAGATTTCGGATTGGCCAAGTTATTTGACCCTGACCAAACTCATGTCAATACCGGAGTGGCAGGAACCATGTAAGCTTCACTAAGAGAATTCTTTCCTAGAATAAGTTATTAAATTGTAGACATTCAGTAGGATTTAAAACAGAGTTATACAAGGCATATGGAATTTAGACCTCTAAATTTCTTTTAACAATGTTGCAGAGGATATACGGCTCCGGAATATGCTTTGAAAGGTCATCTCACAGAGAAGGCAGATGTGTGTAGTTTTGGAGTGCTAGTCCTTGAAGTTGTGAGTGGCAGAACTCACACAGAGAAGACAATGCAGGCAGATATGGTTTATCTTCTGGAATGGGTAACAATACCACCCTTCCTTTATGTATAAGCATCCTGCAATGCATAGTCTCAAATTTGAAGTATATACATGTTTTAGTTTGTTTGTTGGAGTTGAAAATCAAATTTAGAATATGCTTAGTGTGTGAAAAATGTTTTTAAAATTATAAATTAACACACAAGACACAAAAGATCAAATGTGCAGAAAACACCACAGAATTTGAACACGTCTCCACCATTAAAGCCTTAATGTTTAAGAATTCATCTCATCCTCCTTGTCTTTTGCACAAACCAGTTTTAATTGCATGCCAAATTGTTGGTATTAGAAGTTCAAATTAGATGAACTCCACTAGAACCAGATATCTGAATTTTGCTTTTATACTTACAATCAATAAGTACTTTTTATTTTGGAGTATTTTTGAATTATCATATATCTTGATTTAGCAATATAAGATTTTTATGAGAAAACATACTAAAACACTTATAAAATATCAAAGATCAACTCACTACTTAGAAATCTACTTCTATTTAAATAAAAATTGCCTCCAAAGTTAAAAACTAACTTTTATTTAACTATATTAGAAACCAGACTACAATTCACAACTTAGATTCCACTTTAAATGTTTTTACAATGAAAATACGACACTTTGATAAATGACGCATTCTTTTGATAATCAATAATATAGAAAAGAACCTGCAACAGAAATGTTCTATTTTTATGTTAAAAAAATTCTGGTAAGAGTAAGGAAACAAAAAGATGCTTTTGGATTACTTATGATATTTTATTTTGTGATTGTGTTATAGGCTTGGCACTTGTATGAGAAGAAAAGGTTGCTCGATTTGGTTGATGTGAATCTGAAAGACTCAAGCTACTCTGAGGAACAAGTTCTAAGGGTGATCAATGTGGGTCTGTTATGCACCAACGGAACTCCTTCGCAAAGACCTTCCATGTCCACAGTTGTTGAAATGCTGGAAGGGAAAACAAAAGCCCATGTTTCATATTCTCGACCATCAGATCTGGGGAACATGAAGTCCAATATATTTACAGAAGAGAAAGCGCCGTCACACAGAGAGAGCTTTAGCCTTGGAGGACCATCAAATGATAGTTCATCTGCCTAAGCAAGTTCCGCAAATATGAACCAAACTATATTACAGAGTGTATTCTGATTTCATGCAGTCTCACTCTCTGCTACCTTTGACAAACAAAACAATGATTATGCTATGGTGGAGATTGACCCACTTCTAACAAACACTTTATATATTTTAAGCATTTCTTAAGAAACACACTCATAAATTAGCACTTGTTAAGAGATTTCTGCAATGACAGACCATGAAAAGTATAGATGTTTTCTTAAATTTGAACTATACTTTCTTTGAAGAGACTATCTCATGTTTCGCTTTTTCTCAATCGTTTTATTGTCATACTACGGTGATAGGAAAGCAGTTCTCATATATTTGCATAAAATAATAAATTATGTAGCTTTGACCTTAAACGGAATTTATTTATATTCTTTAGTCACCTGACAGTAGTAATTGTACAGCCCATTGGAAATCTGAGATCTTATACTTTCTCTCTCTCCTAACACTGCAGTGACCTTTCGAGAAGTTTCAGTGCTTCACCTCTGTGAGCATCACCTAGATCCAATGAGTGCTAAGTGTTCTATTTATTCGCATGAGAGATGGATTCATGTTGAATCACTACTCATGAAACATGGGTCAATGAGTTTGACTCAAAATCAGACAGTTAAATCCTGATAGCAATATCACAATTTGACTCGCTGTAGAAATTATCTCCTACTTATCAACTGCAGTAGCTGTTATTGTTTTTGACAGAAATGTAACTGCCCGTAGGTGATTTTGAAAATGAGAGCAACTCTTTTGAAAAGAGAATGAAAATCTCAGCAATAACATAAAGATAGTTTTGTGATCAGAGAATAGAAGAGGAATGTTGCAGCATGTAGCTTTGGACAGATAGAAGATTAGTGTGCAACTCCAAGTAGTTGCAAAAATCAGTTGTGGCAACAGTTAAGTTTGTAGTTACAGTCAGTTTGATATGATCATGAGTTTATTATTGATTGTAAATCATCATTAGATAAATATTCTTATATATATATATATATATATATATATATATATATATATATATATATATATATATATATATATATATATATATATATATATATATATAATAATGCATATATTATACATATGGTTATTTATATTATTAATATACTAATTAACGATGTAGATCTAAATCTGTATTTGGAACATATCAATAACAATGACAATATAATTACATTTGCAGACATGATCTATGTTACTCAATATGATATCAGAGCCTAAATGTAAATGTAAGAAGCATTGAGATTTATTAATATGTTGTGCAAATAAATCAACAGGAAATAAGGTAATTTCCGAATATGATGAAGTTTAATCTCGGGCTATTCGAGTTGATGAGTTTATATTGCAAATGATACCACAGATCTGCAAAAGGTGTTTGGAAGGAAACAGACCATAGATATAGAAGAGTTTGATACACATCTGGGAATGTATTTGATCTTGTCTCAGACGCTCATTGTCACAACAAAGATCAAAGAAAATCTCTTTGGCAGTCGATAGTCCTCCAATAATTCCCATAAGAAGGTCAGCCCTTACTCAGCAACAGAACCACATTAGACATAGAACGCCCAACACTGTTACAGTCAGCAGATAATTAAGTAGGCAACTTATGAAATTAATAAGGAAAGGAAGTCTACGGCAGAGAGGCCCAAGACACCACCCCTATACACTATTCTACTGAACGACTGAAAATTGGCGGGGGTTTTGTCTACTATGAAGCACGATAGATCACTTATCGGGAGAGTCATCAACAACCGTTAGTAAATAATCTCAATTCACCAAGATCTCCATTTTGAGCACTAAATCGATGGACCAGTCGGGAGCAATTATGGTATCAAATAGAAAATAAAGAGGCGATGAGCAAGTAATTCACATGGGCACATAAGAATAGTTCATACCAAGAACACAATATGGAAATCTTAGATTGGGAACTCAGGCATAAATACAAGACAAAAGAATAACAGATATAATAGGATGGTGATTTCTAAGAGACATTGTGATGCAGGAGCATCACAAGATTTAGAACAATTCATAGACTCCTAACATTACATGCATTATAAATTTTTCAAAGTCAATATGGATGTAATTGGTTGGGGAGACATTAGTATTTTGATTTAATAAATGAGTTAGTAATATGTTTACTCTTCGGTCATGAAGAACTGTTAGAGGAATTAGAGTGAGTCGGTTGTGGGTAGTTGGAAATTAGTTTTGGGGAAATCTTTATTATATTCTGTCATCCGATGAAAGGAAACAGTAGGAGGGTAGAATAGGGCAGAGTAAGAGGAATGAATGAGAATTGATGAATGGAGAATGTAATTTGAAATGGAACAAAAAAAAGAAGAATTAAGTTTCTGGTTCATATCTTGTGGTTTCTTCATTTTCACAGTTATAATTCTCTGTATTGTTATGAACTGAGTATATTAAAAAGTTTTATCATTTACATTTCCCTTCTATTGTGTGCTCCGCATCAGATTGGTATCAGAGCATAGCAAAAAGTCTGAGAAGAAGATCTAGGATTTAGCAAGTTGAAGGTCCCTTGTTGATGCTTGGAGTTGAATTATCCTCTAAGAGTGTTCCAAGGTGGTGGCTGGATATCTAATGAACCCTAGATTGATTTGAGAAGATGGTTTTGACAAAGAGTGAAAGAGAAATAATTAAGGCATTGAAGCAGTACTTGTACGGGGATAAAAAGGAGAGAGAAGAAAGAGAAAGAAAAAAGAAGGAAGAAGAAGCAAGAAAGAAAGAAATAGAATGGATGAGATAGGAGGATTTGAGAAGCCTAAGAAGGGTTTTGGAAGAACTAGAAGAAAAAAGTTACAAGAATCTTAGAGAAGAGTTAGATAAGAGTATTGCAAAATGGGAGAGGATAGCATTGCTTTTGGAGCAAGCAGTAGATGAAGATGAAGTTGTTGATGAAGACAAGGATCAAGAAGTGGTACACATTCCATTGGAAGGGCATAGACAGCCGATGAATGCTGGTGTAGAGAGTGAGAGTGAGAGTGAACAACAAGAGGTTGTTGTTGAACCTTGTGAGGAAAAGGTTCTTGTAGATGAAGGAGAGTTGGTGATAGGTATTGTTGAAAAAATTATTTGCCTGGATGATGGAGATGTTGACACAAATGATCATGAAGGAAAAAATGTAGTGCAAAGATTAGATGCTGAAGAAAAGACTATTGATGACAGGGATGAAGTATTTGTTGATGAATGTGATGCTCTAGAGATTTACAAACAGGGAGAAGATCATATTGTGGATCCAATTGATTGGTATGCATGTGATATGAGGCTGACTAAGGTATTTCTTCCAAAATTCAATGAAGATACCATGAAGGGTATTCATTCTATAGTTTGGAATCAGCATGTTATGGCAAGCAGCATTAATTCAGTCATCATTGTGATACCATACAATTGGAAGACTCAGAAGAAGATCACAACAATTCAACGGGACTTGAATTTTTCTGTCCCTAGGAGTATGATGCAGGAGCATCACAAGATTTAGAAAAATTCATAGACTCTGGACATTACATACATTATAAATTTTTCAAAGTCAATATGGATGTAATTGGTTGGGGAGACATTAGTATTTTGACTTAATAAATGAGTTAGTAATATGTTTACTCTTCGGTCATGAAGAACTGTTAAAGGAATTAGAGTGAGTTGGTTGTGGGTAGTTGGAAATTAGTTTTGGGGAAATCTTTATTATATTTTGTCATCCGATGAAAGGAAGTAGTAGGAGGGTAGAATAGGGCAGAGTAAGAGGAATGAATGAGAATCGATGAATGGAGAATGTAATTTGAAATGGAATAAAAAGAAGAAGAATTAAGTTTCTGGTTTATATCTTGTGATTTCTTCATTTTCACAGTTATAATTCTTTGTTTTTGATTCTCTGTATTGTTATGAACTAAGTATATTAGAAAGCTTTATCATTTACATTTCCCTTCTGCTATGTGCTCCACATCACATTGGAAGACGGGGACTCAAGGCATTGGAGGATTTGTCTCACCCGTAATAGAGGGAATACATACATCGATAGATATCTAACAATGACGCAATGGTTTCTACAAACATGGAGGATGTAATAGTTGCATTGGCATGTATTCAGAGAAGGTTCAAGTTCAGTAAGAGCATGCTGCAGATTGATGCTTCACAAGAGATTCAAACCATCAGTTTCACCGTCTGTGATGATCAATAATAGTTTAGAGTTTAGATTTGCATTTTTAAGTGCAGTTTATTTATTAACGCATGATTCATAGGGCCCATTAATTTTGGTAGTTCTCACTAGTCAAACAGAAGTTTATTCTATTCATTAGTTTGCAAAATAATTTGTTCAAATAGTTTACCTCTTCATCAGTGAAATTGAACTCCAGTTCTAACTATTGAACTAAGAATAAAGTTTAAGTTTTGTCAGAATTAGGGAGTCATTCAACATTTTTAAAAAGAGATTCATACAATGTAATGAGATATGGAATGATGCTACAATAAAAAAGTTGTTTTAACCTGCTTCTCCCAAACTAACAGTCTTATTTTTCTGCTCCAAAATAGAGCATACTCTATTTAATAACGGAGTTCTTTTTCATGTTTCATATATATTGTTTATGTTGTTTGATTCTCTTTCATTAGCTGCAATCATTCTAATCCTACATTTGGTATCAGAGCTGAAGGTATTTGAAAGACAACAACATGGAAAATAATTCACATATTCTAGAGTTTGATGGAGTTGATTACCAATATTGGTCAATCAAGATGAAGACCTTTTTATTGGGAAAGATTATTAGGAGATTGTTGAATCCGGATATATAGAGCCTGTGGATTGGGATACTCTCCAACCTAATGATAGGAGATTGAAGAAAGAAGCTGAGAAGAAGAATGCAATGGCATTGTTTCACATTCAGATGGCTCTTGAGAAAAGTTTGTTTCCCAAAATTGCTGATGCACAAACAACAAAAGAGGCCTGGAAGACTCTAAAAGATGCTTACCATGGCAATGATCAAATCAAGGTTGTGAAACTACAAACCTTGAAAAGAGAATATGAGAACTTGAAGATGAAGGAAATAGATAATGTGAGAGATTTTTGTGTAAGAGTGAAAGATGTGATTCATAAAATGACTACTTTTGGTGAACCTATGAGTCAAGAGCATGTGATACAAAAGGTATTAAGATATCTAACTCCAAGATGAAATACTGTAGCAATTGTTATGAAAGAAAGAAAAAAATTAGTTACCACGGAGTATGATGAGTTGATTGGATCTCCCATATCACATGAGGATAGGATAAGGGACACTTCTACCAGTGTTAATGAGAAGGCTTTTGCTTCCCAATTGAAAATTTCAAAGAATGATGGTGCTAGCAGCAACAATAACAACAACAAAGGCTTAGGAAAGGGTCAAAATTAGAATTATTCAAGAGGATCCAAAGGAAGAGGAGGTGCTCAAGGAGGAAGAGGTAGAGGTAGATTTGATAAAAGGAACATCCAATGCTATCATTGCAATAGGTATGCACACTTTGAGAGAGAGTGTAGAGCAAAATTAGGTAACAATAATGCAAATTATGCTCAACAAGATGAGGATTCTTCCTTGGGTAATTTCTTTTTGTGTTATGGTAAAGGTGAGAGTAATGCGAATGATGTTTGGTATTTGGATTTTGAATGCTCTAACCATGTCTGGTAACAAGGAATTTTTTTCAAAGTTTGATGATGGTTATAGATCC
Source organism: Cupressus sempervirens (assembly GCA_028749045.1). NCBI lineage: Eukaryota > Viridiplantae > Streptophyta > Pinopsida > Cupressales > Cupressaceae > Cupressus > Cupressus sempervirens. The sequence continues at coordinate 235,452,142 of CM053784.1, read as the reverse complement.
AATATTACTCTTGATAATAACAATATAGTAGATTTTGTGGCCAAAGGTGCAATGGATGTTTAGACAAAGGAAGGTAAGAAAAGTGTTCAGGATATTTATTATTCTCCTAAATTGAAGCATAATTTATTGAGTGTTGGATAGCTATGTGAGAAGAATTATAGAGTGATATTCGAGAACATGAAATGTACTATCTATGATAAGAATCAGGGCAATAAAGTGATTACAATAGTTCCTATGACAAACAATAGGATGCTTCCTTTGAAGTTTGGTGACAATGATAATTAGCTCATCAATATGGCATATGAGGATAAAAATTGGTTGTGGCATCTCAAGTATGGCCATTTGAATTTCAATAGTTTGAAGAGTCTAACATCATATGCATTGGTTCTTGGATTGCCTAAGGTTGGAAGAGCATAAAAAGATTTGGGAAGGGTCTGCAAAAGGGAAGCATGCAAGGGAATCATTTCCAAAAGGCAATGCATGGAGGGCCCAACACTGACTTCAACTTATTCATTTAGATATTTGTGGTCCTATGCAAACACAAAGTTTGAGTAAGTCATCATATTTCATTACTTTTATTGATAATTACTCAAGCATGTGCCAAGTTTATTTTTTGAAGACTAAGGATGAAGCCTTTGATACATTCAATATGTTTAAATCTCATGTAGAGAATGAGAAAGGGGAGACAATCAGATGTTTGAGAATAGATCATAGAGGAGAGTTTTGCTCAAAAGTTTTTCAAAACTTTTGTGAAATGAATGGGATCAAAAGACAACTCACAACTGCATACACACCCCAACAGAATAGAGTGGGTGAAAGGAAGAACTATACTATGGTAGAAATGACAAGGAGCATATTTCAAACCAAGGGTTTGAACAATTCTTATTGGGCTAATTCAATTGCTACAACCATATATATATTCTCAACAGGAGTCCTACAAGTGCCCTACACAAGATGACTACATATGAAACATGGTATGAAAAAAAGCCTAATGTAAATCATTTTAAATTTTTTGGTTATTTGGCTTATGCTCATATTCTTGATCAAAATAGGCAAAAGCTAGATGCTAAAAGTGAATCATGTATTTTTGTGGGTTATACTGAAGAAAGCAAGGCTTACAAATTATTCAATCCTATTACTAATAAGATTTTTGTTTCAAGAGATGTGATTTTTGATGAAGGGGGAGTTTATGGTCATCAAAAAGGCCATTTTGAAAAGCCAAAATCAGTTTTGGATGATGATATTATTGTTGATAATGATAATGAGCAGCCAGCTAATGGATCTATTTCAAGATCACCAAGCCCACTAAGTAGTCCCTCACCAAGTTCAAGAGAAAGTCCATCCTCAAGTTCTCCAAGAAAGGTAAGAAGATTGAGTGATATCTATGACAAGTGTCAAAATCAAGCACATGAAGAAGATCCAATAGGTGAGACAATAAATTTTGTATTACTTGCTAAAGCTGATATTGAGACATCATATTTTTAAGATGCATATTCTAATGAGATTTGTATGCAAGCAATGGATGAATATATGGATTCCATTCATAGGAATGAGACATGGGAGCTTGCAGAGCTTCCACATGAGAAGAAGAAGATTGGCACAAAATGGGTCTACAAGACCAAGTATAAGAGTGATGAGAGTGTTGAAAGATACAAGGCAAGATTGGTTGCTTAAGGTTTCACTCAAAGGTATGGCATTCATTATGTAGAAATTTTTGCACCAGTAGCAAGACAAGAAACTATTAGGTTGTTAATCTCTCTTGTAGTTCAAAAGAAACGGAATATTCATCACATGGATGTGAAAAGTGCTTTCTTGAATAGGTACTTAAGAGAAAAAGTATATGTAGGAAAGCCACAAGGTTTTGAGATTCAAAGGAAAGAAGATCATGTCTAAAGTTGAAGAAGGATGTGTATGGCCTCAAGCAAGCACCATGTGCATGATATGCAAGACTTGATGGATATTTTCAGCAAAATGACTTTAACATGGATAGTAGTTCAAAGATGAAATATGAATTCAAATTTTCTATGATAAATGAGTTTGAGATGAAAGATTTAGGTCTCATGAAGTATTTCCTTGGCATGGAGGTTTATCAAGATAAAGATGAAATTTTTATTTGTGAAGCAAAGTATACAAAGGATATGTTGAAGAAATTTGATATGGCTGATTGTAAACCTTTTTCCACTCCAATTTCTCATGGATTTTCATTATGTGGAGATGACAGTGTTGAAATTGTTGATGAGACATCATATACGAGCATTGTTGGGAGTTTGATGTTTTTAACTCACACAAGGCTTGATATTGTTTATTTAGTGTCATTGGTTTCAAGGTATATGAAAAATCCATCAAAGGAACATATGAAGGCAGCCAAGAGAATTTTGAGGAACATATGAAGGCAACCAAGGGGCAGTATGAAGATTGATGCTTCACAAGAGATTCAAACCATCAATTTCACTGTTTGTGATTCGATCAATAATAAGTTAGAGTTTAGATTTACATTCTTTAAGTGTAGTTTATTTATTAATGTGTGATTCATAGGGAACATTAATTTTGGTAGTTCTCACTAGTCAAATAGAATTTTATTATGTTCATTAGTTTGCAAAATAATTTATTCAAATAGTTTACCTCTTCATTGTTGAAATTGAACTCTAGTTCTAACAATTGAACTCTAGTTCTAACTATTGAACTGAGAATAAAGTTTAAGTTTTGCCAAAATTAGGGAGTCATTCAGCATGTTTAAAAAGAGATTCATACAATGTAATGAGATATGGAATGACGCTACAATAAATTTTGTTTTTTGGCTTGCTACTCCCAAAAAAACAAAGTCTTATTTTTCTACTCGAAAACAAAGGATACTCTTTTTAATAACATAGTTCTTTTTCATGTTTCATATAGATCGTTTATGTTGTTTGATTCTCTTTCATTAGCTATTGTTGTTCTAATTCTACACATGCTACTAGCTTCTAAAAAAAGTCCAGACTTCTAAAAATTCTAGACCATTATCTTCCTTAATTTTTCATCGAACAAGTATTGAAGTGACATTAACGTCAAATACAAATGACCAGTGGAATTTGATAGTTACAAATTGGACACCAGTATTTTTTTAAAGAATACTATGTGTAGACTCAAAATGAGTAGAAAAAACATAATGAAAACAACTAAACTAAAATATACAAAACAAGAAGAAGAATAAACAAAGACACAAGAAGTTGTAGTGGTTCACCAAAACTTGTGGCTACGTCCACTCTCAACAGGGAACCCACTTTATTATTCATTAAGCGATATATCATACATGACTATGCACATGTATATATACAATTACATTCAGCTAGAAGATGAAATGAAGGGAATGTGAAGGGTCATGTGACCATTGGGCTTCACATTTCCAACAATCTCCCCTTTGAAGTCAGCATAGCCATGCACTCTCAATTCCCTGTGATCCACTATTGAATGCACAGTAGAACCATGTCCATTAAAGATCTGAAAATTGCCAAACTTTGTTCACAGACACTATGAAATAGTCTTTGCCAAAATAGGCCTGAGTCAAAAAAAAATATCTCCAAAGAGTTTACTCACAATATTCACATGCATTAAGTTGCACTCATGAATAAATCTTCCAAACATGTGCATAATGCACTCCTTCATTTGACTCTAATTTTGGGATCCCTCTTAACAAAGTATCATAAAACAAATCATTATCCTTATACACCATAAGGTTCATATCCAATGCTAAGACCACGTGGAGCTGCCTCAAATAAGATAAGGCCTTCACTAATTGCATCATGTCATTATAGAGTACCAAATAATAACAAGTGTATAACAACTTATGGTCCATAATTAGATCGTTACTGATCTCTACAACCTCCACCATATTTGCAACATTATCTACGTGGGAAATAACCATTGTAGATGGAATACCTAGTGATTTGTTGTACTTTGCCACAAGTTTGTTTGCATGTTAAACAGTAATGGTTCTTGGATAGACTGGCATCTTGTTAATTGCATAATAAGAAATGAAACTACTGTCCCACATGAGTGATAGACTATTACATGCCTCATCCTCACTAAGAACCATTCCAAATAGTGTGATTGTTCTGCTAATGCTCTCGAAGGAAATCATGTCTTTTACAAACTTCTTAGAAATGGATTCTACCTCAGGAATCCCATTTATTTCATTCCTATGATTAGTTGATATAGGTAGGGAAATAAAACCAGTGGGGAAAAAATAGTTGCTGATTACTATAGAAAGGTTGTAAGGGATTGTCCACTATGGATAGTTTGTCTTTGTCTTTTTCATCCAAACTTCTCTCTGCCTCTCTATCTTTCCATTTACCTTCTGCTACAAAGAACACCTTATCTTTCTTCTCATGAACATCAAAATTTTGTATAGTGGGAATTAAATCCCCAAAACTATAATGAAAATTGATAGGTACAGTACCAAAACAAAATTCCAGATATTGGATGGAATAATCACTTGGCAGATTTTTTGCAACAATAGTTTGTGACTACACCTCCTCAATGTCAATATCAGGTAATGGATACAGATGCCTCACTTTCTTGCTGCCGATGGTGGTAGTAGCCTTGAGGCATTCCACTTACATAGTGCTAGTTTTCTTAATCCCACAGACTAGTCTTGGAGCACTCACTCTTTTCTTTTCAAACTTCTTAAAGACACATACTATAAGGAAACTTGGCAATAAAGAATATAACCGTTTCCACATAACCCATAATAGATCTGAAATAAACACAGAATTAAAATCCACATGCAAGAGAATAGACAACATACTCACAAAATTGTGACACAAGATATACCCTGGGAAACCCTCATTGAGGGAAAAACCCAGCCTCCAAAAGCATCCATCATCATGTATTATTTAGCAAAAAATACCATTGCCATATAACCATGGAAGCCTTCATGGCCATAGCCACAACCGAGCAAACTATGTGAACAAGCATGAATCCACACATCCCATGCCATGCTTTCAACCTTCACAAATGCTCCCTTGGCTAACTTGTCAAGCCTTGTCCTGCTCGACTCTTGCCTTTTGTCTTCTCTTTGTCACTCTTTTTTCTCTCACACTACAACAACTACCCTTGTGGCTGCTTATATAGTAGCAAGTCCCACAAAACCACCAAGTGGTATTACATAAACCACGTGCTACCTAACCCACTGACCCCACATTTGATATTGGGCATTTAATTCTTTTCCCCAATATTAAATAATTACATCAAATATTATCACAATGTTACAATACAACTCATCAAGAATATTCCATGGGAATCTTTACATGTTGCACGTCCATCTAGGTACAACATTACATAATAAAATAAAATAATAAAATAACAATATTATGCAATGTGTGCAACACCCATTATCTCAACAATCTCCCACTTGTTGTATACATTGCATAGGGTCAATCCGTAGCCACATAAATGAACAAGGGAACAATCCCTCCTAGCACATCCACCATCATGGATCAAAATACACCAAGTGCTCCATCTTGGTACCCGCAACAAAATCAAAGTATCCAGCATCTCGAACATGAATGATCTCACCTCCTATTATGCCACTGCCACTGGACATACATAGAAGCCATCCAAAGAGAAAGCCACCCAACCTGTCGCATTAGAAGATCATAAAATCTTGTACCAACTGAAAATTCTGAGCAAAAATAAAACCTGATCCAAAGGTAATCACATCTATCCGTAGTTGTCAAAATATCCATAGCTGAAATAGCACCCACAGCAAAGTGCCAAACCCATCCAACTATCCATACCTCAAAGGTATAACAAGTGAATCTCATATCACTGACATATCCAATCTGCAACCTAAAATCACAAGCCTCAAGAGCAATACTTGCCACATATATACCAAGAAGCTCCCACTGCAAAAGATAATGTCAAATCTATAACCAATCCACTCAACACATCTCAAAGAAGTGAATCCATGTAGTATCAAGGACATCGACAATACATAAACCAATATCCTACAAGAATAACTCTCATAACAAGTCTCCAATGCTCCCCAAGTTCACCACAACCAACAAAAGGAAAGAGAAAGAAATAATCATGTCATCTCTCACATGACATACATGAGCACAAACCAGTGATCACAATCTCTAACCAATCTCAAATTCAATGTAGGCAAAACTGAACATCCAAGAAGATAACCAAGACCAGAGAAACCATGCAAATCATAACCTGTATCATGTCCTTCTACACACACCTCTTGATGTAAACTGTGCAAGTATGATCTCCTCCGTAAAACCCCAACAAGAAGCCTCAACAACACCCAAACCATACCATATAACTCATCATGGATGTAAGCCTCTCACAAGAAGATCAAACTCATAAACCATTCCTAATCCAAGGAATATGCCCAATATAAAACCATCTCCCAAACTCACCCAGCATAACAACATATGCACATGGAGATAACCAATGCTAAACCATCTCTGAAATGAACCCTCCAAAACTAACTCATGTACCATAGCTCAAGATCCATTTCCATGAAAGACAAGCATAAATATAATGCAACTGAGAGAAACAATGTGCTATACCTCTCAAGTAGCAAACCGCCGAGTAGACCAAGAGTGGGGAATGAGAATGCTCATCAAGATACCCAAGTCTCCAACCAAGACTCATCTAAGAACAATCTCCTCTCAAGTCCATATCAAGTGACTGCCCCTCGGACTTTCTGCTGAAACCATCAACTGTCCCAACAAATACTTCTCTAATCCAAGAGAAATCAGCGTCACCACCGTCTCTAAGTATCCATGAGCACCTGTGACCAATCAATCCATGCCAACTCCAAATGCAACATAGCAATATCATGAAGTATCCAGCTTATGATCAGTGTACTCAATACCAAGAAACTAAACCAAGATCAATGTCAAAGTTCCAACCATGGCCTCAGGAACATAAACATGACAACATGATCTTACCATCTCAACTAAAGAGATAACATGCTCCATATGAACATACTATAACATGTCACAACTCTAAATGCGTATCAAGAGTATACCATGACATAATAATGAAACCATCCTCACACCAAGGATAACATGCCAAATAGAAGCATAAACCACATCTTTACCAAGAACCCTATAAGTCCTCAAGATGCAACCATCTCCACACACCATGAAGAAAACCATCTCCACACACCAGGAAGAACCATCTCCATACACCATGAAGATAACCAAGAACTCCATGAGTCCTCAAGATCTAACCATCTTCAAACAACATGAAGATAACAAGTGCACCATGCAAATGTCAAAGACGCTTCTGCAGCAACAAGATCTAAGACAAACCTCCAAGATTCGCAAACACTCAATAAATATATCAATGCCAAAAAATTCCCACTCAACCATGGTACCAAGTCACCTATGGCATCATAAAATCCATCCTCTCCAAACCAAGAAGATATAAACCAAACCAGGAACTAATCCTGCACTGTCACCCCATCACTGTCACAAGCTCCCACTAAACCGTGTATCCAAGCTGTATAACCAATCATGTCATGCCAAAATCCATGACACCATGATCACATTCATGAACTGAGCATCTGGATCTCAATATGTCCAACCTGTCAGCATAAAATAGTCAACCACAATCCTTTTCCATGACTGTACCTGGTAACAACATCTCATCCCTTCTACATAAAGATAAAATCATGTGACTTAGGGCATAGACAACCCAAATCCAAGCCACCAATCTAAATATGCATCAATAATAAAAGATCAATGGGCAAAGACAACCCATAACCAAGCTATAAATGCAACCTGTAAGTATAGACCGCTCACAACACTGCACAACTTGTAGATCCAACAAGTCATCATGCATATCCAAATCCAAACACTGATAACTATATCATCATGAGACCAATATGAACTGAGTATACAATGGCATCAAATCTTAAATCTTCCAATGCCATAAACTCACAATGTTACCATAGTCAAAATATATCTATAAACTGTTTAGATCAATATATCAACAAAAAAATCATGCCAAACCTGCACCGAATTTGAACCAATGTGTAGAGCTCTCCAAGAGCTTTCCGTTGACTACTTGAAGTTCAAAATCCGACTCCGTATGCCCAAGTTATGCCCTAATCCATGCTCAAAATAAGCAACATCTGACTTTAGGGCTCTTAAAACCTGACAAAAATTTCAAAATCACAGAACCAAACCTACACCATGTTGTAGTGCTCTGAATTAGCTTTCCAACGCCTATAAGAACTCTAAAATCTGATATTCTGAGAGAAAGTTATGGCCATTTTACTAAGACAGTCTTTTTACCATTTTCAGTACGATTTTTAATTTTTTAATTTTTAAAATTTTTTTTTTCAGTGACGAAAATTTCGACGGGATTAAATTTGACGGCCATCATGGGCTGAAACTAAAAAGCTCTTTCATTTCTTCTGAACATGGCCAAACTAGGGCATATTATATATCAAAATTTATGGAAATGTTGACCCGGATCCAATGGTTAGGTCTGTTTTTACCCAGGAGGTCATTTCTGCAAGCTACCCCCCAAAACCCTCATTTAAATGAAACATCCAAAAAAATCTTTTTGTCCAACAATTTCACATGCCCAAATCTTTTAACATCCCATCATAATAGCAAACCCAAAACCCTTAGATATGCAATAAATCATTCATATATCTTGCCCTTTTCTTTTATCCTCTCATGCATTCCCATGGATTCAATCTAGGGTTACAATAATAAAACCATAGCTCTGATACCACTTGTAAGGAAACTTGGCAATAAAAAATATAACCGTTTCCACATAACCCATAATAGATCTGAAATAAACATGGAATTAAAATCCACATGCAAGAGAATAGACAACATACCCACAAAATTGTGACACAAGATATACCCTGGGAAACCCTCATTGAGGGAAAAACCCAGCCTCCAAAAGCATCCATCATCATGTATTATTTAGCAAAAAATACCATTGCCATATAACCATGGAAGCCTTCATGGCCATAGCCACAACCGAGCAAACTATGTGAACAAGCATGAATCCACACATCCCATGCCATGCTTTCAACCTTCACAAATGCTCCCTTGGCTAACCTGTCAAGCCTTGTCCTAATCGACTCTTGCCTTTTGTCTTCTCTTTGTCACTCTTTTTTCTCTCACACTACAACAACTACCCTTGTGGCTGCTTATATAGTAGCATGTCCCACAAAACCACCAAGTGGTATTACATAAACCATGTGCTACCTAACCCACTGACCCCGCATTTAATATTGGGCATTTAATTCTTTTCTCCAATATTAAATAATTACATCAAATATTATCACAATGTTACAATACAACTCATCAAGAATATTCCATGAGAATCTTTACATGTTGCACGTCCATCTAGGTACAACATTACATAATAAAATAACAATATTATGCAATGTGTGCAACACCCATTATCTCAACACATACCTCTCCATTTCCTTTTTTTTTTTTTGTTAGACTCACTATCATCCATTTCTAAAGATGAATCTAACTCACCGTCGGATCTCACACTTCATTCTCTTTTTCCTCTTCTATCTCTAAAATGGGCCTCACTATTTTCAAGATGAGCCAATATTGCCAAACCTTGTACCAACACACTGTAGATCAGTCTTCTCCAAGTTACATCTAAATTATAAATATATTCTTTATATTGCAATCTTCAACTCACATAATTTGCATCAATCTTATGCATCATTCCAATTCCATTCTTTGTTAAGAAATGAGTGAAAATTATAAAGGTTGTTGGGACTCATCTATCAAAAAAAGCCAAATACATTGATTAAGGAAAGTGAATTCCCCAAATTATGAACATAAGTGCTGATTAATTGCTTCCTCTTGTGACTTCCTTTCGAGCCATCAAAATTTGTGGGTATTAAACCATCTTGTATTTTTTCTTTACTAAAGCTAAGATCAATGCCAGTTATGTCTTCTCCTTCATTAGTTGTCCCTTCATCTACTTTCTCAACAAACATTTTGTATACTCCTTTACATTTTTGCATAGAGAAAATTGTAGTTAATCCATTCCATCCTAATTCTACTGCTATAATCTGCAATAATAAATCATTAGATTACTTATTCTCTAACATGCCAAAGGCATCTGGATCATGTGCAGCCTTGAGATCCTGACTCTCTCCAACCTCCTTGAGCTCTATAATCCCCCTATTCCTCCGATCTTTAGTTGCAAGGCACCCAGAATCCTCGTGTGATTTACTTTTACAAAGTAGAAACTTCTCTGTGAACATTCATATATTTTTGCAAGAAAAGGGTCCTCTGTCAAGTAAACCTCAACTTCCTCATCTCTATTCTTTCTTGCTTCAACATCCTCCTCTTCACTCCAATTCAAATCTTCAAGAAATTGTTCAATAATAAAATCAGCATCATCATCTTCTTCCTCCACCCCTATTCAAGCCAAAATTGGCTCTGATACCAATTGTAGATGCAAAATGAGCAGAGGAAACCTAATGAAAACAAATAAACTAAAATATACAAAACAAGATGAATAATAAACAAAGACACAAGAAATTATAGTGGTTCATTACAACTTGTGGCTATGTCCACTCTCAACAGGGAACCCACTTTATTATTCATTAAGAGATATATCATAGATGACTATGTACATGTATATATACAATTACATTCAACTAGAAGACAAAGTGAAGGGAATGCGAAGGGTCATGTGATAGTTGGGCTTCACATTCCCAATATTGTATCTACTCCTAGCCAATGGTGATACCATGTACCCATCATGAAGATTAAAGTATGGAATATATTGATGACTAACATAAATTATCAAACACTAGTCAAGGTCATTACAAATTAATTGACTAAAATGCTAATATCAATTATGAAGGGACACATTTTATCATATAATAATAACATCACAACAACGTCCAAAGGGAAGAGAATTGCATACCGATTGGGATAAAATCACTGATAAAATATGTTGTAGAATACATATTAATCACAGAGGATCAATATTGGGATGATGACAAATAGTATAACAAGTTACTAGTCATGGGAATTACCAAGGTGTTTTAACACAATGATGGATTTCCATTTGTAGTATTCAAAACCCACGCTGCCATTATTATTCAAACTATAGATATGGACCAAAATCCTTACTTGACTATCAAGAAACCTACCCTATTATGGGCCCAAAGCAATATCATATAATGGGGGGTCTACTTAGCAATTAATTTGTTCTATAATGTCAAACATGATAGCTTTGGAAATTGAAAGTAGTCTAGTCTCCCATCTCAACACTCATGAAAGACAAATTGTTGTAACATAAAGGAAATGTGTCATGAAGTAATCAAACATCTTTCTTATATGTACAACTTCTTGGAAGATCATCGACCACATGTATATGATAAATAATATTTATGTGAATTTATATTATATTCCTTGATCCTTGTGAATTCTTTCTTGGAGCGAATATGCTAATTTCTCTTTAGATATATTCCATTTCAATCATGAGATAATAAGTATCACTAAATAGATACTATCACCCAAAGATGTCTCTTATTGGACTTGATAATAATTGAAAACTCTATAAAATAGAATGAGTGAGAATTTCACATTGTGGGAGGGAATAATAACCAATGTTCCATTCAGATTTGAACCATTTTGTGAAGCAAGATGTTAAGGAAGGGACATCATTAGAGTTTCAAATTTGAATCATCCTTTATTTGATGTATATGGCCCTTTATTTGAGTAACTTGTGTAGATAAGTATTCTTATCCTTGAGTATTACATTTATATACTTATTGTAGTTTCTCTCTTATTTGTAATTTTTATATATTCTATAAGGTTATTTTCCTTTATCTTTTCCTTTATGTTTGAGGATGTTCTTACAAGAAAAGAAAGTTGGTACTCCACACATACTACCAAATATTGTGCAGACTAAACCTAATTATAGTAACTACAAAGTCCTTGATGATCAAGATGGAAAAAATTAGGCTCTCATCTTTGATGATTGAGATTATGAGATTCTTCCACATTAAGAGGGAGTATGACCCTTCTTTGAAGGCAACACATGAGCTTAGAAGATTGATACTCGAAAGGAGTCTAGAAATACATGTGGGTGACTACATGATATTGATGGGTCTATTCCTACATACATCATGAGGAAGTGATGACCTATCACCAAAAAATCAAAAAATTGATACCAAATTTAGAGTGAGTTTGACAAGCATCCTTGGGTGAAGAGAGTTTGTAAGTAACTAGAGGACATGATTTCCCAGGATTGATGTTCAAAGGAAGAAATTTTAAAATAAATCCTTTTTGGATGATATATTCTCTATGAGGAGAAGTTCTAGGAGAAATTCTTTATAACGCACTCTCCTCTATGAGTGAGAAGTATGAGGTGAAAACCCTTTGTTCTAACCTCTACTAGTAGCTATGGTAGGTCCACCCTCTAACTTGGTTCATGGTGGATATCATGTGAGTTACTACATGATGTTGTTGAGATTATGTCATGGAAGGTGGTGATATTTAATTTGTGTATATATTTAGAGAGGAGCTATTGAAAGGTGACAATCTTATCAATAGCTAGACCTATTATAATAACATACTACATTAAGTTGTTGTCCTAGTGTGTCAGAAGTTATGATAAAGAATAGAAGGTAACTATTGTAAGGTGACAATCTTATCAATGGTAAACCTATCTCCTAACACCAAATTTGTTGGAGCGAGAGTTATCATGGTTCTTTGGGCCAGATTTCACTAGACATCATGAATAGACACCTTGATGATCACTCATCATGGTTCTTCGGGCCAAATTTTGCGAGACACCATGAAATTAAACTATTTTTCTTCTTCAAGTCAGATCTTTCCAAACACCATAACATAAATTTATTATATATCACACTTAAGGTGGTGTTTAAACTTATACTAAAGTTATAGAATTTTCTTTAATTCCCTCCTTGCTAAAGAAGAAGTGTTGAGAAATTTAATCTCATAGTGAATCGAAGCCAATTCCATATGTACTCTATGTTATTATGTGTGTGTGTGTGTGTGTATTGATAGATTTATGTTGATATCCTTAAATATGTCATTCTAGGAATATCATACTGATATGATATCTCTTCATAGACTTGAGAACATAATATGTTCTATATCAATCCTTCCTAACTAAGAGGGAATTTTAAGTTTGTTGTTACAATCAATTTGATATGATCACGAGTTTATTATTGATGGTAAATCATCATTAGATAAATATTCTTTTATATACACATGTACTACTATATATATATAATATTATATATATTATATAATGCATATATTATATAGTGGGTTATTTATATTATTAATATACTAAATAATGATGTTTAAACCTTAGAGACATGTCTCCTTCTTTCATAATTATATGAGCTCCAAATAGTTGTAGAAGTTTAATTTATATTAAATTTAGTTTGTAAGTGTTATTTTTTTTATTAATTTAAATTTTTTATTTGCCTCTTGTTGTGTCTATAGAGTTGTGTTGTTTGAATGGGTAGCAGTCTCTATTTTGCACTTTTGGTTTGAATTTTATTTCAACAAAAGGGTATCAGAGCTCTTTCTCTAGTCATAAGTTGTAAATTGATGTTTTTGATCCATCATAGTGGTATCAGAGTTAGGTTCATAAAGCCCATAGGATTGAATTTTGTTGGGAAATTTAGTGTTTTTTTGGGGTTTGAATTTTTGTTGCAGATATGGCTGAAACAAATAGTAAGAACTAACTACAACCACTATAGTTCAATGGACAAAACCATGATATATGGATAAAGAAGATTAAGATGATAATGGTTGCAATGATCTACAAGAGAAAGTGATGATATACATCTCTTAGAAACCACAAGAAAGGTGAATTGAAGGAGACATTGTGAAAATTTACAAAGGAGTTGAGTTTGATAGAGGTATCCTTCACAGATGCTATTGTTTTCTAGAACATCAGTAGATATTATTTTTTTGTGAGATATACGAAGCTCTCTCATGTTTTTCAATTCTATGATCCTTACAGACCCTGTCATATTTTGTTGAATAAAACTCACCATCATTGTTAGTCCACAAACACTTAATTTGCCTACCATTTGATTTTCAACCAACAATTTAAATTCCTCAAACTAAATTAAAACCTAAGGTTTATATCTACAAAGACACACAAATATCCTTCTACTATAATCATTTATGAACAAAACAAATTATAACAAAACAAAGTATACAGATCTAGATATTGAAGGAACATTAACTAGACCAAATGAATTTGAATGAAGATAGTACAACACCCTAGAAGACTTAAATGACAACTAGAATAAAAATAAACATGATGTTATTTTCCATAAACACAATGTTCAAAGAAGTCAAAATCCATATTACAATCATCAAGGCCTTCAATAAGACTCTTATTTTTTAAAGCTTTAAGACCCCTCTCACCAATATTACCAAGTCTCTAGTGCTATAGCATTGTACTCTCACCTCAAATATTTATCTCCAAAGAATTTGCACCCTTAGGTACCTTGAAAGAATAACATCAAGTGTAGAAACAAAAACATTATTCTTTTCTTGATCTAACACTGAGGATGAAGAATCTAAATGCCTTTTTCTTAGAGTTCACACAAGAACTATTAAACTGAACTATGCATGCATAGAATATAGTTTGTATAAGGTTCCAGTTAAAACACCCTCTATAAGCACCATAGAGCCTCTTATCATCTTGCATCCACCACTATAGAAAATAACATGCACACCCATGTATCACTAAGCTTGTTGACTTAAAGTATGTTTTGTGCCAAAGTAGGGATATACAGTGCACCATTAATCCCCTTCAGTCTAACATTAGCAAATCTAACCTTGAGTCTACAATGACCAATAATATTAAGGTGAGATATATCACCTAGATCTACCTTCCCATCATCAAACTCTTCATTATTTGAAAACCAATACCTATGAGATATCGTGTAGAAAGAAGCACTTTAATCTATCAAACACACATCTTTTGATACATTTTTTGAAAAGATAAGACAAAAGCATCTACTTCATCTTGAGAGGCTTTTACAAAGTTGAAATTAGAAAATATTTATAGATTTTCTTTTCCTTCTCCTTCTTGCACTCTTTATCAAGATGGCTAGGTTTATTATAATTACAATATTTTTCATTGGAATTTTTTTGAGGAGATTTAGATCTTCTCAAAGACTTGGATTTTCCCCTCTTTTCCTTCTTCTTTCATTTTTCAATTATTCTACCATCCAAAACTAGGGCCACCTTATCCATCTTGAAATATATTAATCTCATCTCTTTAGACAATACAAAACCAACCATGTTGTCCAATTTGAAATTGGTTGCTATTTTTCCAATGACCATAACAAGGTGGTCCTAGAGTCCTACACAAACCATAATAGAATCATACATTTATCTTGATTATCAATCTTATTACCAAAAAAATTGAACTAAGAGACTAGCATATTAAATGTATTCAAATTATCAACAACGAACCCTCCTTCCTCCATCCTTACATAATATAGATTCTTTCTCAAGGATAACTCATTTACTGAGGATTTACCCAAAATAAGTATCACCAAGATTCTTCCAAAGATCAGTTGTAGTTTTATCTTCATGGACATTCAAGAACATTGAATTAGTCAAACAAATTCTTACAAATCTTTGGATTTTTTAATCTATCTTATCCTACTCATACTGCGGTGCATGGTTTGGGGTTTCACCGAAGAAATCACAACCCATAGATCTCTATCTACAAGCATGTCCTCCAGTTTGAGTTTCCACAACTCAAGATTGTTGTTATTAAGTTTATTTATCTCTATTTGTTGGACATGTTTTCCTTTCCTAACCTACAAGGCTATGAAATATCCATCTACAAAACTCCCATTGAAACTATATCACCTCACATAACCCTTCTGCCCAATGATGATAAAAAAGTTGGCCAGGCTAATATACCAATTAAAAAGGAAACCAAGTGTAGAATAATGATTCGAAATACTAAATCTAACAGAAGAGATGATGCAAAATACCTTAAAAGCCTTCAACTATATTAAAAACTACATTAACACATACGAAATCAGATTTAAACAAATAAACTCGCAACACTAGATGTATGTGAGAAAACCCTTTCTAGAAAAAACACATCTTCCAAAAGCTAGACTCAATTGTATTATCAAAAAAAATGATATTTACAATATTATTCCTTAAGGAAATTCTCATCAAGAGTAATTATAGCAACACATGAATTGTAGAGAATATCTAGCACATATATATTCCTTAGAAGATATCTAACCTAACATTGTCAAATGTACCAAGTAGCTAAATATTCATACATATCAACACAAGTGGAGAAAGCCCATGGTTTCCAAAACCTTCTATAATACCTATATGCACCCTAAAATGGTCACTTAGACCATCAACCCTCATTCTTCAATTTATCAAATGATGGAATCAACTTATCAATTTCCTGAATCAATGCTTTACAATATTTTCAATTCAAATCATTTTTCTTGATCAAATTGCAATTAATTCAATTATTTTAATATTTCCTAAAGTTTGATAATTTCATCAATAATCTTATTTAATTAAAAGAAATTCTCTCTCTTAATTAAATAATTTTATCTTATTTAATTAAAATCTATCTTTTAATTGGGTAATTTTAACTTATTTGATTAAAATCTCTCTTTTAATTAAATAATCTTATCTTATTTAATTAAAATAAAATCCCTCTTTTAATTAATTAAATAAATCCTCACTTAAAGCTCTCTTTTTTTATGAAAAAAAGAAATAAATTAATAAATCAAATAAAATCTTATAAAGATTCCTTTTTTGCACATATTTCTAAGTGGTGGGATTTTTCCTCTCACTTTCCTTTTTAGGGATTTATCCCACATTGTTCTTAAGTATGCATTCCTCTCCACACTTTCCTTTATAAGGATCTCTCTCCTCATTTTTTATGGAGAGTTCAAGATTTCATTGATATGTTGCAAGTTTGGAGAGCAATTTTGGAGGAGAGCTTAAGCACTTGAGCTCGAACATTGCAACTTCTGTTTTTTGGTCTTCTTCTCTCATGAATCCATGATAATCCATTTAGATTAATCTTGCACTTGCATGTTAGTTTAGATTTATATTTCCTTTCATAGAATAATCTTGCATTTTCATTTCCTTTCATAGATTAGTTTTCTTTCATAAGTTGTTATCATATAGAATAGATTCCATTTTCATTTGCATGGATATTTGATGATCGTGGAGACTAATACTCTTGCTTTTCCTCTTTGAATCCCTCACTTTATGGTATACTTGTATGGGCACAAACTAGGTCTAAACTGAGTGCCTCCATTATAAGACCTTGCACTCTATGAATAGAGAGCTATGAGTCACCATTTCAGATCTCATTCTTGAAAAATCTTGGATATAATAACTCATAGAAGTGTGCCAATATTTTAGCACACAATACCAAAGAGGTATGTGATGTCAACATGCTAAACCAATGACACATTGCACATAGAGACTTTCAATGCAAAAAAGCATAACTCAACCATAACATTTGTCATTCCATATGCAACACTTACCTCACACTAGTTGTCAATTGTGAAACACACCAGAAGAATTAATTCCCAAACATTAACTATGTGACCAAACTACTGACTTCTTTAATCATTACCTACATTCAAGATAGTAACTTATGATACTATCTCCTTAACATTAGGACTTCCAAAGTGGTTTAAAAGAAATAACTAAATAAAATAGTATGTTTAGACTCAAAGGTTAATATACCTTAATCCTAACACCACCAATTTTAACAATCACTTATGTTCAAAAAAACTATAAGGTTGACGTTGATTTTATAAGTAAATATATTTGATAGCTTCATCTATATAAGCTATGCCACATTACTTGGGAATGACATAAAACAACTATGTAAAGATCACTATATAAAAATCACTAGACTACATACAACATAAAAAAACACAAAAGAGAGAATGGTATTTCAACATTTGTAATAGATTTTGGTGTTAACATCCATTGGAGTAACCACAAATATGATCTCATCATTATTAAAAATTATGATTTGTAAGAATCATTTTAGGTCGCTTATAAAATTCTTTGAGTACAGAATTTTATAACTTCTCTTCTTATCATAGTTCCTCCAAGTACTACATAAAAAAAAATCATAATATATTCAAGTTCAAAACCTATCATGAATGAATTAAATTGAATTAAAAAGAAGGGGGAGGATTTAACCTCAAAGAGCTTAATGATTGTAACAAATCATGCCTATAGTCTATGAGCTTAAGACTCTAGGTGACTGATAGAGAGCTCTCAATTGAAGTCACAATATTATCTTTTAGGAAAGTGATTTTATTGTTTGAACCATTATCGACATAATCCCTAATTAGCAATAAATTGCCATTTTTTTCGCCACGACCAATAAAACTCAAAAAAAATTGTAACTCACCAACTTTAAAAGCTTGCTAATTTTTTTGGGTCTAATGAAAGATTAATCATCAAGATTGGGTTTACTAAAAGTTTAGAAAGTATTTACTAGTGACTCAGTCTCCTTACAAACAGTGTTGTTAAAGGCCAAAAAAGGTTTTTTTTCACCAGTTTCATTTTTAGCATTTGGAGGCCAAAAAAGGTTAAACTCTGCTTATTTCTTTTATTTTCTCTTTAATTAACTCATTACGTGCATCTTATCATTGAATTTTACAAAAAATAAAATAAAATAATCTAAGTAGTTTTTTAGGTTCCTGAGTTTTTTTTTTTTTTTTTCAAATGGAAGATTTTTCCCGGATAGACTTATGAGGGCTTGGTGAGTTGTTTCCAAGTTTGAGTTTTCCAACTATGGTTCGAACACATTTAGTCCATGTTCTATTAAAAAATAGAGAATTGATGAATTCTCTCTAAAAAGTGAAATAGATTCAATACAGGCTACATCACTACAAAAACACTATAGGAAACAACTCCTTTGGATAAGCTAATAAAGGCATCATTTCTATCTGTCAACCTTGACTAATCTTAAAAACAACAAAAGAATAGTAAACATATACATACCTAGCTTAAAATAAAATAGCTCCATGAAAATAAATTAACAAGTAACACAAATGGTATAAAATTGTATTCTCTTTCACTAAGAAAGATTGGAAATAATCCTTAGAACAAATACCCAACTATTAGACATGAACACATGGAGAGCTCTTATTGTCAAGAAGGAAAAATCATGTACTTGATTGAGATTCAAAGTAAATTCTAAACTTTTTTCGTGTCATTCTTCCTATATATATACATACATACATATATATATATATATATATATATATATATATATATATATATATATATATATATATATATATATATATGTATATATATATACATGTACATACATATACATGTACATGTACATACATGTATGTATGTACATACATGTATGTATGTACATACATGTATGTATATACATGTATGTAGATACATGTATATATATGTATATATATATACATGTATATACATGTATACATGTATATACATGTATACATGTATATACATGTATACATGTATATACATGTATACATGTATATACATTATATATGTATATATACATATATACATATATACATATAACATATACATATACATATATACATATATACATATATATGTATATACATATACATATATATATATATATATATGTATATATATGTCTATAAATATATACATATATACATATATATATACAATAATACACATATATATACACATATATACACATATATACATATATATGTATATATGTGTGTGTGTGTGTGTGTGTGTGTGTGTAGACATACACACACACATCTGTGTGTATATATACATCTATTGTGGTATTCTTCCAATATATATGTGTGCATGGTCAATTCTTCCTAATAAGAAAAACTTAAGATTTAAAAAAAAAAGTAATTGAGAAACTATTTAGGTTGATATCTCTCAAGGTAATTGACTGATTTTTATTTACTGAGATTGTCTAACCCAATGGGTTGGTCATTCGCCTATTGGGAAATCCTCTCAAGTTGCTTTGAAATTGAACTAACCTTGGTCTTTTATTATTTCAATCACCTACTCAATCTTTAGAAATTATTGATCTCTGCATTATTTCTTCAATTATAACACTATCATTTCCTTTTTTTGTGAGTCTGATGCAATGATTCCTTTCTTTGATGTAAAAATTGTTGAGAATTGTGTCTCAACCTTGTAAGCTCTTTTTCTGGAAAACTCTAAAAAAATTTAGCTGGAAAACTCTAGAATTTTTTTAGAAAATACTAGAAGTTGTTTGTGGTAGTTTTCACATGTTTATGAGTTGGAAAAAGGTGTATGAGTTGTTAAAAATGTGTCTAGGCTATAGAACAATGTAGAAGGGATATTTTTATAATGTAAACAACTCATTACATGACTTTTATGGGGGTCTAAACTAGAGAACAAAATTATGGATGAAAATGCTATTCTTGGAGTTACAAATTACAAGTGGGTAACATGTGGCATGGTTGTTTTGCCCAAATCACTATAAAAGGAGGGCTTGAGGAGATGTTTGGATCATCGAGTTTAGTTTGTAAGACTGGTGCTCGAAGGAGTATCTCTTTGTGTCCGAGTTTGAGTTTGAGTTGTGGTGATGTGCTCCTCTAAGAACTTACATTTCAAGTGTATTGTAATCTTCCAAATATGAGCATACATTGTGCAAGTTTTGGAGGGTGGGGTTTTTCTCTTGGAAGGGTTTCCCCATGGTAATCATTGTGTTATGAGTTCATTTTTGTAAGGCCCACACTAGTACCCTACTATAGATCTCAATGAAATAAATATGATTAGGAGTTAATTAGGTTATGAATGAAATTTTTGTTACTAATAATGATTTATGAGATTCTATTAGAGACTAAAGAAGATTTGGTTATTATAAGTGTATTACCCATTCAATAATATTAGGTGGAATAGATAAGATCATATGAAAATGAAACTCTATATGTTCAAGCTAGGGACTCGATCAAGGGATTCATTGAATGATTCACTAGCCAAATTAAGGAAGATAAATTAACATTCACTCTAGTGAGAACAAGGAAAGTAAGTTATAATGACCACAAGACATATAGTTGCATTCAAAAATTGGTTTTAAATTATTATGTCATAATTATGGAAGCATTCTATCAATCCAAGGAATTAACCCTAGAAACTCACACACAAACCCCTCGTAATGTGATAAAGGGATATTGTTAGGAATGTCACTATTTTTAACTTGATTGAAAGAATACTAGTTAACAAGTATGCATATTAGTGATTTTCACTTAGGACATATATGTTGAGATCCATTATATATGTTTTAATAATTTAGTAGATATGACTTCAATGTTTCATGATTATAAGTATGGTGATAGAGTTTAGAACAATAATTTCGTTATGTTAAGAAAGATAAATGTTGATACACATATTTTGATATTGCAATGTTTTGAATATTTTATAGAAATGATTAGATGAAATTTAATTGAATATGTTAATGCAATTAAGTGATATTGGATTATTCTGCACTTATCTGCATGCATGTATTCTATATTATTTCATTGGACTACTGACATTAAGTTGAGTGTGTAGGAAAGATGAACCATGGAGATTATTCAGGGAAACAAGATTCAAACCTATGTGAACACGGTAAAGCCAAGGTGAATCTTTGAAAGATTCAAAACCTCATTGTATTGTGTTTGTTTCGTAATGTGATTGTGCATGGGTGTTATAAGTTTAAAGATCATGATTATTTAGAGACATGTCATCATGATGTGTAAGTGTTTTACTGTGTCTGTGGGTGTGTCATTTGACACTTGTGTTGTCTACATGTAAATGGCATGTCATATAGGGTTTTTTTGGGCATGAAGTCACTTAACTTGAATTTAATCCCCATTATGAAATTAAGTTAACCCACCTTGGAGAGTGTTAGGATGAGTTACCTTCATGATGGAATTCAAATTTAAAATTTGGTAGGAACTTTAGAGAGCCTAAAAGTGGTTCCCAAGAGATATTTTGGTGAAAATAAGTCTTCCACATGGTAGTAGGATAGGTTGGGGGTCTAAATATAACCATAAGTTGGCCTAAGGGACTTAGGAGACCCTCTAAACTAGTCATTTTCAAGCCAATTCGAAAATCAGGGTGTCACATGACTTCTTTCCTCACCCGTCCACTTGCTTAAGTTCTTATTGGTAGAAAGGTACAAGGGTGTAAGAGGGGTAGGTGGGGATGGAAGTGGAGGTCCTTTTAGGGAGCTTGTGCCAAACTTAGTGGTTGTTCACCCACTCTCTAATTGTAGAGACACTTAGAGTTTTTGTGTGAAGGAACTTGGAAGCCAAGGAAGGAAAGCTCTTCATCACCATTTCATAGCCATTAGCTTGGAAGGAGGTTAGTTCTTCATGCCATGTTTTCTCTCATCTCTTGAAAGTTGAAGGATGGAAAATGTAAGAGTGTTCTTGTAGGATTTATGTGTTGCATGTGGTGCATGTTGTAAATGTTAGTGTATGTGAGTGTGTTTGTTGAATCTATTTGCCTTTGGTTTTATCTCTTGAAAAGTTGTGGTGGATTGACTATTGTGATGGGTGTGAAGGCTTGACTCACCCTTGGGAGGGAAGAGAAGACTTGGGGTGAAGGGGTTAGTTGGGCTCAACATTGAAGTTGAAAAATCCTCCTCTTGGAGAGGGGATAGTTTTCATGGAGTATGGGCTCCATTGAAGCCATACGCCTTTCTTTCATTATATGGGAGGTATAAGTGAGGATATGTGAAGAGGAGTAAGTTTTGATAGCCTTGTTGAGGCATGTGATTATTGATAGCCTTGTTGTGGCATGTTTCTTGGAAGCCTTATTGGAATATTACAATTGCAAGATTTGTTGTTTCACAAGGATATGACATTCTCCTCCTTGAAGAGCCTACCTTCACCCAATGTTTATGATTCTATCTATGAATCATTGTGTAAGCCTTGGTTGGGATTTGTACACATATTGTTAAATTGTGGTATTCATGTTGGTTCTTGTTATTTTGATGTTGTTTGAGTGTATCTCGGGTTGAGCCTTGTTTACCCTAGCACAAGGGTGGCCTCCTTGAGGCCTAGGTTGGGAGGTGAGCCCTCCATGGTTCTATAATTTTGATCTTTGTAGGTTTTTGATGCATTTGGGAATTTGGAAGTCATGAAGAGTTCATTGCACAAGAAGAGGAAATGTTGTTGTAGTTGGTTTGATAATAGAGCAGCAATACTCGTTCTTGTTATGAGTTTCCATTTGTGTTGTGTAAGAGTATTGTGATGTTCTTATTCGGCTGTCAATAGAGGGATTGTGAAACATCTATGTGTAGTATGAGGTCTATCCAATTGTGTAATTCTATTATGGTCAATTCACCACCTTTCTATGTATCTTGGAAGTTAATGAAGAAGTATGTGATGATGATGATGGATATGATGTTTTACTTCAAAGTTCTTGACCTCTTCTATGTTTATGTAGGTTGCCAAAGAATGTTAATATCATGAAGAACTATAATGATAGAAAGACTATCCTCATTGTCCTTATTATAATTTTAATTCCATTGTATAAATAGTTGTGTAAGCATATTCATATTTGAATCCTCCTTAGGAGATTGCATTATTAGTTCCTAAGTAAATGGCTCCAAATTTAAAAAGTTGTAGATAAGAAAATAAAATCAAATGGTATTGTTCATAATCTTGTGATGAAATGAATGTGTATTGCATTGTGTTTAGTGTGTAAATGTGAAATGAAATCATCAATTTAGTTCATAAATAACATTATGAGAAACTCCTAATTTTATTCATCACCCTTATATACTAGAAATACCTTGGACTATGGGAAATGAACAACAATTAGATGACATAGAATATGTATAAGATTTAAGATATGAACTTGCTGAAGATGTTATTTTTCCTTTCTGGAAAATGTATGAGGGAAGAAAACAAATCCATCCTCATTACAGACTAATAAAATAATAAAAGAATATGCTCGATACTCCTAGTAGGAGTCTATAAGACCTAGGGTTTTATAATACAAGTGATTTAAGCCTCCTTAGTCCTTTCCAAGTTCACAAGAATTTATAAAATAAATAAATAAAAAAGTAGACATATATTGTTACTAGATTACAACATGGTACAAGAAATAGAATAAACAATAAAAATAGAATTTAAAATAATGATAAGTAAACAAAGCAACTTGAATACATGGGTGCCTGATGTGAAGATAGAAATAATTTTTTTTAAAAGGGGTCAAGTCAAAAGAAAAATTTTATACATTAAATGGCTACTAGACATGTCGTCCTGCATTCCACCCATGTCACATAAAAGGGACATCTTAGGCTGCCCAATGATCTAACATAAGTCAGAAAACCTCCTTAATGGCACTCATCCCTTTAGGGGAGAGAGTAGAACTTTTGAGATTAAAATAATGAAACATTAAATTCATTCCCTTTTTACTCAACACCATCCTTTTCTTGGAAAAAGTTAGGTGATGGGGTTTACTTTGAAAAGCAAGAATGATAGCCCACCTAGGTGTAGGCGCCTTGGAGTTGGGAAGTGTGCATTGAGATTAGAATAAGAAAGGGGTTTAAACATTAAATCTAAAACAAGAAAAGAAAAATCCAAACTTAAGGGGTGGCCCCACCCTAGGCAATTTTTACCTTGTTCCATGTAGGAGAGGGATATGAATTGTTTCATGGGGTTGACTTTGGTCAATACTCCCTCCTAGGCATCCCCATCAATGGGCCAAAATCTGCACTCCTTCCCAGGATGGCTAGATGCTTGAGGAGGAAAAAGAATGCAGATTTATATTGTTAAGGGATTACCAAGCATATCAAGTCGATAGGGTGTAGGTTAAAACAAGGAGATAATATGTGAAATATAAATAAGGAAATGATGTTAATGTTAGGTTGATAAAAATGTTAATGGGTTAAGAGTATTAGGCATAGTATTGTGTTAAGTGTTACTCTAACAATGTTAATAATAATGGTTGGGAAGGATGATAAAGAACTAGTATTATTAGTAATAAGGTAATTTGTAAGAGTCTAGTTAGTAAGGGCATAGAATGTATTTAGAATTATAGTTTAGTTGTCAAATATTATTAAGAGACATAAAACTAATTAAATGATGGTGCTAGTGTAGGTTAAGTTTAGGTTTTTAGCAAATATATATGATGGGGATAGTGATATTAATTAGTAGAATTTATTTTAGTAATTTAAATTTTAAATGGATTGTATTTAATTAGTATCAAGGGATGAAGGATCTCTCCATTATGAGAATTGTCTTTGAATAGAGCTACTTGATAGGGAGTTGATAATATTATTCTTTAATTATTTTTCTTTCTAGTAAATTAAAATATTATTAAAAGGTTGGATTTTATACATGGTGGATAGTATATAATACATTGATGATTTAAATTTTTTTATAGGATTTTGTTATTATGAGTTGGTGGTCTGTGTAAGTGGAGTCTTTTAGATAGTTGTAGCAATTAGCCAACTTAGTTGTTAATATAGATAAGAAATTATATTTAAAACAATAATAGGCATATCTTATTACCATTAATACTCTATGGTAAATACAATTAGTGGATATCGAATAGTATCTTTATGTACCTTTATGACAAGAGGTTATTGGGGGTCTTTGTACATAGATAGTATTCATAGTATGTCATTTGTGATGTTTATACATACTAAGTAAAGATCACAATGATATTGAAGAGACAACTTAAGACTATTTCATTTACCTTGAAATATGGAAATTGTAGCGTTTCTCTTGATAATTTAGCCAGTAAAGTATCCCTTCAAATTTTGAATAATGATATGTGAAAAGAAATGAGTCAGATCCTAAATGTTAAAGAATAGATGTATCTTGATTATTCTTCCTTCCATAAAACCCGATTGTATCTTGACTGGAGTGAGGATCTTAGTTGCAACATGTAGATGCCAATGTGTAATACCCTAAGTTATCTTACGAAAAAATTTGTAGTTGTGTTCAGCTCTGTGAAAACTAAGTCTAAAGGATCAAACACGATGTCTAAGTTCCATTTAGAATTATCAGTGCACCTGAATACTCCTAACTATCTCACTCAAAACCTAAGCTTTATCTGAAGAGATCTTTCCCTATAAGTAAAGCAGTAGAAATCAATATCTGATATATCCTAATGAACATAACCATTACTGGAGACCCTAAGTAGATGGTAGGAGGAATGTCTAACTAATCAAAAACCTAGTTGTAATATACATATGTCTATTGGAGGCTCTATAAGATTTATTTATTTATTTTAAATTAATTTGAAAAAAATTAATAATAGTTATATTTTGCCGCAAAATTTTTTGGGCATGATAATTTTTATTTTGATTATGTTATTATGCATTTCTCGAGATCTCTACAATAGCTAGTTGAATTTACATAATTGTCCCCTCAAAGATTAGTGTAGGAAGTGATTATGTGCACCTTTTCTTCCTTACAAGTGGTATCAAAGCTTGGCCAGTTTTGGTTCTATTTCTTGGGTACAGGGTTTTTTGAGCTAATCAAGGTTTGAGTAGGAGCTTGTGAAGAGGTTTTTATTTCTGTGTTATAGGATTGCAAATATGACAAGAACATTAGGAAGTATTGATATAGAGAAGTTTTCTAGCACAAAATTTGAAATGTGGAAGCTAGAGATGGAAGATCTATTGATTGATCGGGATCTATGGGATGTAATCGATGAAAAGAAGCTAATGCCCACAAATCCAATTAGAACCATGAAGTATGATGTGAGAGATAGAAAAGCTAAAATCTCATCAAATTGTGTCTAGAAAACTCTATACTAATTAATGTCCATGAAGAACCTACTGCAAAGAAGCTTTGGAAGAAGTTAAGTGAGATCTATCAAGAGAAATCACTTGTGAACAAGATTTTCTTGAGGAAGAAGTTGTGTTCCTTGAGAATGGAAGAAGGTGGATAGATTTCTAAACATCTTAAAAGTTTTAATATGTTGGTGACTTAGTTGACCTCAGTTGGGTTGTGGATGGATGAAGAAGAAAAGTGCCAAATATTGTCATGTTCATTGCTAGATTCATGGGACAACCTTGTCATGTTCATAGGGAGCACTTCAACCATCTTGAAGATGGACGACAATGTTGGTTTTCTACTTTCTGAAGAGATGAGAAGGAAGGTCTATGTGAATGCCAAAGAGGCTTTGAGTGTTTGAGGAAGACCAAAGGAAAGAGGCAAGATCGAGAAGCAGCATGGCAATTCTAAGTCCAAGAATAAGGGGAGATCAAAATCTCATGGTAAGTCCAAGCTGATTTGTTGGAATTGTGGAAAACTTGGACACTTTCGAAAGGACTGCAAAGAGGAAAAGAAAAAGAAGGATAAGAAAGATTCTAATTCTGAATCCAGGAAGGAAGATGGAGATGCTTTAATTGCAACCTTGGCCACTCATGCAGATGACAAGGCATGGTTTATAGACTTAGGTGCATCTTTTCAAATGAATCCTAAAAGAAATTGGTTTAGTAAATACGAAAAGTTTGATGGTGGTAAGGTGTACTTGGGTGATAACTCAGTTCTTGACATTGTTGGTCATGGAAGTATTTGTGTGAAATTTTTTGATGGTAGAATTAGAAGATTTGATGGTTTCTTGCATATCTTGGGACTAGAAAGGAATTTTTTGTCTTTTAATAAATTGATAGATGTGGGTGTGCATGTACATTTTTTTGAAGTAGGTGTCAAAATGGTGAGAGGTTCTATGGTAATAACAAAAGGAAGTAGATTGGGTATACTGTACCAACTTGATGCATGGATGGTTGAGTGCAATAGTACTTTTGATAATATTGTGAAGAGGACTACTTTTTTGGAGGAGAGGGTTTCTCTTTCAATAGATGGTTGTGGTTTCTGGGTACCCAAGGGTGCTCTATCTATTGAATCAAAGTTACCTATAGAGAAGACTATGTTATGGCACTAGAGACTAGGCCACATAGGTGAGAAAGGTCTACTAACCTTAAAGAAAAAAAAATTTGATGATGGGTTAAATAACTGCAATCTTGATTTTGATTTTTATGAGCATTGTATCTATGGTAAACAAAACTACGTTCAATTTTACTCAAGTTCTCATAAGCCATCATTTATTTTGGATCTAATCCATTTGGATGTATTTGGTCCAGTTGATGTTCTTTCTATTGGTAGATCATTTTATTATGTTTCTTTCATTGATAATTTTAGTAGAAGAACATGGGTTTATTTTCTTAGAAGTAAAGCTGAAGTTTTTAGTTCTTTCAAAGAATTTAAAGCAATAGTTGAGTTGCAAACTGAAAAGAAGATAAAGTGTTTGAGAACTGATAATGGTGGTAAATATTGCTCCAATTTTTTTGACACATTTTCTAAAGATTGTGGTATTAAAAGAGAGAAGACAACTCCTTGTTCTCCATAGCTGAATGGAGTTACAAAAAGAATGAATAGAACCTTGATGGATAAGGCTAGGAGTATGTTGAGTGGAGCTAGACTAGAATAAAAAAATTCAGTTGAAGCTATATCCACTTCTTGCTACTTGATAAATAGGTCTCCTACATCATCTCTTGTTGATAAGACACCAATGGAAGCATGGTCGGGCCACAAGACTTCACTTAGACATCTAAGAGTTTTTAGTTGTGAGGCATATTCTCATGTACCAAAGGAGAAGTAGACAAAATTGGACAACAAAGAAATCAAATTTATATTCATCGGATATAGTTATGGTATTAAAGGATACAAGCTTTGGGTCCCATTGTAAAAAAGGTATTTTACTCCAAAAGTGTTATTTTTAGAGAAACTAAGCCTTCTTCTATTACAGTGTAGCCAAAACAGATAAAAGAAAAGAAAGACATCTGAGATTCGACTTCCTACTACACTTAAGAAAATTGAATCAAGGACCTTAGAGAGATAAGTTATTGAAGAGAATTCTATGAATTCTGAATCATTAGAGGAAGAGGGAGAACCTGATCATGAACCTGAACCTGAACCTAAACCAGATCTTGTTCGAAGGTCTAGTAGATAGAGAAAAGCACAAAAGAGGTATGGATATTCTCCTCATGCTTGAAGGTGTATATTTTCTTTCAATACTAATATTGATGAATTGAAATTTGTAGAAGAGGCTCTTGGTATGAATGATTCAGAGGCCTGGAAGATAGCCATGGAAGAAGAGATGGTATCTCTTAAGAGGAATGTTACATGGGATCTTGTATCATTACCTGAAGGATGAAAGCTTGTTGGTTGTAAATGGGTGTTCAAAAGGAAGATGGGTTTAGATGGGAGCATTGAGAAATATAAAGCACGATTGGTTGCAAAAGGTTAATCCCATGTTGTAGGAATTGATTATGGTGAAATTTTTTCTCCTATAGAAAAAGTGACATCCATTTGATTTTTACTTTCTATTGTAGCAGCTTATGATCTAGAAGTTGAGTAGATGGATGCGAAGACAACTTTCCTTCATGGAGATTTGATGGAAGAAATTTATATGATACATCCAGAGCAATTTGTGGTGAAAGATAAAAGTCATTTGGTCTATAAATTGAAGAAATCCTTGTATGGTCTAAAACAAAGTCCTAGGATGTGGTACCATAAGTTTGATACACATGTATTGAGTTTGGGATTTGTGCAATCCAAATTTGATTACTGTATATACTACAAATATGATGGTGATTACTTCCTAGTTATTGCCTTATATATTGATGGCATGTTGTTTATTGGCAAAGGAAAAAGTTTGATTGCAAAATTAAAATCATAGCTCTTAGCAAAGTTTGAAATGAAAGATCTTGGTGTAGAAAGGTACATTCTAGGAGTGGAGATTATAAGAGATAGGAAAAATAGAAAGCTTTGGCTAGGATAGAGTAATTATGTTGGTACTATTCTGAGAAGATTCAATATGTAGGATTCTAGACCATTGAGTGTTCTTGTTACTATAGGAACAAAGCTTTCTAGCTCATAGTGTCCTACATCCCCATTGGAGATGGAAGAGATGAGTCGAGTACCATATCAGAGTGTTGTTGAAAGTTTGATGTATGCAATGGTTTGTACAAGACTAGACATTGCCCAAGTAGTTGGAGTACTTTCTTGTTATATGTCTAATCCAGGAAGAGCACACTGGGATGTAGTAAATAGAGTTTTCAAATACTTGCAAGGTACCTTAGAGTACTCTATATGTTTTCATGGAACATGATATGAGCATTTCTTGGATATTCAAGGCTATGTTGATTCAGATTGGGCTAGCGATGTTGATAGTAGAAGATCTACCAGTGCATATATGTTTACATTATTTGGTGGTGCAATTAGCTAGATGAGCAAGCAAAAAGTTGTGGTCACTTTCTCCACTACAAAGGTAGAGTATATGGCAGCTACTCATGCCTACAAGGAAGCTATCTGGCTAAAGAAAC
Source organism: Cupressus sempervirens (assembly GCA_028749045.1). Taxonomy (NCBI): domain Eukaryota; kingdom Viridiplantae; phylum Streptophyta; class Pinopsida; order Cupressales; family Cupressaceae; genus Cupressus; species Cupressus sempervirens. Next base: position 235,421,746 of record CM053784.1, on the reverse strand, counting down.
TATGTTCAAATATACAATTCAAATAGGGTTTAGTGACAATTTATAGTGATAGTCAGAGTGCAATCTTCCTAGCAAAGAACTTGACATTTCATGCCACGACCAAGCACATTGATGTACAATATCATTTTGTGAGAGATGGTTGAGGACAACAAGGTGAAGTTGGAAAAGGTGGAGACTTTGGTGAATGTTGCTGATGCATTAACTAATGTGCAGAGAAGTTCAAATGGTGTTTAGAGTCTATGGGCCTCTAGGCCCCTAGCAATTAAGTCTACAAAACTATGTATCCCCTGACTCTTGCAAGGTGTTTAACAAGTGGGAGAATGTTGAGAATTATTTATTGACCTTGCAAGCTCTTTTTCTAGAAAACTCTAGAAAAGTTTAGCTGAAAAACTTTAGAATTTGTTTTAAAAAATACTAGAAGTTGATTGTGGTAGTTTTCACATGTTTATGAGTTAGAAAAAGGTGTATGAGTTGTTAAAAATGTATCTATTCTCTATGATGTAGAGATCATAGCCTTCTTCTACCAATTACCCCTATGCACTTTAGGGTCCTAATAGCCCCAAGGGTTCAATTTCCCAAAATCAGGCCAAGAAATCCTAGTAGGTCAAATTCTAGTTTCCCTTGGAAAACTTCCAAACTTTCCAAGGGACAAGGCCAAATTATCACCTTTTCAAATACCCTTTACCTAGTTCTTGAAGACACCACAGGATCAAGGGCTAACTCTATTCCAACATGTCCAAACTCCACTTTGGTCTGCAAACCTAATAGGCCTAATTAGGCTGGGTTTCCAAAGCACATGCTTGAAAATGGATTCACAGAATCAACTCAACCCCATAGACCTCTTTCTATCCTTACTAAAACTCCATTTCACCCTTCACCTAGGTTCAAAAAATTAGTTTGGAAGCTTGAATGCCACTTCTTCTTCTATTCCGAACTGAACACATAAGGATGTTTAGCCTAGGGCTAGCTGGTAAAAATAACAAAACAACTTCTATAGATCTGAAACTCTACCATATGAAAGCACACTCCCCTAAATTTCATTCCCCAAAGAGGCATCAAATTCCCATTGTAGGGTTACAAGTTAGGGGCACATCTTTGCCAAACCCTTGAAATCAAGCTCAAACCCAAGAACCTCTACAAAATCTACAATAACTTGAGAAAATGAAAAGATAAAACCTTCAAACCAAATGAAAATGAGACCTAGTTCATTAGGATATCCAAACATTATATTTTATCACCTTCCCCAATCCATACAAGTTTGTACAACTTAGAAAAATAGGGAAAAAAGGTAGAAAATATGAGTTTTATTCATATAAATCTTCACCAGTCCGTACAACTATGTTGTCCACTCCATGTACAAAATTTTTAAACATGTATTCCTTTCCTTCAATGGTCATAACCATAATTCAAATTTTAATGCCAACATTCAACTACCTTTTCAATTATTTAGCAAGAAAGTTGTCATCTAGCAAGAAAAGTTGTTAGCAACTTTACATTTTTGCATGACAACATTGTCATTTTTGCTTTAATATCCTCCTAGACACCTAGATCTTTGCCCAATGATCCCAAGGGCATGTAAATCTATCTAAAGACCTAAAAACTCCTTGTTGCATTTAAATAACTCAAAATTCCTTAAATTTGATCTTTGGTTCAATGTTGTAGCCTAGTTTATAATGACACCAAGGATCCAGTTGACCTTACAATTGGTCTTGTTACAAAAAACTTATTGGATTGACTAGCCTATGGACCTATTAAACCTATTTTCCTTGGTACCCTACACCATACTTCTCTGGCCTAAAAAACTCAAGTCTCTTGAGTTGGCAAATCTTCCACTTTAAGGCCCATCTTGATCAGATCTGTTTCAATCAGCCATGTTGCATCCCCCACATGCTTGTTCTTCCACTTGACAAGGTATTGATAATAAATCTTCCTTCTAGTCCTTTTTAGTAGTTTGGTGTCTAAGAGGCACTCAACCTCTGGTGGTAGCTATTTGGGAAATGTTGCAGGTACCTCTACTCCATACATTTGGAATGCATCACAAACAATAGATCCCTTATAGGGATATAAATCAAAAACATTAAAAATATTAGAAAAACCAATGTCAGTAGGGAGTTCCACTTTATAAGCATTTGTGCCATATTTTTGCTAGACTCTAAAGGGTCCCATCTTCCTCATCATCAACTTGGTGTATTTGCCTTGTGTAATATCTCTACCTTTAGGTGAATCATCACCATATCTCCCACTTTAAACTAAATATCTCTTCTAGTTTTGTTTGCTCTTTCCTTGTATTTCTTAGAGGTCTTTTCCAACCTATGCTTGACCTCTTGGTGCAACTCCTTCATGACTTTTGTAAAGTCTTCTACTTATGCACTCTTCCTTGCTATTTGGCTGACATCCCTCAACTCTATTACCCCTTTGGGATGAGTCCCATAAACAATTTGAAGGGGCTGAAACTAGTACTTCTATTTACTAAATCATTATAAGAAAATTATGCCTGTGCTAGGATTGCATCCCATGTGACTCCACAGTCTTTTATAGGCAAATTCTGCCTATGCTAGGACTGCATCCCATATGACTCCATAGCCTTTTATGAGACATCTTAATAGGTTCCCTAAGGACCTATTTTTGACCTCTATTTGGTTGTCTGACTATGGGTGGTATGCAGAAGAATAGGCCAAATTTGTTCCCAACTTTCTCCACAAAGTCCTCCAAAAATGTCCTAAAAATTTAGGATCTCTATCTAATATTATAGACAAGGGTAGCCCATGTAATCTTACAACTTCCTTAAAGAATATCCCTCCAACATGTGAAGCATCATGACTTGTTTTACAAGGAAGAAAATGGGCCATATTGGAAAATCTGTCCACTACAACATAGATGGAGTCATAACCTTGTCTAGTTTTGGGAAGACCAAGTACAAAATCCATGCTGATGGAATCCCATCATTTTCTTGGGATAGGCAATGGTGTATATAAACCTACAATTGATTTTGTTCCCTTGGCCTTTTGGCATAGCATACATTTTTCAACAAACCTCCTTACCTCTGTCTACATTTTAGGCCAGAAATAGAACCTTTTGACTACTTTTAAGGTCTTATCTAGACCAAAGTGTCCTCCTATCCCCCTGCAATGCTTTTCCTTTATTATTTTCTCTCTTATGGAGCCTTTTGGAATACATAGTTGAATGCCTTTGAAGAGTAATCCTTCCTGAAACATAAAGTCTACAAAATTAGTATGGTACCTGTCATTCATTTCCTTGCACACATGGTATGCCTCTGAGAAGTCTTTATCTCCTTCATACATATCCTTGATTGCATTGATTCCCATGCTCTCCTATCTAGTTTCTTGAAGGTTCATATTCCTCCTACTAAGGGCATCTGCTACTTTGTTAACAACTTCATTTTTATGCTTAATGATGAAGTTGTATGCTTGAATGTCCTCCACCCATTTGGCATGCCTATGGTTTAGTTTATCCTACTTATTCAAGAAGCTCAAGGAATGATTATCACTATAAAGTAAAAATTCCTTAGGCAATAAATAATGCCTCCATTTTCTTAAAGATTGAACCAATGCATACATCTCCAAATCATATGTTGAATATTTTTGCTTTGCCTCATTTAACTTCTAACTAAAGAAGGCTACTAGTTTACCTTCTTGGCTTAGGACGACTCCTATGGCCCTATTTCTTGCATCACACTCAATGGTGAACACCTTGTTGAAATTAGGTAAAACAAGGATAGGTGCCTTTGCAACCTTCTTCTTCAAGTATTCAAAGGAATTATCTGCATCATTAGTCCATGCAAATTTACATTTCCTTCCTTGATTGTATCAATCATAGGGGCACACACATTACTAAAACCCTTAATAAATTTTCTATAAAAACTTGCTAAGCCATGAAAACTTTTTACCTCACTTGCATTCCTTGGGGTAGGCTAGCTTAGAATGGCTTCCACCTTTATTGGATCCATCTTTAGGTTTCCCTTGGAGATAACAAAGCTTAGGAACACCATTTCCTCCTTCATGAAGTCACATTTATCCAAGTTGATCCTTAGTACCTTCTCCTTGAGTTTCTTCAGAACCATTTCCAAGTGTGTTAGATGTTCTTCTGTAGATTTACTAAAAATTAGTATATCATCAAGATAAACAACAAAAAAATAATTAATGAAAGGCTTGAAGACCTCATTCATGAGCCTCATGAATGTACTCAAGGCATTTGAGAGGCCAAAATGTATCACCATCCACTCATACAACCCTTCATTTATTTTGAAGGCAGTTTTCCATTCATCTCCTTCCCTTATTCTGATTTGGTGTTATCCACTTTTCAAATCAATCTTAGAATAAAACTTTGATCCTCCAAGGTGATCCATTAAGTCCTCCATCCTAGGCATGGGAAACCTATATCTTATAGTTATCTTGTTTATGGCTCTAGATTCAGTACATAACCTCCATGTCCCTTCATTTTAGGAGCCAAAAATCTAGGGACTACACAAGGGTTGATGCTTCTTCTTATGAACCCCTTTGCAAGTAATTCTTCCACTTGTCTAGCCAACTCCTTATTTTTCTCTCGTGTCAACTTATATGCAGGTTTGTTTGGTAATGTAGAACCAAGTATGAAATAAATACAATTACTTACCTCTCTAAAAGGTGGCAAGGTGTCTATAGTATAGTATGAAATTACTTCCTTGTACTTGTCCAATAGCTTCTTTACTTCCTTGGGTTCCACAATCTTCTCATTTGATCTTCCTTCGTCTCTCTTTTCTCCTAGTTTTGGCTTCACTACTATGGCAAAGCAAGGAGTGTTCTTCACTTTGAGGGTCTTCAAAAACTCCTCTCCAACCATCATCACACTAGATGCATGTTGGGACTCATTCCCATCTTCTGATAAGGGTCTCATAGTGTATTCCTTACCATTTTTAGAGATGATATAAACATTACTTCTTCCATCATGTTTGACATTTACATCATACTGCCTAGGCCTGCCTAAGAACAAGTGAAAAGCATCCCTCTCTGCAACATCACACACAATTCTATCTTTGTATTCCCTTATCTAAAATTCACACTAATACATTTGGTACCAAATTGCAACAGCAGTGTCGTTGCAGCTTTTCTGTAACAAAGTCACAATTATGACGATAGACCATTGCAATTGCGACAACGACAAGGTTGTCACAGAAAAACTGCAACGGCACTGCCGTTGCAATTTGGTACCAATTGTATTAGTGTCAACATGAACTTGTTCATTTACTATGACTTGTTGCTTCTTCTTTAACCATGAAACCTTATAAGGGTTAGGATGAGGCAATTTCTTCAATCCAATTTTTTCAACCATTTCAATTGATGCTATATTATCAGTTGAATTGGAATCAACAATAACTTTGTAGACCTTACCTTTTACCTTACAATGAGTCTTTCTTTCTGCAAGGTCCTATTGAACATTAGAGATTCTCCTCTCTCTGGATCAACATTTCCTCTTGCCCCTTGGTCACTTTGTGCATCCTCTTCTTGAACCAAATGGATTCTCCTATCCCCTTATTGGCTGCTACTTCCTATTTTCTCTAGAAATCAAGAAGATCTATGCCCTGTCTAATTGTAAGTAAAACACCTTCTAGTTGAGACCCCTGGAGTCCTCCCTCCAATTCTGCCTCTCCCATTAGGCCTTCTTCCTCTAAACCCTCCTCTAGGATTTACATCTCCATCTAATTTTTCTTGGTTGCTTGGCTCACCTTGGGATCTATTGGATGAACCTCTGCCCCCAATTCTTCCTCCACCTCTATTATTTCCTCCTTTCCCTCTACCTTGGGAATCATTTTTCCTCCTTTGTTTATCCTCTATCTTGAGGGCCATTTGATAGCACTGATTTAGAATCTTAAGATTGAACAAAATCAGTTCATCCTTGATGGAATACTTGAGCCCATTCAAGTATCTTGCTAACTTTTGCTTCTCATTTTTAGGAACTTGAGCACTTAGAGTGAGTTTATGAAACTCCTCTTTATATGCCCACACATCCAAGTCCTTTTCCTTGGACCTTGCAATTTTTTATGCATTCTAAGGATCTCATAGTCCTCTAGTATAAACTGCCTCTTAACCTCTGATATCATCCTTTTTCATGTTGTTATAGGTTACTTCTCTTCTTCTATCCTCTCTTTTTGAAGAAAATTCCACCAACTAAGGGCAGATCCTTTCATCTTAGACTTAGCAACTCTCACTCTTTGGTTTTCAGGCACATTATTAAACTCAAAGTGATTATCAAGGGCTTCAATCTAGTCTATGCACTCCTCTGGATTTAATTTCCCACTAAACATAGGTAGGTCAAACCTTTGATCTTTTCTCCCTACTCTTTCTAGGGCCTCCAACATGGCTTGCTAATCTATAGGAATTGTTTCTCTATCCTATCTGGGTTCTCTATCTTTAGTCCCTTCCTCTTATCCTTCAAAGTCTTTTAAGACTCCTTTAGCCATCTTGCCCTTTAACTTGTCTAATTCTCTCTTGATGCTTCTAGTCTCCTCCCTTACTGCCCTACTTTCTGCCATTTGCTCCTTGACCAATTTACCCAACTCCATGTTTGTAATTCTAAGAGGTATCTCCCTCTATCCTTCTTTAGTTTCATACATCTTGATACCTCAACAGGTTCTTAGTGGCTCTGATACCACTTGATGTAGAGATCACAACCTTCTACCAATTACCCCCTAGGTGTCTAATAGCACCCAACCCACTGCAAGATGCTAGTTTGGTCTACCAACGTTTTCCAAATGTTGAACTATCTCTCTCCAAGTGGATTCCATTTTCTTAAGGTCTTCCCCCCTGTCTAGGGCTCTTGGCAAAGTTGGAACCAATCTAGGCTTTAGGGACATTAGCTCTCAACTAGGCCAAATAAGGAAAAATATGCAACCAAGTTTCAAAACTTCAAACTTAGGCTAGGATCAGCATCATTGGGCTTATACCATTGGTATTTATGCACTTTTAGGGTCCTAACACCCCCAAGGGTTCAATTTCCCAAAATCAGGCCTAGAAATCCTAGTAGGTCAAATTCTAGTTTTCCTTGGAAAACTTCCAAACTTTCTAAAGGACAAGGCCAAATTACCACCTTTTCAAATACCCTTTACCTAGTTATTAAAGAGTCAATAGGATCAAGGGTTAACTCTATTCCAACATGTCCAAACTCCACTTTGGTCCTCAAACCTAATAGGCCTAATTAGGTTGGGTTTCCAAAGCATGTGCTTGAAAATGGGTTCACGGGAATCAACTCAAACCCATGAATCTCTTCCTCTCCTTCCTAAAAATCTAGTTTACCCTTCACCTAGGTTCAAACAATTAGTTTGGAAGCCTGAATGCCACTTCTTCTTCTATTCCTGGCTAAACACATAGGGATGTTCAACCTAGGGCTAGCTAGTTAAAATAACAAACCAACTTATATAGTTCTAAAAATCTTTCATATGAAAGTACATTCCCCTAACTTACATTCCCCAAAGAGGCATCAAATTCTTGCCATAGGGTTGCAAGTTAGGGGCACATATTTGCCAAACCCATGAAATCGGGCTCAAACCCAACAACCTCTAAACAATCTATAACAACTTGAGCAAATGAAAAGATAAAACCTTCAAACCAAATGAAAATGAGATCTAGTTCATCAAGCTATCCAACCATGATAGTTGATCACCTTCCCCAATCTGTACAAGTCCACACAACTCAGAAAAATAGGGAAAAAAGGAAGAAAATCAAAGTTTTATTCATATAAATCTTCACTAGTCAATGCAACTATGTTGTCCTCTCCATGTACAACATTTTTAAACATGCATTCCTTTCCATCAATGGTCATAACCATCATTCAAATGGTTATGCCAATGTTCAACTACCTTTTCAATTATTTCGCAAGAAAGTTGTCATTTAGCAAGAAATGTTGTCAACAACTTTATATTTTTGCTTTAATAGCCTCCTAGACACCTAGATCTTTGGCTGATGATCCCAAGGGCATCTAAATCTATCTAAAGACCTAAAAAATCCTTGTTGCATTTAAATGACTCAAAATTCCTTAAATTTGTCCCTTGGTTCAATGTGGTATCTTGGTTTATAATGACACCAAGGATCCAATTGACCTTATAATTGGTCTTGTTACAAAAATCTTATTGGATTGACTATCCTATGGACCTATTAAACCTATTTTCCTTGGTTCTCTACACCACTCTAGAACAATGTCGAAGGGCTATTTTTAGATTGTAAACAACTCATTATATGACTTTTATGTGGGTCTAAACTAGAGGACAAAATTATGGATGATAATTTTATTCTTGGAGTTACAAATTACAAGTGGGTAACATGTGGCATGGTTGTTTTTCCCATGGTTTTGGCCCATGGTTTTATAAAACCACAAATGGTTTCCAAGTAGAAAATCACTATAAAAGGAGGGCTTGGTGAGGTGTTTGAATTATTGAGTTTAGTTTGTAAGACTGGTGCTAGAAGGAGTGTCTTTCTAAGTCTGAGTCTGAGTTCGAATTGTGGTGATGCACTCCTGTAAGAACTTGCATTGCAAGGGTATTGTAATATTCTAGATTTGATAATACATTGTGCAAGTTTTGGAGGGTGGGGTTTTTCTCCCAGAAGTGTTTCCCCACAATAATCATTGTTTTATGAGCTCATTGTTTATTTTGATTATGTTATTGTGCATTTCTTGAGATCTCTACAATAGTTAGTTGAATTTTCATAATTTTCCCCTCAAAGATTAGTGTACGAAGTGATTCCACGCTCCTTTGCTTCCTTACAAAAATATCCTCCAAAAAGTCACGATCCCTCAAGGAATATCCTCCAAAAAGCAAGTAATGTTAATACAATGTATTCTGAATATCCTCCTTCCTGTGAACTTGGATTGAATGTGTAAACCTTTCCTTTTCTTACTCAAAAATTTCTTCTAATCTTTGATGGTGATGTTTAGAGTCTTTCCTATAGTAAGCACGAGTGATGCAAGAGGTTTAGTGGATGCATTTATGTACTTTGCTGCTAATTATATGTGTTGCTAGATATCTTCTTGAGACATTTCTCCAATTATTCCTATTGATTCCTTCTAGTATCTAACTGAATCTATATATATCTATATTTAAACTTCTCTAGAGATGGTGTTATCCTATCCTTATGTCTTTAAATATGATCTCTCTCTCTCTCTCTCTCTCTCTCTCTCTCTCTCTCTCTATATATATATATATATATATATATATATATATATATATATATATATATATATATATATATATATATATATCCTTAATATGCAGTATTGTCTCTGTTGACTCATATTTTATGCTCTTATTTCCTTCATTGACTATATGTGGCTAGTACGGATCTCCCTTTCTTCTATTTGTTCTCTTTTGTTCTTATCATTCTTAGATGCATGACAAATTTATTATTTGATATGCTCAAATATGAACTGATTGTGTGTAAAACCAGTCAAGTTGTCACTTTATTTCAGTCTTTCCTCTAGATGGCCATAATTACCATAACATATTCTACTTGTGGTCCCTGACAGTGATCATCTTGTCTTCTAAAATCTTCATTGTTGACTACTTAGATGCTTGAGTACATTTATATCGATTATCTTCCTTATATGATGCAAGATGCAAACAATCTAGCCTCCAACTATTAACCCAAATCTTCATATGCTTTAGACTTCTACGTATCTGTAGTGTTCTTCCTCTCTATGGTTGACTAGACTTTCCTTTAATTCTCTATATATTATCCTCTACATGATTATCATGCTTTTAGTTGCAATAAAAAATAGATAGTGATACATATATAGCTTAGAATTGTTGCCTTTGTGTTTGTATCACACTGCCTCTTTTTCCACACACACACACACACATGGAGATGCATGGTTATATTGAAAGGATACAACCAATCAAAGATGGCTAAATTATTATATAATCTATATTTAATATAATGTATTATTGATATGATATTTTCAATAGTTTATACTATGATATATATATATATATATATAGCTAGCTATATTATTATATAAATCTTAGTTATATTAAAAATATTGATTTGTGATAACTATAATATTTTGTTTTTATTATATTCATCATATTAGTATATTAATAATAGATGATTGATTAAAACATATTCTACTATATTTATTATACATGACAGGAACTGCAAATGAAATAAGCATTCTAAAGGTACCTATCATGTGAATATTGAAAAATGTAGTCCGCGAAGGATTCAAAATGTATGTTTATATACATTCTTCTTTTATGTTGGTGTTAATTTTTTACTCCATTCTATATCAAAAATATTGGCAATTGGATAACCTTTAGCATTCAATTCTTTGGTCATTTCATTGTCTCCAACAGAAGTGGGAGTTTGCAACAAATTCTTAGTGGCCAATTGTTTTCAATTTCATTGTTTCTATCTTCAAGCAATTGACGAAGTATATCATCATTGCTGAAACACTCATCAGTCATACCCAAGCCTGCAACAGAAGCCCACAAGAACAGTTCCATTTCTCTTCTCTGGTTCTGCATTTCTGTAATAATAAGTTGATCAATTTTCTCTTGTCTCCTTGAGTTTTGGCTTTCACAACATAATGAAGTGCGGTTTGACCTTCACAATCTTGTTCTTCGAATGGATGGACACCTTCATTCAACATAATCTCTACTATATTACACTCTCCACAATTCATAGTCTTATGAAGAGCTGTTTGACCAAGAAAATTGCTTCTCTTCAAATATTCCAAACTAGGTTGTGCATATAGACCTCTTCTGTCCCACTATTTTGAGCGAGAGAGAAGGAATCTGACCAAGTCTTTTTTTCCTAGTGAAGCAGCAACGTGCAACAGTGTCAAGCTATTCTGCTCTATGAAATCGTACAGAGAAATATATTTCTTGGAATATACATCAAGTGACTTCTCTGTAATAACCTCCTCATTATGTTTTTCGCTACCTGCATCATATATAGGGTTTTGGTCATCGATGTCATTCATATATACTACTTTTGGATTTAGGGACATCAAATGATAGGAGGCCTTTTAATTTTCATACAGAGCGGCACCGTGTTTTCCTTTCCATCATCATCAATATGTAACTGTTGCCATTGCTTTTTCGTCAATAACTGTTTTCCCTTTATCATCACAATCATCAGCTGACAGTTGTGTTCCCTTCTCTAGAAAAATGTGAACAATATTGTTATTGTTAGTTTTGGTCAGCTTGGACAGTTGTACATCTATATGTCTTTAATTAGAATATAATTATTTTGCTAACTAATAGGTTATAATAGGGACAAATATTTGTTAATTAATTGACCACTTTTAGAACTAGAAACCAACTTTGTTAGGGTTGGTAAGTTGTTTTAATCTTGAACTTCGATTAAGAATCAATCTCGACCATTGATTTTCTAACAGGAGTAGTATAAAAGGGGGCCAGGGGGTATTTGGAGCAAACAAGTTTGTAGGAGCATTTTCAGTGTCAGAAAATGAATTTCTAGTGATAGCAAATAGTCTTGCAGTGTTAGAAGGGCACAATGATAGTGTTGGGAATGGTAGGGGAGGAATATCAACACAAGAAGTTGGTAGTTGTCAGCATTTAGCAAGTAAGAGGCAAGAAATTTTGTATCTCTTGATTTGTTGAAGTTAATATAATTTCCTTATCTGTAGAACTGGTTTCCCCTTCGGGTTTTGTCAAGAGATAATTTATTTAAAAATATTGTGTTCTTTGTGTTTCTTATTTCTTTTTGTATTTTTATAAGTGAAGTTGCAATTGTGTTATTTTTTTATATTAGCTATGAATTTATTTTCAACAGTTTAATAATCATTTAAGGCAAAAGATTAATAATCAGTGACCACAATAGAAATTTTCACATGGTATCAGAGCAGTGTTGAGGGTAGAATATTTTTTTCCTAGGAAAGAAATTGAGGTTTTATTAAAAATTATCTTGATTGTTTTAGATTTATCATTGCTTTAATCCCTTGATATGGCTTGAGCTAGTTTGAGAAATCAAGATAGATTGGATGATTCCTCAAATTTTGGTGTTTGGAAGGCTAGACTTTCTTTATTGTTAGAAGAAAATGGTATCAAGGATTATGTTACCATTATTCTAGTTGTACCTACAAATGTGACACAACTTATAGCATACAAGAAGGATGATGCCAAGGTAAGGAGGATAATCCTTGATGGTGTTAAGGATCATATTGTTCCACATATCTCAGAGCTAGATCTACAATGAAGAAGATGTGGGATGCCATTTTGAATCTGTACTAGAATGATACCACCAATAGGAAGATGATTCTTATAGAGAAGTTGAAGAATACTCTAATGAACTAGGGAGAAGATGTTACAAGTTACCTCACCAGGCTTAGACTTGTTAAGGATGAGTTAGCAGTTATTGGAGATAACTCTAGTGATGATGATCTAGTGAGAATAGCCCCCAAATGTGTTTACTAAGAAATGGGGTGTCTTTGTTCAAGTTTTTAGTGGACAAGATACCTTACTGAGTTGGGATTGACTATAGACTTATTTCACTTAGGAAGAGTTTAGAACAAGTCTTGTCAATGGGGCCAACAAGAGTCAAAAGAGTGAGATAGAATAGAAAAATGTTTCCCTAGTGAAGAAAGGAAAAGCAAAGAAGGGGTCTAGAAAATGATCAAATTCAATAAGTTAGAAGAAGAAGAAGAAGAAGGACATTTCTAAGGTCAAGTTCTTAGGTTATCATGAGTATGGTCACTATGTCAGTGATTTCTTAGAAATGAAGAAGGCAAAGAAGCAAGTGGAAACTTTAGCAAGTGCAAAAGAACTCTCCAGTAGATTGGAAGATGAGTTTGCACTTATAGCTTATATGGTTAACTCCTATGGCACTCTTGAGTAGCAATAATTCTAGAGATCTTGGAGAGCTATGGAATAGGAGGATGGTCCATATTTGATAGGGAAGCTAGGGTAGACTAGCTAGCCTATGCCAATAATCCTCAACTAAGATCTTGGTGTTCTCCTGACACCTATGATAGTCTATAGGTTTCCTTGTTTACTCTTGGATCCCTTGAACTACCCTAACCTATCCACCAAGTTAAACAAACCAAATCTTGTAGCATTGCTCCTTTCTTTTTCTAGGAATTCAATTCCTATAAAAGGCTTGTATAGGTCTACTAGGGTTCCACAACACTCCCTAGTCCAACCAAGGTTTTCATGAGATTTAATGTGTTATTTTGAACACTTTCAACATATCTAAACTAATGGTGAGAATGGGTTCATACCTAATTTCATAGTTTCTTCACAATAGGGCTACTAGAAGAGCCCCTAATTAGGCCTCCCTCTAGATTTATAGGGTTAATAACTCCTTCCTCTCAAAGATTCAGCTCACTTGCACTAAAAGAAATTTTCTACACTAGACCCATTCTCAAGGATTTTTGGGGTCTCGGGCTTCCAAAAGGTTGTACAACATTAATGGTGAAAACAAGGGTTTTGGAGGGTTTTAAGGGCTGCCTACTCTCCTCACTTTTTGGAAACCTTCCACAACTCAAAAAAAATTCTCCTCTTCAAGATAGCACCTTCTCATACCCCTCTTCAATCCCTCAGAAGGGCAAGCCATGAAATTTCCTCCTAGCCAAGCATTTCCTAGCTCACCTAGGGCTTGGTCAAATAATTGTTTGCACTCCTTTTCTAGGCCCCTTCTTGCATTGTAATATACACTAGGTCTATAGTCCTAGAATCCATAAGGCCATGAAAATCCCATGGTGGAAACAAGATCTGCAACCCTTTTATTGTCAAGAACTCCAAGATTGGCAGCACACAGTTGCTTTTAAAGAAACTTACAAAATACTCTCAAAACTTAAACACAAATCTAAACTGGTGCATAAAAATTGAAGAAAATAGAACTATACATAGTGTCTTATCACTAAAAGCCACAAACACTTCACTATTGGTTGCAAGAATTAACAAAAAAATTGTGACTATCATTATAAAGCAATACATAGTCTATTGTATCTATACTACAGTCTCATAATCTTAACAACCAAACCTTGGCTAAGGGTTTTTCAAGCCTTAAATAGTCTCCCCTTAGGTGTATGGTTTAGGGATTTATTTTAGCCATTTAATAAGTTAGGCATTTGCAAAGAAAAAGTTGCTCGACAACTTTGAAAGTTGCTAGCAACTTTGAAAGTTGCTAGCAACTTTGGAGCAACTTTTTGTTGCCCAAGCAAGTTTTTCTCCTACACTGCTAAGACCATTGCTAGGTCTTCCCAAGATTTTTTGGGCTTTAAAACTTCATCAAATTACCTCATATAAGACCTCCAAACTCTCACTGATGTAAATATCTCATGGTGACAACTTTTGGACAACTTTATCTTGTTCAAGCAAATGTTGTCCTTTCAAGCCATAACCACATTATAAGTCCCTATAATTCGCCCATGTGCGCATAGTGCAATAAAAAATCCTATTCCAATCTTTTAAAAACATGGAAAATCAAGGATTTCAGGTTGATACCAACCTAAGGTTATGATACCATTCCCATCAAAACCAAAGAGGAAACTTTAAGAAGTATCCTAATCCTAGACACACAAACATGAGTTAAAACTCTTATTATGCTTGTACATACTTCTTATGAGAAGTTCATCAAATAAAAAAATGAGATGGTGGGAGCCTTGGAAGGGTGCTCCTACACCATACTCCCCCCCAACACAAACTAAGGCACTTTGGGGTTAAGAAGAGCTAGATAAATACCAAACTTCTTGAAATGTCCTTCCTCAACCTAGGTGATTTCAAATTCAAGTTGATCCTTCCATTTGATGAGATGTTCCATATAAGCTTGATGCCTTGTAGATTTCTTTACTATGTATTCCAATATTTTCTCTACTTTGGTTGGCTTCTTATTGGGCATTGCATTGGTATCAATGTCTTGTAGGACCCTTGGTGGAGCTGTACTTTGCTGACTGATATCTCCTTTAAATATGATTAGGTCTACAACACTAAACACCGGTGAGATGGATAGTTCTGATAGCAAGTCCACTTTGTAGGAATTATCTCCATATTTAGCTAGAATCTTGCATGGGCCAAATCTTCTCATCTAGATCTTAGTGGCCATACCTTGCTGCATTCTTGCTTTGTTAAGGTGGACCAAGACATAGTCCCCAATCTGAAATTGTACTTATTTCCTCTTCTCATCCATTTTGGCTTTGAGTCTTTGAGTAGATTCCAACATAGTTTTATTCACTTGTTCTTGAATTTCTTGTATAGTTTGAGTAAAATCTTCATCTTGTCCATTTTTTAACTCCATAGGACCTAAGTCTCTTAACTCACTCACTACTCTAGGGTGTCTTCCATACACTATCTCAAAAGGACTTTTTTCCTTTGGTCCTATTGACACTATCATTGTAAGCATATTTAGCTTGAGTATAATAAGATCCCAAGTCTACCCATACTCCTTTGTTAAGAACCTTAGCAAGTTACCAAACACCCTATTGATGACCTCAGTTTGACCATCAATTTGAGGATGGTATGCTGAACTAAAAGAGAGATTAGTTCCCAGCATTTTCCATAAGGTTTGCCAAAAATTCACCCATGAACTTGATGTCCGTATTAGACACAATACTCAGAGGGACTCCATTAATCCTATCTCCTTGAATACAAGATTTTCTATATAACTTGCATCATGAGTAATTTTACATGGAATGAAATGACTCATTTTATAGAACCTATCTACTACATCATAAATGCTATCCATACCTAATTTGGTTTTAGGGAGTCCAACCACAAAATCAATACTTACACATTCCCAAGGCCTATTTGGAATTGGCAAAGGTTGATAGAGTCCTGCATTACTTGAACCTCCTTTAGCTCTTTGGCATATTCCACATTATTCAACATATCATTGTACATCCCTTGCTAGCTTAGGCTAAAAGTAGTATCTCTATACTAGCTCCAATGTCTCTTTTATGCCAAAATGTCCACTCAAGCTGCCATCGTGCTTCTCTTCAATCATATTTTCCCTCATGGATCCCTTAGGTACACATAACTAATTACCTTTATATAATAATCCATTTTGAAGGGTATAATATGCAAACTCACTATGAAAATGGTTCGCAAACTCTAGGCATACCTTGTAGGCTTGGGAGAAGTCTTCATCCTCTTCATACAAATCTTTGAAACCTACTATTCCAATGCTTTGCAGCTATTCTTCTTGGATATTCAAAAGATTTCTACTCAAGGCATCTGCTACAATGTTGAGTTGCCCCTTCTTGTGCTTGATTTTGAATGTAAATGATTGTAGATACTCCATCCACTTTAAATGCCTATTACTAAGCTTCTCTTGAGTGTTTATATAACTCAAAGCCTAATTATCCATGAAGACAACAAATTTTTTGGGTAGGATGTAATGTCTACACTTCTTGAGAGATTGTACCAATGCATACAACTCCAAGTCACAAGTTGAATACTTCTTATTTGCCTCATTGAGTTTATCACTAAAGAATGCCACAGGTCTTCCTTCTTGACTCAATACACCCCCTACTACTACATTACTTGCATCACATTCAATAGTGAATAACTTATCAAAAGTAGTTAAGAGTAAAATGGGTTTTGTAGCTACCTCTTATTTCAATGTTTGAAATGCCTTCTCTTCTACCTCAGTCCATTTCAACTTTATTTTCAGATCTCCTTTGATGGTGTCTAGTATTGGTGCACAAATCCCACTGAAGTTCCTCACAAAATTTCTATAGAATTTCTCCAAGCCATGAAAACTTCTCACTTCAGTCCCTATTCTAGGAGTAGGCCAATCCAATATTGCCTCCACTTTTCTTGGGTTCATTTTCAGATTACTCTTGGACACTACAAAGTCCAAATAAACTAGTTCTTGCTACATGAATACACACTTTTCTAGATTACTGGCTAGTTGCACTTCCTAGAGTCTCTTCATGACCAACCTCAAATGTTCAAGGTGCTCTTCTTTTGTTTTTCTATAGATGAGTATGTCATCTAGATACACTACCACAAATCTACCTGTGAAGTCCTTCGAGACCTCATTCAGTAATCTCATGAAAGTGCTTAGGGCATTAGTAAGCCTAAATGGCATTACAAGTCATTCATATAATCCATTTTTGGTTTTAAAAGTAGTCTTCCACTCATCACCCTCCTTGATTCTAATTTGGTTATAACCATTCTTTAGATCCAGCTTGGTAAAGTACATAGCACCTCCTAAATAATCCATCAATTCTTTTATTCTTGGAATTGGGAATCTATACCTGATAGTGATCCAGTTAATAGCCCTTGAATCTATACAACACCTCTATTTTCCTCCTTTCTTTGCTACTAGGACCATTGAGACTACACATGGACTAATACTCTTCTTAATCAGCCCTTGATCCAATAATTCTTGCACTTGTCTTGCAACTTTTTTATTCTAATCTAGAGTAAGCTTATAGGCTTCTTTGTTAGGCAAAGAAGCACTGGATACAAAATATTTTTTTTTGGCTGATTTCTCTTTTAGGTGGTAGTACTACTGGTGTACCATCTAAAATAATGTCCTTGAAATAATCAAAAATCTATTGCACTTTAGGAGGTATTGGCTGCAACTTTGTATCTTTCTCCTTTGGTTTCACCAAAATAGCACATCCTATGGTCCTCTCATCCTGTAAAGCTTGCAAGAACTCTTTACCACTACTAAGTAACACACTAGGTGTCTTAGAAGTTTTCCCTTCATTCTCTATTAAGGACTAAATTTTGAAAGTCCTTCCATCCTTCTTGAAAGAAACAACATTCTCCTCTCCATCATAGATCACCTTCCTATCAAATTGCCGTGGTCTTCCAAATAGAAGATGGCATGCATGCATGGGTAAGACATCACAAAGCACTTTGTCTTTACAGGCTCCAATAGAAAAATCAACCCATGTCTTCTTATTAACTAGTACACTTTTCTCTTAATTCAACCAAGTTACCTTGTAGGTATTTTCATGGGGAACCTTTGTAAGTTTCAGCTTCTTTGTTTCCTCCTCTGATATAATGTAATCTATAGATCTTGAATCCACTATAACATTGAAAAATTTTCCTTGGATCTTGCACCTAACTCTAAAAGAGCCCTCCTCTGTTTAGGTTCACTTAGATTGGGCTGCCTTATGAGTACCTTTCTAATCATCAAGTTCTCACCAATTTATAATTCTAATTTGTTGACTTCATTAGTGCATGAGCTGCTACTATCCTCTTGGGCATAAGCTACCCTTTTATCATTACTTGAGGTTGATGGTTTATTAGGGCACCTATACGCAGGATGTCCAAGCTATCCATATTGATAACACTTCATGGTGGAAAAGTAGGAGCTACTTCTTCCTACTCCTCTTCCTTTATTTCCTTGAGATCCTTTTCCTCTACCAAAAGATCCCCTTGTCTTGATTTTAGAACTTTTTTCCAAGAGTTTTCTCTCCCCTCGGTTTCTTGATTCACCATCTCTACTAGAACCACCTCTTTGACCTCCTCTAGAGTCTCTACCTCTTCCTCTATTCTTGGAAGTATGGTCATGTTTTTTTTTCCTTTCTCTTCCACTTTTAGGGCCATTTGATAACATTGATGAATTGTTTTAGGAGTGACAAGGCCCATGTCTTCTTGAATAGACCATTTGAGTCCATTTAAATATCTTTCTAACCTAATACTTTCATCTTCTACCACTTTAGACCTTAAGCATAGCTTTTGGAATTCTTTAGTATAAGAGTGCACATCCATATCTTTTTATCTCAAGTTTTGTCTCCTCCTATGCAAATGCATTTCATAGTCTTCAAGAATGTAAGCTTATTTGGTTTTAGCCACCATTCCTTTCCAGGTAACAATAAGACCTTTTCCTTCTTTTTCCCTCTTTGTTTGAACAAATTTCCACCAAGTTAGAGCAGTACCTCTCAACCTTTACCTTGCCACCTTGACCTTCTGAGCATTAGAGACACCATCACATTAAAAATGGCTCTCCATTCCTTCAATCCATTCCATGATGAGATTAGGATCCATCTTGCCACTGAATAGAGGAATGCCTTCCAAGGCTTTACTGTTTATTGCCTTGATTGCCTTCAAGAAAGGCTCTTCTAGTAAAACAGGGTCTAGTGTTGGAGTTTCTTCTTCCAACTCAATGTCTTTTTCTTTAGCTTCCTTCTCTTTTTTCTGCTCCATCTTATCCTTGACTTTATCCGTGGTGTCTTGGACCTCACTTAACAATTGTTCCAGTTGTGACAATATTTATTTCAAAGACCTATTGTCTTCCTCTTGCTCTTCTACGTTCTTCACCAATTCAACATTGGTTACCATTGTGTTAGAATCACCAGATTCACTAAATGACTTCATTTACCTAGCTTTGCACTTGATTTGTAACACAGATTTGCAGGCTCTGATACCAATCTGATGGGGGAAGCTAGGGTAGACTAGCTAGTTTATGCCAATAATCCTCAACTAGGATCTTGGTGTTATCCTAACACCTGTGATGGTCTATAGGATTCCCTGTTCACTCTTGGATCCCCCAACCTACCCTAACCTACCCACCAAGTTAAACAAACCAAATACTGTAGCATTTCTCCTTTGTTCTTCTAGGAACTCAATTCCTCTAAAAGGCTTGTATAGGTCTACTAGGGTTCCATGAAACTCCCTAGTGAAACCAAGTTTTTCATGATATTTAAGGTATTATTTGGAACACTTTCAACATATCTAAATTCATGGTGAGAATGGGTTCATACTCAATTGCATAGTTTCTTCACAATAGGGCTACTAGAAGAGCCTCTAATTAGGCCTCCCTCTAGATTTATGGGGTTAATAACTCCTTCCCCTCAAAGATTCAGACCACCTACGCTAAAATAAAATTTCTTCACTAGACCCATTCTCAAGGATTTTTGGGGTTTCAGGCTTCCAAAAGGTTGTACGTTATTAGTGGTAAAAACAAGGATTTTGGAGGGTTTCAAGGACTGCCTGTTGTTCTCACTTTTCAGACACCTTCCACAACTCAAAAAAAATTCTCCTCCTCAACACAACACCTTCTCATACCCCTCTGCAATCCCTTAGAAGGGAAAACCATGAAATTTCCTTCTTTGCTCTTGAGAGCTCTTTTTTTGTTGTTTGCTCCTAGTCAGGCATTGCCTAGCTCGCCTAGGGCTTGGTAAAAAAATTGTTTGCACTCCTTTTCTAGTCCCCTTCTTGCATAGTAATATACACTAGGGTCTATAGTCCTATAATCCATAAGGCCATGGAAATACCATGTGGAAACAAGACCTACAACCCTTTCATTGTGAAGAACTCCAAGACTAGTAGCACACAGTTGTTCTTAAAGAATTTTACAAAACACTCTCAAAATTTAAACACAAATATAAAATAATGCATACAAAATGAAGAAAATAGAACAATACATTGTTTCTTATCACTAAAAGCCACAAACACTTCATTGCTAATTTCAAGAATTAACAATAAAACCATGACTATCATTAGAAAGCAATACATAGTCTACTGTATCCATACTATAGTAGCATAATCTCAACAACCAACCCTTGGCTTAGGGTTTTTCAAACCTTAAATAGTCTCCCCTTTAGTGTATGGATAGGTTTAGGGCTTTATTTGAGCCATTCAATGAGTTAGGTATTTGGAAAGAAAAACTTGCTCAACAACTTTGAAAGTTTCTAGCAACTTTGGAGCAAATTTTTGTTGCCCGAGCAAGTTTTTCTCCTACACTACTAAGAACATGGCTAGGTCTTCCCAGGGCATTCTTAGGCTTTAAAAGTTCATCAAATTGCCTCATCTAAGACCTCCAAACCCTCACTGATTTACATATCTTATGGTGATAACTTTTGAACAACTTTATCTTGTTCAAGAAAATGTTGTCCTTTCAAGCCATAACCACATTATAAGTCCTTGTAATGCACCCACATGCTCATAGTGCAACAAAAAATTCTATTCCAACCTTTCAACAACATGGAAAATCAAGGATCATAGGATGATACCAACCTAAGGTTATGATACCATTCCCATAAAAACCAAAGAGGAAACTTTAAGAACTATCCTAAGCCTAGACACACAAGCATGAGTTAAAAATCTTATTGTACTTACATACTTCTTATCAGAAGCTCATCACACCAAAAAATGAGATGGTGGGAGTCTTGGAAGGGTGCTCCTACACCAATATTCATCATGGAGAACTCAAATTTATTTGTAAGATAGTGGTAGGTGTTCCAAAGCTAAGCATAGAGCATGATGATGAATGCAAGGAATGCATGTTAGGAACATTTGTAAAAGCATCTTTTCCAAGGAGTGATACTAGATTAGAGGATGTTCTTGATCTATTACATTCAGATGTTTTTGGACCATTGTCAACAAAATCTCTTAAAGGATATGAGTACTATGTTACATTTATTGATAAATTCACTAGGAGGGCCTAGATATACTTCTTGAAGACCAAGGGTGAAGTTTTTAGTTAATTCCAAGTCTGCAAGGCTCTTATGAAGAACTTGATAGGAATGAAAATAAAGGTTCTTGAGTCAAACAATGGAGGTGAGTACAAATGAAATAACTTCTAGGAGTTGTGTACTAGGGAAGGAATCAAGAGAGAGTGGAGTGTTCCTTACAATCCATGCCAAGCCAGAGTTTTTGAAAGGAAGAATAATTCTATATCAGAGGCAGTAAAGACTATGCTACATGACTAAGACATGCTCCACTATTTATGGGTAGGAGCATGTAGCACACCAATTTAAATTAAGAATAGGGTTCCACATAAGGTGCTAGGGAAGATAACACCAGAGGAAGATTTCAAAGGAAATAAGCCATATATTGATGACTTCAAAATATTTGGGAGTTTGGCATATTGTCATATTTCAAGTGATACATGTACTAAGTTAGATCAGATTGTAGAGAGAGGGCACTTTGTTGGGACATTAAAACCTCAAAGGCATATAGGGTTTTTATCCCTAGGACCAAAAGAATTATTGTCAAACATGATATTAAGTTCATGGAGGGGAAGGTATTTAGAAGGTCCAGAGATTTTCTAGTAGATGATGATAGTGACCAGGTAGTAAAAGCTCCAAGGTCTAGTCAAGGGCAATAAAACACAAGTATAGTTACCAGTAAAAGTATGAGCTCAGATTGTGAAGATTTATAGAGAATGGAGAAACAAATGCAATAAGAAATATATCTAGAAGACTTAGAGGTTGATATTTCATCCTCTATAGTTAGTAGTGAGAACCTTGAGGTTCAAGATACATAAAGGGATACTTAGAAGTTTGTGGGAGCTCCTACGAATAGTACTAGACAATGGAGATAACCAACATAGTCGAATAGTTAGTTAGTTAGTAGATAGTGAGCCTTCCAATTATCATGAGGATACAAAGCATCAGGTACCGTGAGATGCTATGGTTGAGGAGTATAACTAAATTATTCAGAGTGATGTGTGGGAGATAGTTCTTAGACTAACTGATAGGGTAGTAGTTTGATCATATTGGATCTACAAGATAAAGCATGGTGTAAATGGTCTTGATAAATACAAGGCAAGGTTCATGGCAAAGGGGCTCTCTTAGAACAAGGGAATAGACTATGATGAGACATTTTCTCTAGTGGCCAAGTATACTTCTATATGAGTTGTGATCTCATTAACAACATAGATGGGATGGTGAATCCATCAAATGGATGTCATGATAGCATTCCTTACTGGTGAATTGAAGGAGGAGGTATACATAGAGTAACTAGAAGGATTTTTATAAACTCATGTAGGATCCCAAAGCATTGTAAGAGCACATTGATACATACTTGCAGGAAATGAGCTTTGTGAAGAGTGAAGTGGATGCTAACCTCTACAACTTGGTGGTGAGGTTCTCATTTTTGTTCTTTATGTGGATGACCTATTCCATACAATAACACTAGGGCTCATAGACGATTGCAAGATGGATGTTGTAGAAGAGTTCGAGATGAAGGATTTGGAACTTATGAACTACTTTATAGGCATGGAGGTATGGCAAATAGATGAAGAGATTTTCCTTGGCCAATGAAAATATTATATTTAAATCTTGAAGAGATTCAGGATGGAGGATTGCAAAGCCATGTCTACACCCATAACCATGAATTGGAGGAAGATAGATACATCTAGGGAAAATGATGTAGATCCCACTTTATATAGGAAGTTGATTGGTTCACTTATGTATTTTTTCAATAGGAGACCAGATATTGCATTTGGAGTAAACTCTCTTACTTAGTTCATGGTTGAACCAAAGAAAGTGCATTGGATAGTGGCCAAGAATGTGTTGTGTTACATTCATAGTACAATTGAGTATGGGATTAGATATGTTCAAGGTGGAGGTATCATGTTGATAAGTTGAGCCAACACGGATTGGGTAGGTAGTACAATAGATAAAAGGAGCACTTTAGGGTGCTATTTCAGTTTGAGATCAGGAGTTGTATCTTGGTTCAGTAGGAAGTAGAAGTCTATGGCTCTGAGTTCAACAGAAGTAGAATACATAGCAACTACCATGGCAATGTGTGAAGCTATCTACCTTCAAAAAAAATTTGTAGCCTTATTTGGTTAGAAGGTTGACACTACTATGATACACTGTGATAATCAAATTTGCATCAAGTTGTCTAAGAATCCAACATTTCATGATAGGTCTAAAAATATAGACATTATATATCACTTCATTAGAGATTTTGTACAATGGGGGGTTGTTCATTTATAGTACATACCTAGAGAGGAGTAGGTAGCAAACATTCTAACCAAGGCATTACAGAAGGAGAAATTTATCTTCATTAGAGATAAGTTAGGTGTCATGCAGAACAACTTCCTCGCTAAGGGGGAGTGTTAGTTTTAGTCATCTTGGATAGTTGTTCGTCTATATGTACTTAATTAACAAATAATTATTTCACTAAAAAATGGGTTAGAATAGGGACAAATATTTGTTAATTAATTGATCACTTTTAGAAGCAACTAGGAGCTGACTTTGTTAGGTTGTGAAGTTTTTAAATCTTGATTATCGATTGAGAATCAATCTCGGTTATTGGTTTTCCAACAAGAGTAGTATAAGAGGGAGTCAGGGGACATTTGGAGAATTTTTTTTTGTATAATCATTTGTAGTGTTAGCAAATGAATTTTTAGTGATAGAAAATAGTCTTGTAGTGTTAGTAAGGGTACAATGATAGCATTGGGGATAACAGAAGAAGAATTTTAGTAGGAGAAATTAGGAGGTCATTGTAGTTCTACCAATGAGAGGCAAGGAATTTTGTATCTCTTGATTTGTTGAAGTTAATATAACTTCCTCATTTGTAGAACTAGTTTTCCCTTAGGGGTTTTTCCAGGGACAATTTGTCTGAAAAATCTTGTGTTCTTTATGTTTCTTATTTCTTTCCGTTGCAATACTAAAAAATTGGCACATTGACATCCTAATCCATTTTCTCTGCCATCCATCTCACAACATCTATTTTTTGATTAGCTAAGTCCTATTGTACTAGGTATTTTTGATTCTTACCATCTTTACTCGACCTAAGTGTCAAATGAAGAAAATCTCTAATCTGCATTAATCACATTCTTTATTTAATTCTTAAATATTGATTGAAATTAGCTAAATTAACATCTTAATTTAATTAATTTAATTATAATTCCTTAGTACTTTAATTAAATTATATCCACCCACTTTAGCTAACACATATAAAGAAGGAATCAAAATACATTAATTTAATTATACATACATACATATACATATACATATACATATACACATACACATACATACATACATACATACATATATATATCATAACTGTTAAAACTAATTATTTAGTTAATTAGAATATTCTATTATGATGTCATGTTTCAATGGATCAATATTCTTTGCTAATTCATCTCATATGAAAAAGAATTAAATATATTGATTAAATCAAAATCCTTATCATAATTATTGAAACTAATTATTTAATTAATTAGAAAAGTAATTATGAGTAGATATTTGAAGGATCAAGGTTACCTCTTATTTCATCTCATTCAACCCCATAAAAAAATGGAGGACTCAATCTCACCTTCAATTGGGACCGTGCACTTCATTTAGTCTTGACCATTGATTGGATCAAAGATTCTATAAAAGAAACCTTTGATATCTCATTTGGGGATGCACAGGAAGAGTATGGAATCATTGTTGGATTGATCACTCAAGTGCTTTGCATTTAAATTTCTTTTTCTTTTACATGATGATCATCTAGATTACTATGCCCTCAATCAGCTTAATTTGATTTCTATTATTCTTGGAATAATTTAAAAATCATTTAGATTAGTCCATATCTTTGAATTCAAAAATATTAAAAATATAGATTAGATTACATTTTGCATTCATTCAAAGCCTTCGTACTAGTTTGGTTTTGTTATTGAACTCTCAGTTCTGAGAGGGAATACTAAGACCCCATCTAATTAAATGGAAATAGATCGCCTTGTGTAGACATACCTAATGGACAATCTCATGTTCATTTTAGGATGTTACTAACAAATAATGATTATGTTGAAGTGTGTGTGGAATTAGAGGCCCATATTTAACACTCACATTTATGACACCCACTGTGGGGCATAAAAGTCAATTTTTTGGCCTCATGTTTTTATTCATTTTTTACATTCTAATTTTTTGGCTATACAAATCAATGAATATTCATGAGCAAAGAATTTTTCTCATGCAAAGAACCTAAAACTTTAAGCCATTCTCTATACTTTCTTGCACGTGAAAGCATATGGTCACACAAAGAAAGTATTTTCTCATGTGACACAAAGTGAATGCTTATGTAGTTAGTTGTAGAGTCTCACATGAGACTTGGCATTGGAATAAGGAAACATTGCATTTTAAAGCCTATTATTCACGATTCTTTAGTTGAACCCCTATTTCTAAAGCATTTTCTGTATGATTTCTATTTTTTGAAGCAACTTAATAGTGGTTTGCAGATCAATTGTCGAAAATACCTTGAAATAAATATACAAACAATGTTAATAGTTTGAATGCATGACATTTTGTCAAAGACCCACTTGTCAAAGAAAAAATTCAACCCTACTCAAACAATGTTTATGTTTTAATGCTTTCCAATACACATAGTTTAATAGGGTTTGTGAACTTCGTAGGGCTTTAGAAAAAGGAATATGGGAGTATTCTCTTTTCTACTTGGAAGCGATGCCCAAGAGTAAATTAGAAACCTAGATACCTTTGGAAGATGGTACATGAGGCAAGCAAGAAAGGTAGTGGTTCTCCCAAGAAAATATTTTTATGAAGAGATGATGATCTTTTCCTTTTAGGAGAATCAAAATGTTTAAAAAAGACAAGTTGGGATTGATAAGATAGCTTGGTGATGAATATGTTATGCATTTTTGGGTAAGTTGACAAGGTAGAGGAGTACACACTTTTTCCTTTGGTAAAATAAGAAACTTGGACCCTTGAATCTAAGCTATAATTCAAGTTAACCTTTAGAGGGTCTACCAGAGTGATCCAACCTTTAGGAATGAACCAAGTGAACACACACCTAATGTCAATGATTCCAATCTTGAGATAATGGGTGTTGCACACATTGCATAATATTATTATATTTTATTATTTTATCATGTAATGTTTCACCTAGATGGACATGCAACATGTAAAGATTTCCATAGAATATTCTTGATAAGTTGTATTGTAACATTGTGAAAATATTTCATGTAATTATTTAATATTGGAGAAAAGAATTAAATGCCCAGTATTAAATGTGGAGTTAGTGGTTAGGTAGCACATGGTTTATGTAATACCACTTAGTGGTTTTGTGGGACTTGCTACTATATAAGTAACCACAAGGGTAGTTGTTGTAGAGAGAGTGAGAGTGAGAAAGGAAAGAGTCGAGCGGGACAAGGCTTGACAGGTTAGCCAAGGGAGCATTGGTGAAGGTTGGAAGCATGGCATGGGATGTGTGGATTCATGCTTGTTCACATAGTTTGCTCGGTTGTGGCTATGGCCATGAAGGCTTCCATGGTTGTATGACAATGATATTTTTGCTGAATAATACATGGTGATGGATGCTTTTGGAGGCTGGGTTTTTTTCCCTCAATGAGGGTTTTCCAAGGTATATCTTGTGTCACAATTTTGTGGGTATGTTGTCTATTATCTTGCATGTGGATTTTAATTCCGCATTTTTTTCAAATCTATTATGGGTTATGTGGAAATGGTTATATTATTTATTGCCAAATTTCCTTACATCCAACTCACTCTAATAAAGAATCTTTACAGAGAGAAAGACTCCAAATCCACATTAATTTCCTCTTCTTGATTCTGATATCACATATCAAGAAGAGGCTTTGTCTATTGTATTGGGCAGCGGTGCCCCCAATATTGCTAGTCAAGTGTGTGCACTTTCAGGTGTCGGTGTGGGTTGTTGGCCTTGACCTCATTCATGAGGCCACCAATTATTTATATGAGGGTATGTGCAGGATCATGGTGTACCAAACTATGGCCTTAAGTGGCAATGAAAAATTAGCAAATCAGGTTATGTCAACTTGACACATAATTTTAAAGTGGTTATGGACTTTATATCAAAAAATTGTAAGAAAATAATTTGTAGAAAATTGAATTTAGTTTCTAAACTACTAGGCCTTATTAGGAGAAAAAACTAATTGATTGGTCAAAAGTTTGAATTTTAATGCAGTACTATGAAAATTTCAGGGCAAAAATAAAAAGTAGGTGTCTATCTGACCACCTTAATCAAAATCAAATGATAATACTGTTAGTGTAGTTTTTTATTTTTTCTATTTTGCTAAGTTTTTCCTACACTTTTAATAATCTTGCTTAGGTTAATAAAGCATGTCTTATTAGGTGAATGATTGTGAGGTGTCACCTTCCTACATGTGAGCATCCATTAGCTATCTTGGGAAGATACTTTGCTATCTTTAGTCCGATAGATGGTTGCTCCTCATTGGTTGGTGTTGCCACCTCCTCTCTCTTCCTTGCCTATATAAGCATGCTACCTGGCTTGTATTTGGATCTCTTATTTTTGCATCCTCTTAATGCTATTTTGCTTCCAGCATTTGCATTACTCTCTTGGAGACTAACTCTATGATGCTATTTTGATTTTGTATCATTTGCATTCATAGTTTAGATATTTACTCTTTGCACTAGTTTTCTGGGTTATTAATCTTTTCAGATTCTAACATGGTATCAGAGCTTTTCTATGTGCAAGAGTAGATTTTAGTTTCCTTATTTGAGAGATTCGGAGGGGGCAAATAAACTTTATTCTAGTTTTTTGAAAAACGAAGTATGCTCTTCTCTTGCATCTTTGGATGATCTTGAGAATCAGAAAATTTTTGACAAAAACAGTTTTTCTCTGGGGTTTCAATCTCAAATCTGACAACCAACTTGCATATTTGGAGTTTTCAATCAGTTTTGCAGGTTCCAACATGCCATTGATGGACTTGAGAAGCTGATCTAGCATTTGCATGTCAAATTTTGGTTGCTAGGATCGTTTTCTAATTTTTGGAGCCATTTTTTTCTGTTAAAGGCGTCTAATTTACACTACAGCAACATCTTCTGTTCATCAACAAGAAAAACGCTTTTTGGGTTTTGTTCGCAGCCCCGAAAAACCATCTGGGTATCTTTTAGATTTTGCATGCAAGCTGTATATTTTTCAAAATTGAGCATGAAAAGCTACAGCCATACCCCTCTCCATTGGCAGCCGCAGATTTGAATGCAGTTTTCAAATATTCCCAGCTGTGACTGTGCACAGTTCTTGTTTTGGAAACTTCGGAGGATCATAACTTTCTCATACGACCTCATATCGAGGCGATTCTTTTTTTGAAATTGCATGATTTTTCGAGTAGATCGCAATGGTGCTATTCGTTTCCTTGATTATTGTGCCCAAGTTTCACTTTTAACATATGCTCTTCATGAGAGTTTGTAATGCATTGAAATCAAGACCTACTTGTGGTTTTTTGGCCATAACTTTTGCATATGGAAGTATTTTTCCGATCCGAAAGAAGCGTCGAAAAGCTGGTTCTGAGACAGAGATATTGGTATAGGTTTTTTTGAGTTTTGATATAGTTTGGTTGCCTATTATGGCAATCAAAGTCAAATGTTCTATTTTGCACTCCGGGAGGCGTATCTTGAGCTTTCGTTCTCTGATTTTGGACTTCTTTATATCGTTGGAAAGCTCTTTCTGTGCTCTTTCCAGTGATGCTAGTTGTTGTTCCAGATTCTGTTCTAGACACATCCTATTCAGTCTTTTGCATTTTAGCATTCTGGTGGATATTCTGTTTGTTTCAGCTCCGGAGATCAATTTTGTTGCTTCAGTTGCTTTGTTTTGGGCTTTACCTTCTGTTGTTTCAGCCTTATGTTTTTTTTGATCATTGTTGATATTCACTATAAGCATCTTTATGCAACGCACTGAGATAAAGTGTCACTCTTGCGTTTAGGGATCCTTTTCATCATTGTGATTCGTTGTACTCGCACTATTATATAAAGTGCCATGGGGGGGATAGTTGTTTGCCAGTTATAGGCTCTCTTTCTCTAAATCCTCATGCAGTGTCGACGACACATGCCTTTATTTGTGTTTGTACCTCACTCTCGATGAGTTTGGCTCCGTGTGTTGTAGGAGATTTTTGGCCCATCTTTTCAGCTGACTGTCACCTCACCTACCTTAAGGGAAGGTTATATTGTTGTTCTATGCTTCTTTGGTTGATAGTTCGTGCCTTCTATTTCCATGGAGGTTCCTTTGGTTGATGGTTCGTGCCTTCTATTTCCATCGAGGTTCCTTTGGTTGATGGTTCGTGCCTTCTATTTCCATGGAGGTTCCTTTGGTTGATGGTTCGTGCCTTCTATTTCCATGGGGGTTCTACAGATTAGCATTTTGACAGAGTTTTGCAGTTCTTCATGCTTCAGTGATGCTGCTTCTTCATGATCACTCCTTGTTCCTATTTTAGAGGACAATTTCCCTAGCGGGAGACTTCTTCAGTTCTTCACTAGGTTCTTACCTCTTTTTGGGGGAGGGTTTTTCCCTTGTGGTTTTCTCTCTTTCCCCGCTTTCAGAGGTTGCATATTCTTGCATTGTACTTGGGTACCTAACATGGCCTCGTTGCCGGGACCCATTTCTACATCCACCTAAGCTTCGCTTATGGGGGGGTGTTAGTGTAGTTTTTTTATTTTTTCTATTTTGCTAGGTTTTTCCTACACTTTTAATAATCTCGCTTAGGTTAATAAAGCATGTCTTATTAGGTGAATGATTGTGAGGTGTCACCTTCCTACATGTGAGCATCCATTAGCTATCTTGGGAAGATACTTTGCTATCTTTAGTCCAATAGATGGTTGCTCCTCATTGGTTGGTGTTGCCACCTCCTCTCTCTTCCTTGCCTATATAAGCATGCTACCTGGCTTGTATTTGGATCTCTTATTTTTGCATCCTCTTAATGCTATTTTGCTTCCAGCATTTGCATTACTCTCTTGGAGACTAACTCTATGATGCTATTTTGATTTTGTATCATTTGCATTCATAGTTTAGATATTTACTCTTTGCACTAGTTTTCTGGGTTATTAATCTTTTCAGATTCTAACAAATACCAAATTAAATTCTTTTTTTTTATTTATACTAGACCAAGCATAGAATGTGACGCAACTTTTAGATTCAAAAAATGTTATACCATTTGAAAGTTTTAGCTATTTTTCAATCAGTATGTCAATCGGCACTTTGCAATAATCTTCATTGATAATTAACTAATAAATACTTGTCGAACTCAAAATTTGACAGAAATTATATTGATGGAATCTCGAGAGCGATATTAAAAAACCCTTTTCGTTTCATTCAATTTTGATCAAAATAACATTGTCAAACGGCTACTCAAAGTCTGAGTATCACTAAAACCCTCTTCAAACACGTCTTTTGGGTTGACTGTGTAGGCTTGGTAAATACCAAGCCTAATCGAATATACGATATGGCTCGGTGAATTTTGGTGGAAAATTTGAAATCCCAACCCATTTTGGAGGGAAAACCAGATTTAAGAGTTATAGTTTATGATTTATAAATTACTTTTGTTATATTACTATGTAAATATGTATTATTATATATATATAAATATATATATATATATATATATATATATATATATATATATATATATATATATATATATATATATATATATATATATATATATATATAAAATAACGTAAGGTAAAGATATAACATATAATATATTAATAAATAATAATATATTATGTTATTCTTATTATAA
Source organism: Cupressus sempervirens (assembly GCA_028749045.1). Classification (NCBI taxonomy): domain Eukaryota; kingdom Viridiplantae; phylum Streptophyta; class Pinopsida; order Cupressales; family Cupressaceae; genus Cupressus; species Cupressus sempervirens. The sequence goes on along the minus strand of CM053784.1, from coordinate 235,390,583 downwards.
TCTATTATTATTATTTTTACTAAATATAATAATGTAATATATATATATATATGTTATTAATATATATAATAACGTAATGTAAAAGATATAACATATAATATATTAATATATAATAATATATTATGTTATTCTTATTATAATCTATAAATATAATTTATATTATTATTATTTTACTAAATATAAGAACGTAATATATATATATATATTATATATAAGTATGTTATTAATATATATATAATAACGTAATATTTTTATTAAATATAATAACGTAATATATATATATATATAATAAGGTAATATATATTATAACGTAATATTTTTATTAAATATAATAACATAATATATATGTTATTAATATATATGTATATTATTAATATATATCAGTCCAAGGGGCCATTACATAATGACATATGTCCCTAGGGGTCCTTATTAGAATCATTCTTATGAGTCAAAGGGGGTCATAGGTTGACCTATGACCCCATTCAACCCATTAAATGATGACATATGTCCCTAGGGGTCTAAGACCCCTAGGGACATATTAGAATCGTTCTTATGGGTAAAAGGGGGTCATAGGTCTTCGACCCATTAAATGATGACATATGTCCCTAGGGGTTCTAGGACCCCTAAGGACATATTAGAATCATTCATATGAGTCAAACGGCATCATAGGTTGACCTATGACCCCCTTCGACCCATTACATGGTGACATATGTCCTTAGGCATCCTAACACCCCTATGGACATATTAGAATCATTCATATGGGTTGAAGGGGGTCATAGGTTGACTTATGATCCCCTTCGACCCATTACATAACGACATATGTTCCTAAGGATCCTAGGATCCCTAGGGACATATTAGAATCGTTCTTATGGATCGAAGGGGGTCATAGGTTGACCTATGACCCCCTTTGACATATTACATGATGACATATGTCTCTAGGGGTCCTAGGACCCCTATGCACATATTAAAATCATTCATATGGGTCAAAAGGGGGTCATAGGTTGACCTCTGACCCTCTTCGACCCATTACATGAAGACATATGTCCCTAGGGGTCTAGCACCCATAAGGACATATTAGAATTGTTCATAAGGGTCAAAGGGGGTCATAGGGTGACCTATGACCACCTTCAACCCATTAAATGATGACATATGTCCCTAGGGGTCCTAGGACCTGTAGAGAGATATTAGAATTGTTCATATGGATCAAAGGGCATCATAGGTTGACCTATGACCCCTTTCAACCCATTAAATAATGACATATGGCCCTAGGGGTCCTAGGACCCCTAGAGACATATTAGAATTGTCCATATGGGTCAAAGGGGGTCATAGATTGACCTATGAATCCCTTTGACCCATTAAATGATGACATATGTCTCTAGGGGTCCTAGGACCCCAAAGGACATATTAGAATTATTCATATGGGTCAAAGTGGGTCATAGGTTGACCTATGACCCCCTTTGATCCATTACATGACAACATATGTCCCTAGGATCCCTAGGGACATATGAGAATCATTCTTATGGTTGAAATGGGGTCATAGGTTAACTTATGACCCCCTTCAACACATTATATGATGACATATGTCCCTAGGGGTCCTAGGACCCCTAAGGACTTATAAGAATCGTTCATATGGATCGAAGGGGGTCATAGATTGACTTATCATCCCCTTCGACCCATTAAATAATGACATATGTCCCTAGGGGACCTAGGACCCCTAGGGACATATTAGAATTGTTCATATGGGTCAAAGGGGGTCATAGGTTGACTTATGACCCCCTTTAACCCATTATATGACAATATATTTCCCTAGGACCCCTAGGGACATATGAGAGTAGTTCTTATGGGTCAAAGGGGGTCATAGGTTGACCTATGACCCCCTTCGATGCATCACATGATGACATATGTACCTAGGGGTCCTAGGACCCCTAGGGAAATATTAAAATCATTCTTATGGGTCAAAGGTGGTCATAGGTTGACCTATGACCTGCTTCAACCCATTATATGATGACATATATCCCTAGTGGTCCTCGAAACCCTAGGGACATATTAGATATGTTTTTATATGTCTAAGGGGGTCATAAGTTGACCTATGACCCCCTTTGACCCATTATATGATGAAATATGTCCCTAGGGGTCCTAGAACCCCTAGGGACATATTCAAATGCTTCTTGTGGGTCAAAGGGGGTTGTAGGTTGACCTATGAACCCCTTTGACTCATTACATGATGACATATGTCCAAAGGGGTCTTAGGATCCTTAGGGACATATTAGAATCATTCTTATAGGTCAAAGGGGGTCACAGGTTGACCTCTGACCCCCTTTCACTCTTTACATGACGACATATGTCTCTAAGGGTCCTAGGACCCCTAATGACATATTAGAATTATTCTTATGGGTCAAAAGAGATCATAAGGTGACCTATGATAACCTTCGACAAATTACATAACGACATATGTCTCTAGGGGTCCTAAGACCCCTAGGAACATATTAGAATCATTCTTATGGGTCAAAGGGAGTCATAGGTGAACCTATAACCCCCTTTGACCCATTACATGATGACATATGTCCCTAGGGGTCATAGGACACCTAGGGACATATTAGAATTGTTCATATGGGTCAAAGGGGATCATAGGTTGACCTATGACCCCCTTTGACCCATTAAATGATGACATATGTCTCTAGGGGTCCTAGGACCCCTTGAGACATATTAGAATTGTTCATATGGGTCAAAGGGGGTCATAGGTTGACCTATGACCCATTTTGACCCATTTAATGATGACATATGTCCCTAGGGGTCCTAAGACCCCTAGGGACATATTAGAATTGTTCATATGGGTCAAAGGAGTTCATAGGTTGACCTATGATGCTCTTTAACCCATTACTTGACGACATATGTCTTTAAGACCCCTACAGACATATGAGAATCATTCTTATGGGTCAAATGGAGTCATAGGTTGACCTATAACTCTCTTCGACACATTACATGATGACATATGTCCCTAAGAGTCCTAGGTCCCCTAGGGACATATTAGAATCATTCATATGGGTCAAAGGGGGTCATAGGTTAACCTATGATCCCCTTCAATCCATTAAATGATGACATAAGTCCCTAGTGGTCCTAGGACCCCTAGAGACATATTAGAATCATTCATATGGGTCAAAGGGGGTAATAGATTTACCAATGATTCCCTTTGACCCATTAAATGATGACATATGTCCGTAGGGGTCTAGGACCCCTAGGGACATTTAGAATTGTTCATATAGGTCAAATGTGGTCATAGTATTACATGACAAAATATGTCCCTAGGATCCAGAGAGACATATGAGAATCGTTCTTATGGGTCAAAGGTGATCATAGGTTGACCTATAACCCCCTTCAATGCATTACATGATGACATATGTCCCTACGGGTCTTAGGACCCCTAAGGAAATATTAGAATAATTATTATGGGTCAAAGGTGGTCATAGGTTGACCTATGACCTGCTTCGACTCATTACATGAAAACATAAGTCTCTAGTGGTCTTCGAAACCCTAAGGACATATTAGAATCATTCTGATGTGTCTAAGAGTGTCATAGGTTGACCTATGACCCTCTTTGAAACATTACATGATGACATATGTCCCTAGGGGTCCTAGAACCCCTAGGGACATATTTGAATGCTTCTTGTGGGTCAAAGGGTCCTTTTGACCCATTACATGATGACATATGTCCAAAGGGGTGCTAGGACCCCTAGGGACATATTAGAATTGTTCTTATGGGTCAAAGGGGGTCATAGGTTGACCTATGACTCCCTTCAACCCTATACATGATGACATATGTCCCTAGGGGTCTTAGGACCCCTAGGGACATATTAGAATCATTTTTGTGGGTCAAAGGGGGTCATAGGGTGACCTATGACAACCTTCAACCCATTACATGAGGACATATGTCCCCAGGGGTCCTAGGAACCCTAGGGACATATTAGAATCATTCTTATGGGTCAAAGGGAGTCATATGTCAACCTATGACCCCCTTCAACAAATTACATGACGACATATGCCCCTAAGAGTCATAGGACACCTAGGGACATATTAGAATTGTTCATATCGGTCAAAGGGGTTCATAGGTTTATTTATGACCACTTTCGACCCATTAAATGATGACATATGTTCCTAGGGGTCCTAGGACCCCTAGCGACATATTAGAATTGTTGATATGGGTCAAAGAGGGTCATAGATTGACCTATGACCCCCTTCAACCCATTAAATGATGACGACATATTAGAATTGTTAATATGGATCAGAGGGGGTCATAGGTTGACCTATGACCCCCTTTGACCCATTACATGACAACATATGTCCCTAAGACCCTTAGGGACATATGAGAATCATTCTTATAGGTCAAATGTGGTCATAGGTTGACCTATGACTCCTTTTGACACATTACATGATGACATATGTCCTTAGGGTTCTTAGGACCCTTAGGGACTTACTAGAATCGTTCATATAGGTCAAAGGGGGTCATAAGTTTACCTATGATCCTCTTCGACCCATTAAATGATCACATATGTCCCTAGGGGTCCTAGGACCCCTAGGGACATATTAGAATTGTTCATATGGGTCAAAGGTGGTCATAGGTTGACCTATGACCCCTTTTGACCTATTACATGATGACATATGTCCCGAGGACCCCTTGGGACATATGAGAATCGTTCTTATGGGTCAAAGGGTTTCATAGGTTGACCTATGACATCTTTTGGTACATCACATGATGACATATGTCCCTAGGAGTCCTAAGACTCTTAGGGAAATATTAGAATCATTCTTATGGGTCAAAGGTGGTCATAGGTTGACCTATGACCTGCTTCGACCTATTACATGATGACATATGTCCCTAGTGGTCCTCAAAACTCTAGAGACATATTAGAATCGTTCTTATGTGTCTAAGGGGGGCATAGGTTGACCTATGACCATCTTTTATCCATTACATGATGACATATGTCTGTAGGGGTCCTAGAACCCCTAGGGACATATTCAAATGTTTCTTATGGGTCAAAGGGAGTCATAAGTTGACCTTTGACTGCCTTCGACCCATTACGTGATGACATATGTCCAAAGGCATCCTAGGACCCCTAGGGACATATTAGAATCATTCTTATGGATCAAAGGGGGTCATAGGTTGATCTATGACCCCCTTTGACCATTTACATGACTACATATGTCTATAGGGGTCTTAGGACCCCTAGGGACATATTAGAATCATTCTTGTGGGTCAAAGGGAGTCATAGGGTGACCTATGAAAACCTTCGACCCATTATATGATGACATATGTCCTTAGAGGTTTTAGGACCCTTAGGGACATATTAGAATCATTCTTATGGGTCAAAGGGAGTCATAGGTCAACCTATGACACCCTTTGACATATTACATGACAACATATGTTCTTAGGGGTCATAGGACACCTAGGGACATATTAGAATTGTTCATATGAGTCAAAAGGGGTCATAGGTTGACTTATGACCCCTTTCGACCCATTAAATGATGATATATGTCCGTAGGGGTCTTAAGACCCCTAGAGACATACTAGAATTTTCCATATGGGTCAAAGGGGGTCATAGATTGACCTATGACCTCCTTCGACCCATTAAATGATGACATATGTTCCTAGGGGTTTTGGGACCCCTAGGGCCATATTAGAATTGTTCATATGGGTCAAAGGGGGTCATAGGTTGACCTATGACCCCCTTTGACCTATTACATGATGACATATGTCCCTAGGACCTCTAAGGACATATGAGAATCATTCTTATGGGTGAAATGGAGTCATAGGTTGACCTATAATCCCCTTCGACACATTAAATGATGACATATGTCCCTAGGGGTCCTACGACCCCTAGGGACTTATTAGAATTGTTCATATGGGTCGAAGGCCCTTTGACCCATTAAATGACAGCATATGTCCCTAGGGGACCTAGGACCCCTAGGGACATATTAGAATCATTCATATGGGTCAAAGGGGGTCATAGGTTGACCTAGGTACATATGACATCATTTAATGAGTCTAACGGGGTCATAGGTCAACCTATGACACCCTTTGACCCATATGAAGGATTCTAATATGTCCCTAGGGGTCCTAGGACCCCTATGGACATATGTCATCATGTAATGTGTTTAAGTGGGTCATAAGTCAACCTATGACCTCCTTTTACCTATAAGAGTGATTTTAATATGTCCCTAAGGGTCCTAGGACCCCTAGGGGGATATGTCATCATGTAATGGGTTGAAGGGGGTCATAGGTCACCCTATGAGCCCCTTTGACCCATAAGAATGATTCTAATATGTCCTTAGGGGTCTTAGGACCCCTAGGGACATATGCCATCATTTAATGGGTCAAAGGCAGTCATAGGTCAACCTATGACCCCCTTTGACCGATATGAAGCATTCTAATATGTCTCTAAGGGTCCTAAGACCCCTCGGGACATATGTCATCATGTAATGTGTCGAAGGGGGTCATAGTTCACCCTATGACCCCTTTTAATTCATATGAAAGAGTCTAATATGTCCCTAGGGGTCTTAGGATGCTTAGAGACATATGTCATCATGGAATGTGTGGAAGGGAGTCATATGTCACCCTATGATCCCCTTCTTCCCATATGAATGATTCTAATATGTCCCTAGGGGTTTTAGT